>JAHTLZ010003526.1:57584699-57616688 GCA_023846285.1 Phrynocephalus versicolor
ATGTATTGTGGGCTTTTAAAAATATTATTTATGCTAAGACACTACTTCATGTTTTCAAACAGGCTCCACCCACCCGCCTGCTCTTGAGGGTGTTCATGTACTTTTTAATGCAGAAATAAATATGAGGCCTTCTGGATATCTCACTGGTTGAGGCATTTGATTCCAAACTTTGCCTCTGTGGGAGGGCCTGGACGCGATGATCTATAACAGTGGTGGTGAACCTTCAGCACTCCAGATGTTTTAGACCACAACTACCACAGCCCTTTGTCATTGGCCAATACAGGCTTGGAATTCTGGGAGTTGTGGTCAAAAACATTGGGAGTGCCAAAGGTTCGCCACCATTGATCTATAGGGCCGCTTCTAATGGCTGCGGTTTAAGCTTATTTTTTAAAGCAAGCATTGTCTTGTCTTGAAAGCAAGTGTCCGGGAGTAGACTCTTGGCCTTGCTGCCTCCTACAAAATTTTGGGCATTTTCTGGAATGATGTCCTTGTCGTACGGAGCTCAATGTACCATGACTGTGATTGGAAAAGTAATTTGAGACCTGCAGGTCACAAAACTGCTAGCAAGAAGGAATCTCTTCTATCTGCTATTCGAGCTACTATTACAGCTTGTTTAAAAGAGCAGCTTTAAAGAAAAATGGGAGGATAAGTGTACGAGGGCCACTAAAAGTTTCCACAAATTATGTTAGCAGAAGAAGGGAGGAAAGTAAAGGCTGTCTAATGGCCGTAGGATGACGGGTGGGGGAGGGGAGCAGAATGCTGAGAGCTCTTGTCCTTTGGCCAAGACAGCTCAATTACGTGGGGGAGGGGGGGAGGCTCTCAGGGAGGGAAGGCATTGGCTTTTGGAATCTTCCTGTCTGTTGAGCAGGAAAATACATGAATCAACATCTCCAAAACAATTGCTGAAGATAAGCCTTAAAATCACTTTAAAGTTTTAGGACAGAGGCTAGGTCAGGAATATCATAAAGAGCTATTTTCCCATAGATTGTGCAGATGGAACAAGCAGCAGTGCTTCCAGTCAATGGTGTATTCAGGAATTCTATTAAGGGAGGACTCAAACCCAGACTTGTCCAACTGGAAATCTGAAATCCTATATGGTCCTAGTAAATTCTCCCTCTCAAGAGTGGGATGCAAAATGTTTCCAAAACAGCACCATCCACATACGAAAAGAAGGTATCAGTAGACTAGTGTTTCCAAAAGAACTAAATACTCTTAATGCAAAAAACGTTAGAGAGAGCGAGAGCTGTGAAGAGTATGTTTAATGGCCTTTGTGGTAAGTGATGGAAAAGTAGGGAAGCATAAGGGTAAGTGGAATGGAATATCGAGACCAGCTGGCTGGAAGCCTTTGTTTGAGAAAGCCCCCCCACTTGTAAATGTTTGTTGTGCAGAGAAGTCAAGCAACTTGGGTCAGGTGTTAAAGGGGGGGGCAATCTACTGTCCCCTTCAAGTTCTGGGCACATCAGTAATACTGCAGGATATTCATGACCTATGAAAGTTAGAAAAGTTATGGACTCTGAAATCTCCTCTTACAGGCAGTTCTTAAATCTTTAGAAGTGTTGATTCCCTTGACATTTTGTGAAGACAGTAGTAAGTACAACAAAGATTCCTCTTTTACAGTATTTTTCCGTCCTTCCTTTGCCCGGATGTTATATTTTCTACCAGTTCTTACACTGCTCCACGTTGGACTCTGTCATTGAGAGAAAATGTGCTTTCTTTGTTTATTAAAAGCTGATCTTTGAGGTGTTTTGGAGTGTGTGGAGGCATATGTGATGAAAAAGAGGCACTAATAAATGTGTTTGCGTGTATACAGGCTTATGCCCCATACTGTCAAATGCCTTTACCAAGACAGCTTCTGTATCTGTAATCTTTCCTTGGCACGCAAATGTCTGGAAGATCTAGATTCTTTCACCACAATGTTGTTTTGTTTTTTTAAAATAAACATCATGCCTATCATGCAAGTTAAAGAAACTGTCACCTAAAGCCACTCTTTCTGCTTTTTTGTTCTTTTTGCAGATAAGCTTGTGTCTCCGTGCTTATATCGTAATACATGCTTCATGCATCAATTCCTGCAATATTGAGGCTTAGCAATGGAAAACATCAGCATTTGCTAATGTTATTCCCAGAACCCAAGGTGACTGTGGTGCGAGATTCTAGCAAATGCATTCAAAACAAATAACATTTTCTGTCTCAGTTGAAGATTAAGGATAAGGACTTTGTTTATATTCCTCATTTGCAGTTATGGCCTCATAAAGTTGTTGTTGTTGTTGTTTTTTTAAAAAAATCCAGACAGGAGGATTCAGATATTTTCTATAACTTTGTAGATTTTCTCTTTATTTGCTTTTAAATTTATTTTTAAAGGATGGAGCAGTTACATCTAAACAGGCAAATTACCATCCACTGTATTTTGGCTGGCATCTATAACCATGTAATTGGAAACAAACGTTTAACACTACCAAATAAATAAATAGTTGTTGGTGTTGCTTTTGGGAATGCAGACTTCTGTTTGGTTCATTCACATCCATGCCCCCCTTAAAAGTTTATGTATTTCATGTTACATGCCAACACAACATGCTGCCATTAAGTGCAATTAACAGATTACTTGAAAGATTTGTTTAGAGATGTGTCAGGATTCAAAGGCCAATTTTTCAAATCATGTATTAATACTTTTTGGATGTAACCACTTAGCAAGTTCCTTGTATCATCTTGCCAACCCACACGGTGCACCCTTCTTTCTCAAGTGTTTCGATTTAGAATAAAAGCACGAAGCATTTGGTTGCATTTTACATGCAGTCAAGTCAGAATTTACTTGTAGCAACCCTAACAGGATTTTCAAGGCAAATGAGATATTTAAGGAGTGGTTTTACCTGTTCCAACTCTCCCCCATTCGTTTTCATGGCAGAGTGAGGATTCAGACTCCAGAGTTCTAATCTATCACTCTATCCATGACTACACCACCCTGGGAACCATTTGGTAAAAAAAAGTAAATGGCTTCCATACCAAGTGGCTGCCACTCAATGAACTGCTTTGGGTTTTACCAGTTTGGCTGCAGTCACATGTTTCGTGGCACAGTGGTTAAATTGCTGTACTGCAGCTATAACTGTGCTCACGACCCGAAGTTCTATCCCAGATAACAGGCTCAAGGTTCATTCACCCTTCTATCCTTCTGAGGTCAGTAAAATGAGTACCCAGCTTGGTGCGGGAAGGGGGGGCAATGTGTAGACTGCATAAATAAATTGTAAACCACCCAGAGTGCTTTAAGCACCATGGAGAGGTATATAAGCTGAACACTTTGTTTTTGCTCTTTGTTGGGGGAGAGGGATTGAAAATAAGTTCTGAGAATTCTACAATCATGGTGACAATATCCACTTTCTGCTTTGTGGGGCTTGATATGAGACAGGCATCCCTTAACACCAAAAGGCACACATAGAGTTTTGATTTTGGGGAAATAAATTTTGCACAGAGACTGCATATATTTTTGAAAATACAAATAACAGGCCAATGGGAAACATCTTAACATGTGCACGCTAAAAACACCCAAATTTTCAGAAAATATTTGAGAATGGTATTTAATTAAAAAAAACTCTCACAATCCATCATGAAGCAAGGATAGGACTAGTATGAGCAAAGAATACAAATGAAATTTTGGGCAAGGGTGGGAACTGAAACAGATTTTCATATCCCTGCTTGGGAGAAAGCTCCATTGGAAATAGTGAGACATACTTCCAAGGGCATATATATAGGATTGCTGTGACAGTGAACATTTCCCCCTATTAAATAGGTCAGCTATTCTTAGCAACAAGGCAAAACAAAGGTTGCGCTATGAAATAATCTCATGAATACTTGGGCTTCTATACAAAACTGCTGGGGAGAAACAAGTCAGAAGGGACACAATTCTCAGATTACTCCAACACGCTTCATGCAACAGTTTTGTAATAAGCTTTGAATCTTACAACTTCAGAGCTAGAAGGATCACCAAGTCCCACCCCTGTCAAAGAGGCTCAGTGGGGAATAGTAGTCCCAACCATACCTAAACTACTGAGCTATCCAGCAGCTCAGTGTAAGATCTTCAGATATTATAAGACACTTTACACATAAAACCAATAGCAGGACCATTTCTGACGTCAGATGATTTTTTAAAAAAATGCTTTAAGAAATTGGTACATGAATTTTGACACATCTCTGGGTTCATGCAGGGCAAGCCAAGGGGCGAAAAAATGACTTATTAAACATTCCTGTGGACGTACATCTATTAGGAAGTGCTGCCACTCTTGACCATGGTTAAGTCTACAGATGACTTACTGTTGGTTTCAAGGCTTTCACAAAGTTCAGTTTTGACCTCTCCATTTGGTCTGTCGTTTCCCTTCTGGATCAGCTTGCTTTGCATTGTGGCTGCGGTCACGACAGCCTTGAAACTCCTCTTCCTTTTTTGGACATTTTGCTCTGGATGAAAAATTATAATGTAAACCTTGGGCATATAGAGCATGCCCAGAGACACGGATGCACTTAAACTCATGGACACCGTAAGTGTTGTTGTCTGGATGTACATCTAAGAAAGGGGGGAAATAAAACAATAAATATTAGAACCAGTTGGACTTACAGAATCCATTATGGCATTTAATATATTTACTTTCTCTGGAGTGCTGTGATATTTAGCTTTTCACCACTGGCTCCCAACTTTTATTCCCCAGATGTGCTTGGACTACAACTCACAGAAACTCTGGCCTGCACAGCTGGTGGTGAAGGCTTCTGGGAGCTGCAGTTTGAGAACACCAAGGTTACCTAAGATTAGAAACCACTGCTTCATAGGCTAGGTCCATAGCTAGACCCAGCTAGAGCAGATCTACTGAATCAATGAAATTTACACAAAATTTGATTTAGCAGGTATGTATGCATTTCCACTCTATTTGTGACTGAAGAGACCCCACCCCACCCCAATGTAGTCCAACAGCCTAGGACTCTTATGAGACCCAGATTCAAATCACTACATATCTGTAATGCTCACTTGGTAGTGATGGACCCTTCACCCTCACCCCCACTCAGGCTAATCTACTCTGCAGATTTCCTATGATAATAAACATGGAAGGTGGAAAATCATGTACATGTCTTGAACTCCTTGAAGAGGACAGCAGGATATGCACATAATAAAATATAAACAAATCCACACTCCTTATGATGAGGAAGCAAAATAATAGTTGTATTCAGACCGCTTACTTGAAAAATAAATGTCATTTATTCTACATTGAAATAGTAGATTTAAGGTTGTACACTTTACTCGTGACTTTCATTTTTTCCAAATTATTTTATTTTTGTGATTAAATAATTAAATAAAAATCTGTTCATTCTGCATTTGAACAGCTCAAACTTCAGCTTCCAGTTGATGCAGATGCTGAATTTTGCTCTGGCTTCACTGAGCTGCATAAGGTTTGGGGATTCTGAAAGGGTGGCCAGTGGAAGACTGTTGCAGTGATATTGAACCAATACATCTTCTGGACAAGGTACAGCTGTGGCCTATAGGGCTTCTTTGGGCACTTCTGTCTCAACCTCACACCTCTCTTCTTCCTTCACCTGACCTGTAGCATCCCCCTCAAAGCCCTTTCAGTTCTGTTGATGAATCTTCCTCCTTTTCCAGGTGTTTCGTCTTTCATATCTTCTTGAGCCTCCTCTCTCTTCTGAATCACATACTTTTCTTTATCCTCCTCTTCTCTGGTGGAGGCTTTTCCAGGAGTCACTCCAGCCAGACATCCTGATCTTCAAGTATTCTAAAGCTTTCATTGGGAGCCCCATGGCAGGGGCTATTTTCTTATGTGGGAGAAGCCAGGGGTTGACAAGAGTTGGAGGCACAGGTATCTGATCTTGTTGGATCACTCTTGCCATTT
Source organism: Phrynocephalus versicolor (assembly GCA_023846285.1). Taxonomy (NCBI): domain Eukaryota; kingdom Metazoa; phylum Chordata; class Lepidosauria; order Squamata; family Agamidae; genus Phrynocephalus; species Phrynocephalus versicolor. The sequence continues at coordinate 57,590,576 of JAHTLZ010003526.1, forward strand.
TCCAAGATGGAATAGGGGATACCATTTTTAGAATATATATGATGAAAGATAGTGTGCAAAACTGTTTCAAAATTAGTGGTCATTACCAGCTAGGAATTAGAGTAGATTTCTTGTGTGGAAACCATTTGGGCCACCTCTTACTTACAGTAGGAAATGGTATTTTCCTAAAGCATATTGCTTTCTCTCTGTTATCACTTTTGCTCCTTTTCTCTTAATCTCTGCACACATGAACAGGCTGTGTGGACAGCCATGGTGGTGTACACATTGCTATAAAGCTGTACACCACCTTGTAACATTTTATTTCCCTGCCACTTCTGTTTCCATGTCTGTTACAATTACAATCTCTTCTCTACCACTGCAAAATTTTTCTCAGTTCATCTGATCTGACTCACTGGAATTGCTATTGTGTGCCAGCAATCAAATAATAGTCTTAAGCAATGTAATTCTATCTATTATTTTTGACAGTAAAAACTTGTGAAAGTGTATTACTGTGGTCCAGCATGACAAAAACATTCTCTAGTGATGAATGCCTATAATATTCTCAAGATTGGGGCAGGGTGGGGTGGGAGCTTCAGTGAAAGCCATTTCATGTAATAATTGATAAGAAGGCTTTTGATATTCCATCTTGTCTATCATTCTTTTATGGCACAACCAACAGCAACACATCAACCCAAAACTACACAATAAAGATCCTTTCAGGAATAATACCAATATAATACCAATGTTTTCTGTTCAAATGCTATTGCTCTCAGTAAATTTAATTCTAGCAGAAAGCAAAGGACAAAGAAGTAAAAGGCCTAGTGTAGGCCCAGTAATACCAGATTAGTAAAGTTCTTTGTTGCGAGAAGACCTATTTTCATTTCACACTTTGTCCTGTGAGACTTCAAACAAAGATGACTATTGTTAAGTACTATCAGACTGAAAATGTTATAAATATATTTGACATTTGAAGAATCCTTATGCCTGGACTATTCCATAGCATTGGTGTAATTCAGTAGACAAATTTGGCCAATGCCAGCATTTAATGTACGATCTTCACGATCCTATAGCAGTGGTGGTGAACATTTGATACTCCAGATGTTTTGTACCACAACTCCCAAAATTCGGAGCCTAGATTGCCAATGACAAAGGACTGTGCAAGTCGTGGTCCAAAACATATGGACATGCCAAAGGTTCACCTATAGTAACTGCAGGGAATCTCTTTCAGACAAAAAGCCAAAATCAGTTTTACAGAAGTTTTCTTTTGGCTACTGGTAGAAGGAAGGAATGGTGAAAGGTCAAAAGCAAACAGGCACAATGGACAATGCTGCATATTTTAACTTAAACCTTCTAATGCCAGTCCAGTAACTAAGCCTTAAAAGTGGCATTTCAGATTCTGAGAGTGGTAACTAAAAAAAAACTGCTCAAAAGTTGCAGAATCACCAGAAAGTGGTATCATGTGGAAGGAGACGTGGCCATCAGAGGAATCCCAGAAAATCAGAAAAGTTGTCCCCTAGAGCTTGATGTTTCTCATTAAACAGTACTGCCCTATAGTCTCATTTTGGGAGACAGATGTGGAATTTGGGAAAGAAACACAGCACCATTCAATGCATAACTACTTATTAAAGTAATCCCAAGGCTTTATACCAAGTTAGGTTGTGCAACACTGCATGATTAGACTGTCTCTCATCATCTCACCCACCAGAGCTAATTCACACCAATGAGTACTTAGTTTGGAAGCAAAGTAGGACCATATGAAGCTGGACTAATGGATCTGCAAGAAGGTGATATAGAGAACAGAGCTCTGTATTTATTGGGAGACATTTCGGGACAACTTTAATTCTGTATAAGCCAAGAAGGAGTACCTCTTGGACCAGCCTGGTACCTGACAACTGGGTTTTTAACCCTTTTGTAACACTATTAAACAGATACAGTAATTCTAATTCAGGTCCTTGAATTTTGTGAGTTGTGAGTTGTGAGATAATAATATCTGATACCATCAGATCCCAAAATATTGAGGGTTAGGGTTAGTATTAGGGGATGGCTTTCATGTATATTTCTTTTATTTTATAAACCCACCGAGAATCCCAGTGCTGTCTCTTTCCTGAATAAGGCTCAGCTACTGAGACCTGACAAAGAATCATTAGGAAGAAGATCGGCAATCTTCTCCTTGCTTGCTGACATCTAGCACCTAGACAGCAGACTCAGCACAGATAAGATGCACTGCAGTTCTGCTTATATTAGACTCACAGTTTATAATTTTGCATTTGTACACATATATTAGCATATGTAATGTTATTCAGAGGAGTACCCACTTTTGTCCTCTTTTTGGTGACTTATATTTTAGGCTGATATGTGAGTTCACCTCCAAGTGTAAAGGTATGCATAATACGTATGCTAATTACACACAGGCTTGTGGAATGAAAGAACATGGCACTGGTGGAAAGCTGAGGTGAGGCAGAGGAAGAATTTTTTTAAAAGGCAAAAGTAAAAAACAAGCACACAGAATGTAGGAACATACCAATCAATCCTGTGATAACCCTAGAAGAGTTTCACATTGACGGTAGGCAAGTCACTCACACCTACTCACAGATACATGGAAATAATGAACAAGAACAGTGAGGGAATGCTCAAGCCCCATCATCTTATTCCATGTGCCCTGGTGGGACCCCTTGCTTATCTGCACAGAACTCCATCCCTCTTCCATCATATTATTCACCAATAAAATTCTCAGGTTTGCACGTAGCTGTCTCCTCAAGCAATATAGTACAGAAGAGGAAGGTTTAGAGGTGTGTGTGTGTGGGGGGGGGGGTGTAAGAGAGAGAGAGAGAGAGAGAGAGAGAGAGAGAGAGAGAGACAGACACACACACACACACACACAGAGAGAGAGAGAGAGAGAATAGTTCTCCTTAACATCCTTCCTGATTCTGAAAGACCCCCACTCCCCTATGGCCTGCAAGAATACTACAACATATCTATTCCAAGCTATCTATACAGAAGAGCAGCAACACACATACACTCCTGCCTAGTTTCCTTCAGCTAAATCCATATACTTACTGTCAATGTACCGTCTAATTTTCAGCCCCTTTGGGTCCATGACTCAGCCTGCCATGTGACTCCCCTCCACACACAGGGTTCTTCCATGAACAAAACCTAAAGGGTTGAATATACTCACTGTAGAAGCACAAAGAAAGAGGAATACTGTGCCAGGATGGGGACACAGTGCAGAAACTTGCTTACTGTATATTTTTATACTACTTGCTTGACTTGTTTCACTATCTTTCTCCAAACCCAGTTCGGCAAATGCAGCCCTCCAGATGCTGTCAGAACAATAACAAAGAATGCTGCAGTCTCTCTCTCTTTCTCTCTCTCTCCTCTCTCTCTCTCTCTCTCTCTCTCTCTCTCTCTCTCTCTCTCACACACACACACACACACACACACACACACACACACACACACATACATACATACACAGAGAGAGAGAGAGAGAGAGAGAGAGAATAACAAGATAATGGGAATAAACTGTCTGTCTCCATTTGAGCAGTTTGGGTTGAGAATAGAGTTGGGGGGTGGAAGAGGAGAATTGGATGTTATAAAAACTGTCACTTTTTATCTTTGCATTGTAGAAGATCCTTTCCATTGCAATAGAAGCTTCCTTACCTTAGCAATCAGACTCAAAGTGCCACATAATTTAACATAGACAGTATTGGTACCCTGTGTGATTATTTTCCACCTGACAAAATAAATTAATATGGTAGCACTCTTTAGTCATTATCTAAGAATGTGGAACATGCTTAATTAAAAGAGGGGGAAATCCTGGAACTGCTTCTGTGGAAAGCTAACGAAGCGACTTGCAATACTGTACCATGTACGATGCAAAGGAATTTTAACTTTGTAATCATATTCCTTTTTTAGTCTGAGTGTGTGGAGTGCACATGTATGCTCACCTCACCTGCTCCATTGCCCCTTTCATGCTGAAGAAGGGAAGGCTCATGCAAACAGTGTACCTCTTCATCTGAGCTTGAATTCCTTCTTTTTGTTATTGTGTTCTCTCCTCAAGGCATGCAGGCTCAACATGCTTAGATGGCAATTGAATAGGACTAGGTTAGCCTTCCCCTATTATTCTGTTCCAACTGCTTTATATAAATAAAGATGCTTTATATAAATAAAGATGCCAATTCCTTTCCGCCTTATGATAATTCTTTATCACCTCTTTATTTTTTCATTTGTTTTTTTCATTTCAAATTGCTAAATGGTTTTTATTTATTTGTGTTTATTAGTTTTTTTTATTATGATTATAATTATTTATGTCATGTTGGTTTTGATTAACTAGTCCATTTATTTACTATTTTAAGTTGTTTAATTTGTTTTGTTTTGTTTTGTCTGTGTTTGTAAATCGCCCAGAGTAGCTTTCTGCTAGATGGTTGCGGTATAGAAATCAAATGAATGAATGAATGAATGAATAAATAAATAAATAAATAAATACTTTGTTTTGTGAGTTCCTTTCTTTGTGAATAAGCTGTTTCAGAAAATGTTTTCTTCCTTAAAAATAATCAATAACATGTTAAGACAGCTCTGTTTTAACAAATTGTTATGCTCTAGATGACTATGCTAAAAGCATACTTGTATCAGTACTGTGAAGAAAGTGTACACATATAAGGTAAAAATAAAATAAAATAAGTTTAGGTGATTGTTTTGAAAGAGGAATTGGTGTTACCTATAAAGAAAGAAGTATCTGGGTCTTTTATTCTTGACTGGAGGAGAGACACACACTTATCTCACAAATGTAATTCTCATCACTGAAAGGCCTATTTATTACCAAGAAAGTGCCAATGTGAAATCAAGCTTCCAAGTTTTTATAACAGAGTGGAGGAATTGAAATATATTCATTTTTGCAGGCAATCTGAGTGGGAGCATTCTACATTTTTCTATTAGTTTTTCAGAAACAGTGTTGGAGGAGGAGTGAAATTCTGCCCTATAGTAACCAACTTGGTTGGAGAAGCTAGACTAAAGAGTATATAATATATATAGTGTCAAGAAGAAGGTGGCAGAATAAAGTCAGAAGGCACTCAATAACTAATTTAAAGTAATCATGGCAGCAACAGAAGCTTAGGGATGATGAAAGACCCCAATAAGGCTGAGATCCCTGGAGAACAGATCTTGGGAAAGTTTTAAACAAGGAGACTTTTGAGGTAGCCTTCAAATGATCTCTTTCAGGCATGGACAACATGAACATGAGGCAGTTGCTGAACCTGACTGGAAAGTGAAGGAGAAGTATAAAGAGGATCTGTGTATTTAGCTACAAAAATCAGTAGAGAAACTTGATAGTGACGCATGGCATGTAGTCTAAGCACAGGAAGGGACATATTAGTGAAGTACAGAACAGGATTTCAACCAATGTTGTTTGATTCCAGCCTAGTATGGTAGGTCTATTCTGTGTAGATTTTACAAGGGGCCCCTGGTGGCGTTGAAAACAAAAATGTCTGTTCCACATATATGGAGGTAAACATTTAAAAAATAGATTAAAGTGGAAGTTACATTTCAATTTTACGAAATACAGACACTTCAGGATACAACATCAATTATCAGAATATTTTACCAAATGCTTTGTCTACTATAGTGACTCACAGTCAATTTCTGGTCTCAATTCAAATGCAGGTTTTGACCTTTCAAGTAGACATGTGGGGATAATGTGTTCGGTTTTTATTTTAATGTGAACTTTCCTAATTCACACTGTTGGAGCCAATGCTTGAGTTAAAACATTGTTATATGATGGCATTTGGGATTCTCGGTATTCTATGATGCAGTTTTGCAATCAAAAATGTGTGGAAATACATGTATATTCAGGACAAATACACAAAAAGATGTACAAAACACTACTAGCACATTATGTCAAGAAATTTCATGTAGCAGGGAAAGTATGCGTGGAAATGTGTATTTTTTTTCTTCAAAATTTACACATAATGTGTGTGAAATCCAGTGGCAACATGTTAAAAATAAAGGGTATTTGTACACGACCCCTAAACTCCGCCGCAAATGGCTCCCAGCTCCGGAGCTTAAAATTGTTTCCCCACCAGCTCCAGAGTTTACAGATAATTAAGTGTGACCACGCCCACCTAAGCGCGTCCCAGTGCACTTTTCAGGTACCTGCTCTCCGGAGGTGAAAATTCCTGATGCGGATATAACGTAGTGACTGCCGGGCTCTCCTTGCTTCTGTTTCTTCTTTTTTTGCCCCCCGCCCGTTTAAGAGATCTGAATGCAGTGTTGGGACGCCAGAACAGAGGTGAGCGGCATTCTTTTCTTCCTTTTTTTCTCCCTCCCCTCTCACAGCCAGCAGCCAGGAGTGCAGAGGGGGTGGGAACGCAGGAACGACGACAAACCCCTAAGATCTCTGGTCCAAATTTAAGTGGCCAGCGGATCTTAGGGGTCATGTGAAAAGGCTCAAAGATGATAAAATGGCCTGAAGCTTGCGAAAGTGAGAATAATTGAAACTGACAGATTTGCCACCCATAATTTAAGCCTTTTCTTCATTTCAGGTAGGAAACATCAAGGATCAAGTGTCCTGTTAGATGCTTGTTCATATATCAGGTGAGGGAATGAGGTGGTTAGTGTGCAGCCCATACCCAAATAAATATCCAGTAGATCCCATAAAGCCCCATCACTGAAAAACAAAGTTATCCTCAAAATAGGCAATAACCCCACTACGAAGCATCGTGGATTACTGTCCATTTCCCATTCAACAGATTTACTAATTTTATTTATTTATTTATTTTAGATTATTTTACCCTGCCTTTCTCCTTGGAAAAGGACCCAAGGTGGCTTGCTGTAACGAGGGATAATATACAGTCCAGTACAATTAAGACATATTCAAGTATTTGAGAAAAAGGAATGGAGGGACATCTTACAGCATTAATAGACAACATTACATTAAAGCTACAAGGTTATAAGTAGTTATAAACACAAAGTCTATGTGAACCTATTGATGCATATAAAAGACACATAATAGGTGGACCATCATTCAGGGAAAGCTTGCCTGAAGAGAAAGAAAGAGTAGCATAAAAGCAAAAGACACTGCAGCAAAAGAGGAACCAAAATATACTGTAAAATAGTTCCTAAAACTTCTGGAGCTTGTCCAGCCATCATGTAGTCACCAGGTGAAGCTCTTTGGGAAGGGCATTCCACAAACAGAGTGACATTATTTAAAAAAGGCCACCTGTCTTGTCTCATCTTGTAGGGAGTAACCCAAGAAAGGGCCTCAAATAATGACTTTACGTCTGCAGGTATGGGAAGGAATAGTGGAATGCCTTCTTTATGCAAGCTGACCCTGGGCACACTTTGTTCTCATTTGGCAGGAGACACAGAAAGACCTTTTCAAGCTCCCAGTATTACTTATCCTGTATTTCTATCCTGGGTTGGAGTATTATGTTTTATCTTGCTTAGCTGCTATTCTTTTCTGCGCTTATCTGGGATTCTTTTTTTTTTAAATAATCCAGATATTATCTATTACTTACTAACATATACTCAGCAATTTATGCAATTACTTTTTAATAGAGAACAGTGGCTCCATTGTCTGCACATTCACGTTATTAGCCTGAACGTGTCCAATAACAATGTGAATTAATTACATTATCATTTGAGGTTAAAGCCAAGAATGCTTTTTGTACCCAACAGGCACTACTAATTAATCCAGTCTGTAGTTACATTTCCTGAATGCTAATTAAAAGTGTTGTCCACAGAGTAACTCAACTAGGAAATTTGGCAGATGGGCAGCTCTTCAAAATAAATTCAAATAGATTGGCAAATCTTCAAATACATTGCACTGAAAAATATGGGAGCTGATATTTGGGAGGCAGAGCATTCAGTAAGTCAGCCTGGCCAGCTTTAAATTGTTAGTATCATGTTCACAGTTAGGAAAATACAGCTTCAAACTAAAATTTATTAAGATCATGAAGTGGATTTTAAGCTCCATGTCTCTGTCTCTACCATTAAAAACAAACAAACAAACAAAACATTACATAACCAAACAACCACAACTAATAATCATTTAGTTCCACTGTCAGTAGTATGATGTGACCAAACAAATCAAGGGCCTTTTCACACGACCCCTAAGATCCGCTGGCCACTTAAATTCGGACCAGAGATCTTGGGGGTTCGTTGCTCTTCCTGCGTCCCCACCCCTCAGCACTTCCTTGATCCTGTCTGCGTGAGGGGAGGCAGAAAAAAAGAGAGGAAAAATGCAGGCTCACCTCCGAAGCCGCCCCGTCGTCATCCTGATTCCTTCTCTTAAAGGGGCAGGAGGCAAAAAACCCAAACAGAAGTGAGGAGAGCCGGGCACTCACCAGATTACATCCGGATCTGGGGATTTTCACCCTCCGAGAGCAGGTACATGAAAAGTGCACTGGGACGTGTTTAGGTGGGCATGGTCGCACTTAATTTCTTGCAAACTCCGGAGCTGGTGGGGAAACAATTGTAAGCTCTGGGGCTGGCAGCCATTTGCGGCGGAGTTTAGGGGTCGTGTACAAATCCCCCAAGTTTCTTGTTTACATTTGATTTTTATTTGTTTATTGAATTGGTATCTCACCTTCACACCAAAATTAGCGCTTAAGAAAGGTAACAATAAAGAGCTCCTTGCCCTCTGAAGATACCAGCCACAGAGTCTGGCAAAATGTCAGGATAAAAAAGTAAAATCATGGTCACCAGTCCCATCACCTCCTGGCAAATAGAAGGGAAAGAAATGGAGGCAATGACAGAGTTTATTTTCTTGGGCTCCTTGATCACTGCAGATGGTGACTGCAGCAATGAAATTAAAAGACACCTGCTTCTTGGGAGGAAAGTGATGACAAACTTAGGCAGCATCTTTAAAAGCAGACACATCACTTTTGCTGACAAAGGTCCTTATAGTCAAATGTATGGTTTTTCCAGTAGTGATGTATGGAAGTGAGAGCTGGACCATAAAGAAGGCTGATTGCCGCAGAATTGATGCTTTTGAGCTGTGGTACTGGAGGAGACTCTTGAGAGTCCCCTGGACTGCAAGGAGATCAGACCTATATATATCCTGAAAGAAATCAACCCTGAATTTTCACTGGAAGGACAGATTTTGAAGCTGAGATTCCAATACTTTGTCCACCTCATGAGGTGAGAAGACTCCTTGGAAAAGTCCCTGATGTTGGGAAAGACTGAAGGAAAAACGAAAAGGGGATGGCAGAGAATGAGATGGCTGGATGGTGTCATTGATGCAACCAACATGGATTTGACCAGTCTCTGGGATGCAGTGGAAGACAGGAGGGCCTGGCATGCTCTGGTCCATGGGGTCACAAAGAGTCGGACACGACTGAACAATTGAACAACAGCAACAAGATATCTTCAGCACAAAGCTATGGTAAAGAAATCTCACACTAAGACTATAATGAAATATGTAAATAACTAACACTATCAAAGAAATGTTTAATTTGCCAAATATTTTCCTGACAAGCATGTCATGTTCAACTGATGTGATTTATTTATTGGATATGACATTAGTGTTAGAGTTCAGGTACTTGATGAAGAAAGCATATTAAATAAATTACACTTTTTCAGATGATAATTTTGTTGAGCATGTTCAAGGCATAATTAAGTTGCTTTCCTGTGCAAAACGGCAGAAGCTTAATAAGAAACAGCTGGCTCTCTCAGTGGCTGGGTAAATGGAGGACATCTTTGGCCTGGCAAAAGCTGTGCAAACCCGACCAATGGATTGTGCTAACAGGCTTTCCCAACCAGCAAGGAGACTACTAAAATGAATCACTAAGACAGAAAGAGCAAATAAGCATTGTTCATTAGTCTTTAAAATGTCTTTCACTTGAAATTCTCCCAAAGAGCATGCTTAACTGCCAGCATTATCTGGCATTGCTGGTAAATTTATTGCCTCAGTCAATAGAAATGCAAAGAGTGGAAGAGAAAGACAGATTGGGAAGAGCAAGGCACAGGAAAAAGACAGAAATAAGCAGTCAGTAAAGGAGAAAATAAAACCTAGCATGGTTGTTAAAAGGTCTAGACTCTAGACTGAATAAATTATTCAAAACTGTGCAGCACTGAGTTGAACCATCCATGAACTAGATCGGCGCATAGTGGTGGGAAACACTAGGGTAAAAATCAAAGAAGGAAAGATAGTGAAATTACTATGGGCTTCTGCTACAGAGCTCTTAGCCAGACTGACTACAGGATAACATCTTCCTCCACCATGCTACCAAGTATTCAAAGAAAGGAGATATAGTGGTAATGGGAGACTTCAGCTACCTGATGTATTTTGGAAGAGTCTCACGGTGCAGTGGTTAAAGCTAAAACTGTGCTCTGGGGTTCAATCCCAGGTAGGAGGCTCATGGTTGACTCAGCCTCCCAACCTTCCGAGGTCGGTAAAATCAGTACCCAGCTTGCTGGGAGGGGGGCAATGTGTTGCCTGCATAATTAAACTGTAAACTGCCCAGAGAGAGCATGAAGTGCTATGGGGCAGTATATAAGCAGAACACTTTGCTTTTGCTTTGCTGCCAAGAACCTAAGGTCCTGACAAGTTAATGTTCCAGAAAGCCTAAGAAACACCAAGAGGATCAACTATCCTGGACCTTTAAACTGATGAGCAGAATCATCAGATCCAGCCCCTCTCAAGGAGACACAGTGGGGACTGAACTCCTAACCTCTTCCTCTACATCTGGAGACCTAAGCCACTGAGCAACAGTGTTCACTGAAGAAGAAATAGTGAAATTTTGGATGGAACCAGCCATACAGGTTTGTGGCTTGTTATATTGAAAAGGGGATAGTGGAGAGCAGTATGATGTAGACATGGGCATTTCATTTCAGAAGTGGTCTGGCCAATCAGACAAGAAGGTGGGGTGATGCATTTCCCTGCACCGATTCTGATTGGCCAGCACCAGGGAGAAGGAAAGATGATGTCCGAGACTTCTTCCTCGTTGGAGTTTAGCCCTGCACGAGGCCATAGCAAGGTAAGGGATTGGCTGATTTTGTTCTGGAGGGTTGGTCCGAACACCAGCTGAGTTTCGTTTCAGAACCGGACCACTTCTGCAAAGAAACTGCCATCTCTAGTATGATGTGTACAATGGACTTCAGGAAAGCTCATTTCAGTAACTTAAGGAAGCAATATTTGGGACCTATAGACAGAAATATGCAAAGAGGAATGAGTCCATTATGGAAATTGCTCAAGGGAAAGACACTGAAAGCACAATCATATAAAATTCCTATGAGAAAAAAAGTGGGAAACACTTAAGGAAACCAGTGTGGCTGCACGAAAAGCTTATGTATGAATTTAAGATTTAAAAGGAACATGTATAGTAAACAGAAGGAGCTAAGTACCATAAAGGAGGAGTATAAACATTTAGTCCATATTAGAGATGGGCACAAATAAAAAAAATGATGTTTTGGTTTTTTGTTTTTGTTGTGGGACCCGTTTTGGTTCGTTTTCATTTTTCGTGAATTTTTTGAAAAAAATTCATTTCATTTTTTCATTTTTCGTTTTTCATTTTTACCCGCTTTTTGAGCTATTTAAAGCATTTCCGTGTGCGGGCGTCCCCCAACACCCCAGAAAACCCCCAAAAATGATGCTGGCAGAGACACAGTATAGACTAGGTAGCAGGGAGGCTGCAAAGGCAGCGGCAGGTGTTACCCAGGGCGTAAGGCAGCCACAGAGTGACTGCACTGCGGGGCAAGGTAGGGTACTCACAGAGAAGTACACATGCACACAGGGAGGCTGCAAGAGAAATCTCTTCTTTCTCTTCCCTAAGAGCCAGGCTGCAGCCAGCAGGAACACAGAGACACACACCTGCCTGGCTGGCCTAAAGTAACGAGTCGCAGAGACAGCAATCCCACCCTGACTCCCACCAGAGACTGCAAGGAGTACGGGGGCTGCCAGAGCTTTTTATGCCTTCTGTGGCTGCCACACCTACCCAGTCTGCAACCTGGGCATGCTATTGGTTGAAATTGTCCAAGAATTTACATGATCCCATCACATGGCTTGCATCCATCTTGTGGCTGGGATCCATTTTGGGTCATCCTTAAAGGGAAAAGAAAAATACATCGCGATGGGAGAAAGACAAAAACAAACGTTTTAAGGACCCCAACCCCCAGTAGGTAATAATTTCAAATAAATATTGCTGCATTTTACGGAATTCCAGGATGTTTTAATACCCACGAAATTAATATTAGGCATCTGGGAGCCATTTTGGGTCAATGTCCCCTAACTCCCCTTAAAGGAAAAAAATACAGTGATCTGAGAAAAGACATAAATGCATGTTTTAAGGACCCCAACCGCCCTGGTAGGTATTATCAGGCAGAATAAATAATTATCACTGGGTTTTTACGGATATTCAGGACTTTTTTAACATTTAAAAACAGCTCATTTCATTGTGCGTCACCATTAACAAAAACGAAACATGACGAACCTAATTTTCGTGGTTCTGTTCGGTTCATTCCAATTTCATCACAATTTTCGTTATTCGTTTCATTACGTAACAAAATGAATAACGAATAACGGAACTTTTTTTTTTTTGTTTCGTGCCCATCTCTAGTCCATATTTTTAGATAGACCATTAGGAAGGCTAATGTTCAAATTTAGCTCAGACTTGCAAGGGAAATTAAACATAACAAAAAGTTTCTTTTTAGATAGTCTTGAGCTAAGGAAAAGAACAAAGACACTGTAGGATGGCCACTGTTAGAGGAGGCCAATTTGAAGGAATGTAATTTACGGAGTAACTGACTCACTTAATACCCCTTGATTCAGCAGGCCTGCTCTGGTGCAATTTAGTGTGGAAAACAATAGGATTTAGCCAGTTGTTCCCCAATATCCTGGAGAGATGTGACTAGTGATGTGCCGCAGTGTTTGATTTAGATCCAGTGTTGTTCAACATTTTAACAAACTTGGATGAGAATGGTTATTAATTTTGCAAATGACACTAATAAATCATAGAATCATAGAATCATAGAGTTGGAATGGACCTAAGGGGCCATCCAGTCCAAACCCCTGCCATTCAGAAACCCCCATCACAGTGCTCCCGACAGATGGCCATTCAGCCTCTGCTTAAAAGCCTCCAAAGAAGAAGATTCCACCACCCTCTGTGGCAGCACAGGAATGATTTAATAGACTGTAGAGTAGAGACAAAATGACCCAAAGGGCTTCAATGGGGAAGCATGTAAAGTCCTACATTTAGGCAGGAAAAATCAAATGCATGCATATAGGATGGGAAACATTGGCCTTGACAGTAATGCATATGACATGATTTAGGAGTCTTAGTAGGCAACAAGCTAAAATGAGTGAATAATGAGATGAGGCAGCATAAAAAGCTAACTCTATGGGCTCGGTCCCACATCCCTTTAAAAGCAGTTTAAATTACTAGATAAACCGTGTCTAAAAATGCTGTCCCACAGCCACCAGGCTTTTTAAAAAAAAAGAAAAAAGAAAACCCGGTAATTCCCCTTTAAGCGAGGTTTCTATGACTCTCCCAAGAGGTAGGGAATTTTTTGCCTCGCTTTGAAAATCCACCTTTTAGGAAGGCAGACGTCATGGGACCACGCAGATAATCCGGGTTTCTTCTTCTTTTTAACTCATAGCACCGACCGGCTGTTCCTGGGGCCAATCGGCGCTGTTTTTTTAAATTTCTTTTCATCTTTGGAGAAACAGGAAGCTCCATGCGGTGCCCTAAGTTTTAATTTCCCCCAGCCAAGTGGTCTGTTTTTTTCAAATGCTAGTGCCACCTGCTGGCCAAGGGGGCTGAAATGCACTTTAAAATTAAAAAAAAAAACCAGCTTTGGACATGGGAACTCCTGTCCCACTTATTCAATCACGTGATGGGATGAAGAGGAAAAGCCGGACGTTCAGAAGATCAGGATCGAAACCCAGGTGAGATAGCAGCCTAAGATTTCAGTTCAACATTAGGACAAACATACACTAAGAGCTGGAATGGACTGCCCTAGAATAGTGTTTCCCAACCTTGGATCCTGGTCCCCAAGGGAGTTGGGAAGGGTTTCCTGGGAAGGGGGTGTTACAGGTCTCCTTATATGGGTTGCAGGCCCTGTTTAATAATCTCTTCCTTGACAGGATATTAAAATAGCAGAATATTAAAATATGTGCATGTATGAGAAACAGACTTTAGGGGGAGAAAGAAGTCTTTCTGAAATGGGATGACTTTACCTCATAAAATGCCTCCATATGCAGATGCAGCAGAGGGAGGCCACAGGTTACTTGGGTATTGTATAAAAGATGGACACAATTTTAAAAAGCTTGGGAACTACTGCCCTAGAGAATAGTGGATTCTCCAACAGTGAGAATTATCAGACATGATTTAAATGGGAATTTCTTGCTTTTGCAGAAAGTTGTACTCAGTGCCTTTGACCATTTTAAAGCCCTAGTTTTCAATAATTCTGTGATAACAAGTCATATTGATTTCATGGCTAACTTGTTTTGGAGGCAAGTCAGTGGTGCTTAATCCCAAATAAGCATTCTTAGGTTCAAGCTCTGTGTGGTGTTATGAGAGTTTAGTCTCCTGAAACTGGTAGATGCTGGTTTGAAGGATCATAAAGCTGCCCTGAAGTCTGCAAGCCCTGAAGGTGGAATTATTTTAAGGGAATTGTTTATTTTATCAATGAGAATCTTATCTACATGCATTGGGCAATGAGGACTGCAAAGGAGAGAGCAGAAGGAGCATGCTTGCTCCTTCTCTAAGAAGCTACATGGCACACCTGAAAACAGCTAATATGATAAAAAGAATCATGATGAAGAGTTTAGACAATAACCCATCTTTTCTCATTATGGGCCCAAAGTTCAAAAAACCTCAGAAAAAATTACCAGTCATACTGCTGATGACAAGAACTTCACATTTGTTGGAGATGTGCTTTTTTTTCTTTTTAAAAGGGTTTAATCCTGCTGTTAGTCACCAAAATTAGAGGATTTATATAAGGTCTTATATCGCCCTTCCTATTGACTGAGATCTTATCAAATGATTTACTTTCACTGATTCTATGGTTTTCCTCAAGTTAGGATTGGCAATCAGAATTACCCCTTCATGTTTGCACTGCTCATTACATTTTGAGCATTGTTTGCTCATCACTAAGGGCTCTTTTACACGACCCCTAAGATCCGCTGGCCCCTTAAATTCGGACCAGAGATCTTAGGGGTTTGTCGCTCTTCATGCATCTCCACCCCTCCGTACTTCCTGGCTGCTGGCTGCGTGAGGGGAGAGAGGACAAAAGAATAAAGCCTTACCTCCTGGTGCTGGTGGAAGCTGCCGGGGAGCCCCGGTCACTTCCTGGTTCCTCTTAATGGGTCGGGAGGCAACAAACAAAAACAAAAAGAAGCGAGGAGAGCTCAGCACATCCGCATCAAATATTTTTCACCTCCCAAGAGCAGGTACAAGAAAAGTGCGCTGGGTTGCGCTTAAGTGGGTGGGGTAGCACTTAATTGTCTGCAAACTCCGGAGCTGGTGGGGAAACATTTTTAAGCTCCGGAGCTTGCAGCCATTTGCGGCGGAGTTTAGGGGTCGTGTATAAAAGCCCTAAGAGTGATCTCTACAGTGGTACCTTGTATAAAGGAATTAATTCGTTCCAAATGAAATTATGTTAAGCAAATTTTCCTTTATACAAATTCCCATAGGAATGCATTGAAAGCAGAGTAATCCCATTTTTATGTTGTACGGATTTTCCCCATAGGCAATTATGTTAAGCAAATTTCCCCTATCTCTGGAATTTTTTATGTTGTACAAATTTTCTGTTATACAAGCTGTCTGTTATACAAGGTACCACTGTACATGGAAACCCACCTCCCTATTTTAAAGAGATATACATACAAGTTTCACTTTAAATGACTGCCACTGAATAGACCGCCAATAAATTAAAAAATTAAAAAATACAACATGGATTCCCTCTCATCAACACTCTTCTTACCTGCCCTTGGTTCTTTGACTTTCTCTGTTATGCAATTTGTTATGATGCTCCACAAGTAGAACTTTTCTGTCAGGTTTAATCCATCACAACGGGCTCCGTGGTAAAGTATTGTCTTAGCTCTTGTGCAGACAAATCCATTGATTTAAATTGGCACTTTGGTTGAATAATTACTCTCAAACTGAGCTTGTGGTTTTCACAAAATGTATTGCATGCATTATACATTAGGTGAGTGTGGGTGTGTAACCTTTTCAAGCTAAGCTAGTATAGTTTGAAATCCCAGGAACACTTCTATGCATGCCAAATAAAACTTATGATAAGACGTCACATGGAACTTTGTTGTTTCTACTTACATACATTTAGGCTAGCATAACACTAGATCATGACTAATGGAGCATAGAGGCATGTGTGGGAGAAATCTCCAGCAACGTGATAGGACACAGGAGAACAGCCTCCTTCAATAGTACAAGAGGAAGTAATTGTGAGCCACACATCCCAAGACCTCGAGACTTTGTGCATGCTTGCACTAGGGAGAATTAAACAGGCAACTTAAAAACATGTGTGAGGGTGTAATGGAACAATCCATCTACCAGTCACACACCCTGCATGTTCTTAGGTAATGAGAAGGAGATCTGTAAACCTGGTTATCTCAATAAACATCTTGTCCATCACAAACGAAGCCACAGCTAGCATAAAGGAGATGATGTCTCACCAAGAAACAAGATGCCATTTTATTTTAGAAGTTTTAACATTTAAGACAAAGTGGTGTTAAGTTATAGTCCGCTGCTCTGAATACAAGCCATATACAGCAAGCCTCCTGGAATGAGTGGGTTGGTTGTTTTGCCGCCTTATGCAGCAATAGTGGCATAGCGGTAGATCTGGAAGCACAGATTTTTGTTACAACGGTCCCAGTAGCAAACCTTCTCACAGGAAAGGCCAAAAGTATGCATAGCTCAATCAATCCATATGAACGGTATCGGAGCAGGCTTTTTATAAAGTTAATGGCTCTTATTTGCCCAATTAGAACAGGAATAGTTTGCAACAATATTTTTCTTCCAGCCTCTGTGAGAATTGCAGCTGAGATCTGAGGGACTCTGGAAGCTGGAGAGAATGTGTGGATGATATCACGGCCCTGGTATTCAGGATATCCTGGGGCTTCAGCCCAGTGGGCCTTAATTTTGCAACTCCACTGGATAGCAAAAAAAAGGGCTGCCAACTCCTGGGTAAAGCCACAATGCATAGCTTGTTTATGGGCTTGGTTTCAATTCCACCCAATTTATTTTAGGTGGTGGTGGGAAACAAATGGAAATTTTCTCATTTGCAGGCTTATATATTTGATTGAACATGCATTTCTGAGGCAATGACAGAACTGGTAAGAGACTTCGACATAGCATTAAATACATGACAGTACAATTCCTATTCTAATGGGGGATAATATGTCATTATAAATAATTAACTGTTATTAGAATGAGTACTTGCAGTTCTAAAGGAGCTTTGTGGGAAAGTTAAAAAGCACTTTGGTACATTGAAGTTTGCCTTTGAAGTTAGCCATTTTGCCTCCGGCGAACCCCTCTCTTCTGAGGCTTCTGCCTATATTCTAGATGCCAGGCACCAAAGTGAGTATTCCTTTAAAATGTTGAAAAGCACACCCATTTTTCACTGCTGCTTATAATCATTTTAGGGGGGAAGTTGCCATTTATGCATCCATGTACCCTGAAGATTTTGAAAATTTATTTATTTATTTATTTATTTATTCATTTATTCATTTATTTGATTTGATTTTTATACCGCACCATCTGACCAACAGTCACTCTTAAGAAATCTTAAGAGGGACACCCCACCAGGGAAGTTACTGTAGGGACAGGTCTCAGGTCAGCAGCATCTTTTCCTCTGGGATTTCTTGCCAAGACCTGCCAACAGGGTGCAACTGCTTATGTTGTCATAGGATCGGAGCATTCTGCCATGACAGGGTGGGGAGGTCGGCAGGAGTTAAAAGGGGCCAGAACTCTTCTGTGATCATTATAATGGGCACATGATGAATTTGTGCAAATACGGACAAAATCCTTGTAAAACCTGGCTCGTCAGGTAATTATGTCAACCCTGAGTAAGGTGGAAATGATATTTTTATGAGTTAGACAGACCATGAAATATGCACCGCAGCTAATGGGTCTACTGACATTCCTGATAGTGCTCTAATCCTGACCCAGCCTGACCAAAAGTTCACAAGAGATGTAAGGAGCCTTTCCAGGCCCTGAGGAGCAACAGTGACTTTGGGGAAGCTTAATTGCCAGCCCCCATGTTCTACACCACTGCTGCCATGGTTTGCATAGCAATAAGGCTCAGAAGTTGCTATGCCACAGCTCCACTCAGCGCCTTGCTCCAAATGGGACAACTGGCCCCAGTGCCTAGACCTCCAAAGCTCTTCCCCAGTTCTGTACCCTCATTTCTGGGTGTCCAGTTGGCCAAAGCTCTGGAGGCCCAATAAAAGTGCCAACACTGAGAAGAAGAGGAGATGCATGGGCTTTAGAGCAATCTCATTTTTCTCCTCCACTCGCACAGTTCAACCTAAAGGTCTGTGTTACCGCCTGAAATTCTGGAGAAGCATAGCAGGTCCATCAGCCTTTAGCTGGAGTCTAGAATCCTGGTGATGGTAGCTTCAACAGCCAAACTAAAACCTAGACCGTATTCAGGTCTAGGTGTCACTGACTGAGATATTCTACTCAAAAACAAGGGAAGCTCTGATCCAGCCCTGTGCTTGGTCCACCTGACTGGGGAGACAGGGTTGACCAGTGGTCACATGGTACAGAAGGACCACGTAGCCAAACCATGTGACCCACTACTCTGGGATAGTGGGTCACATGGTTTGGCTATGGGCCGAGGGCATTTAAGGACTCACTGCTAGGCCTCACAGCCTCTTTGATCACCAGCTGTCTGCAGGGAGGGAGCTCTGTGAAAGTGCCGTGACAGTCATCGCCACATGGCTGCAAATCAGCTGCCTGTTGCCTTACAGCTCTATCCAGCATCTGTGTAGCCCCCTTTCTATGGTGGTCAGTGCAAGTGGCAAAATGACATCAGGTTAAGAGTAGCAAAATATGACCTATCAGGTCGGCAGCCCTCAACGATAATCAGGAATAGATTAGGATAGTAGATATGACAGTCCAGGATGATTAATAACATGCCAAGCGATTGATAAGGACTGCCCGGTCCATTTAACTCTAAGTTTAAGTTCAAGTGCAAGTTCATTAACAATAATTACGTGAACACCATGTAGCCACTTGCACTTTCAGGCCCCCTTGCGGGAGGAAAGAGCACCAGTGACATACTGAGTTTAAGACAGTAAATTGTGGCCCAATTCAATCTCACTAACATGTTTTGACTCTTTATTTCCGGGATGGGTGGACAATGCCTAGCCCTGCCTCTTCCATCATCACTTTCCTCACACTTCACCTACTCTCTCAACATTCAAGGTTCCTGTTCTGGCTCTCCTTGTCAGCAAGAAACTGGGTAAATCTGCATTCTCACTCATGTAGAGCACCTGCATTTTAACAGGAACCTTTTCTTCAGCTCTGGTGCTGTCAGTTTGGAGAGGGCAGTGGTTGCAATTTGACTTGCAATCTTCTGTCCCATGTTACAACAGCTTTGGTGGCTGTCACTCTGTTTCTGGGCTCAATTCAAAGTGCCTGTTGTTACCTATAAAGCTAGATTCAGCTTGGATCCAGGCTCTTTAGAGAACTGTGTTGCCACATACGAGCCCTCTTGGTTTTTATGGTTCTTCTGGGGAGTATTTTTTCTTGATTCCACTATCTAACCAAGCTTATTTGGTGAGGACCCCAGAGAGGACCTTCTCAGTGGCTGCTCCTAGGCTTTGGAATGCAGTTCCCTGAGAGCCCCGATTGGGCCCCTCCCTCTTGTCCTTCCTTCATCCTGCAAAGCCCTTCCTCTTCAAGCAACACGTTAGGTATGCTGGTTTTTAACATACAGATCTATAATGCTTAAATTGTTTTAACTTGATTCCCCCCTGATTATATATGTATTTGTTTTCAAATACAATAGGAGTCCCATATCCTCAAATTTTGGATTCATGGTTTCATTTATCCATGGTCTGAAAATATTATGCATGCATGGCATAGCATGGCATCTGGCACCCTCTATTGGCCAGTTCTGGTAATTCCTGTTAAAACATTTTTCTTAGTTTTCCCCTATATTATACATTTAGCATTCTCTATTATCTGCTGCTTTGAGTACCCACTGGGGTGTGGGAACCAATCCCCATGTATACAGAGTTTCCTACCGTAGTGTTTTAAAATCTATTTTATCTGTTGTAAGGTGTTTTCGATTCCCTATAGGGAGAAAGCTGCCAAATAAATAAATAAATAAATAAATAAATAAATAAATAAATAAATAAATAAATTGAGTAACTGGGAGAGACTCTTCAGGGCTATGGCAATTGTTTATTTGCCCAGCACCAACGAATTGTGGCTTTCAGCTTTTGAAATCCAAAGAGAGCCACAGCTCTCTACTAAGTGTTCTTATCCCTCTCTTTCATTGGTTTATGGCAATTGTTTGGGAAATTTAACATATGTAGAATACAGGTGTAACTCACCTGAGATGCACATATCTCTTTAGTTTGACATGCTGTGTAGGGATGGGCCTCCGAAACGCAAGCAGCCAATCATTTACCTTCCTGCAGGGTCACATTGGGCTAAACTCCAACCAGGAAGAAGTCTCCTGATGTCATCTGTCCTTCTCACTGGTGCTGGCAAATCAGGAGCTGTGCAGAGAAACGCATCATCCCACCTCCCTGATTGGCCAGAACCAGGGAGAAGGACAGATGACGTCAGGAGACTTCTTCCTGGTTGGAGTTTAGCCCGATCCGACCCTGCAGGAAGATAAGTGATTGGCTGCTTGTGTTTTGGAGGCTTCTGAACAGCAACTGAGCTCTTGTGGGTCGTTTCAGAAGCTACAGCCCATCCCTAATGCTGTGTGAATGAAACTTGGTTTGGGAAATAAGGCTTAGGAACAAATCTTCCAGATTTTCCTAACCAACTGAAATGTACTTTATCTCTAAGATTGCTATGTTAAGATTACCACATTAAGATCGCACTAAGATTACCATTACCACAACAAAGTCTAAATTTGACATTCTTTGGAATTGTTTGACATCCATCACCCTTTTAGAGGGAGAATAAAGATAGATTTCTCTGGCTCAGTTGAAGAGAATCGTGCTGTGCTGATCTCTTAGGTAGAAAACACTTAATATCAACTTTATACTAAATTCTCCACTCTGGAGCCTTACTAAACCTCTCTTGCTGCATTACTTCATCTCACCATTATTTATCCTGGCCTCCCCCCCCCACAACAAATAAAATCAATGGTTATTAAATTTAGATCACAAGATATATATATATGACACATTAATCTTTGAATAGAAAAAGGTTTACTTCATGCCAGACAATCAGCAAATTCAATGGGATAAGTTATGCTATAACTGGATTTTGGTGCTTAATTTTAGTATGGTAATAATACAAAATAAATTGGGTAATTAAAAAGCAACTGGCCAAGGTGAAATTTACAAATTTTAAACCCAAAGTGTTCATAAAATGCAGAAATACAATGTTATGTTACTGTAAAATAATATTTCTGGTGCAATTGGTGTCTATAGAGCAAAAGTATCCAAGTAATACATTCAAACATTCTTTCCCATTAGTGTTGAATCCATTGCATAAATGGAACATGTATAAATTTTGCTATTCCAAAGTCCCATTGTAGACATGGGCACGGAGCGGCGAAATTCTCGTTTCCGTTACCGTTTGTCGTTTCCGTAACAGTAACGAGAATTCCTCCGCTCCAGCTCGAACCCGACCCGATAAAGATAAATAGGGTCTGATTTTTCGTTGTTGTTCATGGCATCGCGGTTCGCGGCGATCGCGCGATGCCAAGTAGCACAGAAAAAAAGTTAAAAAAAAAACCCACCTCGATTCCCGGCCAAAAAAGCAGGCAAAAATATGCCTGCCTGAGTGC
Organism: Phrynocephalus versicolor; assembly: GCA_023846285.1. Lineage (NCBI taxonomy): Eukaryota > Metazoa > Chordata > Lepidosauria > Squamata > Agamidae > Phrynocephalus > Phrynocephalus versicolor. Next base: position 57,612,491 of record JAHTLZ010003526.1, read on the forward strand.
GGGCACCTACCAGAGAGGGGTGGTTTCTGGGGGGGGGGGGTCCCCGGCCTTCCCCCCTCCTGTCCTGGGCTGCTGGACTGGTACCAGGCTGGGGGGCATCCTCGTCGTCTCTATTTGCCATGCGGTGGGGGGGATCCAAAATGGCGACCGCAATATTTATTTTTAAATCATGATCCAAAAACCCACCAAAGCACCACAGAAACATTTGAAAATAAGTTATTTTAAATGCCTGAATTTTTATAGTAGCAGCAGTGGGTTTTTCTTGCAATAAAACGTCTCCATTTATTTTATTTTATTTTTATTTTTATTTTTATTTTTTTACACCTGTGCATGCGTAATGATGGGCTGGCTATGGGATGGACCATGCAAATTTTTGGAGCCATTCCACCAATCGCATGGCCAGGTTTTGACTGAGACTTCTGGATGTGCCAGAGGGCATAAAAAGCCCACTAACCCTAACCCTAACCCTAACCCTAACCCTAACCCTAACCCTAACCCATACGCCAGTACACTGTCCTTCTTAGTGGGTCAGAGGCACCCAGAGGTGCAGCCCACTAACCCACCCTAACCTTAACCGTAACCCTAAGCCTAGCCCTTACCCTAACCCCAACCCTAACCCAGATCCGTACACAACTACACTTCCCTTCTTAGTGGGTCAGAGGCACCCAGATAGGTGCCTCCCAGAACCCACTATCCCCTACCCCTATCCCATTCCCTAACCTGTACGCCAGTATGCTAGTACGCTCCCCTTCTTAGTGAGTCAGAGGCACCCAGAGAGAGAGGTGCCTCTGCCACTTACCCCCCACCCTAACATAATGTAATGTATGGCATGCGGCGGCTTCACGTTACGCTTCCCTTCCCTTCTTAGTGGGTCAGACATCAGAGGCACCCAGAGAGGTGCCTCCCAGAGCTCACTTACCCCAACCCCAACCCCAACCCCAACCCAAACGACAAACGACAAATGGAAACGAGAAATTTTTGAAAATTTCTGTGACAAATGGAAACGACCCGAAACGGACCCGCCCCGACAAACGACAACTGGAAACGTCATTTTTTCTGGCCGTGCCCATCTCTATCCCATTGTTTTAGTGGGTCTGTAGTGATTGGAGACTTTGCCCAAAATATTTTATGGGTAGAACACATTGCATAAACATATGTGGCCTGCTTTACCAAGCTTCATTAAGAGACATAAGACTGACCCTGGAGCAACTGTTATTCCTACTGAGTGCAGCATTTTCCCATGGCCTTGTTTTTCAAACATAATCGCATAATGTCTTTTGATATATGAATATGGCTTTGCATGCTCCACTTCTCTGAATAGTGAGAGAAGTTCCACAGGCAAGACTGTCAGGGTTAGTTTCCTTTCGATGAGAGGGTGCTGGAGATTTATGGCATCTTTATAATATTTGCATGCCACAGACACACACACACACAAATACAGTAAATACAAGCAGACTGTAAGTGGAGCAGAACAAGAAAATTACAGGAAAGCCTACAATTCAGCAAGTCTGCTACATCACACCACATCCCCAGCTTGAGGTCCTCCTGCCATGTGGTACCTTTATCCTGCTACAGCTTTCTCTTTCTCTTTCTGATCTTTCCAAACATTAAGTTAAATACACTCTCCTTCCTTCCTTCCTTCCTTCCTTCCCCCCCCTCTCTTTCACTCTCTTATTGTGGAGTAAAAACAAGCAATATCAAGCATTCTGCCACCAGCTATCATAATATTCTTTGTTATACAGTGTTTGGCTAGGATCCTGTTACTTACTTATGCCTGTATAAGTGCAACAGCAAAAACTGCAGTGATGAATTACCATTAGTTGAGGTAATTAATCACTGCAGTTTCTTATATTGTGCACAGTCATTCAACTGGTGAATGACAAAGAAATCAAGCATCAACTCCTTAACTAATGGCAACATGCAGCTTCAATTTATACCACTGCACCTATGCTGGTGTAGGAATTTGGCTGTTATACCCATCTTGTCCAGAATTTCCCATTTTACTATAGTCCCCCACCCGTCTCTTCCTGGCTTGCTTTATTATCATATCCAGCACCTGTACAATTTGATTTCTTTCCTATGTAATTTGTATTGTCAGTCACATGGCACGGGCTCTATAATGAAAAACAACAGGACAATTTAGAGTGACTATTGTAAAGTCTTTTCTGCAATTTTGTCCAATTAGGATCCAGCTATATGTGTCTGAGTGTGAGCAGTTAAGAACCGGCTCTACATGTCATGAATGAAAAATAGCTTCCTTACAGTCTGTACAAAGAATAAAACACAAGCAGAAGTCACTTTTTCCTCACATTCAGCTAGTATGCTTTTTAAGCAGTGTCTGGGTCATTCTCAGCTAAGGTGCACATTAGGAGCGGGTAGACAACATGTGTCCTAGGGCCTAAAATAAGGCTCCCTAACACTCCTGCTACACTTTCCCCACTCAGTCTTCTACTGTATGTACATTTCCCTCATACCATTCATCCCTCCGAGCTCTTTTTCCTCACATGAGTTCTTTCCCCTCGGGATCAATTTCTATACAGAAAAGCTGTCAGGGACAGTTTTCTGACCCATGGCTATGTGCCTTTTTAGAAGTACATCTTCACCCTCTAGTTCACGCATGAATGAAGGCAACCAAAACTTTAAAAGGTTAGTCCACCATTTGAACACTTTCATCTCTGATTAGAGCCTTCAGGAATTAGGTCTGATCAAGGCTTCTCCCATTTTCCTATTAACTAGGCACCTTGGGTCCTCATTTTGTGATAAAGGCAGGATACAAATCAAATTTTAGTGCAGTGTTTTAATATATTGTATTGTATTTAAATGTTTTATTGTTTTAATTTTATTGCAATTTGATGTTTTAATTGTCTAAATTGTTTACTTTGATTGTGAGCCACACAGAGACCTTTGGGTAGTGGGCGGCATACAAGCTATATAAATAAAATAAAATAAAATAAAATAAAATAAATAATTGCATTGCTCCCATAACTACCACTACAGTCACCCCCGCCGATCACGGAAATTAGGGACCCACCCCACCCGCGATGCATGAAAATCTGTGATATGCGGAAGTGGGTGGGGTGGGGCCTGGGGCGGGGGGTGATCGCGCACCTGTCTGAGGCTTCTTGGAGGAGCGCGGGGGCGCGCGGAGCAACTGGATCACCCCGCTGCCCCCCATGCAGCTCTGAAGCTTCTCGGAGGAGCGCAGGGGCAGCACAGAGTGACCGGATCGCCCCCCGCCACCCCCTGCACGGCTTCGAGGCTTCTCGGAGGAGCACAGGGGGGCGGCATGGAGCAACCCGATTGCCCCCTGCTGCCCCCCATGTTGCTCCGAGGTGCAGGTACTACGATCCCGCAATGTAGTGGGACCGCAGTACCTGAACCACGAAATGGCGGGGGTGACTGTACCATATTCTGAGGGCTTGAATCATCTGTCTGTTTATTCGGTTACCTTCCAGGTCATTCCTCCTTTGCCCTATCCTTCAGTCAGCCTCTCTGGCTGCTTGACTGCTCATGCTTATTTGTCTACGCCAGGCCTGGTTTGAAAAGAGATGCCCCCAAGGCCTTCTAGAGAATGGGGGGGGGGAGGATGTTCATGGTATTGGCAATATGCAGCTGTACTGGACAAAAAGATTGGGTATTTTCAAATTTCCATGTGACCCAGATGATTGCTACAAGCATCCTCATCTAAAAACTAAGAATTTGGGAAGATGTATCATTATTTGACAGGGCTCCTGCTGTTTTTCAGTGAGTGAAATGCATGGCTTGACCCACCGTTAAGGAGACATTGAGATTATTCCCAGTCCTGTAAAGTTCTACAAATGTTGTTTCCACCATGCTAGCATTCTCTACCCTGTTCCTTGCCAAGTTTGAAAGGAAAACTGTTGCACTGGATTACACTTATTCAATATCCATGAATTGACATTCCAGATTTGGGAGTAATAAACATCTGACATTATTTTGTGAAGGAAAATGATATACTTTCATGTAGAGAATTTTCTAAACAGAGAAACCAGTGCAACTTGAATTTGTTCTATCATTAAGTTCAGTTGTTCATGCAATAGGTTTATGATTTTCAAATATTTTAGATAAGTGTGATGAATTTATATCTATCTATCTATCTATCTATCTATCTATCTATCTATCTATCTATCTATCTATCTATCTATCTATCTATCTATCTATCTATCTATCTATCTAT
>JAHTLZ010003526.1:57616698-57648822 GCA_023846285.1 Phrynocephalus versicolor
TATCTATCTATCTATCTATCTATCTATCTATCTATCTATCTATCTATAAAGATAAAATCATTTGACATCTGATGTTTCTCAGTCATAAACACATTTCCAAATTCTTCATCAAAGTTCTTAGTTTTTCTAGAATGAAATCATATCTACATGACACAGATGTTCTCTGTTCTAACAAATGAAACGGGAAAAAAATCCTAAGACAGCTTTCCTATTGCCAAGATGTACACTAGGATCTTAGAGTTGAAACTTAAATCAGCAGTGTAAGCAAATGAAAAGGCTGTGGTTATTGAACATGAAATGTGTTCAATTTCTTCGTGGGAACAAACAGCAAATCATGCTAATGCTTGCTTTCAAATGCAAAACCTGCAGGGCCAATCTTTATGGGTAATGTAAGAAAATGGAAAAGAGGCAGCATTAAGAAGCATTTAGGAGAAGCGCCTCGTAACAGAAAAAGGCAAGATTTACCTATCTGCAATATTCCTCAGTTTCATTCCAATGACTACCATGCTCTGTGACAGCTGTAAAGATGAGCATCTGTTATGAAGTTATGAGTCTAGACACTACCTTGAGGTCAGCCACATTGAATGGGGCTTAACTGCTGGATAGCTGGGAGTTGTGGACTGGGACTTGTGAGTTCAATTCCCCACTGTGCCTCCTTGATAGGAACTAGACTCTATCCATTGGGTCCCTTCCAACTCTGCAGTTCGATGATGATGATGATGATGATGATGACGACGACCATCATCATCATCATCATCACCACCACCACCACCACCACCACAAAACAGACAAGATAATTATAATGGATTTTGTAATACAAATCACTAGTCAAAACTAGTGTGTTGCTCTCTGCGTGTTGCTAATTTTTTATACAGTATTGACATTTTTCAAAAGTTTCTGAGACAAAGTTTTAAAAAGTCTGACTGTTCCAACTTGGTTATGGATGGGTGGTAATTGTGTTTTAGTTCATTTTAGCATCATTTACAGAAAGAAAAGAAAAGGAGATATAAAACTGAATTCTACCCTCTAACAAAACATGGGACACACTACAAGCTGGCACCACCAACCCGGGTATCACTTAGTGAGATGCATTCAGACAGGGAAATAACTTTCACTTTGGACTGCTTGTGTATGTGGTGGCATGGCTGGCTGTAAACTATTTCTTGGTGATCTCAAAATACCTGTAAGATGTCATACCAGCCAAACTCTGATCCATGCCCAATGTGAACCTTTTCGGTACAGCAGTGGGGCTGCAGCATTATAGGGGCAGTTACGGTGACTCCTTTGTGGTATGAGGAGACACGATTCTTTCTTGCTGTCTGGTTGCTTCTACACTTACAATGGCAAATGTTACAGTTACATCACAAAAGAAATGGTGTTACACCTTGCTAAGTCACAATCATGGTTGCTCCTAAGGATTATCTTCACTGCCAGAAATTGCAATTTGTTGCTATACAGCAAGTTCATGCAGTGTTACTCAAATGACACAGAATCAACCATGTATTGTCATTGTGCTGGTAATCAATAAAGAGGAGAGGTCACAGAAATAGACTTGTGCCTGTTCAAGCATTCTCAAAATGTGACTGGTGGTTAACCTGTGGGCTGTTGATTACTGACATATCCAATTGTCTTCTTGTCAATGAAGAACTGGGTGAAATTAAATATCATTTGGTGGAGTCACACCAGTTGGTTTTTTGCACGTCATGGTACCATCACTGCCCCCTCATCCAGAAGCAATATGGGTAGAAAGAACTGTTTCTTTCTTCTCACATTTCCCCTGTGCATGATTCTGGGAGAGAATTAAGTAGATCAGGGCTGTCCAACTTGGAACAGGCCGAGGTCTACTTTTTCTGGCCCAAAGTATCTGAGGGCTACTACACTAATATCTCTACTTACGAATTTTGTCCATCCCGAGCACATGCTTGTCTGGAATGGATTAATTGATTTTCAATTTATTCCTATGGGAAGGCTGACCATGCACACACTTCCCTTGCACCCACTCGATCATCTGGCCAGTGGGGGGAGCAGGGGACCATGCCATGGTCCTTGAATTGCCCTGCTTGGCTAAGAGAGTGGGCTGGCAGACCCAGAACTTTGCTGGGGCAGCATTGTTCTTTGGGATGTGGGAGGGTGGGGTGGAGAACATATCCCCTCACTTTTTTATTGGTGGCCAGTGGGGTTCTTTTGAACCCTTCGTGAGCTACTGGTAGCCTGCGGTCTACCTGTTGGGCAGGCCTGAAGTAGATCATTCTAAAGTTAATGCTGGGAGTAAGGTATTGCCCAGTTCTTCCTGTGCACCAAGAGGCTGCATGCAAAACTTCCTGACCATTGGCTTATAAAACATATGGGCTGGGAGAATTGACTAGAGGTTAAAAAAAATAAAGACCAAGACTACAGTGTTGGTGAGCAATGATGGGAGGCATAGCCCACCATCCAGAGGACCATACATGCAACACCTATGTAATGTCCTTAAACTATGTAATCTTCTTAAACTGTGTTGCACAAGCATGGCCAAAGAGATGAGGGTTTTATGGTCCTCCTAATGCTTTGATGTGTGGTCTTTTTAAAGCACTTGGGGATGCAAATGTTCTTATAATTCATAGACTTATATTTTTACTTACTACAAGTGAATGTTCTTACAGTGCAGAGGATGTGACGTATGTGCACAGTTAGCGTAATTGTCATGGTTAATTGTGGCAAACTAACGAGGGGGCAGAGTGCATCCTAGTTATTTGTCTTGTTAAGCAAATGATTGTACAGCTGAAATGCCCTTGACATCTTGTCTACAACTACCCAAGTCAAACCGATTTGATGTGAACACCAATAGATTTCCGCCATTATAATACTTCTCCTTTAACATTTGGAATTAGATTGTACCTGTCAGATTTCTGTATCCATCAGATTTAAGTTTTTTTAAAATGCAAAAGCATTTTTGGCACTTTGGATGGTTGAATAAGTATGCTGTGTTTTTTCTAGGATTGCTGTGTGTGTGTTTTGTAGGCAATGACGCTAAATAAATAGGTCTGTCCCTGTATCAAGTTTGGAATGATGTCCTGGATGCCTCAAATGAAAAAAAAAAATAGCTCCAAAATAAACACATTAGAAAAAACACATGATGATGAAAAGGGGAAAGGGAGAGGAAAATGATCTATCAACAGACTTGATACAGGTAGCTTCATCTCCATAAAGCATACTGATATTTTTAAACTGCTGACGGCACAACAATTATGCCCAATTAAAGAATTGTACATGCTAAAAGCTCTACTAGGAACGAGATGTCATGCATTATGGATTTAAGGAAGTATCAAACTCAGAGTCTTGCATTATCAGATGAAATAAAGATGGTAATTAGGCGAAGGAAGCCTGCCTTATCAGTCCTTGAGGGATGCCTTGTTGGGATGCAAGGAGATGCACATTTCCAAATTTGCCAGAGATCTTACAAAAATGCAAGACTTAGTCCAAATCCCTGGTTTGATAGAGACTGTCTTCTTTTGAAAAACCAGTTACGTTGCCTGTACCACTCTTATAGATTAACCCAGTCAGATCCTTCTCCCCCAAGCGAATATATTAAATTAAAAAAACACTATAAGTTTGTAATAGCTCAGAAGAAGCAAACTTTCACCAAGGAAAGATGGAACTTAATGATTCATTATGTTCATTCCAACAATAGTAAACAGTTTTGGACGTTGGTTAGGGGTGCCTTAAAAAGCAGGTCAGGTTCCTTGGATGCCCAGATTCCTGTGCACATATGGAAGGATCACTTTACCAACATTTTTTATGATCCTCAATCCCCGGACCTAGATTCCCCTCATCCAGCATCTCCCAACTTACCTAAATGGGACCCAGTAGATACTTTAGAGATCAAAAATTTGATTTCTAATTTAAAACTGCGAAAAGCGGCCGGTCCAGATGGGATTCCTCCTGAACTCCTAAAAAAGCACTTGGAGTGGTGGGCCACTCCTTTGGCCACCCTTTTTACATTAATTGACCAGTTCGGAAGGGTACCTGCAGCATGGACTAAAGCCATTATAGTACCTATTTTTAAAAAAGGAGACCCTCTAGACCCAGGAAACTACCGCCCAGTCAGCTTGCTGTCCATTATAGGGAAACTTTATGCTCTCCACCTAGTGAAAAAACTGACAACCTGGATGGACAACCATAGGATTTTGGGCCCGGAACAAATTGGCTTTTGTAAAAGTAGACATACACTAGACCACTGCTCAGTATTGGCCCACCTTGCAGAGAAGAACAATGTCATGGGTGGGAGGAGACTGTTTGTAGCTTTTTTCGACCTAAAAGGGGCTTTCGACTCAATCTCAAGGACCCTACTGTGGGCCAAACTGGAAAAATCCTCAATTGATAGGAGACTGCTGTTCCTCATTCAAAAGCTATATCTTAACACGAGCTGCCAGGTGCGCTATGGCCCTGCCGGGGAACTGTCGGATGGGATCCCAAATAACAAGGGGGTTAAACAGGGTTGCATCCTGGCACCCTATTTATTTAACCTTTTTATCAATGACTTGAGCGATTCCTTGAAACAAGTTCAGGGCCACCCCCCCAAGTTAGGTTCCCAGCAAATTTCACTACTCCTTTATGCAGACGATGCAGCAGTTCTATCCCAAACCCAATTGGGTCTTAAGAGGCTCATAACAGCTTTTGCAACTTATTGCGATAGCAACAGCCTATCCATCAACACCCAGAAATCTAAGATTTTAGTTTTCTCAAAGAGGTGGAAAAGACTGCGTTGGTTTCTACACAATGACACTCTAGAGCAGGTTAAGGAATATAAATACCTTGGGATTACTTTTAGATACAACATGAGCTGGGCAACTCATAGAAGCCACGCCCTTAATCTTGCTAAATGTAGTTCACAAGCAGTGGCTCGGTTCTTCTACAGAAGCGGAGGTCGCCATGTCCCATCAGCCATTCAAGTTTTTCAAGCAAAAACAAGGGCTCAATTATTATATGGCACCCCAGTGTGGATCAAAGCATTCAACTCTGAGGTTGAAAAAATTCAATCTGCTTTTTTGCGTCAGATTCTGGGGGTCCCAAACTGTGTACCCTATGCAGTGTTGTGCCTCGAGGCAGGAGTGGGTAGATTGGAAATCAACGCCTGGACCCAGACCCTAAAGTACTGGCTTAGAATCCTTTTTTGTGCAGACCAACTGGGGTACATAGCCGACATGCTGTCTGATTCTTATCAAAGCCGCTGGCAATCCTTCATTAACCAAAAAATCAGGTCTGTAGGTATCCCGCTTGACTATATCTTGACGTTAGGGCAGAAACAGGCTCTAAGAATCCTTACCCAGAGGCTAAGTGACATAGAGAGGCAGGAACTTTTCTCCCTGGCATATAGAACCTGCTCCCCTTTGTCACAAGGTGTGTTTCCAACGTATAAGACCCCTGCGGCGTATTTAACTTCACTTAGTTCACCACAGGCTTGTAGAGCTTTCATGTTGGCCAGGATGAATGTATTGCCATCAGCACTCCTTCAGGGTAGGTTTACGGGGATTCCGCGCCAAGAAAGATTTTGCCCATGTGGAAACCAGTCCCCAGAATTTATCCAACATGTGCTCTTATTTTGCCCTTTCTATGATCATATTAGAAACAACTTAATTGCCCCATTGCTAAAGAAGTTCCAAGGCCACCCTTCTAGATGGTTAGTCCAATACTGTTTATTAGACAAGAACTCTTATGTTACAGCCCAGGTAGCAAAGTTTTTTATGGCCGCTATACGCAAGAGAGCAGAGATTACCTCGACCATCCATCCATCTTCCTGATGTTTTTAACCATTCACAGTTTTACCCTTTTTCACTGTTTTTAAGATTCACTGTATATTTGCTTATATGGGTCATACGACCGCAATAAACTTGAAACTTGAAACTTGAAACATTTCCTTAACTTGGCAAGAAAATTCATTTAGACTCTTCAAAGGAAACCACCATACAATTTTCTGTAAACACACACACACACACACACACAAAATATAATCAGCAACAGCTAACAAATGATTTCTAGACTGCTTTGATCTATCAAGTTGAATAAATGAATGAATGCCCAGAGTTCACATTTACAGCACTGTACACACAGATGGGGCCTTTGTTTACAAGGACTCTGCATCACAAGAGAGTTTCAGAAGTTCAAAAGCTATATGAAACCATCCCCAAGGACACCAAAAGACTGTGGTTTGTGTAAATGGGTCTAAACTGCTTGAAAACAGAACAACAAATGCCCTGCCATGCACACATATATGAGCATAGGTGTCTGTAATATGTTTGCATGCATATACATATTGTACGAAGTGCCAACTTGCATCATAATTTCTAGCATTTGTCAAATTGTTAAGTTAACCATAGATCCTTTGCTATTATAATATTCTTTTCACCAGAGCCGAATAATGCTCTGGTGGGAGTTGCTTGCCCCCCTCTGCCAGTTGGATACAGACAGGTGGGGACACCAATAGGTGCTACCCACAAGGCTGATTGGGGACAGGACCAGCTCCCACCCCCAAAAAACTTCTCTTTCATTTGCAGCCACCCACCTGCCTGTCCTGTGGCCAGTGTGGCCGCTGTGGAGAGAAAAGTTAAGAGGTACCCCTAGTACCCACCCCAGGGTCCCACACTATATTCAACCCCCTCTGCAGGATGAGGGAGGTTGAAAGTAAGAATTGATAAAGTGTGGCCCTTGTTAACCCATCAGTCAGGTCTGTCTCTTTTTTCTGGGAGTGGAAGAGCAATGAACACAAGGTTGATCTTACAGCTGGTCAATTGCTGGACAGATTTGACTCAGTGCTTTATCTACACATAGCTGCACTAAAATAATGTACAGTATAATGTACAAATCATATCTATTCATTTTTCATTTATGTATGAAAGCACCAAGCTTAAAGAACCATATCACATTGCAGATAAGACACTAAAAGAAAAAACAGCTTTAAAAGAATGCAGATTGATCTAGGGAAGTGCATTTGCTCAAATGCTCTGCATCACCACAAACCTTTAACTTTTTTAAGGTTAATGGTAGGCAGATGGGAGGCTTATTTTCCTCCTAAGAATTCCCCTATGAAGACCAGTAATTCTTCCATGTTTCTGCATCGTATGCCACAGAATGCTGGTGGGGGGAGGTAGGGAATAGGAGGTAGTGAATCTTGTAAGTTACCTCTAGACAACCTTACAGGTTAGGTGTGTTGGAGTTTCAGGATAACTCTGGTTTGGTATTATTCCTGATTAGCAGACAGGGCATTCTAAACCAGGGAGGAATTCAATTCCCATCCCCTCTAATGTGGTTGTATTACAGCACATGAGCAGAAAGCTATAAATCCTCTCAATATTGTAAAGAGAAGAAAACTGCAATGTTTCGGACACATAATGCACAATAAGAAAAACCATCTGCTGCAGGTTATCCTTCAAGGAAAAATAGATGGGAAGTGTGGCCTTCTGGCTTAAGAACTTAAGTCAACGGTCCAGAGTGAGCACTTGTGCTCTGTTTAAAATAGATTTAGAAAGAAACCAGTTTAGGCTACTGATCACCAATATTCTACGATCCCCTCTTAACAGCATAGGTGATACTGAGTAATCCAACGTGTAGAATGATACAATTGGTCTGTCCCTGCCCTGCACATCAGTGTAGGTTCAAGCTCTTGTCCAACAACATTTGGAGGAACTACCCTGCACATAAGTGGGTCACGATTTGGGATGGGCACGGAATGAAAACATTGTGTTTTGTTTCATTTCCATCCCCATTTCTTTTCATTTTGTTACTAATTAAATTTTAAAGTAGTTTTGTTACTAACAAAACAAAACAAAAAATGAACTGCTATACTCCTTTGGGTCCTAAAGGGACCAGGGGAGCAAGTGATTTTAGGTAAGCCCCCAAATTTGAAAAGGTTTTGGGCTAAAAGGGCTGAGTAATTAAGCTCTAAAGGGGGGCTAAGAAGCTTTCCCCCTCTAATTTGAATCAGAAAAGCCAAGCTGTGGCCTGTCATTTCATTAGCTTACAAAATGATTCATAAGCTGACGAAACGACAAAGCAATGTTTCATTTTGCCCATCCCTAGTCAGGATGATGTAACAATCTCATTCTCATTATTCACAACTTTGTAATGCTGAACAAATAAGTTTTCAGACAGCTACCTATGAATGTATTTAGAAACCTCCATGCATCAAGCAACCCTGGTTCGTCCCTGTTCCCTATTATGAAAAGGGTTTTATTTAACTTCAAGCAAATGTCAATGGATGTTAGACGAGGAGCAAGAGGAAACACACATTTACTGTGGTAGCTGGCAAGGAGCTGAACACATGCCATTCACATGAACAATTATGCTCCTGATCATGTGCCTGGTACAAACAAGGGACCTTGTCAATCAGCCGCAATTAGCCAGGGAAAATAACATGATTTCTCCTTTGCACATGTACAATTCCACAGAGTGTTGGTGATTAATCACAATCACTACAAAGATGTCTGAAGATCATTTTCTATAAGTAATATACATAGATCAGGCCAGCCATGCAGCTTTTTTTAAAAAGTCAAGCATGGCTTTTAATTTTAATTTTTAAAATTAAATAAAATTAACCAAGGTCAGAAGTAAACATATATTTATTTCTACTGATAGATTTTGAAACATTGACTACTGGAACTGTTACACCCATTCTTCTCTCAGCTCTTGGTAGAGATTAACAGCAATTATGCCCAAGGCCATTGATTAAGAGACACGTATGTATAAGAACAGAGAAAGACCTTCTACAAAATATATTATGCGTGATCATCAAAGCTGTTCTGGGATTCCTAAATGTTCAAAAATGTCTTTGTGTGTACCACTGGTATCTGCAATATCTGCCTTTTCCCAATTACCACACTAATGTAATTGGCAGTTGTAGTTGCCAAAGATGACAGACTTTCAGGTTCTTCAGATTAATCTGGAAAAGGGATTGCGGGAGAATTCAAATACCACAGCCACTTGTCAAACTCTGAATAGTAACACTTGGTTCACTAATTGATAAGAGTGGTTATACAGAACAAATACACTGGGAGAAATCTGCATGAAAATCATACAAATGTTGGTTTAAAGAAAAAATACTTCAAAGTGATAAAGACATGAAATGGACAGAAGATTTCAAAAATGAGAAATTGAGAATGTCACCAGATAGCCACTTATCAGTCTGGACTGTATCGAAACAGGGTCGCTATGAAGTGCACTGTGTCATTTGCAGCAATCCTTGCATGCAGGACACACCTCAAGCAGTCCTGTTTAAGGCAATCTAGATTGACCATTAGTGTACACCTAGATGCCCTAAGCACATCCGATATTGCCTGATTTCGGAAGCTAAGCAGGGTCGGCCCTGGTTAGTACTTGGATGGGTGACCACCAGGGAATACTAGATGCTGTAGGTGCCTGGAGTAGGAACTGGCAAGCCACTCCAGTATTCCTGCCAAGAAAACTCCATGGACATGGGGTCACACAGAGTCAGTCACGACTGTAATGACACAACACACACACACACACACAGATTGACCATTTTCCATTCAGAGGGAAAGAAAAGCAAACAAACAAAACATGAAACATATTATTATTTATTTTATGTATATAGCTCCTCATTAATGCACTGTGCTGCTCTTTGTTATATGAGCAGGGAGTCCAGTAAGTAGTCCAGGCACCTGGGGGGGATCAGATACAGCTGGCCAGCTGTGCTTCATGCTTCAGCACCTAACACCGATATCTTGAACCAAGCAAGAGGTGTGACACCAAGCAGGGTTATTGTCAAAGATCTCCCTATAAAGCAGTGTTTTGAGCTGCCTTCTAAACATTACCAAGGATTGGGACAGACATAGCTTGAAGTAGAGCTGACTCCACAGATTTGGGACCACCATGAAGAATGTTTGACACCCTTCCTCTCCCTCCTCCATGCTTTGCTTACTCATCCTTTTCATTTTCCAATCATTGAGATTGGAATCTACAGTTTGTTAATAACGCATCAGCCAAATGTTCAAGAGCTATGCATGTCATGTTAACAGTGAGGTTTGAAATGAAATCTTACAAGCTATAACTCTATTGCTATTTATGAATTCCTTATACGGCATGCCAAATGGATCTGTGGTCTTGCCAACTAACAAACACAAAGAGAAAATTCATGTACAGCCAAGGACGTGCTCAGGAAAAGCAATTAAGAAGTGTTGCTTACAATTTACTACTTTTAGATTACAACCACTCTTCCTGTCAAGGCTCTTGAAGGCTGCAACACCTGGATAGTAAGAAAATCCTCAGCAATTTTAATTTCTTCATTGTCAACACTGATGTGTGGTTCTTCTGTAGTGATGCTTTTTTGTCTTCCTAATGTTTAAGTCTTGCTTTGCGACTTTTTCACCTTCCCTAATAGTTATTTCAAGTCACTGCTGCTTTTTCCCTGTACAAAGGTGCCATCTGCATATGTTTCTTCTAGCAATTTTCATTCCTCTTTCATCTGTTTCTAGTTTGGCTTTCCATATGATATGCTGTGCATACAGATTCAACAGATAAGTGGGTAAAATGCACCTTTGCTTACAGGAAACCATTGTGTTGTTCCACCTTCTGTCCTAACAGTAGTTTCCTGTCCATAATACAGATTATGCATCAGGAGTACTGAGGCACACCCATTTATTTCTGAACAACACCATGTTTTGATGCCCGATCAACATAGTCAGAGTCTTTGCTGCAGTCTGCAAAGCACAGATGGATCTTATTTTGAAATTCTTGCACTAACTCCAGTATCCAGTGGATAACTGCAGCACACTCTCAACATGCTTTTTCTTTTTTGGAATCCAGCTTAAGCATCGGACATTTCTCACCTTTATTGCAACACCTTGAACATCACTTGGCTTGCACAGGAAATTAGAGCAATGGTCCTGTAGGTATTGCACTCAGCATCTTGTTTCTTGGGGACTAGAATGCACAGTCTATTGAACATTGACTGTTGGCCACTGTTTAGTTTTCCATATTTTCTGGCATGTTCTTGTTAGGATTTTGATAGATTCAGTCTCTGTAGCTTGTTCAGTTGGCATTCCATCTACCCCTGGAGATTTCATTCTTTCTAGTGCTTTTAAAACAGCTTTCACTTCAAGCAGGGGCGTATCTGGAGGGTGGGGGGCAGAAGGCTGCATTTGCCCCAGAGTGCCTGGAGGTTGAGGGGGAGGGGAGGGGGAGGAGGAGGAGGAGGAGGAGGAGGAAGTGGTGCGCCCTCCCACCAGCAGTCAGAGGGAGGAAAAAAGAACCGAGAAAACTAAGAAAAAGAGAGGATCAGCCTGTGTGCGGTTTCTTGCCTTCGGCAAGCCTTTCAAAGGCAGGAATCTCTCTCCTTTCCCAGCATCAAGGGCAGAGCTGAGCAAGCAACAAGGCAACACCAGCCACTGGGGGCGTCCAGCTCAGGCTGCTGTGGAGGGCTTTGGCGGGGGCAGTGCTGGGTGACCGGGGGAAGACAGAGGAAGGAAGGAGGCTGTGATGTGGCAACTTGAGTCCCTCCAGGCTCAGGCAGTGGACTGGGAAGAGGAGGACAAAGTATAGGGAAGAAAGGTTTGGAGGCGGGGAAGCTTTCCTGTGGGTCTGGGAAAGAAACGCTCCTCGCTCAACGGGTTTTATTTCAGGGTCAAGGGGAGACTTTGGAGAGGAAATGGTGATCCTCTTCTACTTCTCTCTGCTACTTCCTCAGGGGCTGGAGTTGCACAGGGCAGAAGGATCCCTCCTTCCAGAAATGCTCTTGAGCTTTGTGGCTAGAGCGGGCTGAAACAAGAAACCATTTTGCCATGGAGAAAAGAACGCTGCAGACAGCTCACGTGCCCTCCCCTCCTTTGGTTCCAAGGGGAAAAGGAAGCCACCTCTCAAGTGCCTGCAGCCTCCTGTCTCAAGCATGGGCTAGGGAAATGAGATGCAAGAGCTGCACCAGGTTCTTCTTTTCTTTTAAAGAATTTCAGGCAAAAATCAAAGAAACGCAAAACAAAATAACAAAACAAAACAAAACAAAACAAAAGACACAAACATGTGGCACCTTAAAGACTAACTTTCATATTTTAATGTGATGTTTGTGGAAGCTGAGTCATGGCAAGGGTTAATGCATGAGCTGGGAGGAAGGTGAATGCCCCTATTGCATCCTGGGTAGTATAGTTTTACTTATTTCCTCTCGGGGACCCATTAACGAAGCATCTTGACCCATTAACTAAGTTTCCTGTTTGGTCATTTACATTTTTTAACTGCCTTTGTTGGTCTGTCTCTTCTTTCTGGGACAAGACAGGAGGTGAATTATATGATTCTATGATTCTACCTTAAAAGTGTCTGTGATCTCTTTGGAGATGGTGTATGCTGTGGGGTGAGGGTGTATTCAATCCTATGAAAAGAAGTAAAAAAACGAAAAAGCACATTGAGTAAAGCTTAAGGAGCCTTACTTTCCTAGATACGTAGATTGGTTCAGATTTGAGTGCTCTACTCCAGGGCTGCCCAACAGGTTGACCGCGGACTACCAGTAGCCCGTGAAGGGTTAAAAAGTAGCCCGCCTTCTCCCCCACCCGCGCCAGCCAGATGATCCGCCCGGTTGGGTTCTTCAGCCTCTCCCATCTTTGGAAAGGCTCTGAGAAGGGCGGGAAGAAGGTAGCTGTGCTGTGGGAAGCTCCGCCTGACCCCCTCCCTACTGTACCCAGGCAAGGGAGAGCCATGGGGGAGGCAGAGAAGGCTGGCACTGGGCCCCACAGCGGCGTCACTGTCTCTCCAGCAGCCACAGCAGCTCCGAGCGGTTGTCACCCAGCCCTGCGGTATGCTTTGACCTGCTGCTAGTGCAGTGCTCAGAGCGTACACCGCTGTCCGAGTACGAGAGAGAGAGCGAGAGCTGAGAGGGAGAGAGAGAAAGCACTTTGAGGGAGAGAGAGGGGGGAGAGAGAGTGCTTAAAGAGAGAGAGTGTGTGATTAAAGAGAGAGAGAGAGCTGGGGGAGAAAGATCTGAGGGAGAGAGAAAAAGCGCTTTGAGAGGGGGGAGAACTGAGGGAGAGAGAGAAAAGCGTGCTTAAAGAGAGAGAGTTAAGAGAAAGGGAGAGAAAAAGTGCTTTGAGAGAGAGAGAGTGCGCGCTTAAAGAAAGAGAGCTACGAGGGAGGGAGAGCTTTGAGAGAGAAAGGGAGACGTTAGGGGCGAGTTTGGGCAGTGCACTGTGGGTAGCTCCGTCTGGCCCCTCCCCACTGCGCCCGGGCAAGGAAGAACAATGGAGCAGGCTGACGGCAGCCCCACAACGCAGCATCGCTGTCATTTCAGCAGCCACAGCAGCTCCAAGTGGTCACCCAGCCCTGCAGCATGCTTTGACCCACTGCTGGAGTTGTATTTGGAGCACACACCACTGTCCGAGTACGAGAGAGAGAGAGAGAGAGAGAGAGAGCTGGTGGAAGAGAGCTGAGGGAAAGCGAGAGAGAAAGCACATAGAGAGAGAGAGGGAGAGGGAGAACTGAGGGAGAAAGAGAGAGAAAGTGCTTTGAGAGAGAAGGAGAGAGACCCACTGCTGCCGTTGTATTTGGAGTACACTGCTTTCTGCTTAACAACCTGTCTGAGTATGAGCTTTGGGAGAGAGAGAGAGAGAGAGAGAGAGAGAGAGAAATGGCATGTGGAAAGAGTGGGGTATAAAAATCAGAAAATGGGGAACTGACCACTCTGGTGAATGAGGGAAGGGTAGCCTGTTATGCGGCAAGAGTTGATGGGATGTTCACAAGTAATGGCAACAATGGGCTAAAAGGGAATTGATATGCAAGACCTAGAAAGAGCAAGAGAAGGCCAGTAGACTCTTTGAGTCTTAATTTGGCCTTCAACTCATGATGCGTCCTTGTCAAAGAAAGACCAAAGCCTTGGCTGCCTTGCCAATCCTCAAATTCAGAGGGACTCACCCTTTCTGGCAAGCACAGTGTGTTCTTTTTAAGTGCCATAAAATCATATCTAACTGATGGTGACTCCAATGAGAATCCTCCAACTTTATTGGGTTAAAATTTAATTTGAAACAATTTTGAACCTTAGTTTTCATGTAGTAGCCCTCAGGCACTTTGGGCCGGAAAAAAGTAGACCTTGGCCTGTTCAAAGTTGGACAGCCCTGCTCTACTCTATAGGTGCTTTAGAAATTACAATTTCTCCCTTCAGGAAAGTTGTGGATTTAATGATCTCAAGATATAAAGTGTTGGAAAACTTACTTTTCTATTAAGAGCCTTTGTAACAACAAATATTTTAAGGTGCTTTTATCCATTCCTTATCCACATCTCTACTGTTATATGTAAAATAAGTAAGATTCTATAAAATCTTAATAAGGAAGTTTGGTAGCCTGATTCAGGACATTCAAAACACTATCTGGAAGTCAGGAAAGCAATTGTTCTTGTCATTTAAATCAAAGTAAATTGCTAAGAAAGAAGCAAATTTTTTTTTAAAAAAACTTGTGAAACAGTAACAAGCTCACCTGGTTACCCCCCCCCCCCAGTCATCAACACAGAAGTGCTAGAATTTGTATCACACACAGAGAGAGAAACAAATTATGTTATAGCTGTGTTAGTCTGTTTCAGCAGGCCATAAGAAAAACCAAAATAAAAACAGAAGCTTT
This sequence comes from Phrynocephalus versicolor, assembly GCA_023846285.1. NCBI lineage: Eukaryota > Metazoa > Chordata > Lepidosauria > Squamata > Agamidae > Phrynocephalus > Phrynocephalus versicolor. Next base: position 57,631,278 of record JAHTLZ010003526.1, read on the forward strand.
GTGGCACCTGAAAGATCAAGAATAGATTTATTTTAATTTGGGCTTTTATGAATTACAGTGTACTTCTTCAAATCCATGAAGCATAACGATTAAGCCATAGGTGTTTACTTAATAGTGGAGAGGAGCTCCAAATGAAATGGGGGAAAGGTGACAAAGATTGCAAATAACGTTTTGATAATTGTTGTCTGTTGTTAGTAACATTACCTTTTAATGTTATTCCCTGTTGTTAAATTAGAATATATCTTAAATGTTTGAGCCTATATATTTCCTCTCGTTTTCGTAAGCTGCCTTGGGTCTTTTTCTAAGGAGAAAGGGTAAAAATATTTAAAATAAACAAATAAAATAAATGTTAAAGAAGGGCAAGCAAGACATGCTGCATTTAGACCTTGGAAATCAGACCTTTAGGAAACTGCCTAGCTCCAAGACAAACATCAGGCCTCAGAGATATCAGTATTGGAACTGAAACGGAAACAGCTTGGACAAGCTTTAGTTTAGTTTGTGGTCCCGCTGGGTTTCTTTTTTTCTGGAGAATGAAAGTGGATAACTGAAGCTCCTAGAAACCTCCCGAATGGGCACTTCACCTTTAAAATAGCTCCCAAAGAACCCTTTGCTAAGACTTCAAAATAGCCATTTTTCCAAATGGGAAGCAGACTTCTAACCATTTCCAGACAGCTCAATGGTTTAGGTACCTGGCTGTGGAGCCAGAGTTTGACTCTCCACTATTCATCCCAGGAGATCCAGCCTGTGTGGCCTTGGGCAAGCTGCACAATACCACGGTTCTCCCAGAAGAAAAGCATGTTAAACCACTTCTGAATAGTCTTTGCATAGAAAAGCCTAAAAGGGCCCTTATAAGTCAGAAGTGACTTGAAGCCATGCCGGCCACGTGGCCATGGACTTGCACAGCACTGGCTCTTCGGCTCGAATAAGGAGATGAGCACCACCCCTAGAATCGGACACGACTAGCACACATGTGCGGGGGGAATACTCTGGTTTAATACACAATGTTTTGGACTCGGAATTTGGGTATTCAGATCCAACATTCCTCTTAGCCATGGAACCAACAATGTTATTGGGATGACCTATCATTTAACAATAAAGCCTGATTGATTGATTGCTATTATTATATAATTGCTTTTGAAAAGACGCTGCTTAAAAAAAACAGTTATTTTCCAAGACCAAGGAGGATTCATTAGGACTATTAACGGTTAATTTTTCTTCTGTACCCTCCTGTCTATTACTCCACACCTCCCATTCATTTATAGACATGTCTATCACATATAGCCCTTCGGTTATTGGCTTATCTTCTCCATCTTATGCACAAAGTCTCTTTTGTCCACCAAATCATGTTCTCCTGCTTTTCTCTTTCCTTCCAAGGACAGCTCACACATAATATTCTCACAATCCCCCCCCCCCCCATGTGTGCCATCCGCAAGACAGGATAAGGACCCATGGGCTCTGCTGAGAAAAAAAATGGTATTAGCATTTTCCTCCCATTTTTTATATTTGACTTCGAATGAAAATTGTTGCAAGCTCAAATATCACCTAGTGAACCTAGGATTAATGTCTTTCATTCTGTTTAGCCATGCCAGAGGTGCATGATCAGTAATTACTACAAATGGGGCTCCCAACAAATAATATATGAGCATTTGTACCACTCACTTTACTGCTAAAGCGTCTTTCTCTTTAGTGGCATACTTTCTCTCCTTATCTTTTAATTTCCGACTTCTAAATAACACCAGAATCTCTTCTCCATCTTTATCCTGAGCTAATACCACACCTATCCCTCTCTACAAAGCATCCATTTGAACAATAAATGGTCGATTAAACTCTGGAGCATGTCGAACTGGATATGAACACAATTTCTTTTTCAAAATTTCAAAAGCTTTTTGTTCTACCTCACCCCATTTTTTAGGCATTCTTTTCTTCATTAAATCTGTTAAAGGGGCGGTTATATCTGAAAAAAGATGGTATAAACTGCCTATTATATCCCACTAACCCCAATAATTGCTGGACTTCTTTTTTGTTCCTAGGTGCTGGCAAATAAGTCATTTTTTCTACCTTTTTCTTCATCAGAAAGATCTTCCCTTGACCCACCTTAAATCCTAAGAACTTGATTTCCTCTCTAGGTGGGATTCTCTATGCTGCTTTCATAGACTTTAAATCCGCATTTGACTCTATTTCTAGAGACATATTATGGTTAAAACTGCAGTCTATGAATATTGACAAACGACTTCTTATATTAATTCATCTTTTACATGAGAATTCCTATTTATAGGTTCTTTGTAATTCTGATGGCATCCTAACTAATCCAGTTCCTGTACATAACGGCGTGAGGCAAGGATGTATCTTAGCCCCAACCTTATTCAATCTATATATTAATGGTATTGTTGAGAGTTTATCCAACGTAGATTTTCACCCACCCAAGCTGGCATCTCACCCAATTCCTATACTTCTGTATGGAGATGATGCTGTGCTTTTGTCAACCTCGTTTGTTGGGTTTAGAAGGCTCCTGAGAGCTTTCTCCTCATACTGTACTCAGGAATGTTTAGAAATTAATTATACTAAAACCAAAATAATGGTTTTTGGCAGGAGGAGAATTAAACATAAATGGTCCCTTAATGGTCACCCAATTGAACAGGTCCAGCAGTATAAGTACCTAGGTATAACATTTCAGTCATCTGGTGCTTGGTCCATGCATATAAGCTGTGCTGCAATGAGAGCACAAGGCAACAGCAAAGCCATTAGCAGATTCTTTAATTCGACCGGGGGAAAACATGTTCCCTCTACTTTACAAGTTTTCAGGGATAAAATCATTACCCAAATGCTTTATGGCTCACAGCTGTTCGGATATGCTAACTTGAGACCTCTGAAGACTGTTCAAACCAGATTTGCAAGAGCCATTTTGGGCATTCCTACATGTGTCTCCAACACTTTACTTCGTTTAGAGGTTGGGCTTATTCCCATTGAAGCACAATCCAAATTCCTCATGGTTAAGTACTGGCTTAAGCTCATTTTCCTTTCAGAGGGCTTAACTCCCTTGCTTTTGACAGATACTTTTCAGTCTGAATGGAAAAAACAGGTAATAAAAGTTATACATAAATTAGGATATTCTCCTTGTACCCTCCAAACATTGGGTTTTTGTAAAGCCATGAATGAGGTAAAATTATGAATCAGAGATATAGAACTGCAGAAACATGTTGCCCAGTTGGGGAAAATGGAATTTCTTAAGAAATCAGCATTTACTGCCTCCCCATATCTGGATAGGCTCATATCTCCTGTCTCCAGGAGGGCCTTTACTCTGGCTAGATTAAATGTCCTTCCCTCCAAGCTACTGGAGGGAAGGTTTCAAGGTTTACCTTTTTCAGATCGAAATTGCCCATGTGCCAATGACCAATTGGAATGTGTAGAACATGTGCTTCTATTCTGCACCTATTATCAAGATCTACGCAAGGAGATTATCTCCCCAATTATAGGCAAATATCCTGGGAGGTCAATAGAATTCTATATACAGTTACTCCTTTCTGATAACACTTACCAGATAACTAGGCAAGTTGCCAAATTCTGTGCTGCTGCAATAAGGGTTCGTAAACAAATTTATAAAGAAACATAGTAGTTACTGATGACTGTTTTTATCGTAGCTAATGGCCACTTTTATTTCGGACCAGAATAAATTTTAAACTGTATTTTAAATTGTATTTAAAATTGTATTTACGATATATCTTGTAATAAGGCTTGATTCATGTGCTGTCTATTGGAATGCATATTTGAACATCCTTATTTTTATGATTTTATTTTTGGTTTTTGGTCGTTGACCGTAAATAAAATTTCATTCAGTCATTTCCTCTCTAGCTCTTTTACATTTTTTGGATTCACCTTCAAATTAGCTTCTCTTACCCTCCTTAATATCTTTCTAAGTTATTCCATGTGCTCTTCCCAATTCTTATTATATATAATAATATCATCAATATAAGGTACTGCAAACTCTTTAAAAGGTTCCAGCACCCTATCCATTAATCTCTGGAATGTTGCACCTGCTCCATGTAATCTGAAAGGCATACATTTAAAATGGAACAATCCCTCGGGAGTTCTGAAAGCTGTTTTTCATCATCTGGGCTCCTCAAAGGTCTCTGCCAATATCCTTTTGTAAGATCCAGAGATGATAACACTCCAGCTTCTCCTAATCCAAGCATGTCCAAATTTTGGCCATCCAGATGTTTCAGACCACAACTTTCACAGTCCTTTACCTTTGGCAATCTAAGCTTAGAAATCTGGAGGTTGAGGTCCAAAACATCAGGAGGGATGAAGTTTGGATATATCTGTCCTAGTCTATCTAACAAGTCTTCTATCCTAGGCATTGGATAAGCATCAAACTTTGATACCCTGTTGATTTTCCAAAAATCAATGCAAAATTGCACGCTACCATCAGGTTTACATACTACAACTTAATGACTTCACCACAGACTATTCAAGGGCTCTATAATATCTAATTTTAGCATCTTATCAACCTCTTCTTTAATTACCGGTATTAAATGTCTAGGCCAAGTCCTCCCTTGGTCCCTAATTACCACACCTTCTTTAGTCTCAATCACATGTTCTTCCCATTGAGTTCTCCATGGCTGTTCAGAAAATACATCCTCACATTCTTTCCCCAAATTTTAACATCTTCCAATTGTTTACCAGATAACTTTTGACAAATCTCTACATTTCCCTTTTCCTTCAATATCTTGGGTCCTAAATCATCTTCCTCCACTCATGCTCATAAAGCCTCCCTTTCTTTCCATTCTTCATTAAATGTATGTGATATATACATTTTTCTTATCTTTATCTGGCATTTCAATTTCATAATCTACCTCATTGACTTTCCTAATAATCTTATAAGAACCCTGCCATTTGGCAAATAACTTGGAACTCTCTAAAGGAATTAATAATAGTACTTTTTCTCCTTCAAATTGTCTTTTCTTCACCTTTTTGTCATATCTTCTTTTCTGGGCCTATTGTCTATCTCCTAAATTATATCTCGCTACTTCAGCTATTGTGTTCAAGTGATCTCTCATTTCCAGAATGTGTTTTATAGTTATCTGAGACTCATGTGTTCCACTCTCCCATTTTTTCTACCAAATCAAAAATACCCCTAGGATTTCCCCCATATAATAAATCAAAGGGAGAATATCCTGTCAAAGATTGAGTTACTTCCCTTATTGCAAACATCAGTGGGACTAACACTACATGCCAGTCCTTGTATCCAGCTCCCACAATTTTCCGTAACATATTTTTGAGTGTCTTATTAAATCTTTCTACTAATCCATTCATTTGGGGGTAATAAACAGTTGTTCTTAATGGTTTGACATCTAAAATTAAATGTTTGACTCATAAAATTTGACCCTTGATCAGTAAGTACTTCTTTTGAAAATCCCATTCTGAAGAAGAAATGTAATAACTCCCTTGCCAATACCTTTACTGACATGGATCTCAAGGGTAAAGCTTCTGGGTACCTAGTAGCATAATCTATAATCACCAATATGTGAGTATGACCTCATGGTGATTTAGGAAGAGGCCCTACAATATTGATTCCTATTTTTTCAAAGGGATTATCAATCAAAGTAAAGGTATCATTAAACCCCCTTTTAGGTTTCTTTTGCATTATTTGACATATTTTACAAGTTTGACAATAATTTTCTATATCTTTTTTCTTTTGATGAATGGCCACCAGAACCTTTGTTCCACCCTAGCTAATATTTTTACTACAGACAAATGCCATGCTAACGGAATATCATGAGCCAACAACATTATTTTTTCCCTCCATCCTAAATGCACCACTATGTTATTTCCATTTTTATCTATAAATTTCATTAACCCATTTTGGTATTCATATCCCTCATCCCCTTTTGCCACCTCCCATTCCAGTTTGCACTTCATTATTATATCTTGCAATGTATTATCTTCTTGTTGCCATAACTTCACCCAGTCTCTATTTGCTCCCACCATCTACACCCATCGAATATCTTCTTCTTGAACATGAGATACTTGCAATCCTTCCCATACCAACAACAGATCATTAATGAACTTCCAGTCTCTGCCAATTAGAATTTTTCAGGCTAAAGTAGGTATGATTCCTACTTTCATATTTTGCATTTTTCCCTCAACTTTCACTTCTGCCCAAACCATTTCACATGGACACATTGCACATAAATCTTTTCTCCCCCTTCTTTCCCTTTTATACTTCTCAAAAGGGGATTGGACAGATTCTAATCTCCATGTTTAAAACCAGGGTACTTCAAGAGCTAGATGCAGGGGGAGACAGTTATCTAGTCTTGTGCATTCCCAGATATATTTGGTAGGGCCACTGTGAGATACAGGAAGCTGGACTAGATGGGCCTTTGGCCATGGCTCTTCTTATGTTCTTATAATACATAATTGAGTCACTCAATCATAATAATCATTATGGAAGATTCAGACTGCATAGCATTCAGAGACCTGCATTCCTGCCATTGTGTCTTCCCTTCCGTTCCTGGCCCAGTGTTTTGATTTGTTTTGTTTTGCAAAATTAGCTGTCCAGTAAGGGCTGACAAAAATTCATCATTCATTTGGTGGACAAATAGTCTTGAAACTATTCAAAATGCTATTGGTGATATCATACTTTAAAGAATTCCATGCCCTGTAATTTTATTACATGGTGCAAAACAGCCCCCCGTGGCTGTTTCTTCTGAATCTTACATTTTTCCTGCTCTCAAGAGCAGGTGCATAACTTATTGGAAAATACAGTTGCACTAATAATATTAAAATTAAAAATCAAATGAGCGAATAGTGGGATAAGCCCAGCTTATTAAGTTCAGAGAGCAGGCAAGGACCAATTAAAGTCAATTTCAGTAATGCCTGACTCAAAAGGGATCAGGAAATGACTACAGGGCTGTTCTCAATGGGTTTAGCAGGCTTCCACATGAGAATGGAAATAGCAAGATTTTTATGGTGAATGTGCTGCTATAGTATTGCAGTCTTGGTTTTCATTAGGAATAAGTATCAGGTCCCTGGCCTGCTCTGTGCTCGAATAAAGGGCACATAGATTGGAGCCATCCCAGCCTATGAATGTTGGTGCCACTCCAATCTGACCCCTTTCTGCTGTTTATTACTATTTGTGTGTTTCTGGTGCTCCACAAATACTCAATTTCTACAAATGGGGGAACAAAAATGGCAAGGGTAGGTTGTGGTTTAAGTGCTTCCAGCAGGATAGAAGGACACCAGCAGCACTCTGTTTTTTTTTTCCTCTCCCTTCTCCACCCTCAGCTGACAAGAAAAGCTCCAGTCAGGTTCCCCAGGCATCTGTTGGAAAAGAAGTGTGGTTTTAAAGGGTGATGAGCACCTTCGTCTTTGATGAAGCTGGGGAATCTCACTATTCTAAGAGGAAATATAGACAGAGAATACTGTCAGCAGTAATTCCTCGTGTGGCAAGATTTAGAAAATTGCAGAATTTTTTCCCTGGGTTTTCCTGATATACCTAATAGCTTGTCATGTAGAACTCCCAAAAAGCTTTAAGACATCATATGTATTGTACATTTTGCCCCAGTGAACAGCCAAAACAATAGGAAGTATTTGAGGAGCTGCCATTACTAATATTTCACTTCTTTTGAAGAGCTGGGCAGATTAAAAAGGGTTGAATACCCTTGGGTGTGTTTATGTTGACCACAAAAGGGGGATTAACTAGCTTCTGTCTACGCTTGTGCTGAGAGGCATGGAGTAATATGATTTAGCTGTTTCTGAAAGCGTTTTCAATAGTTGCAATTTTAAAAGAGGACATTGAGTGATTTAGGCAGGGTTGTTATGGGCCTTTTTGCTATCACAATAAAAGACATTAGGACTACATAAAATTTGCACATTTCAGTAATTAGTCATCTCTCCACTGTGAGATTACAAAGATTTACTGCTACCAAGTTCAAGAAGAATGTGTGAAATGAAGAGACAACAACCATTATCTCAAATGCTCTGCAGCCATGTCCTCTTAAGCTGCAGTCTCAGCAGGGTTTTCTGCATATTTTTGCTGTGGCGAACTGTGCAGTAAAAGATCATGTCCTAACCACAAAGGTAACTAATTTGGTGCCCTGACAGACCACGCCCCCAGAAGCACACTTTCACTGAAACTTTTTAAACCACTGCTAGGGGTTGGTTTTAAAAACTTCCCATAAAGATACACAGTTCTTTGCTACTCTAATGTAGCGCGACCCCAGAAAATACACAGTAATTAGCTTCGTACCCCTCTTCCTTCCACTTCCTGCAAAGGAGACTTAGAAAATCGACCCAGAAAAAAGGGAAAAGATGTGCAGTAACCAAGTAGAGATGGGCACAGAGCAGTAAAATACTACCCTGTCAACAGGACACTCACTGCACATCAAACGCCACGTGACTGCCCCCCAAAAAACTACGCATCAAATTAAGATGCACAGAAAACTTTAGTGTGACCTTACTAAAGTTGGTGTTTGCCTCCTCCCCTTGTCCTGCTCCCTCATATCTAGGGAGCCAACACGTGGATTTTGAACCCTGGCCCCTCTGCAGTTTATCTCTAATTTAAAAATCAAGAAAGGCTGGAATGCCTTGGAAGTTTGAAGCAGAATGTCTCCAAAGGCCATTTGCTGATGGCACTCTGGGCAATAAAAGGCCAATTAAATAATTTAGGAACATAATATAAGAGCCATGCTGGATCAGGACAAAGGCCCATCTAGTCCAGCTTCCAGTATCTCACAGTGGCCCCACCAAATGCATCTGGAAGGACATGAGACTAGATATCTGTCTCCTGATACCACTCCTCTGCATCTTGCCCTTGAAGTACCCCGGTTTTAAGCCTCTAAAACAGCAAAAGTTAGATGGATGTTGAGACAATGATTTATGACTCAGCTTCTGATGAAGGTGGAGACACACAAGAACATGCAACTTGAACATACAATTGAATGGGCGCACAGGATACTGATGGGGTGGACTCACTGGGGTTTCCTATAATGCAGGGGTGGCGAACGTGTGGCTCTCCAGATGTTTTGGACCACAACTCCCACAGTCCTTTGTGATTGGCAATGCAGGCTTGGAATTCTGGGAGTTGTGGCCCAAAACATCTGGAGAGCCACACGTTTGCCACCCCTGCTATAATGGGTGAGAGGGATTGCATAAGTACACTGGAACATCAAAGGCCTGGAGTGCTCCTGTGATGCACTGGATCTGACCCAATTGCTTAGTCAGAGTACTGTCTGCTGTATTAAATAAAGTTGTGGATTAGATATACCCAAACTGTGATGGTCATGCCTCTTATTATGCACTCACTCAGTTATGGGATGCTCAGCCTTAGGCAACAAGTACATATCAAAATAATGGATTTGCCTAAGCATTCACCTCCCAAGCATCCACAGATTGATAGCTGAAATCCTGTTGCTCAGTGTAGTAAATTGCAATCAGAATAAGACCAGTAAATCTGTAGGGATTTGATGAGTTAACTCCTGCATACGTTTGATTGATTCAGAGGGCTTGCTCTAGTTGTGACTTACTACACTAAGGAAGAGGATGCCAACTGTTGGGTCTAGTCAAGATGGACTCCCAACTGGATCTGACTCAGCCTTGCTCAGCGACGTTCCTCAACACCAACCTGGAAATCAGCAAAATTATTTCTGGCAGCCACTCAGAAAATTAAACAAAACAAAAAGATCACATCATGCCACAAAGACAGATTGTATGAAAGAGAAATGAATAAATATTAGAGATGGGCACGAATAAAAAAAATGGCATTTTGCCGTTTGTCGTTTGGAGGGTCCGTTTCGTTTCGTTTCCATTTTTCATGAATTTTTGCAAAAAATTCATTTTCGTTTTCATTTGTTTTATTACCATTTCATTACCATTTATTTCGATTTTTTTGTGATTTTTTTTAGGATTTTAAGCAATTGACTCATATTGCAGTAATGGAAACGAAACGCACAACAAAATTTCTGGTGTTTCTGTTCATTTCGTTTCATTTTAGAGACAAAATTTGTTTGTCGTTTTGGTACGTAACGAAAAGAAAAAACGGAAACGGAAACGAAAAATTGTTCGTTTTGTGCCCATCTCTAATAATTATTATTGTGATAGCCTTGCGGTGTTTTACCATCTGCTGCACCTAATTTTGGAGAGTGAAAGGCAGAGCATGGTATGGTTTTATTGGGAAGCCCATGAAGACAGTACCAAAGAAAATTTCTGTAACTTCAGGCAGTTGCTAGATTATTTAGTTAGTGGCTTCTAAATAGGTGACATATATTTTACTTCTGGGCTAATTTAAAAAAGAAAAAGAAGAAGGAAAAGGAACCTTGTCACCATGGAACTCAACCTCACTGTCTCCTTAAATATCATACATGCATCTTGATTCCAGCTCTTATATTTCTCCCCAGGAAGCTGACGCAGCAGAGGATTCAGAAGAGGCAGACTGGTAAAAGACAGCTGTGATACGTCCTTCTTGATCTGTAACTATTAATCTGTACTCATATAACACATAAGGTGTGATTCCTCCAGATGGAAATACCTACCTACTGCCCAGTCTCCAATTCTAATCAAGCCATAAAGCAGGCATGTCCAAAGTCCGGCCTGGGGGCCACATGTGGTCCATTTTCAAATTCTGAGTGGACTGGCGTAAAGCTTGGTGGGGCGGGAGTGAGCCAGTGCCAGTGATTACGCGCTTGCTCACATTACTCCTGCATCAGAGAGACAAAGGGAGGGAGGTTGGGAGGGAGGCCACCTCCCCTTCCTTCCTTCTTTCCTCCTCTGCAGCTGACAGGTTCCAACAGAAGACCAGGTTCCAACAGAAGACCAAGGAGGAGCGGGGATCTCAGTTCCCATGGGAACTGAGATCCCCGCTCCTCCTTTCCTCCAGCCAACCACCCTGGGCCAGTCCCATGAGGATTTTTAGCTGCACTGTGAACTCCGGCTTTTGTCTCTCCCCATGGCTCATCAAGGCAGAGAAGGCAAGATCTGGGCTGAGGGAGTTTTTTTTTTTTGGGGGGGGGTGGCTGGTTGTTCTTATTTTGCTGGTATTGCTGTCAGGTAGAGATGGGCACGACTAGGGAAAATGACGTTTTCGAGTTGTCGTGTGTCGGAGGCAGCCCGTTTCGGCTCGTTTCCGTTTTTCGTGAAAATTCGCAAAAATTAGTCGGTTTGTTTTTTCATTTTTTCATTGTCGTTAGTACTGGTTTGGGGGGGTAGCGGGCTCCTGGAGGCAGCTGCAGGAGTCAGCCAGAGCCACAAGTGACGGACTGGCAGACTCTTTGCACCCGCTGCATCTCACGTACTTGCATGTAGTGCAATGCAAGTAGATCTGGCTTAGGGTTAAGATGGGTTAGCGCAAGGGCTAGGGTTAGGCTAGTTACGGGTGAGGTTAGGGTGAGTATTGGGGTGCACCTCTGGGTGCCTCTCTGACCCACTTAGAAGGACAGTGTACTGGCGTATGGGTTAGGCTTAGGGTTCGGGTTCGGGTTTGGGCTACGATTAGTGGGCTGTTTATGCCCGATTGGCACATCCCAGATGTCTCTGTGGTCAACCTGGCCAAGTGGCCATGCGATTGGTGGAAAATTTGCATGGTCCACTCCCATGGGCGAGCCCATCATTGCGAATGTGCAGGTGTAAAAAAAAAATAAATAAAATAAAATAAAATAAAATAAAATCAACTGAGACTTTTTTTTGCAAGAAAAACCCACTGCTGCTACTGTAAAAATTCAAGCATTTAAAATAGCTAATTTTTGCATGTTTCTGTGGTGCTTTGGTGGGGTTTTGGGCAACGATTTCAAAAAAAAAAAAATTGTGGTCGCCATTTTGGATCCCCCCGCACTGCATGGCAAATGGATGCGCCCTCCCAGCCTGGTACCAGCAGCGCAGCAGTAGCAATAGCCAAGGAGAGGGGGGGCGGGGAACCCCACCCCCAAATAAAACACCCTTCTGGCCTGGTAGGTGCCCTCAGACAATTTTCGCCTGCTTTTAGGGCCGGGAATCGGGTTTTTTTTTTTTATTAACTTTTAAAAACTTTTTTTCTGTGCCTCTTGGCATCGCGCGATCGCGCGATGCCAGAAACGACCACGACAAATCAGACCAAATTATTCGTTCGTCGGTTCGAGTTCGAGTTCTGGCAGAGTAATTCCTGTTACTGTTTCCGTTGAGTAACGGAAACGAGTAACGGAAACGGAAACGGGAATACAGCTAAGTCGTGCCCATCTCTACTGTTAGGGTTAGGGGGCCTGGCAATCACTCGTGGAGGAGTGTGACAAAACCCTGGAAACAGAAGTAATGAATATACAAATCATCAGCCAATCGCAGCAGGAGGGCAGGGAATGGTATGATATAAAAAGGGTGGAGCCTAGTCAGTTGAGGCAGTTCAGTTGAGTTAAGTTAATTTGAAGGTTTGGAGAGTGAGTGCTGGGAGAGAGCACTGCTCTGTGAGAGTTCTGTCAGGCAGTGAGGGCTATACTGTTTACTAGTTATTGAAAGACAGGGGGGCTGGAAGAGTTGATGAAATCTATTATATGTTAAAGGCAACACATACCATCCTCAGATATTGTTATATTTATTATTTTCTCAATAAACTTTGTTATTATTTTTATATTATACATCTGAGTCTGTCCCAATTCATGAGGCGACGATTTTAAAAGGTGGCAGCAGTGCCAAGTGAATAAAAGGTGGCAGCATTACCATTTCCATCACAATTCAGTGTGAAAAAGGGAGGTGGCGTCATAATTTGGTGGCACAGCAGTGGGATGTCGAAATAAACCCAGTGGTGCCTTTGAAAACTCAATCTGTGAAAGGGGTGATGTCACAAGGAGGAAGAAGATGGGGAAGATTGCTGTCATGCAAAATCTTTCCAGCTCCTCTTCCACATGGCCTGTGGTGGGCACCTCTTCTGTGGAGGCCGAGCAGAACAGGTAGGAGGTGAGAGAGGAGCCTGGTGAGGAGGAGCTGGCAGCAAGCTGTGGGGCAGGAGGACCCTTGTCCAGGCTCCAGCAGGGAACACCAGAAAGCCAGCCCTGAAGAGCACCGAGAGCCGGCATGGAATGGAAGACACCATTCCGCTGCTGCCTCCGACTCTGCCTCTGCTGCTAATGTTAATGGTTCAAAAATGTCAGGCTGAATGGTCGGGCCTCACACATTTTCACCTCACCAAATCTGGCCCTCCTTGCAAAAAGTTTGGACACCCCTGCCAAAAAAGGAAATCCTATGTATGACAATCCAGAGCCCTAGTGGGGAAGTCCAGCTGGCTATGAAGCCTGGGGTTTGGAATTCAGTTCTCCACCTTGGCCTTCTGGGAGAGGAGCCACCCTGTGTGGCCTTTGGCAAGCTGCACAGTCCCAGAAGGTCATCAGGAGATCTGTAAGCCACTTCTGATTTTCTATACCTAACAAACCCTGGTAAATGTCAGTGTAACTCAGAATCAGGCTGACAGCAGGTAATTTTTATTAGGGAGGAGTCCATCTCATCTGTGCTGAGGATGAAAAATCCAAGGTCCATGCCAGGAACAAGAAAATCCTCCAGCTTTCCTTTCTCTGACAGTTCTTCCCAAGCCATATACAAAGATGCTTATGAATTCTGGTAAGCCCTTCAGAAATGAAGTGAAACAAAATTTTTCCTCCATTTGCTTCAAGCGTGTTTTGATTTGTTATCGATATATTTTGCCCGAGAGAGAACAAACTCTCTGCTTGCTAAACTTCGGCCAGTGTTAACGTAGATTTACCTCACAAATTCCATAGGCAAACATACCACCCATAAAGCGCATATGGGGTCCCATTTCTGATTACCACCCATGTTTTAAACTCATTGCCTGTGGGAGGAATAAGATAATCAATTTGTACTAAGGATAATCTACTGTTTGATCTGGTCAAAGAAATTCTTTTGGTAAACAGCCCTATGGGGAAAATGACATCTAGCATTCTCTTCTCTCTCTCTCTCTCTCTCTCTCTCTCTCTCTCTCTCTGTGTGTGTGTGTGTGTGTGTGTGTGTTGGTTTGATTAGGAGAACTTCAAAGACAACAAAGGCTGTTGCATCTCTTTTGGACTTGGATGTCCTTCTCTCACCTTTTCACCAAGTGCTCCCTTGTTGTTGTTGTTTTTAATGTTTATATTTGATTTACTTTGTGGCCCCATAGGGAATACATGGTTTGGCAGTGCCTATGTTCTCCTTTTGAGCCCTTGCCATACAAAAAAGGCACAGAAGTGAAGCACAACAGTGGAGCTCCATGAGTTCTCCCAGGCTTCTGTGAACACTGTTCTCTTGATGCCCGAATGATCTTATTACAGAAGGAGGAGAAGGAACACTAGAGATGGGCAAGAAATGAAAAAAAAAATTGTTCCATTATTCATTACTTGTTTGGTTATGTAACGAAACGAATGACAAAAATTGTGATGAATTTGGAACGAACCGAACAGAACCATGAAAATTAGGTTTGTTACATTTCATTTTTGTTAATGGCAACGCGGAATGACATGAGCTGTTTTTAAATGTTAAAAAATGTCCTGAATATCTGTAAAAACCCAGCAATAATTATTTATTCTGCCTGATAATACCTACCAGGGGGGTTGGGGTCCTTAAAATGTGCATTTATGTCTTTTTTCAGATTGCTGTATTTTTTTTCCTTTAAGGGGAGTTAGGGGACATCAACCCAAAATGGCTCCCAGATGCCTAATATTGACTTCTTGGGTATTAAAATGCCCCGGACGTCCATAAAAACGCAGTGATTATTTGAAATTATTACCTACCAGGGGGTTGCTGTCCTTAAAATGTTTGTTTTTTGTCTTTCTTCCATCACAATGTATTTTTTCTTTTCCCTTTACGGGTGACACAAAATGGATTCCAGCCACAAGATGGATGCAAGCCATGTGATGGGATCATGTAAATTCTTGGACAATTTCAACCAATAGCATGCCCAGGTTGCAGACTGGGTAGGTGTGGCAGCCACAGAGGGCTTAAAAGGCTTTGGCAGCCCCCGTCCTCCTTGCAGTCTGCGGTGGGAGTTAGGGTGGGATTGCTGTCTCTGTGACTCATTACTTTAGGCCAGCCAGGCAGGTATGTGTCTCTGTGTTCCTGCTGGCTGCAGCCTGGCTCTTAGGGGAGAGAAAGAAGAGATTTCTCTTGCAGCCTCCCTGTGTGCATGCGTACCTTTCGGTGAGTACCCTCCCCTGCCCCACAGTGCAGTCACTCTGCAGCTGCCTTACGCCCTGGGCAACGCCCGCTGCTGCCTTTGCAGCCTCCCTGCGTACCTAGTCTATACTGTGTCTCTGCCAGCATCAATTTTTTTTAGTGTTTTCCCTCTGGTCTGGGGCGTTGGGGGATGTCCATGTGCGGAAATGCTTTAAGCCATGCAAAAAGCGGGTAAAAATGAAAAACAAAAAAACAAAATGATTTCCCCCCCAAAAAAATCACAAAAAATGAAAACAAACCAAAACGGACCCGCAATGAAAAATGAAAAATTGAAACATCATTTTTTCGATTCGTGCCCATCTTTAAGGAACACCCTTTATTCTATTCTAAAATAATATTTGTGTTTCCCTTTCCTTTGTGCATGCTCTACTTCCATGATCTCCCAGTCTCTCTCCCTCTTTCAGTAAGAGAGCCATGCTGCTGAGCACAGGGTTTTTATTGTGATCACTCCCTCACTAACCTGAAGTAGAATTTGCTCACTTGTTGTCTGGCTGTTGCCTTGCCCTGTTCAACAGGTTGGAGTACAAATACGTGTCTCCTTTACCCTCAGATAGAGCTGCTTGTCTAATATGAACACTGCAGATCAGTTTGATGCCATGCAATAAAAACATCCATTCATTACTCTGCATTTTGATTTACTCTTTGTGGGAAGAAAAATGATAGGATTTTTGTTTATTTGAATTTCAAAGGAACCTTTACTAAGGTTTCATGTTTAATTTTAATTAAAAGGAGTTGGAAGGTGACAGAGAAATGTTAGGGAGCTATCTTAGAAATTTTAAAAACCAATAAGTACTTATGATGTTAAATGCTGGGAACTGCTGGTCCACTGCTTGATTACTATGTCCATCTGACATAAGTGTATGGGCAGCCTCCCCACATTGTGACTTGACCCTCAGCTAAGCATCTCCCAAAGCCCTGTTTTTCAGATGTAGGTGGACACGATAAGAACATGAAGATACGGCTGATTTATCCATTCATAAGAAAAGCAGCTGGGAAAAATTCAGAACTGCCAAGCTAAACTATAACACTGGAAGCCTTTGGAGACAGTCCAGAAGAGTACTGAAACCAAAAATGATGCATAACCCAATAACAAGGTCCAGCTATGGCGGAGCACCTGCTGAAATGACTATGGCAGTGTTGGCTGGCAAAAGGAGTAGTGCAGTGTGATCTAGCACAGGCAAATATGACCATGCCACTTCCCTAATGAGTAAACAACCTCTTTGCATTTTCAGGCTGTGTACCTAAAATTAGAAGACCTGCAGGAGTTCCAATCTGAAAAAGAGTCAATTCCAGAGAGAGAGAGAGGGAGAGATCAGTTTGGTATCTATAAACAGAAACTGCATTTGGAAAACTCTTTTAAATTTAACAAAATCAATGAAGAGCAAGCAGGATACCTAAAAAAAGACCATCTGGCATGACATTTTGATACTCCTATAAGCCCTATAAAACAACAAATCAAGGTACAGTAGTGGAAAATGGCCACAACAGCCATTGTACCCACATACCAATGCTGATGGCAGTGACAGAATGGCTAGATTTGAACGGATTATGAGAAAGCAGGTTCCTTGTGTTGGTGCCAGAGCAGAATGAGCCAGAGAGAAGTGCCAGGCTTCCACTTCTGTTACTAAATCTGGAACACACAAGATAAGTTGCCTGTGATTTTTTTTTAATACAAGAGTGAGAGACCAAGAGCATCCATTGGATTAGGAAGCTAATGTTCAGTTTCCATTGTTTCTTGAGCTTTGTTTTATACAAACAAAAATCCCTTAGAGAAACAGTAATGAAATCCTGTAAAGTACATTCACAGCTACAATGATCCCTTTTCCAGGAGAAGCCTCAAGCCAGTCATCAGATCACAACAGCTTTTTTAAAAAATGCATTAGAGGAACAGGATGGTGGTGGAGAGGATCAGAAGAGAACATGCATTGCCAATCGCTAAACTGGGAAACGGGGAGAGAAAGATGAATGCATGTTAAAATGTGCAGGAAGCCATCAGGAGGCTGTCTGTTTCCTTAAATCATTCCTCTTTGGGGAACCAAACCCCACAGGTAGAAAGTGAAAAATGAACCTGCTAGAATATGCTAAGTTGTTTCATTCCTTAGCAAACACCGGTAGTCATTGGCAGTTCTTTTAGAAAAAGAAGAAAGAGAAAAGCAATGCAGTCAAAAAAAGTAAAGGTCAACAGGAATGTTTAAAAAGCAACGTAACCATTTTGTTTATGTCATAATAGACCAAGATTATAAACCCATCAGAGCCATCAAAAAGCAAAACAGGCAAGCAAATAATAAATTTTAAAATAACCTTTTGTGCTTTGCACAATATAATCTCTCTCTCTCTCTCTCTCTCTCTCTCTCTCTCTCTCTCTCTCTCT
>JAHTLZ010003526.1:57649623-57662703 GCA_023846285.1 Phrynocephalus versicolor
GAAGAAGAAGAAGAAGAAGAAGAAGAAGAAGAAGAAGAAGAAGAAGACAGAAGACAGAAGAAAGAAGACAGGAAGCGAAACAGATGAAAACATGACAAAATTAAATTAGCTGGAGAGATATTTCATTACCTTTGAAGACAAAGGAGTCAGCTGCAACCACAGTATGGCCAGTGAATCAATGGACCTTCCAGAGATGCTGACTCACCACCATCCCCATTGTTTCAGTGGCTCTCTTCTGACTTACTACTGGATTGTAGCCAAATGTTTCCAACCTATTCACACACCATGGCCATCCAAACAGAGCACCTCTGCTTCAGCAGAGCCAGAGGATGGGAGTTCAATTCCCTTCTCTGCCTCTCAGAGAAGAATTAGCCTGTGTAGCCTTGGGCTGAAGAAGCCCTAGGGGTATTCCCAGAAGAAGGAAAGAGTAACCCACTTACTCTTTCCCTACCTAGAAAATCCCGGAAAGGATCACCATTAGTGAGAATCCACAAGCATGATTATAAAACAGTATCCATTCACTCATACTTCCAAGCCTTTTAAGGAGAAATCTGAAGCCTTCCCTTTTCCTTCTCCCCTTCTTTGGCCCTGTGATGTCGGAAAACACTGTCGTTTGGAGAAGAGATTGCTTGATGGATGTCTAAAGGATTTTTGCATTGCTTGCTACTTAATTAGAAATCCATTCACCCCACCCCACCCCATTTTTTTAAACCATGCATGGCTTCTCAGAAGCCATTTGTAGCTTCTCTATCCCTTTAATCCATTTAACACCTTGTTGAACAACTGGAAGATGCCCCTGAGTGGCTATCCTTGAAATTGTTGTCTTGCATCATATATGCATGCTTGCCTTATTTTATTCCCCCACAACTAATTGCCTTACGTAAGGTTGCCTTCAAAATAAGCCTCTATGGTTGCCACTTTTTGGTTATGTAATATACAGCAGCCCAGCTGCTCTTAATGGATTTTTTATGTTCTTGCCACTCTGATTTTTAACCTCCTTCTGCATGTCGCTGTATAGTATTTTAGTTGTAAATTCTATAACAATATTCCTTCCTGTGTAAAAGAGACTTGCTGTATAAAAACTGCAGCATTATGCTGTGGGTTTAAAGTCAACATCCGCATCATTTTTCAGGCATTTCCACTGATGCTCACTTGAACCTCAACAAATCCAATGAGCATTGTTTTTACTAATCATATGAAGAGTTGTGATATCACTGCACTGCATGACAAGTTTTATATGCATGATTAAGCATGTCTAGGACATAGTTAGGGAACTGGTGACAATACAAAAGGTGCCAGGGTAGTATATGTCCAAACATCCCTGGGACTCTCGTCATCCCATACCACTAGCCATTCTGGAAAATAATAACATAAGAACATAAGAAGAGACATGCTGGATCAGGCCAAAGGCCCATCTAGTCCAGCTTCCTGTGGCCCCACAAAATGCCTCTGGCAGCGCATGAGACTAGATATCTGTCTCCTGATACCACTCCCCTGCATCTGGCCCTTGAAGTACCCTGGTTTTAAGCCTGGAGATTACACATCTCCATCATGGTTTGTAACCTGTGAGGGACTTCTCCTCGAGAAATCTGTCCAATCCTCTTTTGAAGGCATCCAGGCTAGATGCCATCCCCACATCTTGTGGCAGGAAGTTCCACAGACTAACAACACGCTGGGTGAAAATAATATTTTCTTTTGTCTGCTCTCACTCTCCCAAACCACAGTTTGAGTGGATGTCCCCTAGTTTTGTTATTTTTTGAGAGGGAGAAGGGTGTTCCTATATCCACTTGACTCATGCCCTGCATTATTTTGTACATCTCAATCAAATCCCCCCTCAGGCACCTTTTTTCCAGACTATACAGCCCTAAATCTTTTAGCCTTTCCTCATAAGGGAAGTCCTCCAAGCCTAGTAATCATTTTAGTCACTCTCTTCTGCACCTTTTCCAGTTCCACTATGACTTTTTTGAGATGCGGTGACCAGAATTGTACCCAATACTCCAGGTGCGGCCTTAGTATCATTTTGTACAATGGCATTATGATGGAAGTTCACCATTTCCACAACTATGGTTTCTGGAGTGGGAAGCTGCACAAGAGGATGGACAGCCTAAATTTTAATACTGAAAAACTTCAGCCTGGAATTATCTATATTTATTGCTGTAATTTTCAAAGAGAAAAATATTGCTATGAGGGACACAATCAACCAAAACCTACATTAATGTAAACATCTTTAAAAGGACAACCAAAAGGTCACAGGTAGACACATACTTTTAAATGTTCCACAATCTGATGAACCTGAGCTTGTCATCACTAATACTTCATTTGGGATGTTCATTCTCTGTCAAACAAGCATGGGCATTCTCCCTGCAGATAATCTAAAGAGCAAACTCAGTGGAGCCATAGAGGCCAGTGAAATATGCTCCTTGTTGTGGTTTCTTCACAGAAAGAATGCTTCAGAAGGTTTCAGGAATGTAGACTTTCAAGGTATTATGTTAGAACATAGGAAGGAATATATAAATTGATTAAATAAATACCATAAGTGGGAAAATGGCTATTTTGGCTTCATTGCCCCATATTAATATCTTTGGTTTGGCAAAATGAGAGATCCCACTTCATGCTGCCAATGCATTTTTAAGTACATTTCTAAGGCTGCTATCCCACAACCACTAAAATCTGCTTCAAACTGCTTGAAGATGGGTTTAATAAAATTGTGTCTCCATTACCACTAGACTTTAAAGTGTGACCCAGCGAGTTTTACAAGTACCTGGTCTTGAGGTGGTATAAAGCTTCTCTCAGTTCTGATGCAGATTTTTAACCAGTACTTGAGTCTATGGGCGTTTATACACGACCCCTAAACTCCGGGGCAAATGGCTCCCAGCTCCGGAGCTTAAAAATGTTTCCCCACCAGCTCCGGAGTTTAGAGGAAATTAAGTGCGACCCCGCCCACCTAAGCACGACCCAGCACACTTTTCTTGTACCTGCTCTTCCGGGGTGAAAATTGCTTGATGCGGTGTAAGGATAGTGAGTGCGGGACTCTCCTCACTTCTGTTTGTTGTTTTTTTGGCTCCCGCCCCTTTAAGAGCTACTTTACAGAGACAGGAATGTTGCCGCGGCAAGAGCGGAGGCAGAAGGGAGGTGAGCCACGATCTTTTCTTCCTTTTTTTCCTCCCTCCCCTCACGCAGCCAGCAGCCAGGGTGGGGACACAGGAAGAGCGACAAGCCCCTAAGATCTCTGGTCCGAATTTAAGTGGCCAGCGGATCTTAGGGGTCGTGTAAAAGCGCCCTATGGGGACTCAGAAAATCTGCATCAAAACCTTTTTGTTCTGCTGTGTTGCGGTTCCTGCTCATGGGGACACAGAAGATGCAGTTCTTTAAACTGCACCCATGAGGACACAGGAACCACATTTTTAACCATGTGACCATTGTGGGGGGAAATCTGCATTTTACTTTAATCCAGATTTTTTTTTGGCTGTGGGATAGCAGCCTAAGCTCTCCTGGCTGTAATGGTTATACTTCAAACTGAACTTCCTAATTCTCTCCAAATTGATGTTGCCTCTAGTCCCCCCCACCCCCGAAGCTTTTCTCTAAATGGAATTTCATGAGACAGAGTGGCTCTGACATTAGGTAGAGTGAGGTAAACAATCTAGGCAGCAGATTGGATGGAAGCCATGAAAGGGTGGGAAATGCTAGCAGTTTAGTGAATTACTATTGTATTTTTATTTCCAGGGAGTGAAATTTATCTGCTTTTGAGGCCTGAAAAACTTAATCAGCCTTGGATGCAATGAAGAAAAAGCAGAGGAAACCTACTGCTGTTCATGTTCAGAAAGAAAAACGGCTTTAGCCTGATCCTGTCATGAAAGGGCTGTCATCCTTGAGAGGGTGGGGCAAGCCTTATTTTGCATTCAGCAAAACAAACTTAGCTACTTGCACTGGATATTGACATTAATATCCCTAGGGTGTAGAATAAATGATAAAGATTGGGATTCTTTTTATTCCTATGGCTTAAGAAAAGAACTCAGTCAGAAAAAAAGGTGGCCACCCCCAACCCCCAAGGGTTCCTCCAACTCCTTTCTTTTTTAGAAAGGGCAATCCTATCCACTTTTGTATGGAAATATGCCCAGATAAGTGGAACACTTGCCCGAAGCATTACATCTTCTGAGTAAACATGCATAGATTTGCACTAGATAGGCACACTGAAGCATAGCTTTTTCCAGCTGAGCTGTCCATTAGCTTAACAGGAAACTATCTTAGGGATGTAGTTGCACAACTAACTCCATAGAAGGAACCTCCTTGAAGAGTGCAAACGGTGCACAGCTGGAAAATCTTTCCCTTATAGAAGCATGGCACTGGAACAGCACCAAACAAATCCATTTAAAAACACACCAATATTCTATTCATTTTCTATATATATATATATATATAAGAAGTATATGGGATATTTGTTACACATCGTGTTACAGGGGTTGCAGTCCTTATTATCTTACAACCCGCTTACTCTTATCCTTTATTTCTTTTTTCTAGCCATTGATAAAACAGATTCCATTATGAGTCCTCTTTTTCCTTGATTCTCAACTGTCAGTCTATCCATCTCTGCATATTCCAAAGTTTTCTTAATAATCATTTCATCTGTTGGCATTTCTTCGTTTTTCCAACATGGTGCCCAAACTATCATTGCTGCTGTCAGAATGTGCAATAATAGAAAAGTATATTGTTTGCCTAAACACCCATTTCATAGATGCTGACCACCATCACCCAGATGACAACTGAAGCTAAGGAAAAGTTTCTGCCCACATCTCAAGCTCTAACCACTTCTGCTCAAAAACAGTCTGATTGTCTGTGCACCTCAACATATCTTTTGGAAGACATGATGTTTCTTCCCCAAATGTTCTTGATACAATATGCTTACTATGAGTAGTGCAGTGTTTCCAAAATAAAGAAAAAATGAACCCTCAACTGCTAGCCTTTCCCCACAACTGTTCCTGGCATTGTAGGCACACACACACACACACACACACACACACACACACACACACACACACACACACACATGCACACACACAAATATTAAGAAGTCCACTAAAGCAATCTCCTTCCTCTTGCAGAATGAACATACGATAGTCTCAAATAACGAAAAAATCGAGTTACAAAAGGAAATTATTGGACATGGGAATGATCCACTTTAAGAAAAACTTAAATGGAATGCCCTGGTTTTTTTTTTTGGGGGGGGGTGTTATAAGGCTTGCAAAAAAAAAAAAAGGACCCAGGGTGCACAACATGCATGGGGGGAACCGTTTCCACTGATTACCTTTCAATATGAAGCGCTGCCCGCATGCATGCTATGTGTCGTGTTTCCGGAACTGGGACATCTGCTTCCAATGACTACCTTTTGTACCAAGCATTTCTGGAAACAACACACACAGCATGCACAGGGCGGCACTCCATACTGAAAGGCTGCCCCAACATGGCTGTCAAAAAGCCAAATCCAGCAAAGCAGGGGGAAAGTTTCCTGCATTGCTTGGTTTGGGGAAACTGTACTTGGAACATGCTTTTATTTACATTCTCGCTGAGAAGTCTAAGCACAGACTCTGTAAATAGTCAGCAAATGTCCAATAGATCATAGTCTGGGCATTGCTCAAAAACTAAAAAAAAAAAAAGAAGAAGTTATAATAATCTCTTTAGCCACTTCTACCCATGTAATATTTGATCATGATTAACATATATTTCCTTTCAATCACAAACCAATATTGCATAATTTCAGTAGTGCAGAAAAATACAGAAGCCTGTAAATTACCTGGTTAAAAAAATCATTCTTTACTTTCAGAATGGTGATATAGCTTTGTGTTCTTGCAAGTATCTGTTCTTATAAAACCTGAAAAAGGCATCTTTCTTTTGCAAATGGAAACAAGTATTCATCTGCTCATTCCCAACAGAGCGGTGCTAGGCACTAATATAATAAATTATATCTTAATTATCTGTTGAATGAACATGATTCATCCACCTGTCAAAACTTGTGAAATGGGTAGCATAAGAAAGTCATAAGTAGCTCTCTTCAGTGCATAGAGATGTACTTGAGACAGCCATCTATCCTCAACTGAATATGGTGCACTCTGCCATTTTACATAGAGGTTCATGAAACATCTGTTTTAATCATGAAGCCCATTTCACCCTTTATGTGAGAGAATGGCAATTATCACAACATCAAGGAGCTCTCTGTTTCTAGATCATCCTGACATTTTAATACCTAGTTACGTAAATGATTATATTGGGTTGGTTGTTGTCACAAAAAAGAGGTTTGGGATTCTGCTTTAACAAGATTTGTCACATTTGACTGTGTGCATATTGTTTTATGACTTGTGGATAACACAGCCCTCCCCCCCCCTAAAAAAAACCCCAAAACCCAAAATCATTACATAGTAGCATTGAATTGTTGTGCAACCTTATTATTGATTTCCCTTTTCTTCTAGAAACAGCTATGGTAAATGGCAGCACAGACACGAAGTGACAAAATAATGAAATAGAAAAGCAGCCAAACAACGCTCAGCAGAGACCCTGCCCTTTATTGTTCTGACATTAACTGCTGGTGATGGAGGACACTCATGAAATAAAGCCACATATCTACTTGATGAACACTGACTGATCATTTGCTACCCCCAAGAAGCACCTCCCTACCTCACGCCCGCCACCAGCAGCTGCCCTAAATGCAAAAACCACAGAAGGAATAATAGAATATAGAGGAAATCCTACTTGGCCATGTCTGTGGAAATGAAAAACTTTAATAAGTAACAACAAAAACCATGGTGATGTTGGTAACAGTTATTATGAGGATAGCACCTTTATCCAAATCTATTAAATAATCTACACAAGGCATCCTCCAGGCTTTTCTGTGGAATTCTCCATACTGCTCATTTAGAGCCTTTTCACACGACCTCTAAGATCCGCTGGCCACTTAAATTTGGACCAGAGATCTTGGGGGTTTGTTGCTGTTCCTGTGTTCCCACCCCCTCCGCACTCCTGGCTGCTGGCTGCGTGAGGGGAGGGAGAAAAAAAGAAAGAAAAGAATGTCGGCTTACCTCCGTTCTGCCAGTCTCGCTCTGTTCCCGGCAGCATTCAGATCTCTTAAAGGGGCGGGGGGCAAAAAAACAACAAACAGAAGCCAGGAGAGCCCGGCACTCTCTACCTTAGAACCGCGTCAGGGATTTTCACCCCCAGAGAGCAGGTACCTGAAAAGTGCACTGGGACGCGCTTCGGTGGGCGTGGTCACACTTAATTTTCTGTAAACTCCGGAGCTGGTGGGGAAACAATTTTAAGCTCCGGAGCTGGGAGCCATTTGCCGCGGAGTTTAGGGGTCATGTGAAAAGGCTCATAGTCCATTCTTTCTGCTGTAACAAAGTTCAAGCAGGTGACTTTAGAAAGCAGAAATGTACTTTTTTCAGTTCACTCTCTTTTTCTTTGCAGCATATTTTTCTAATACACATGTATATCACACACAAATATGTACTATGATTCACTGTGTGGGAGCATTGTGTGTGAGTCTGTATATAAATACATACTGCATGTGTGTATGTGTGTGTTTACAGAGGGGGGGAAGGGGGGAGAGAGAGAGAGAGGAGAGAGAGAGAAAGAGAGAGGAGAGATAGAGAGAGAGAGAGAGATTGGGAGTTTTGGATATTTCTTGGATTTTTTTTTCCAGAAGAAAAACCATTCTGCACAGTATAATTCCTGCACAAAATGACATCTCTCTTTTTCAGGCTTACCCAGAAAGGGCATTGAGTTTTGCATCATTTTGCAATTTCTTGGGCAAATGAATAGGCAAAAAAAAAAGAAAGAAAGAAAAAGAAAAAAAGAAAAAAGAAAAAAGAAAAAAGAAAAGAACAGAAAAGAAAAGGAAAAAAAGGGAAAAAAAGAGGAGGGGAAAACGGTGGAGTAGGAAAAATGACTGGTTTCACATATATGGGAAGCTAAGATACCTTATGGTACAGGGAAAGCCTCAATGAGAAGTCTTGGTATGCTGAGACTTGAAAAGAACATGAAATTCCTCAAGTAATTTTCACATTTCTACAAGAGAGTCAGGCCATCTGGCTCAATTTCTTTTCTTAAGAACCCCCTCCAACTCTATATTTCCATAAATGTCCATCATAGAAGCCCTAATGTATAAAGAAGAGGTTCCCAACCTCATGCCCTCTAGTTTTCTTGGACTGCACCTCCCAAAGATCCTTACCAGTACAGCTAATGTTAAAGGCTTCTGGGAGTTGCACTCCAAGAATGCCTCTTGAGCACCCAAGAGGGAATGGGACTGTGTTGCTGCTCTGAGCCTTTCCGCCACTCTTATTTATTGTTCCCGTGCCTCATCTACTTATGGAGTGCATGAATACCACCCACTTCATATCTTCTTAAACATTGCTTCAGGCCTATTTTGTAACCCATCTAATTCAGTTTATACCCAAATATTAAGAGTTTGTATGTATCTATGTTTGTCTGAATTGTGAAAAAAGGAACACAGGGAAAATAAAGGGCTCTGACCTGAGACCTGAGGTAAAACTCAGTACTAACATCTTGTGCTAGTCCTCCCATGTATGAGCAAAGGTCACTTTCCTTTCATCTTTCTACAGCTCCTCACACTGGGAACTGTGCAATACATCCTGCATTGGCCACACACTGTTGTCCAACGAGCAGTCCTGGGCAGATTCTCTGAAAGCTGCTGCTCTATCTATCTATCTATCTATCTATCTATCTATCTATCTATCTATCTATCTATCTATCTATCTATCTATCTATCTATCTATCTATCTATCTATCTATCTATCTATCCAGAGTAGCTACATGACTACTCTGGGCAGTTTAAACTCCAAAGGCCTGAAGCAAAATGTGGTGCTCTGGAGAAATTCTATTTGATCTGAGCAGCACTTTGGGCTTTTCCCTTCTGTTGCTTTTGATCAATTCCCAAACAAACACCCTGAAGCAAAGCAAAGATTGCTGCTTATATACCGCCCCATAGCACTTAAAACACTCTCTGGGCAGTTTACAAGTAATTATGCAGGCTACACATCACTCTTGCCCAGCAAGCTGGGTACTCATTTGACTGACCTCAGAAGGATGGAAGGCTGAGTGAACGTTGAGCCTGCTACCTGGGATTGAACCCCAGATTGTGAGCACGGTTATACTACAGTTTAACCACTGGGCCAAGAGGCTCTCCACTGCTCCACAAGGCTGTATCTGCACTATGTTTTGTTTTGCAAACCAACTCCCAATCTGAAGCACATCCCTGGCACAGAGGCTTTCCCCAAGATGCATAGTGTCTGGAAAACTTGTGTTCTAATGTGCATGGAGAGAGCCCTTGCTAACACTCTCTTTATTTAAAACAATGCACTGAATAAAATTGCCAGATACACAAATGGTATGGAAGGAGAGTACTGCCTTTAGAATGAGATGTGATTGAAGTAGGGATGTAAACACTAATTTGTGTGACGTTTTCCCCCTTGCCTATGCAAGGGTGGGGCATCTTGTAAAGTGAGATTTCCCCCCCCCTTGTACAAGTAATTTTTCGTAAACTCCAGGCAAAAATACAACAAAACAAAATAAAAGACAAAAACATGCAGCACCTTAAAGACTAACTTTTATATTTTAATGCAAGCTTTCATGGACATGTCCACTTCTTCAGACATATATAGTCATTAAGGTGCCATGTGTTTTTGTCTTTTATTTTGTTTTGACTTGATTTATGCCTGGAATTCTTACACAGACTAATGTGGCTACCTCTCAAAAAAGTACAACTATGAAGGTTTTCATAAACTGTATAACTGACACAGATCACATAGGTTAACAAAACTACTTATGGACCTTGGGAACCCTGGCTCTACAGAGTGAATGTTGTTAAGTCAAATATGTTTATTCTAACCTACATCACCCTTAGATTGGGTTCCTGTTCACATACAGCATACAAGTCGTACATTTTCTTCTCTAGATTGTATTCCCCCTGCATATCGCACTAAATGCACTAAAGGCTTTTTAAGGGCATAGTAGTGACATGGTCATAACATTTTCACACTTCCTCTGGTACTGTGAGCACTTGGGGTGTGTACAAACTAGAGATGGACACAAAACTAACTTTTTCCCCATTATTTGTTATTCATTTCATTATGTAACGAAATGAATAATGACCCTAGGGGCAAATTTAACACAAACTGAACTGAACCGAGAAAAATTGGTTCAGTTAGATTCGTTTCGTTAATGGAGGGTGGTGGAGATGTCTCCTACCTGATGCTGGTCTGGAGGTCTGGTCTTCCTGGCTTCTGGGATGGTGACCAGGAAAAAAAAGCTGACAGCTGTGTTACAGCTGTAGTGCGGCCATGTGATCGGCAGTAAAAAAAAAATAAAAAGAAAAGAAAAGAAATAAAAATAATAAAAAGGAGCACTGACCAGGCCCCAAGGATGGCCTGATCGGCACCCTAAAATAATAATAATAATAAATAATAATAAACCCAGTGCCAACCAGGCCTCAGGGGCCGTGTGGTCAGTGCTGAAAGAAAAGGGGGGAAAGCCCCACGCTACAGCTGTAGTGCAGGGACTGAATCCGGAAGTGGGGGGGAGATATAAATAAATAAAAAGGGAGCCCCGACCAGACCCTAAGGGTGGCCTGGTCGGCACCCTAAAATAATAATAATAAATAATAATAAACCCAGTGCCAACCGGGCCTCAGGGGCCATGTGGTCGGTGCTGAAAGAAAAGGGGGGAAGCCCCACGCTACAGCTGTAGTGCGGGGACTGAATACGGAAGTGGGGGGAGATATAAATAAATAAAAAGGGAGCACCGACCAGACCCTAAGGGTGGCCTGGTCGGCACCCTAAGATAAAAAAGCACCAAATGGGCCCCAGGGGCCGCACGGTGGGTGCTGAAAGAAAACAGTAAAAGCCCCACACTACAGCTGTAGCACAGGGCTTGAACCTGGAAAGGAGGGGGGCATAAATTAAAAATAGAACTAAATAAATAAAAAGGAAGCACCAACAAGACCCAGGTGGCCTGGTTGGTGCCCTAAAATAAAAATAAATAAATAAATTAAATTAAAAAAACAGCGCCCACCAGGCTCCAGGGGCGGTCGGCACAGAAAGAAAGAAAAACAAAAGCCCCGCACTACAGCTATAGCGCGGGGCAAAACTGGAAGTGAAAAAATAAAATGAAATAAAAATTTTTAAAAAAATTAAAAAGGAGTGCCGACCGAGTCCCATGGTTAGCCTGGTTGACTTGGCACCCTAAAATAAAAGGGGGGAAACCCAGCACCGATTGGGCCCCAGGGGCCATACAGTGGGCACTGGGGAAAAAGGGGTAAAAACGAACAACAAATTAATGAAACAACAAAATGAATTTTTCTGTGAAAATTCGCAAAAAAGAAACAAACGAACCAACCTCCTTAACGAAATGAAACAAATTGAAACACCATTTTTTTCAATTCGTGCCCATCTCTAGTACAAACCCTGTGGACCCAGCCTGTGTCTGAATACAGGACACACAGGTTGGAGTGGACACTGCCTGAGCATTTTTGAGGATATTAGAGCATTTCCTTGTTTCTGATTCTCCATGAAGACCCTATTCCTCTGATTAAGGAACGTAAATAGCAGGACTAGAATATAGGCTGCAGACAGGATAAAAGGCCAGCACCAGTAGCTTGCAGAACTGGACACTCTGTTTTATTTTATCCCCTCTCCCAACCCTGTTCTCACAGCTTTTTAAGGCAGTTATTAGGAAAGGAGCTATGAGGACTTCACAAGGGCATCTTTGAATCCTTCTCAGGAGGGCAATGCATGGAAATTGGTACCGCTACATTTTCTGTCCTTTCTCTTTCCTCCTATACTTCCTGTTCCCCTCAGGTCTGAAGTGCACAGTTGTTTTGAAGATTTAATCAATAATTTCAGAACAGGAAAGGCAAGGAAAGTTCATTGAAAAAGTGTTGTGTGTTGACAATGCAACACAAAGTAAGGAACATACTCTCCTTTGTCTTCCTTAGTTTCTCTTGCCCCACTTCTAACTATAGTACGTACAGGAATTTACTATGAGCAATTTGTGGGGGTGTTGTTCTATACCAGTGGTTCTCAACCTGTGGGTCCCAGATGTTCCTGGACTGCAACTCCCAGAAGCCTCCACCATTCGCTGTGCTGGAAGGGGTTTCTGGGAGTTGCAGTCCAGGAACATCTGGGACCCACAGATTGAGAACCACTGTTCTATACTGTCTGGGACTCTCTGGGCTCCTTCCTCTGCCTGCTGGTCACACTAATCACACATATTTATCTTGCTTCCTAGAAATTTCTCCAGAAAGACGCACATCCCTATTAAAGCACCACAGGAAGCTGATCCTATGCTATTCAGGGCTGTGCATGTGTGAAGGATGTTGCATTGTAGATGAAACCACAACAGTTGCCAAGTATGAGGCCTACTGCTTTTACAGCAATAACATAGAACCTTGTTATTTTAACTCTTTCAGGAAATGAACACACAGAACTTAATTACAGATGGTGTGAACATCTCTCTATCACACCCTGGCACTTCAGTCATTTCCATGATCCACAGAGAAATATTTAATGTATGTTTCAAATGTTACATATAACAAAGTGCCTCTTCTCCCTCACAATTCCATGTCATTATTACCATCACACATACCACATTTTGGCCATGATTCAAATCCCTTATTTTTCTTAATATTTAGCAAGTGAAATAGTGGTGAACTGGCACACATCCAACCCACTCTGTCATCAGTGATGTCACCTAGGCATGCCTCATAAGTGCCCTAAAGGAGTGTCTTCTAACCTTGGACCACCATATGTTCTTTGACTTAGCTTTAATGCGATGTTGTCTTTTAATTAATTTTCCTCAATTCCCTGTTCTCAATACTTGAACATGTCATAACTGTACTGAACTGTATATTATCCCTCATTACTGTAATCAATCAATCAATCTTTATTTATGGTCTTTGACCAAAATCCTCATTACTGTAAGCCACCTAGGGTTCTTTTCCAAGGAGAAAGGCGGGATAAAAATACTCTTGAATGAATGAATGAATGAATGAATGAATGAATGAATGAATGAATGAATGAA
>JAHTLZ010003526.1:57669336-57728838 GCA_023846285.1 Phrynocephalus versicolor
ATTATTATTATTATTATTATTATTATTATTATTATTATTATTATTATCTTTTGGCTGACCCATAATTTAGGCTAGCCTTTTGTGCTGCTTTTCCATCTGAGCCTAGAATGAAAGATCCTGTTTTCTGTGGGCCCACAGTATGTGCTACAAAGTATGCCCCCCCCAATATTTATTAATATAGGCTTTTGTATCCAAACGTTCTTTGACATTAGCTTGCTTGATAGTCTTTAGAGGATGAAATACAAGCATTTAAAAAAATCTAAAATTCCATTTTATAAACAAGAGAGAATTGCCATGGTACAGCATACCTATAGAGTAATTATATAGCACAATAAAACACACCATACAAATGCTGTATCTTCCAGATATTTTGGATTACAAATAATCAGTATTCCTGTTGTTTCATAAACAACTGCTCTTATTGCTTTTTGTTACCTTCCCGAGCCATATTTTTTTTGCAATATGAGAATCAGTCCAAATCTCACATGTTTCCTCAATGTTTCCATTTGCATTTAGAATGTTGTGGAACGGGGCGGAGACAATCAAACCCCATCCCACTGCAACTAGCCAAGGTTACATGGCTTCTGCCAATTAAGCAAGGCAAGACATGACACTTATAGCTGTGATTCTGCTTGGAATGCTGCAGCAACCCATCAGTTTCAATTTATTGCTCTGCCAGGGTGAACAAGTGTCCTAGCTCCTCCTTCAGTCAAATCCTATCCAATTTAATTTTTCCCTGGGATTAAATTAGATATGGTCGGTTGGAGAAATGTAGCTTCAACTGACACAAGCATGCAACAAACAACCTCTTGTCTTTCTCAGCAGTAGCAAAATAGCTTGTCCACATTTGTGGCATGGTACATGGTGTTGGGGATGAGAGCAATACTTTGTCTGTTTCATCATTTCCCCTCTGTTTCCATTCTTTGTATTAAAAAAGGATATGTACAATTACTAATCAAAACAATGGCATATAAAAATCAGCCCTGAAGATGTCCAGAAATGGACACACCAATCTTGTACAGATCAATCTGTGTGAAAAATATTAAAAAAGATGCATGTGTTAAGATCTTCTGTTCATGGGTAGAAATGTGCAAAATGCTGTAGAAACAAACACACTTGTTACATGCATGTTTACAACCAGTTGAGGCTGTAAGTTCAACTGAGCCCTTTTCTCAACCCAGTGTTCTCTCTTCTGCAATTCCAGCAAGGCAAATTGTTGTGTGGCACAATGACAGTTATCCTGTAGCTCCAACACATCCCCTGTGTGAGCAAAGTCTTCTGACTCCCAAGGGAACATCATTACCACATTAGCCCCTTATCAAGTGTGAAATCTCAAAGAAGTATCTTCTACAAATTTGTTCTTTCAGCTACTGGCTGGGAAGGAGCTGTGAGAAAACAGTTTTTCAAAATCCTCCCCAGTAGCCAGAACAGTCTGTCTTTTAAGTCTAAACACACACACACCATTGCCACACCAGCAGCTTTAGTTTTGCTACTCGGGTTTCTGCACATTTGCATCTACTGACACCTGATCTCACAGGGGATGCATAAACCTCATGCTAAAAATGGGTCCAAAGGGCTGCAAGCATTCAATATAAACTCTTGTAAAATCTTCACTGCCATTGCCTCTGACTCCCCTTTCCCATGGCTCAGAACTCATCTTGGGACAAGGAAAGGTGGATCTTCTCGTTCCTCCTCAGGGTCCATTGGAACACCTCCAGTAGATAGGAATCACAAATATCAAACTAAACATTCACAAAAGCTGACAATCCAAGGCAAGCATCCTGGTTTAGACCTCTGAAATCAGTGGTTACTTCAGATGGTAATGATCTTGGTCAAAAGGCTGATGGTGTAAGGAAGTGGTCCCCAAACGTCTTCCACTTATGGCTCCTCTGATGCATCTTGGAGCCTCCCCAGCACAAAAAAGGCACTGCCTCTATCTCTTCTTTTGCAGAGATAGGGATCCACGGACAGGGGTGCAGCTCACCCCGGGGTCTGTGTCTGGTCATGGGCAGGGCATTAGGTACAATGCTGGTTGTTGTACAGGAGAGGGAGAGAGAAGTGGTGATGAAGCATGAGAGAATTCTGCAACATCCATAGCTGTGTTTGGTGATGCCCCAGGGCACTCTGTTGTATAGTTTGGGAACTAATGTTTTAGGGCATTGCTGCTCATTTACAGAAATGGATATTTTCTGAAAACGTTATATAACGTACCTACAAAAATTGTTACTCAGTGGGTGAAATTCAGATAGGAAATCACAACTACAGGCGGCCCACTGAAATGGGCAGTCAATACTTCAATTGATTCAAATGGTGTTTTTCTAACTGTGAATTACTATTGTACTGGATTTCAACCATTCCACAGTAGTTTAGTTGTTTAGTGACTTGGTAATTACATACTTTAGTGTCTGTTGTGTTTGCAGTAGCTGTTGGCAGTGCTGAGTATACATTTTTGAAGTGAAATTTGTAAAGCTCTACCTAAACAGTATCCAAGATATGAAACAAACTTTGTTGATTGTTCATGTTAAAATGGAAAGAATCAGAGAGAGGAGTTTTTAAAAAAGCCTAAAGCATGCTCTTTATAAATCCTGAACAAAAGACCTGCCAATCAGAGTGAGATACAAAGAGAAATTATTATCTTGTTCACAAAACGCTGGAACTTGAGGTCACCCAATGAAGCTGAATGGTTTTAGGCTCAGATCACACAAAGGGGAGGGGGACATCTTCATACAATGCATGTAATTACATTCTGGAATTCACTGTCATTTTTAAAAGAAATGCAAGAGATGTGTCATAAGTTAGAAGTGTCACTTTTTCAAACAATGCAGGAAATTCATGCAGAATCAATCATAGCTATACTGAGACTTCAGCTTTAAATTCATTGCAGCTGTAGGTAGTTGACACTTGGGAACAAATCTAGTAGATGTGTTGCTTCTCTCATAGTTCCATTTTTAATTTGCAACGCGTGATAATATGCACCATGGCAGATGGAAACTTTTGTTTCTCCTAAATCAGTACCTCCACTTAAAATCATCCAACATGGCCAGAGTCATCGAGCCAGCATGGGCAACTAAGGCCTGAAAACTAACTTCTACAAAAAAAATCTCCCTGCTTAACAAGGAGCCCTTTCTGAATATGCTAAACCGAGCTTTGCCCTGCCCCCAACTACTTAACTACACAAACATTTAGGGCCAAGTATTTTTTTTTTACAAAAAAAATAATTGTTATCATTTTTTTAGCAAAGACCAGTTCTTTATTTCTATTCAACTCTTTTTCAGTATTTGGAAATCTGCATTTCATACGACCAAGCACTGCAAGGAAGAAAGGTAGTAATTTGCTGAGAATGATTAGTTGCACTAACACATTTTGGCAGATCAAAATACGACAGAGTTGCACTCCATGCAATGGGTTCCCCTAAAGTATCAGGTTTTCAAAAGGCATTACACTCCAAAAGATGCTTGAAATCTGAATTCAGATGTGCCCATGTAACCTTTGCATTTCATATTCAGAAAGAATTGTTTATAAAGTAAATATTACAATAGAACATTTGGTCTGTATGGGTTTACTGTCACTCACCTTCTCTGCTGACTGTGCAGTTCCGAAAAAGATGGGAATAAAAGCTAACCAAATGATACAGGTGGTATACATAGTAAATCCAATTGGCTTTGCTTCATTGAAAGTCTCTGGAACTCCTCTGGTTTTAATGGCGTAAACAGTGCATGTTACCATCAAGAGAATACTGTATCCAAGAGAACAAATGAGAGAGAGATCAGAGATGTCACATTTGAGGACCCCACGGGCATTTTCGGGATCCACAGTCCTCTGTTCACCATAGTCCACTATGATGTGTGGAGGATCAATACCAAACCAGATGAAGACTCCTATAAGCTGTACAGATATGAGGCTGAAGGTTATAATCAGCTGGGAAGCTGGGCTGATGAATTTGGGAGCAGTGACGGATTTTTTCCCTTGCTCAAATATTCGATGGATTCGGTTTGTTTTGGTGAGCAAGGCTGCGTAACTGAAGCACATGCCGAGTCCTAAAAAGATCCGTCGAAAGGAACAGATGGCAGTGTCTGGAGTTGCAATCATTAAAAAGGTGATCGAGTAGCAGAGGAAAATCCCAGTCAGGAGGACGTAGCTGAGTTCACGTCCTGAGGCCCGGACGATGGGCGTATCGTTATGGCGCACAAAGGTCACGACGACGAAAGTGGTGGCGATGATCCCGAGAATCGCGATGAAGACAGGCACAATTGCCCACGGGGAGTGCCACTCCAGCTTGATGATGGGGATCAGCTGGCAGTCCGTCCGGTTGGCATTGGGTCTTTTGTCGAATGGGCACATTTCACAAGTGATCTCATCCACTTGGTAATGATAGCCTTCACAGCGTTCGCAGTGCCAACAGCATGGCACTCCCTTCACCATTTTCTTCCTTTCCCCAGGCTTGCATGGCAAACTACAGACTGAACTGGGATGAGACTGTTCTTTGTTATGCCACTGCATGTCTTCTACCTGTGGTTATATATGTTAAGAAAAAATAAATAATAATAATGAGTTTTTCTTTCTTTTTTCTCACTCATAATATCTTAATCCTGGATACAGGCTCGTCTTAAATCACCCTGCACTGACAGCACAAATGCTGTTTACCTAGATAAAAAACCAGTTTTTCCTCCTATATTGACTTTAGGAAACTGTTGAATGATTGCGCCCAATAAATCATTTGTGCCATGCCTTGATGAGTGTCATTAGTTTCTATTTGCCTCTTTACCGCTGACCAAATTGATGTCTGTAAAAAGATTTATTGACTCCAGACAGATTTTGAAGCAAAATGTCCAGTGAGAAGGAATTTATGAGCTAATCACATGCAAAGACAGTTCTCAAACATTTAATTAGAAAATAATGGCATGTAGATTTGGAATTAACTTCTCCCGCAGTATAAGGATGAAGCAACAACAGGCTGTGCTGGGAGGAGAGACTGTAAAAAAATAAATAACTTGATCTCAATTTTTGAAACAAAACCATGAAATTAACTTTCCCCCTCCACTTTCAAATTTGTCTCAGGCTAAACCAGTATCACTTCACTACTGCTGGAATCCTTCAGGATAAAAGGCACAATTCCTTACTGCCTTGGGGCATCAGCTAGTTTTGGTGTTGTGCACAGACGTGTATGTTCTACATATCAGCCAAACAAAGGCTTCAGACTATTTTCTGGAGACCTCTAAGCTTCCTTGGAAGCTTACTGGAAGGCCTATCAAAGACAACTGGAAAACAAGCATAGTGTGGGGGTTAGTGCAGTCTTATACAATCTAGATAAAACCAGGTTCTGACCATTCATGTTAGCTAGATCTGGTGGTGGTGGTGGGGGGGTCAAATTAAAAGCATTTAGGACCTCAGATTGGAAGCAGTTGGGTTAGAATGTCAAACTATAATAGGTAAGAAATGAGTTCAAATCCCTGCTCATGATGTTCACCCAACGAATTAACTGGGAGTGATAAAATGGGACAATGAAGAGCAGTATAGCGAAAAAATAGCATACAAATGCAATGGATATGATCAATATAGTCAAACAGCTTGGTCCCTTGTTACTTTTCTCCCCCAGCACACTCATAAAATAACACACATCTTCTAGAGGTCATTTGTGTTTTGCTTTTGTTTTGGAAAAATAATTTCAAGAAACTAGTATAGAATCCTTTCCATGAGATGTAGCACCATCCCAGTGCATTCCATTCTGACACTTACAACCTCTTATTCAGTGTGTAACGTGTGTGTGTGTGTGTGTGTGTGTGTGTGTGTGTGTAAAACAAATCCAAAACTATACTAAAACTGTACACATGCTTGATCATTCTTTCTTTCAGCATGACTTAACTCCCATGTAATATTATGTGCCTTTGACTGTAGGCTGAAATTATCCAGCTTTCTGGAACAACATGCCTCACCAAAGGCTACCATCCTCTGAACTTTAGCTAATCTACTCCATGAACACTTCCTTGTGCCAAATGCATATCCCTAAACATCTTAGGAAGGATGATTACTCAATTAATTATAGCACCGTTTCTGGGATGCAATGAAGAAGTATTTGAAGGGGAAGAACCTGCCCTCCTCTCCAGGCAGTGCATGCCTGTATTTCTAATGCACCTAAAGGAGACTTCTTTTCCCAAAGTATATGGCTTCTGAGTTGATCTTATGAAAGCATATTCTTTTGTCCATCCAATTTAAGAGGCAAAATATTGCATAAGTTCTGTTTGTTTGGGTCCAGTTTCAAAATATCTAAAATCAGGAAGACAAAACTCTTAATTCCAGGTTATCAGGCTGAATAAAACAAGCATGATATTCATTTAGTCTTCTACTACACAGCATTTCACAACATTTTACCCTACTATTGTCATCACACTTAAGGGAAAAGATGCATCTCCAAATCTTTGCAGTTGTTAAATACACTTTGAAATGTCCCACAGGTTACACATCCCACCGGCAGCCAAGGTAATAAATCCCCATCCCTAGAAGGTCAGTAGTAATGATTCATATAATAGTTTTCATCCCAGTGCCCCGGACAAATAAACTATGTAACACATAATTCATATTGTGACACCCTACTGGTAGGAGTGCGAAAACATTCTGGGCGAGCAAGATTGCTTCTAATTTCGGGAAGCAAACAGTTTCAACAGCCTTAGGCTGCTATGTCTTGGAAAGATTAAAGATGGAAATGTGGAGTTTTTATGTCTCAAATACATGTGAATAAAATATACCTAAAGCTGGTAACAAAATTTGGAAAAGGATATATGAATGGCTGTGTATTATAGCTATATACAATTCAGATGGCCTTATGAAGTCAAGGGCTCATAGGGGTACATATGCTTCTCCTTTCCCACCAGTATTAAGTCAAAAGAAGAAGTTATATTGTTTGAGAGAGAGAGAGAGAGAGAGAGAGAGAGAGAGAGAGAGAGGACTTGATTTTTTAGCATATCCATAAAATAAATGGAGACTACAAAGCACTGCTTGTGTGTAGAGGAGAGTTAAAAGATGCCTGTGATTGTCTTTCCCTCAGTTTTGTCCCTTTTACTGTATAGTCCTTTTTTGTAAAGTGAGAGCAGGCAAATGTAGGGTTGGAGTTTCACCCTATACTATGGGCATTTCTCTCTGCACCATATCTATGAGAACACAGGAAAGATACACTTTTGGAGGGCCACTTCCAAATATTTTCAAGCTCTGCATCAAGTAGTTCACTAACAAAGATCTACTCCTATCTAACTTGTGTCCAACTTTCCCTCAGTGACAAATTCATTTGCATGCCTTCAAAACATATCCTTTAGGCAAGCACCCTTCTGTCGTGCTCCAGACCTGTTGCTCTTCTGAAATTCACACTGACCTTTATATTTGTCATTATCTGTCACACACATGCACACATCATGTTGCAATTGCTACTGTGGGTTACACTCCAAGGGTATACCCTTTATGATATGACAAGGCTTGTCCCTAGATCTCAGGTATTTGTCTTCCAATGTGAGCAAATGTAGTGGTGCTCTCTGGGCAACCCTAAAAATGACCAAATGG
Source organism: Phrynocephalus versicolor (assembly GCA_023846285.1). Taxonomy (NCBI): domain Eukaryota; kingdom Metazoa; phylum Chordata; class Lepidosauria; order Squamata; family Agamidae; genus Phrynocephalus; species Phrynocephalus versicolor. The sequence goes on from JAHTLZ010003526.1 coordinate 57,676,885, forward strand.
ACTATAAAAGAACTCCTTAAAATCATGTTCCTGGTTGTATTAGACTGAGTATGCCAGAATGTTCTTGGCATTTGGCTTTCTCGCAACTTGCAAAGGGCTATTAATAATAATATTAGCTTTGCTTTATAATGTGCTCTAATTTATAGCCCTGAAAAATTGTCGTCCAAAAGTATAACATCAACCATATGCCAATTAATGAGAAGAATGAGTGGGTCAACACAGAAGTGCATTAAGCATACAGTTTGATTTTTAATAGTCATGCTGATAATTTGTTTTGTGAAAAAAAAAGAACTGATAAGAAGGCATAAGATCAACATATCAAATATAGAGGTTAATGAGTGCAGTTACCTTCTGAGTTGCTATACAAGTATTAAATTAATTGATAGTATGGTCCACATATCCAAAGGACAAACAATAACATTGTGGATGTTATTGTTACGTGCCACCAAATCAGAACAGTGAGCCAAATACAGCTTCAAATATAACTGAAAGATTTCAGGATTGGTTTTAGCAGTTTCATCTTCCACTAACCCCAGTGAATTTCCATAGTTAACAGAAGATTTCAACTCAGGTTTACAGAGTATTAGTCAGTCACTTTATCCAGTATACCACATTGAATATTACCTTATGGCTAGGTAAATGCCTGTTTTTGTTTTGTTTTAAACATGCATTTGTCTTAACATTTTAAAAGATTCTTATTATGGTGAATTTGAAAACCAAGGAGGCTCAAATCTCTTCTTCCAAGTGGATTTTGAAAGACAGTGGATGTATGATTAGAATATGGAAATGTATGTGTACGTGGTGGTTTTGTCTGTGCAGAAAATGAGTAACTGCACCAATCCCTGACTGTTGTGGCTTCTGTCGCACCAACTACAAATAGCATTGACTGCTACCACTTTAGAGCATTCCAAACAAAAACAAAAACAAACCTCCAGTTTATGAACGTGGGACATTGTGCTTCTGCATCCATGATTCAAAACACCAGGAAATTGTGAAATATTGCTGCACAATCCCAAACCCACATTATCAGCAGGAAAAGGGATACCAATGGGCAGTCTGAATGTTGAGAGCACCCACGTCAGCAGTGAAGAGGGTCTACAGGATACCCCTTTCAGTTCACTACCATTTAAACTGGTCGAAAAGTCCATTGCTTTGTGTTTGCATGAGAAATGGTTAAATGATGAAAATCTACTGGAATTTTCCTTTGTTTGTTGTCCCTTTGTGAATGGTAGGGAGCACCAGAGGGTTTTTGTAGAATGCAGGCATCCTGACTGAGCTAGAACTCCTGAACAGTTACCTTTAAAGTACCTTGTCCACTCAGCCTGGAAATAAAGAGACAAGAGACATTTGTGGGATTAAAATGAGCCACAATTTATTGTTATGGATTCCGTCAATTACCGTAGTTATACTATAAGCAAGGGGACCTGAAAAGTGCAACTGACAGTGAGATTGTTCGTAATTATTGTTAGCAGGGTGTTGCCAGCTCATTCAGCACCCTCCCAACTTTTAGCACCCTCGTCTATCACTTGCATGCATGTATTATTACTAATAGTTTTCTGCTATATCTAACCTCCTAATCTGTTCCTAACAGCATAGAAGGCTGCTGGTCTGATACCTCACACTGTATTATGCTAATCCTAGCCTGATGTCATTTTGCCACTTGCATTGGCTGCCATGGAAATGGGGGGGGGCTACTACACAAGCTCCCCTTCACCCACGAAGCCAATTAAGTTGGCACGAAGGCCCCCTTATAAATCAGACAGGAAGATTTCCATGCCTGACTCAGATAAGTGCATTCTGTCCTCCTTATACAGGTTAGGGTGCCCAAATCTGATGGTTGCATGACTGATGACCAACGCAAACCCCTGTTTCACAAACATACCTACTTCCCTATTTCTCATCCTGTCAATTTGTTTGCTTCTTGCCAGACCAAACATGGCACTATGTTGGACCATATTACATTGACAGATGGAAATCTTTCTCCTTCAGTCTTGCCAACTGTGGGATGAAAATGGTGGGAGCTGACCCATGATGGTGAAGAGAAATGTACAAATTCATTGTTAGACTCATGTGCTTCAGTTTTTTGTCTTTGGAGATGGCACTATTACCCAAGGACCCTGAAATGACATGCATTGTCATCTTCTTCAAGAGTTAGTTACATTTTTAAGGTGAATAAATCTGCTTTGAAATAAAAACCACAGAAGTGGCTTAGACTCTTCCCTGGCAGTATTAAACTTCTGATCTGGGGCTTGGTATTTGGAACAAACCCTAAAACAAAAACGCCTATGAAAGGAAATATAATTCCATACAATTCTTTAAAAAAGAATTGCTGAATTCCACGTGCAGTAGAACCTTAATGTCTCTGGAGACACACTGCAGATCCATACCGAAATTACAAATGCTTCACCAGAGGCTGATGATGGGAAACAAGTCAAGGGCAACCAATCCATCAGAATGCAAGCAAAGCCAGAAATAAAATGTGTCAAGAATCTGGACTGACAGTCAGTTTCATTACTGTATTCACCAAGGTTTCCAAGATTTACCCCTGACCTGCCACCTAATATGTGTCTGCTGATTGACGCACTGGGTTTTCCCCTTCTGTTTAGAGGCAACATGGCCTAGTAGCAGTTCTTGTCATTATCCTTTTCTACACAATCAGATTTCATCCACAAAATACATCTGCACATAAATACAGCATTTTTTGCTCTATAAGATGTACTCCCCCCTCCCAGTAAGGAGAAATGCCCGTGTCTGGTGTGATGGGTGAAAAAGCACTGCCACTCACAGCCAATTCGAGTGGCAGTCAAAAATTCCCATCCGCCCCAAAGCGACCACCAAAGCATCACCATCATGTTGATCAGCAGCGGGAGAGAGAGGGCAATTTTTTCCACCGGGCAGGCTGCAGGGAGCGTGGAGCTATCTTTTAAATATGCGCTCCCTGCGTAGACTACGCCAACTGCGTAGCCTATCGCGCTGCCCGGCCAGCCGGGAAATACACCCCTCCTCCGCACAGGGCGGACGGGAGCGTTCATTGTTATTTGATGCTAAAGCAGTCAGTCACAAAAGTACATTCATCTTCTTTCTCTTCTCTTATCCTGAGATTTTCCTTATTATGACCAGCTTCAGGGAGGAAGATATCAAATATTACAGGCACTCCCTGTGATCTCTGTGTCTTTCAGATCTGAATCCCTATGAAACCGCCAATGAGAATTCAGTCTGCTTTAGAAGAGTCCCACTTTCATTCAGAGATCTCTTGAGTCCCCTTAAAGAATATGACTTAAATCAAAGCATATACCTATTTTTAAAATATATTTTAAAGAAAGCAGAAAGTTAAATACAAAGATTTTTAAATACATTTTCGGGGAGACCTCTGCATGATGTGAACAGAAAGATGCATAAAAATGGAAATGAGGCAGAAAAGAAATAAAAAGTTCTAAGTGTTACATACATTGTTCCCAACTGAAATTGACTGATAGAAATTGGTGAGAATTATGTGGCTATTAACAAGCTCCACTTATTTACAAATCCCTTTTATCTAGACCTGATTGGTTTAACACCCATTTAAAACTGTTGCTGAATTATCTTCCTCAGAACCACGATTGTTGAAAGGCACATATTAAGCACTTCTCTGTTCCAAGATACTCACAATCTGCCATCAAGAAAAAACATTGATCTCCAAAGTCACCCTTTCAGACATCTAAGTAACAGTTTTCTCCGAATGCATAAGCAGAGAGAGTAGGTTTAGCACTGCAGCCAGCATCTTAGCTCCCTATATGCTCAGACCTAGACTGAAACACCTAAACTGGAAGACCCATTTCGATCAATATAGGATCTCCATCTCATCACTAGCCCCTAGTTCTTCAAGGTTTCCAATTGCATGGGGAATTCCAAGTGCACTCTCTACCCATGGAGGCCTAGGAAGAAGCTGCCCTGCTCCCTCTGCTCAGATATTCAGGCTAATTTTGGATCCCACAGCATAATGACCAACCCATCTCTAATATTTTGTTCTTGGGCAAGGTGCTGGAGAGGGTTGCAGCTTCTCAGCTTCAGGGCTTCCCCAAACTCAATGGAGGCTTGCACGGGGGCTTCCATGAATTTTCATGACTTAGGATGCCAATGCTGAGCCAGGCTAAGGAGGGACTGAGAGAAAAGAGGCAAAGAATAGCTACCCGACAGTTTCCTTGCTTCCTCGTTATGCTGCTGTTCTGGTTCTTTTCCCCGTGTTTGTCCACTCTTTGATTGTTACTTCACATACACTCTCATCCCGGAAGGAAGTTTGTTGCGTGTTGATGTCGATCATGGTCACATGGCCTTCTTCTGGTTCTGTCCCTGTTCCCGTGTACGCATGGGCGTGATGGATGATACCGGCATGACTGTAACCACACGTCCTCGTTCCATGATGAGATGTGAAATTCCATGTGTTTTTCTCTTTTGTTTCAGCCTGACCTTCCATTTTTCGATGTTTCGATTCTTTGAAGCCTTGCCTTCAATGCATTATGGAGCTAAGTTTGAGGCATTTGTCTTTTAAGCTCTCTGCACTGCATTGCTGACTCCATAGGGAATGTATTGGCAAATGGCACTTCGCACTCCTGCCACTAGATGGAGAATGGCACATTGCGGGAGGAGCCTTACCTCACGGGCATTCATCTCGGAATGAGAAGCAAGATGAGGAGACTCCCGAGGCCAGGGAGGGGAATCTCTCATCCCGCTTAAATCACAGTTCAGGGACAAACTCCCTTCGTCCCACAATGGACATGCGGATAGATTTCTTCATACGGATCCCCAGCGGGACTGCCAACAGCGATGAGATGGACGTGAAGTATCAGCCTTTCTTCCCCCCTCCATCACTCTCTTATTTCTTTTCTTTTCCAAGGCCCCTCTGTTCCCTCTCTTTTTCCCTGCCACTTTCTCTTTCCTCCTCAATTGTCTACCTTCAATTACCTCTCTCTGTCTGTCTCTTCTCCTTCTCTCTCTCTCTCTCTCTCTCTCTCTCTCACTCACTCACTCACTCACTCACTCACTCACACTCACACACTCAGTGCCCGGCTCCTCAGGTGCAGACAAGCATAGACAATTCCCACATTATGGGAGTAAACAAGGGTGTGATGCTCTCGAACTTTGCAAACTCCACCATTATTCATGCACTCATTTTATGACTGAGGGTCATCACATGAGGAACTGCATTAAAGGGTCGTGTCATTAGGAAGGTTGAGAACCACTGCTTTAAGGAGAGAGGTGGGTTAAATACAGAAAGAGAGGGGGAAGAGAGAAAGACCTTATCCTATTTATCCAGGAAGCTATACTCTTACATTTGGAAGTACAGTAACACCCCCCCCCATCTATCAGGGGTTAAGGACCAACCCGACGTATGATCATTGAAAATCTACGATATGCGGATGCAGGTCAGGTCTGGCCTGGGGGGGGCACTATTGTAAACATCACGCATGGCTTCCCAGCACCGGGGCGGGGGGTGCCGGGGAGTGGTGCACGATCTTTAAAAAGGACTTTCCATTGCAGAGCCAAGTGCTTGGCTCTGTGGTGGAAAGCCTTTTAAATATTGCATGCCGCTTTCCAGCACCCCGGGGGAGGGTGCGGTGGAGCGGCACGTGATATTTAAAAAGGACATTCATCGGTGTGCACTGCCTCCATGGAGGCAAGCCCCAGGCTCCAGCTGATTGGTGCTGGGGTGGGGGAGAAAAACCTTCTGTTTCCCCACCCTAATGCCAATCAGCTGGAGTCCAGGGCTTGGGGAAGGGGGGAGGTTTAAAAAGCCCCAGCTTTTAAAACCTGCCCCCCCTCCCTCAAGCCCTTTCAGGGTACTGCATCCTGCAATATAATGGGACTGCAGCATATGAACCACAAAAGGGCAGGGGACCACTGTAACACACAAGATTTACACACATGTATACTTTTAATACATTATGTGATGTCCATGCATTTTGTATTTGAGGATTTATCTTGTGACACTAATGACAAACATACTTATCCTCATCCCTTCTTTAAGTTCCAGATGGCCTGTCTCTAGGTTTAAGAGAAGACTGATTCTTATTGTTTGTTCATAATAGGAAAGGGGTTTGATTCTGAGCACCTGCTGGAGATAACACTGCACCCAAAGTGAAGACAAAATTGAGAAGAAGAACCAGGGATGAATAAAAATGCAACTGCAAAGCTCTCTGTCTCCAAAACAGGAGGTAGAACAGAGAACCATATTTCAGTCCCATCCAATTTAGCTGTAGCCGAGCACTTTGAGGGAAGAGGACATATTAGGCTGCTGAACCATAACCTTCACCCGCCGCCTATTAGCTTTTAGGTAGACATTAAGTGAGGGAGTGAATGCTTCATATGGCACTCAGGAATTAATTTCCATTTGACTCAGTTAATAGCTTAGCAATTGTACATGTTAATTGTCATTAATGCATTTAGACTCCAGGCTGGGCACATGCCTTTAAATGAATAGAAATAAACAAACACATTTTTCTGTCCATTACCCTGTGTTACCTTTCCCTATTTGTTTTCTTTATGGCCCACTGTTTTTTAAATCAGAATTATTTTCCATAGATTTAATCTCAAGTTTCAGACAACCATTTTTTTACCTGTCCAATGTTATAGAAACAGACCAACAGGTTAAAAGCAAGAGTTCTACATTTTTCCTAGCTTTGGGGGAGGAAAGGAAAACTTGAACATTCAGAACAGGACCAGGGCTCTTTGGGGAATCATTAAAGGATGATACTTGGCTGATTTAAATAAGTGCATAATATGAAAGCAGAACAGAATATTTTTGTTCCTCAGCCCCTAGGCCTAAACTATTCTTAATCCGAGCTTCCCTGAACTGCTTTATGAGGGGAGAAGGAAGGAGGGAAGGAGGGAAGGAGGGAAGGAAGGAAGGTGAATCAAAGGAACAATCACAAGAATAAGACAGCCAGTCCACAACTTCATAAGTACAAAAGAAAAAGCCCATGAGAGCTTCATAAGCCAATAGTCTATTTCTCCCATTCAATTTCCAAGAATGAGGCTGATTTATTCCCCACAACCAGTGTCTGGAATGTTTCATATTAAATAACACCACCTAGCATGTTTAGAGTGGTCCTGTAGCTTGATGGGCAGTATATAAATTTAATAAATAAATAAATAAATAAATAAATAATATTTACAGAGCACATGTGTTTAGAAATATAGTCAGAGCACCACATTAAAGCATATTCACAGAGACAGTACTAACAAGAGATGGTTATTTTCTTTTTCTTTAAAGACTATAGCTTGCAGAACCCACAGCCAGCACAACCCCCAAGTTTCCTGTCTCCAAACACAAAATAAAAATATTTATTTATTTATTTATTTATTTATTTATTTATTTATTTATTTATTTAGTGTTTATTAACCACCCACTTTTCCCTTGGGAATTCTGGGTGGTGTACAACAGATTGCAATAACAACTTGCCCAAAATACAACCCCCATACAAATTTTAAAAAAAATGTAACAACCACAAAAAACGAACAAAGCAACAACAAAGCAAAATGCAAAGTCCAGCAAGGAGGAAAAGAAAAGAAAGCTGGGACAGACAACACAAACAAACAACGACCACACAAACGTACAATCAACGATCTCCAAAACATTCCCTGAAGAACCAGGTCTTTAATGCTCTCCTAAAAGCTGGCAGGGACTCTCCCGTGGGAAGTTTGTTCCAGAGTGCCAGGCCAACCACCGAGAAGGCCCAATTACAGGTAGAGACCCTTTGAGCCTCCCTCGGGGTGGCCACCAAGAGTAAAAAGGCCTGCAAAGCTCTGGTAGGATGGGACGAAGCTGACCTCTGGGAGATACGCTCCGCCAGATAGTCAGGTCCCAAACCATGGAGTGCTTTCTAAACCAAAACCAGTACCTTGAACCTTATCCGGGAGGCAACGAGTAGTCAATGCAGGCAAGCTAGGACGCGGGTGATGGGGTCAAACCTGCCCACACCTACCACCAGCCTGGCCACTGCATTCTGCACCCACTGCAGTCACTGAACAAGGGTCAAGGGTAACCCCATGTAGAGAGTGTTACAGTAATCTATCCTCGATATCACCAGTGCCTGCACTACCATCCTAAGGGAGTCCATGTCTAGGTATGGGCGAATCTGGGTGATACAGCCTAAGTTAGTAGACGGCTTCCCTGGAAACAGCAGCAACCTGGGCTTCCAGGGACAGAGCTGGACCAAGGACCACGCCCATACTCCTCACTCAATCTGCCAGGTGAAGGGTCAGTCCCCCCAGACTGAGAAGAGGGCCACTGTACATGTGCGGAGACCTCCCCAAGGAACAGAACCTTGGTCTCCCTGAGGTTGAGCTTGAGCCTGCTTGTCCTGGTCCATTCCATAATTGCATCCAGGCAGCCTCCGTTGCAGAAGTGGGTAAGGAGAGATAGAGCTGCGTGTCATCAGGGTACTGATGACAGCTGACCCCATAGCTCCAAACAACTTCAGCTAGCAGCCTCATATAGATGTTAAAGAACATAGGAGAGACCGCCAACCCCTGAGGCACCCCACAAGAGAGTGTCTATGGGGCAATAGCTCACCCCCCAGCTCTACTCTCTGGGCATGGCTCTCAATAGATCACCCCCCAGCTCTACTCTCTGGGCATGGCTCTCAACTGTCAGCCCCCCTCAACAGGTCATCTTGCAATGTGACCAGGGCTGTCTTGGTCCCATGCCGTGGCCTGAACCTGGGCTGGAATGGGTCCAGGACACAGTCTTCCTCCAGGAATGACTGGAGCCTGACCACGGCAACCTGCTTGTTCACCTTGTCCAAGAAGGGAACATTGGCTACAGGAAGATAGTTAGATAAATCATCCACAGCCAAGCCAGGTCTTTTACTGGTGGGCCAGATCACGGTCTCTTTTAGACGAACGGGTAAATTTCTATTCCCTGAAGGAAGCAGACACAATTGTCACCACCCATTCTGCATGCTGTCTCCATCGGTCTTGATCAGCCAAGATGGGCAAGGGTCGAACGGAGAAGCTGCTGGTCGGCAATAAGCCAGCACCCTGCAAGCCTCAACTGAGGTCATAGGTCCAAACTCAACAAATCGGTGAGACCGCAGGGGTGTAGCACAAGCAATTATCGGGGGTAATTAGTGAAACCGGAGTCCAGATCAGCTATTTTGGATTTAAAATGGGCTGCAAAAGACTCACTAGTGAAAGCACTAGGAGGAGGCCTCCACTGACCAGGATTGGAGAGGTCATGAACCACCTTAAACAATTCTGCCTGGCAGTTTGAAGCCTCCCCAATTCTCAGGGAAGCATGAGATCTTTTAGCCTCCCTGATCACCCTAACATAATGCTTGGTCAGCATTTTAACCGCAGCCCTATTACTTTCCGTCCAATCTGATCTCCATCTGCTCTCAAGCCTCCTCCTTTCTTGCTTCATTGCACGCAACTCCACCATAAACCACAGCAAAGAGCAGATTCAGCATTGGATGAGGCACTTGGGGATGAGCTAGTTGACAGCCCCGGTGGCATCACCATACCATCCGTGCACCGAAACGTTAACAGGATCGTTGACCAGACCGTCCGTAAAGCTACAAAAGCCTCCGAGAACTGAACTGGGTCCAGAAGTCTCTGTGGGCATGCTCAAACAGTAGGGTCAAGCTCCTCGTGAGTAGGGACGGACATTGCCAGGGGAAAAGTCAGCAAATATCTTCCAAACTCCCCGCAGTGAACACTGAAGCTGTTGCAAATGTGGTGGATCCACTGGAGGCCAGATAAAACTGCAGTGTGGGTCATATTAGTTTGGGAGACTGCCATCCCACCCGTCCTGTTCTGGAGGGCTACATGATTGATTTAAGATAATACTGTGCAACCAAGAAAATGCTACGGCTTTAACAACATTGCTGCTGTGAGGTGACTTTAGCAGTAGTCATTCCCTCTCAACTTCAGTTTCTTTGTAGAATGGACCTTAGAATGATCATTCCCAGTAGCTGTTGTGGGGATAAATGAGTCAAGGTGGCCAGATTTAAGTTAGAAATGGAGGTATATTCAAGTTTTCTTCAACAATGAAGAGACAAATAACAAGACCAACCAACTGATCATGCAGGAGGAAAGGGGATATGCTTTAGGGCAGGGTTGGTGAACCTATGGCACGGGTGCCAAAGGTGGCACTCGGAGCCCTTTCTGTGGGCACCCGACATCGCCCCTTCACACCACCTGTACTCAAGTTAAATGGCTGTATTGGCACTTTGCAAAAAAAAAAAAATAGTGGGTTTTGAATCACAATTTGGGCACTCGGGCTCTAAAAGGTTTGCCATCACTGCTTTAGGGGCTCCATGAGTTGGGCACAGATGAAGGCAGAAACTGAAGTCTAAATAATGCAATTGGTCCTAAGAAGCCTGTACTTTCCACAGTACCCAGGCAAATCAAGGAGCCTTCACCACCAGGTCACAGCTAACGATCCATTCTTGATGGGTTTCAGCACCTTAGGCCATTGTTTACCTTAAGGCCATGGACACTAATGTCTCCCTAACGAGCCTATTAAGGCTTTGTTCATCTTATGAGCCAATCAGACCAGGGGACAAGAGGTCAAGCTGACTATAAGAAGGGTCTCTTGCACTAGCTATACTCAGACCGATGAAGCTGTTTGGATGAACAGCGAAACGTTTCTATCTCTCAAAAAAAGAAGTCCAGTAGCCATGACTCAACTCCCAGATAAACGCACCTGGATGACTGAGAATCTTCACAGACATAGTCCTAAGAAGCCATAGGATGGTGTTGAAGATCTCACTACATAGCAGAGAACACAATAGCTTTAGTGAGCAAGTTGAACAGGCAGGCTAGAAAAAGGACAATGGACAAGAGGCCATACCTCAGAATGCATCATTACTACAGTGTGGGGTGTGACAAGACAGTCAGGTTATTGATCAAAGCATTTCAAGAGATGATTCTGGCTGGTTGACTTTTGCACTGAAACCTGTTTAAAAATATTGTGACATGTGACATGGAGCAAAATGAGGAGATATCCTGGAGAGCATACTAAGTAAGGGACTGGAGTTTAGAAATGCAAATCTTATTCTAGTCCTATTTTCTTTTGTTCTGCTTTACACTGTAAGTGTGACACTTTTCAAAACACTAGACCATTGAGACATCAACTGGTATTATTTTAAGTTTGTCAGCTGTCACTGTAATTAAGTTGAAGCTACTCCCGGCTTTTTTAACCCAACTGCCATTTCTAAAACAAGAAGTTAGATCTTTGCATAGTAATTAGTTCCCAATATGTCACTTTGAAATAGACAAAGGAACATCACACAGGTTTTAAAAATAATGGGTGTGGTATGTTAAAAAAAAAACTCAACATATGAATAGCTTGTCGTGCTTGATTTGCACAAGCCGGGTAGAGGAAAAATATCACACTTGTAAAACATCCAATACATGGCAGGCATCACACCTTTGATTGTTTAAGGTTACTTACGTGTAACAATGTACCCCTGGAGACCACCTATACCTGATTCCTACAGTCAGATGTGAAAACTGGATATTGGAGAAAGTGAACAGGAAAAATATTGTTTCAATTGAAATCTTGAAACACAGATTCAAAGATACCATGGAACGCCAGAAAGACAAATAAGTGAGTGCTAGATCAAATCATGCCTGAAGCCTTCTTTGAAGCAAAAAATGAAGAAATTCTGGCATACTATGCTGGGGCACTTGAAGGCAGCAAGAAAAAGAGGAAGACTAAATAGGAGATGGGTTGGCTCAATCAAGGTTGCCACAGCCTTGAGTTACAGTTAAAAGTTACAGTCAGGGCCGGTGCTAGGTTTTTTTGCGCCCTAGGTGAGGGGTGGGGGTGGGGCGAGCAGTGGGCAGGCGGAGCAGTGGGTGGGCTGTGCTAGGGTGGGGGCAGGGCAGTGGGATGGTGGGGTGGTGGGGCAGGGCAGGGCAGGGGGCGGGGCGGTGGGCAGTGGGGATCAGGGTGGTGGCAGGCAGAGCGGGGCGGCAGATGGCGGGGGACCGCGACGGGCATGGGGGTGGACGGCGATGGGCGGCTGGGTCAGCGCATTTTTAATTTTTAATTTTTCTAAAAAATAATTTAATCCCCCACCTGATTGCACCTGATCAGGAGAGGGAAAGGGCAGGGTTTTAAAACTTTTTTCCTACTGAAGCCTTGCACTCCATCTGATCGGCAGTGGCTTCTGCAGGGGGGAAAAAAAAACGTGGTTTCTCCCACGTTGGGGTGGGGGGAACTGCCAGCTTTTTCCCCTAGGAATGCATTGCTTCAATGCATTCCTATGAGAAAATGAAAAACAAAGCGAATGAAACAGAAATTTCCATTTTGTTTCATTTTATTTTTCTTTGATGGGTCTGTTCGTTATTGGCTTTGTTCTGTAACAAAACAAATAACAAAAAACAAAATGAATTTAAAAACTCATTTCATGCCCATCCCTAACAGTAAGGATTAAACCAGTCATGTATTGACACTGAAGGAGCAAACAAATGCCACTGTGCTACTTGTGTTTAGAGATGGGCACGACTTAGCGGTATTTTCGTTTTCGTTTTCGTTTTTTCGTTTTTGTTACGTAACGAAACGAAAACGAAAAACGGTTCAAAAATGGACCGAAAACGGAAACGAAACAACTAATTTTGAGCCAATTTTCGTTTTTCGTTACTGGAAAAACACATAATGGAGCTAAATGGGGAGAAACGAAAAATTTTTCATTTTCGTTTTCGTTTTTTCGTTTTCGTTACGTAACGAAACAAAAACGAAAAATTTTGAAATTAGCTCACGAAAACGGAAATGAAACGAAACGGACCCTAGCCGAAAACGAAAACGAAAATTTTTTTCTGAGTCATGCCCATCTCTACTTGTGTTCCTCCTGACACCACAGCAATATGCCATTACAGTTTATGCCAGCAGATTTATGCTGGTGTAAATGAGTGATAGGATTTGGGCTATTATATTTTGTAAGACTACACCCAACAATTAATATTATTATCTACTCAATTTACACCCCACCCATCTGGCTGCCTGGCCACTCTGGGCAGTTTACAGCAAACAATACAGATTATATATGAAATAAATAGCAAGCATTTAACACAATAAGACAACAAGAACAATCTATATGTGGATAAGACCAAATTAATTATATTAAATTAAAGTAACTGAGATTAAAATTACAATTAAATTAATTTAAAGGTAATAAAGAAAGCTCAAATTAAGATGGTGGAAGCGACTCAGATGTTATAAATAAGAACTCGGGAAGGCCTGTTGGGAAGGTCTATTAAGTTTGTTCTCAATCTAGTTTATCTGAAGTCAGTATGCTTCACTGATGCAGCCTTCAGTACATCATAACTATGCATATTACATTTGGCCACACTTAAATAATTTGGAAGGGAGAATTTTAATGTGAGAGGCAACTGATTTGTGGGATCACTAATAAAAGGATTATCAGTGCCACTTTGTGCTAGTATATTTAGGGCAGTGGTTCCCAAACCTGGGTTAACAGATGTTCTTGGACTAAAACTCCCAGGAGCCTTCAGCACTAGCTGTGCTGGGATTTCTGGGAGTTGCAGTCCACAAACATCTGTGGACCCAAAATTGGCAACCACTGGTCTAAGCAAACACTTTGATACTCGGCTTTGTTGTCACCACAGCAAGATGGGGTAGAGGCTCATGCTTTGTCTTATTTCTTTGCCAACAAGGAAAAGACTCCAAGGTTTGTCCTTGTCTCATTTATCTAGTTTATTTGAGGAGAAATAAGCTGATTCCTGCACATTTAGACATCAGTTTAGGCCCTAGTTGCCTGAAAGACCACCTCCCTCCATATGAACCTACCCGTCGGTTAAAGTCTAGCCAGGGGGACATTTTGAAAGAGCCATCCCTCAGGGAGATGAGAGGGATGGCCTGTAGATATAGGGACTTTTTGGCAGCTCCCCCCAGGCTATGGAACTTCCTCTTGAGTGAGATTCGCCTGACGCTGACATTGATGAAGTTTCGGTGCCAGGTAAACACCTTCCTGTTTCAGGAAGTTCTTTAACTGACACCACATAGATTGTGGGTCCTGGTGGCAATTGTACTGTATTGCATTTTAACATACAATGGTACTTCTACTTCAGGCATGTCCAAACTTTGGTGCTCCAGATGTTTTGGATTACAGTTCCCACAGTCTTTTGCCATTGGAAATACAGGCTTGGCATTCTGGGAGTTCTGGTCCAAAACATCAGGAGGGCCAATGTTTGGACATGCCTGCTCTACTTACAAATTTAATCCCTTCCAAATGCATGCTCTTAAGTTGAACAACTCTTAAGTAGAGGAGCCCTATCTAAAAAATAATAAAATAAATCAAATAATAAATTAAAAAATAAATAAAAAACATTTGTAAGTAGAGCAGACCACATCTCAAATTTGTAAGGCAGCAGTTAAAACACTGTTTTCTGCTTTTAATTCAAATTACTCTTAAGACGAGCCACTCTTAAGTAGGGATACCACTATATTTTAATTGCATTGCATTGCATTTTAATATTTTAATTGCTTTTAATTGTTCATTTTAATTTTGAATTGTAAGCTGCCCAGAGACCCTGGGGTAGTGGGTGGCATATAAGTTGTACAAATAAATAAATAAATAAATAAATAAATAAATAAATAAATAAATAAATAAATAAATAAATAAACCATGACCTCAAATCCATGTCTTATTTAGTTCTTCTCACCGCAAGAAAAAAATCTTGGTGTGTGTGGGGGAAAGTACTAAGGTAAGGGCAACTGAGCAGCAAACTTTGCCTTCTTGACCAACAAAACATGAGGAAGGAAAACTTCCAGAACATGGCCAAATAGCCAAAAAAACTCACACCAGCTATCAGATCCCAGCTGTGAAAGTCTTCTAGTAAGAGTGTTATACTAGTATGGGCTTTCCCTTCACCCCTTATGGGTAACCTAGCTGTGTTTTTTTTAAAAAAAATCTTTACAGTAGCTTATAGAGAAGGGTCGATTTTCTCTCCTTCTGTTTCCATTCAGAAGTAGAATACAATCTCGACACAGCCCAGTGCTCTCCATGTGTAAGAGTGACAAGCCAACACCTTGTGACTAATTCAACCCAGCACTTTGTGACTAATTCAAAACTGATTTTTTAAATGACAAGTACTAACTACAAGGGGATTGCCTGAGCCGCACTCATGCTTCATTTGAGAACTTCATTTTTCATTCATCCTTACAGAATAAAGCTGAAATCCTTATTTGTCAAGGCTCTTCAGCAGAGGTGGTGTTGATAGCACTCTGAAACATTTCTGTTTCTAAGGCAGAGTGCTTTTTGTTTTGTCGGTTTGTTGTTGTGCTCCTTCAAGTAGTAGATATTTTAATGGGGCTTTCAAGGTAATCGAAATACTTAAGGAACAGCTTTGCCAATTCCACACCCCCAGAGAGTTTCCATGGTTGAGCAGAAATTCGAATCCAGGCCTCCCGAGTCGAGTTTGTTACTCTATTCATTACAGCACACTGGGTATCTATGCTTTTCATTGCCCATATTTAATTATGGGGCATTTTAATTACAGTGCAATGGCAGCATCTCTGTTAATGTCCCAAAAGGCAAGTTTCAATTACTCTACCGTGTGCTATCTCCCTCCACGTGCAACTCAGCATTCAAAGTGGATACAAGATCTTATACAGTCTTCTTGCAGGCACTGGAAAAGTTTTCCTAACGATTTCCTGCCTCCCTCCCTTTGCTTGCTGCTATTGATCGGCAGGTTGTTACAGCAGGTTTCTGTAGTCCCTCCAAAGGCATTCCATGACGAACTCAAACTCTGCAAGACTCTGTTCCAGTGGGAGAGTGTTAACATGAGCCATGCTCAGTTGTCAGACCTATTGAACACCTATGTCTGCCTTGGCAGGGGCTGGCTGTTCCCCCACAGTGATCTATCAGCCTCTGCCTCAGTGGCTCTGAAAAGAGAAAGGTTTCAGGAATGTGTCTGGAAAGCCAAAAAGCAACCATAGCCTTTTCATCTTGGAAGGAAACCCGTTCACCAGTCCAAATCTTGGTTTCTTATCTTAAATGTTGCATCTAGAGATGGGCACGACTTAGCGCAATTTTTGTTTCCGTTTTCGTTTTTCGTTTCCGTTACGTAACGAAACAAAAAATGAAAAACGGTTCAAAAATGGACCGAAAACGGAAATGAAACGACTAATTTTGAGCCAGTTTTTGTTTTTCGTTACTGGAAAAGCACTCAATGGAGCTAAATGGGGAGAAACGAAAAATTTTTCATTTTCGTTTTCGTTTTTCGTTTTCATTACGTAATGAAACGAAAACGAAAAATTTTGAAAATTAGCTCACGAAAACGGAAACGAAACGAAATGAAATGGACCCCTAGCCGAAAACGAAAACGAAAACGAAAATTTTTTCTGAGTCGTGCCCATCTCTAGTTGCATCATTTGTACGAACCCATGCACATAAACAGTTCTTCTTCTCTCTCTCTCTCTCTCTCTCTCTCTTTCTCTCTCTCTCTCTCTCTCTCTCTCTCTCTCTCTCACACACACACACACACACACACACACACACACTCCGAAGATGTGTGGGATCTTCATGCATTTTTGGCTGCATCTCCCAAAATTAGCTTTGAATTTTACAGAGGAAGCTTCATAGGGCTTCCTGTCCATTATTTTGACTTCAGTAAGAAGGAAATTTCCCCAATGGAGTGGCAAGAGCACGGAGAGTCCCATTAATCATGAGAGGGTTAGGTTCTCTCTGCCTATTAATCCATACAGAAGCTCCCTATCCATCCCAAGGCTAATTGGTAGATAGGAGGCAGCTCTCAAAATATGGAGCTCCTGAACTTCACACATGCACCAGCTGGCACTATCTTTGATGCCTGCATCCCAGCAACAAGGCCAGTACTAGTGACATATCTCCATCAGCAAATTCACATGAATCAGAGCTCCACTGAGATGCATTGCTGGCTGCCTCCCAAGCCCCTACTTATAAATAAATGAAATTGCATGGTACTCTTTTGTCAGAGGCTCTTAGACAGAGGCTGGATAGCCATTTGTTGGAGGGACTTGATCTGTGGATTCCTTATGCTGTCAGAAGGTGGACTACATGACCTTTGAAATCCCATCTAGGATACCATGATTCTCTGTACATTATTTTTATTCTGCTCTCTTGCAAAGAGAGACTTTGCAAGTGCACCACGGCTGTAACTACAGCCACCCTTTTCATGGAAGGATATACCTGTATAATACTTCTGGAAATGGGCAGGGGGAAGCTCTAGATTCAGGGCCCAGAGCTCATGGTAGTCCATGTTCTTTTAAACAAATGTCACAGACTCAATCCTGTGACATCCATGTTTAGCTTCTGTTACCAAGAGAGAGACTGTTGTATGTTAGAT
This sequence comes from Phrynocephalus versicolor, assembly GCA_023846285.1. Classification (NCBI taxonomy): domain Eukaryota; kingdom Metazoa; phylum Chordata; class Lepidosauria; order Squamata; family Agamidae; genus Phrynocephalus; species Phrynocephalus versicolor. Next base: position 57,694,219 of record JAHTLZ010003526.1, read on the forward strand.
GATGCCATGTTCTAACTTACGGGGATTTCATGCATCTACAGTGAAGTTTCCACAAAATTTCCCTCTCATGTGACAGAAAATAGATATTCCCTGTGCGTTTTTCCACTTCAAGGTCTGGTATTGATGCCAGCCCAAAACCTACAGAAAAAGATAAAATTGCCATTTCAGAGAACAGCCTTACAAATGTGGGATACTGTAATATCCGTAGCAGTTGTGCATAGGCTGGATTGGCAGCTGAATCAGAGGGATTAAATCAGATTCTCAAATGGTTAAAATATATCTCACTGGTCATGGACTAAGCCAGAACATTTGTCATCAACAGGAAACAAGCCACACTTCTCAGTGTGCCAGGAAATGAAGAAGATGGTCTGTACAATTGCCTTTCTTTTCCCACAAGATGCAATTTGAAATCAGCCACAAAATAGTGGCTACTTTAAACAGGAGGTGCACAGCAGTGTTCTGGTCTGGTCTACCCCAATGCGATGCAGCTTTTGGTGCCTATTATCAACCACTGTCAAAGTACCTGAGTCCTGGCATAAGAGGAACAAAAAGTGGTTCATCTCCCACTGGTGTAGAAGCTTTAGTCTTATCTGAAACCCCAATGCCAATTCTTACTTCAATTTGCCATTTTGTATTGTGTACAATTAACTAGTAGCATTTCCAAAACATGTCACATGGCTGGGCTGGAGGTCAACTTGTAAAAATGACATCTCTCTCAACTCCAAGGTATTTCTAGCTCAGAGAAAGAATATTCTAAACCAACCTCAGTTTCTCAGAGGTTCCTGGACTAAAACTCCCTGAAGCCTTCACTACTAGTTGTGTTGGCCAGGATTTTAGGGAACTTCAGTCCATGAACATCCAGGGACCCAAAACTGGGAACCACTGGTCTAGACCCCAGTGCTAAGGTAGCTTGCCAGTAGGTATTTCCATGTAGCACAAATATATAGAACTGACTGGTTAATGACCCAATTCTAAAAAATGTTGTTCATTATTAATAACCAAGAAAAGCAGATATACTAATTTATAAATAACAAGGACTACAAGCTTGTTCTTCGTAGTTTCTCGTCCACGGAAATGATACGGCTCAGAACCCTGAGTTGAAGAAATACATGTGAGTGGAGTGCAAATAACATAACTCAATGAATAAAACATGATATTCTTTTCTTTTCCAGGATAGGTAACGATTCTTGTTCCTGTGCTTTGTATTCATTATGCAAATCAACTGATTGTTGATATGGACAAGGGCTTTAGCTTCTGTGATAGTGATGGAATGTTTTATATGGCGCTCCTAGGAAACAGAGGTTAAAACATGTTGAGAATAATAACACCAAAGCTGGCAAAATGAATTCAGCCACGCAGCTAGTACAAGTTAAATTTATCTGCGTTTGTAGGCATGGGGCTTATGAGGCTGAAGAGGCAGATTGCGCTCTTACATCTTCATAGGCTCCTAATCAGGTCTGAGGATTTCCTCTTATGTCATCTATATAATTGCTTGTCTCCTGAACACTGAACTATCACAGTTACAGTTAGCAACATTTGTGCGCTGGGCTTAAAGTGAAACTTCAAGGTGAACTTTGGAGATCCCTGCATAGGAAAAACTTACAAATAAACTTTAAGGAGTGAAAATCCTAAGGAAGACAGATTTGACCACAGCGTAGTCCACCTTAATTATCTCCCAGTTAGATTATTACAAGGACTTTTTCCCCAGTGGGGGCCATCATCGATAAATGCAACTAGAGATGGGCACGACTCAAAAAAAATGGTTTTTTGTTTTTCATTGAGGGGGTCCGTTTCGGTTCGTTTTCATTTTTGTTGGGTTTTTCCGCAAATTTTTCATTTTCGTTTGGTTGCCTAATGAAAACAAAAACGAAAAATTTCTGTTTCGTTAGCATTCTTTTCAGTTCAATGTTTGCCGCAACGAAAACGAAAAACACGACAAAAATTTTTGTTTTGTTTCCGTTTCCGTTTTGTTTTTTGAAAAAAATTTGTTTTCATTTCGTTACCTAACAAAAATGAAAAAACAAAAACGGAAATGAAAATTTCGCTGAGTCGTGCCCATCTCTAAATGCAACAAAGCAATGGCTAGTGCAAAATGTGGTCTTGAACCAAATGCGCTGGTTACCATTTTACTTTGGAGCTCAACTGGCAATATTGTTCTTGACTTGCAACCTCATAAATAGTTTGGAGCTAAGATATCTTCCTGTAGGGTATGCCTGGAATGTGCGATTCTCAACAGGGGCATATTAGAAGCCCCATAGACCTAACAGGCTACACTACAGTAGTGAATTATTTTATTTATTAGATAGTATATTGCTTTGGGAATTCCAATGAGCAGGGAAATGATACAGGACCTTTAAAATAGAGTATATAAATCAGGCTAATGGTATTTCTTGTAGTTTGTTGAGGAGTATTGTACAGATCTTTACTATAACTCGACAGACTGCAGTAATGCAGGCTGCTAGTCAAATTTTGGAGTAGATGTCATCCATTAATCACCAAGGGATATTTGAGGAATTCATTCTCTGATAGTAGCCAACTAATTCAGTCTCCTAAGACTAATGGACAATTGAAAATCTATTATTCTGAATTTTACACTTCTCCAAATTTTGTGATCTAGTCTCATACACATACAACTCTATAATGGGAGGAAGCAAATGGGAGAAAGACTAGTTGTTAAAGTTCAATCAAATTATGTTCTTTTATTGACATTAATATCTGGAAACTTGGCTGCATTTTGCTCTGCTACCCTTTCTGCATTTTACTTCTCATCCGCAGTTGCTCCGTATGAACATTTCTGTGACAAAAACTGCATATTTGGTGAGAGGCAAAAGGCCTGACTCGAACCAGAGTGGCACTCTGTTCCTAGAAGCTATATCTGCTTCAAAAAGTATCTAAAAGGTTAGGATGCCTGGAGGAAGAAGGCATTTACATTACTGAGAGGGCTAAAGACAGAAAGCAATTCCATAGCTAGAGGGAACCCTGAAGTCAGTGAAGTCTGCTGACAGATGGGACCCTTGGGGACTTGGCAATGGCTTTATCAGGCTGAAGTCAGCATTTTCTTGCCCAAAGGAGAAGCCAGTATCACACCAGCAGAAGGACAAGTGGCAAAACACATCCTCAGGAACCAGTGCAGCTGTCTGTGGAATACGAAGCATCTCTTGAAGAAATTTAAGTATTCTGTCCAGTCAAGATATGAAAATAAAGCTATAAGGACACCCACCCACTCCCAGTTTTAGCTGTAATATTCTGGGACTATCTTTCCAAGCACAATAATACCTTTAGGATTGTTAAGGCAAAGTCTCAAAGAGGGGCTTGTTGTTGATACCTCCCATTACCTCTTTAAATCTCTCTAACCCTCTGAAAAATAAGAGGCTTCTAAAATTCTAGAAAGAAATTTTACAGATGGGAAAAAATCTCTCCTGCAGACAGACAAGGCAGAAGACTAGGTTAATCAGCTTTCCCCTCAATCTACCTTTTCACATAAAGAGTTTACACACAAGGCAAATGACTGAGCAGAGCTGAAGTCTGTCATTTTAATATGCCTACATACAGTGTATAATTATATCCATGTTCGGTGTAATGTGCTGTGCCCTTAATGTGTGATGCAATCAAAACATAGTGTGTCCTTTCCTCACCATACAGAAGAAAACAACCGGAGCTGGGCCTTCACGCTGCAGCTCTGTCATAATTTTCTTTATCTAACTACATGGAAAGGAAGAGCAAGGATTTAACTCTTCACTGTACATATCTACTTTCAGAACAGTAGTTTAAGACTCTAATCCTTCTGCTCTACCACCTATACATTCCATTGTAGCCCCACAAACGATCTCTGAGGGCCAAACTGCCTGTTGAACATGTAACTAATAGTTTGTTTGTTTTCTTTGGTTCTTTTCACCAAAAAGTAATGTAAATCAGATCTGCATGGCCTCCATGAACCTGTCTCAATATGTCACTGGCCCAACTCATAGAGGTGGGCATACCCTGGGTATGGTATTTGCCTCAATGGCCACGGACATCGGTCTGAGGGTTGGAAACCTAGTTTCCTGACCCGTGTCATGGGCTGATACTTCACGTCCATCTCATCGCTGCTCGCGGTCCTGCTGGGGACCGGTACGAAGAAATCTACCTGCACGTCCATTGTGGGATGAAGGGAGTTTGTCCCTGAACTGTGATCTAAGCGGGATGAGAGATTCCCCTCCCTGGCCTCGGGAATCTCCTCATCTCGCTTCTCATTCAGAGATGAGTGCCCATGAGGTAAGGCTCGTCACACAACGTGCCATTCTCAATCTAGTGGCAGGAGTGTGAAGCGCCATTCGCCAGTACATTCCCTGTGGAGTCAGCAATGCAGTGCAGAGAGCTTAAAAGACAAATGCCTCAAACTTAGCTCTGTAACGCATTGAAGGCAAGGTTTTGGAGAATCGAAACATCAAAAAACAGAAGGCCGGACCGGAAAAAAAACAGAGAACAAAGGCATGGAATTTCACGTCTCATCACAGAACGAGGATGTGCAGAAACAGTCATGCCAATATCATCCATCACGCCCGTGCATACACGGGAACAGGGACAGAACTACAAGAAGACCACGACCGACATGAACATACAACAAACTTCCTCCTGGGAGAGTGGACATAAAGTAACCATCATGGTCAGATTACCATTTGCTAACCTTTTCCCTGTCAACCATCACCCTGCCCTGCGGGGAGCCAGGCCCTTCTGTTAGGGCCCATCCCTGAAGGCTATCCGGTGTGGTTCTTGGAGGCCTTTGGGAGTTTTCCAGATGGTTTGGCTGATAATCCAGTCAACAACCTGGTGGAGAGATGGTATGCAGATGTCACCGGGGTTGCTGATTGGATCATCGGCAAGCACCTCATCCATTGCGAAGCCTGCTCCTCACCTTGGTTCATAGCAGAGCTGCGGGTGATGAAGCAAGTACAGAGTAGTCTTGAAAGCAGATGGAGGAACAATTGGATGGAAGTTTAAACGGGTTGCAGTTAGAGCGTTGACCAAGCACTATGTTAGAGCGATCAGGGATGCTAAAAGAGACTTTCCCTCTCTGAAAATTGGTGGGGCCTTGAACTGCCAGGCACTATCGTTCCGGGTGGTTCGAGACCTCACCAATCCTGGCCAGCTGGGGCCTCCTCCTAGTGATTTCAGTAGTCATTTTCAGCCTTTAAAAAAATCTAAAATTGAGGCCATCCTTTTGGATCTGGACTCTGGTTGCACTGATCTACCCTTGATTATCGCCAGTTCAATGCCCCTCAGTCTCCTTGGTCTGTTGAATTTGAGCCTGTGACCTCCAGGGTGCTGGCTCATTGCAGGCTGGTGACTTCACTACTCAATCCCTGCCTGTCCTGGCTTATTAAGATTGCCAGAGGGAGCCTGCTGGAATGGGCTTCTTTGATTGCCACTGTCTCCTTCAGGGATGGAATCTTTCCCTGTCAACTGAAGGAGACTGTGGTTACGCCCATTCTTAAGTAACCTGGCTTGGCTGCAGATGATATGTCCAGTTATTTTCCGATAGCCAATGCTTCTTTTTTTTGGGGGGGGGGAGGTGGTGGAGCGGGTTGCCACTGAGCAGCTCCAGATGTTCCTGGAGGAAATCTTGTCCTGGACCCCTTCCAATCCAGGTTCAGGCTGCGTCACAGGACTGAGACTTCCCTGGTCGCATTGACCTCCTGAGGGGGGCCAACAGGGGTTACTCTACCTTGTTGGTCTTCTTGATTTGTATGTGGCCTTTGATACCATCAACCACAGTATCCTCCTGGGAAAGCTCTCTGAGTTGGAGATTGGGGAGGGGGGGTCTAGCCTTGTGCTGGCTCCACTCCTTCCTTGAGGGCCATGTGCAGCAGGTGAACCTGTGTGGGGGGAGGAATTGTTGTCTCCCTGGACACTCTCTTATGGGGTGCCTCAGGGGTCAGTGGTCTCCCCCATGCTCTTTCACATCTATATGAGGCTGCTGGGTGAGGTCATTCAGATGTTTGGGGCTTCCTGTCATCAGTACACTGATGACACATAGCTCTAGCTCTCCTTTTCCACCTCTGCAATGGAGGCCATCCAGACCCTTGATCACTACCTGGCTGTGGTTATGGGGTGGACCAGGACTAAGAGGCTCAGGCTCAACCTTGAGAAGATTGAAGTTCTGTTCTTTGTGGGGGATGGGTACAGTGGCCCTCTTCCCAGCATGTGTGGGACTGTCCTCCAGCTGGCTGAAAGAGATTTGCCCACACTCACCTGTACCTTGATAAGGACTCCCTGAGGATGGTTGTGCAAGTCTTGGTCATCTTGAGAACAGATTACTGCAACACTCTTTACATGGGGCTTCCCTTGACCCTTATCCGGTGACTGCAGTGGGTGCAGAATGTGATGGCCAGACTGGTGGTTGGTGCAGGCAGGTTTGACCACATCATCCCAATTCTGACTGTCTGCATTGGCTACCCATTGCCTCCTGAATAAGATTCAAGGTACTGGTTATGGTTTATAAAACCATCCATAAGTATCTGGCAGAGTGGATCACCCAAAGATCAATGCTGGCCTAGCCCAGCAGAGCATCGCTGGCACTCTCATTCCAGGTGGCCACCCCTAGGGAGGCTTGTAAGATTTCCACTCCTAATTGGTCCTTCTTGGTGGATGGCCTGGCCAAGTGGAATAAACTTCCCAGTGAGATCCGGTAAGCTGAGTTCCTACCATCATTTTAAGCAAGCTTTGTAAAACCTGGCTATTTAAAGAAGTATATGGTGATTGCTAATGTGTTTTATTTGTTTACCCGTGTTTTGTTTTGCATTTTGGGATGTGTGTGTGTGTGTGTGCCTCTTGCTAGGTTCATCGTTCTTGCTTTCTTCGTTCTTTGCTTTTAACTTGCTCTGAATGTCTTATTGTTTATTGTTTATCATTTATTCATTATTGAACTATTGACTGACCTAGGCATTCTGTATGATTTTTTTACTTTGTTGGTTTGCTCTTCTACGTGAACCACCTAGAGTTCCTTTGGGAAAATCAGTGTGGTAAATAAATAAATAAATAAATAAATAAATAAATAAAACAGCCCTGTCCAGATATTCAAAACAAAGATTGAATGTACGGGCAGAAGGGGAGTTCTAGCCCCACCCCTTGTCTGTTACTATCTCCATATCAAGAAGGACGGTGTGAAAGAATGGAAGTTAATAGAGGTAGAAGTTCTCCTTGATATTAGGATTGTTTCGGTTTTCCTAATCATATAAAGACATGTCATATGGAACTGAAACTTTCCTTTTCAGACAGCTTCTCTCCCTAGGGAGACACCAAAAGAGGCAGTAGACTGCTAAGACTCGCTCCTTGCTCATTGTGTCAAAGTAAAAGCAAGTCAAAGAACAGCATTTAAATGATATTATAATAGAATAACAAAGCATTGCTAGCAATTTGAGTAATTTGCTAAATGCCACACAGTGAGCTGAGTAGCTACGAGGTGATTAGAAATGCATTGCTTATCCAGGCTTACTATATGGGGCTTCCTGTTATCTGTGATCAAGCAATATCATTAATGAGCCTGAACACTGATAACATAAGCACTATGGAAATTACCCTTCCCAAAAAAGGACTACCCTTCTTGATAAGGGCCCAGATCTTATGATTTGGTCCATGATATTCACTAAAGACCTTAAGGCTACTGTTTTAGACACACATATCTGGAAGCCTGTCTCACCGAACTTGTTTCTGCGTAGACATGCATAGGATTACATTTCACACCACAAAACAAAGGCTAGCAGAATTCTCTGACTTAATTGGATCACACTGTGTGAAACATATGTTCCAGGTGAGCAAATTGACCGTTTCTGTGGCATGCCTTCCAAATCCTCTGAATAATCTATTTATTACAGGTTTCAAGAAAGAATAAAGCTAGAGATAGGGGAGGATTTCAATCAGTCCTCATTTGTAAGCAAACTAACCTAATTTGCATTTTTAGGCAAATATGTAGATAGACACAGAATTATCCCTCAAATCGTGATACATCTCAAAAGATGCACGTCTTAGGGAACACAGCATGCAAAAAAAAATGGATAGTGAGCATATCTATTAAGCATATCTATTAAGAAGAATTGCCTTCCAGATGTGTATGCTCACTAATGTGGGTGCAACTAACATACACTTCAATGCACCGACTAGGCAGACACCAGTCCTTCATCATGCTCACATAAGCCAAAGCGAGATTGACAAGTAAGCAGAGAAACCATGCAGACAGAGGATAGCAGAAGGCAGCTTTTCTAGGCATTTTCTGTTTCATGAAACATCATGTCTACACATCATATCTATATAGAGCTTAGACAGAAAAGCAACTGTACCACCAAAAAAAGCCAGAGCCCATTAATCAGTTCCACCAGCCTTATTAAGGTAAAAGCATCACAGACCAGTCAAACTAACAGCAGACGTAAATGGGGAGACATCTAGATATCTGTATCTATTTTTAGAAATGTTGTTATAATTAAATGAAAGCAGAACGTGAATCTGGAATTTATCAGAAAAGACTGGCTAGGTTTTGGTCAACCCCATACAATGTTTTGACACTGGCGATATATCCCCCAAAACTGTTCAGTGCTTTCTCTCATTTTTCCTCCACATTTCCTTGTTGGTAGGATTACATTATTCTTCTGCAGTTGAAGACCAAGGGAAGGAGGAATAGCAAATTCCAGGTTCCGAGCCAATGACCACATCTTTTTTGTTTGCACCCAAGAAAAGAGCTGGGTGGCCATTTGCCAGGAAGCCAAAGAAAACAAGCTGCAGATACAGTAAGGTGGTTTATCACTGCAGCAGCTGGAAACAGGAAGCTATTATATGTATTACCATTGGTAGCACACTGATAATTACTGCAAAGTAGTCTCAGAGGAACAATCATTTGTAAATACTTGCACTGTTCCTTTTGTTATTGTTTATCACGGGCCTGTTACATGATGAACCAAAGCTGCGTGAAGCCTCTTTGGTCTGTCAGGCAGTGAAAAGCGACAAGGGATGGAACAGAACAGAGCTGATTTCAATTCTCTCTGAAATGATCAGTTTTGCACCTCCTGAGACACTCTGTGAAACCAAGTGTACCTAGTTTCAGAAATCTGCACGGTTTTAAGGCACTGGGTATGTATCAGAGAAAATAAGAAGATGAATAAAAACCCTGCATAATTTTTAAACATAGGAATGGTTAGAATGGACACAACGGAAAAATATGAAGAAACTAAGCAATAGGGGAAAATGCACACAATGTCTGGAAATAAATGAGTACGCTGCTGAAAATGTATAATTGAAATATATAGGATTTTACAAGCTGCGAACTCACACTGCTTCACAAGGCATAGAACAGGAATGTCAGTGGACCCCAGAGAAACACATTCAAACTGGGGCAAATACAGTATGCAGCATTTCTATCACCATGACGTCAGCCTTTAAACCAGGGCACAGGCTGATCCTTGCAACTTGAAGGCTGTACTCATTTCTGTGAATGCAGCCTCAATTTTTTTTTCTTACAAAATGACTTTGGATTTTGTTTTCAGTTGAAAAAGTCCCCCTATACCTTTTATTATTAAAAACAACAAACTTGGGATGGAGGAATAGAGATGCCAAAATTGACCCCATATCCTCTAAGATGGCACAAGAGACTTTTTTTGGGGGGGGATTAAATAATGGGGCAGGGAGGGGAGAGAGATATGAATGCTGAGGGACAGTATTTGTGTCCTGGGAGGAATATTTGTCTGAAGGCTGTATGCTGCTTGTCCCTGCCCTTAATAATTTAATATTCACCCACTCCTTAATTTTGTATTTCAACATTTATATTTCAAAGCTTATTTTGGTGCACATCTTGACTGCCAACTATCATTAGCAATGAATCTTTTGCTTTTTACCAATTTTTCTTTTGTGAGGGAAAACATGGACACATAGTATTTACTCCATAAGCAGTACGTACTTGCAAGTGCCCTATTACAAATAACAATGTCACCTGTAATTAAGGTGTAAGGACATCATTCTTGCACAATTAATGTGATGACTAGTAGCTTCATTACTTCTTAGTATAATAATAAGAAGCATGCATTAGTTGCTTAGAAATATTTTGAGGGTGTCATTTGGAGGGTTGTTGAATATTTACTTACTTTAAAGATACTGTATGTGTTTTGGCAAATAGTAACAACAATAAACCTGCTTAAAACTCCATTGCTGACACAACATTTTGAAAAAGTGAGAAATGTCTAATATCTTAGGGGATTGGGCAGGGGAGTTCCAAGCTCTGTTCCTAGGTTAATATTTCTCTAGTATTTCAGATAATATCTTTTACATCACTTGGTTTTCCAAAGAACCCTTGAGCAACTGCTTTGGAACGTCTGCATGTTGCAGACCATTCTGGGTAATGTTCCAGATGCACAGTTAATTCACACAGGCCAAAGGCCAGGCCCGCTAGACACCGCATAATTGGCCTGCATTAATGAAGAAGATAAAACCTAATACTACGGTGCGTATATACAAAGCAAAGGAAGATCTTAATTGATGATGTAAAAATGTCTACAGTCATTACACTAAATGTCTGAAATCCCATCACTTAGTGCAGCAAATCACACTACAGTCAACCCACTGAGCAGTGAAGATTTCATGAGTCAGTACAGTAACCCCCGCTGATCACGGGGGTTAGGGACCCACCCCACCCGCGATGAACGAAAATCTGCAATATGCAGAAGCAGGTGGGTGGGGCCCCGAGGCTTCTCAGGGGTGCGTGGGAGGGCTGCACAGAGTGACCAGATCACCCGCCGCTGCCCTCCCACACACCCCGGAGAAGCCTCGGAGGTGCGGGGGTGGCGGCATGGTGCAACCCGCCCCCCCCACAGTTCCGGTACTAGATAAGGCCCATTTAAATCAATTGACTGTACAGAAAGATTGACTCACCAAATCTCCAATGATTCAGTGAGCCTTCTCTAGTCAAACCTACTAAGCTAACCAATAGGACTTCAACCAATGACTACAATAACTTTCCAAGGAAGTCAATCATTCCCTAGAATGTTATTGGAGAATCACTATCCTGAGTCACATGAATTTGCACTTTTTTGAATGAAGTTAATTAACTCCAAATAATTGAACATTGATGCATAGTAGAATGCTGTAGAATAGTTTGAAGAGATTTAAACGCTCTGGCAAAGCACCTTGGATAACCTTTGTGAGTTATTTTGCTGCTCTTTCCTGAGAGGACCAGAATGAAATAAACTGTACAGTTAAAACACAGCCCCACACACAAACTTACATTTAGATGAAGCTGGTTTGTCCATTGGCCGATAATCTTGTATTCTGTACTTCTGTTGGTTATTTGATACTGGAAGATATCATAACGTCCAGGTGCATCTCCGTTTTCATTAAAAACAACAGGTGTCCCAGCGCTGCCTATAAAAGACCATAACAAAACTCTTACCCAGCAATTTCAGGTTTTGTGTGTTGTTTCCCGCCCCCTCCCCCCAAAAAATCAACTGTGTTCTCTAACTCAAAATGCGCTTGGAAAAGAGGATGCTGAGACAATCACCTCATAATGACACATGATGACCATAGTGATTTCACCACCAGTGCCTGATCATCTCTTACTTTTCTTGGGGTTTATGCAACCACTTTCTGCAACAGACATACCTTGTCCCAGATAGAGACATGTGTGCTAAGGGAATGGGCAGCAATAAACATTGCAGCAGAGTGCAGAACACTCACATCACTCCTGGGGTAACAGTAAGTTGAGAAATAAAAAGAGAGGAAATCTGAATATTCCACCCTGAAGACAACAGGGGCACACCCAAGCTTTTTGCCCTCTACCACATCATTAAAAATATCAGCAACTGGTTGCCTCTAAAATGCTCCTTCCCCATTTTTAATACCCCCTCCTGTGCCCATTAGTAGCAAGGATGGAATTCTGATCTATTTTACGCCTGGAAGTGAAAGTGGAACCAGAAGTCACTTCTAAGCAGAAAGCATCATAGGACATGAGGGTCTAGAACAGCGTTGGTGAACCTATGGCACGGGTGCCAAAGGTGGCACTCGGAGCCCTTTCTGTGGGCACCCGACATTGCCCCTTCACAGCCACCTGTATTCAGGTTTAATTGCCGTATTGCCACTTTGCAAAAAATTAGTGGGTTTTGAATAACAGTTTGGGCACTCAGTCTCTAAAAGGTTTGCCTTCACTGGTCTAGAAGGCATGTGGGACTTTTTATAGTGAGTTCTCTGGATGGTCTGCTTCAGTAGGCCATAGCTACTGGTAGAACTGTGACCTGTGCAACTCATGTCCCTTACTGCACAAGAATAAGCAGAACGATAATGCCAAGTGCAGTATTCTTATTAAGTGTTCCTGCTAGCCAAGCATGCCTTCTTTCCTGATATTTCAAAAACCTCTCCCCCACCCGAAAACATGTCGTGTTCTGTGTCCAATAAAATGCTTATTTTTCATTTGGCTGCTTGGAATGCGGCTGGCCCTTTGGGATTTTCTTTTCGATTTCTAGCTTTCCCTAGGTGTGCTGAGATCTTCTCACTTCATCAGCAGCACCCTTTTCGACTATTGTGCCGGCACCTGAGTTCATTTTTCCTGTGAAGTAGCACACGTCATAAAGCACTGCGGAATGGTCCTTCAGCTACTTGCCACAAAGATTCATTGCCTTTAAACAGAACTCACAATATATAGAGAACATGGCTGAAAATGACATTTTCCCAAGCAGCTCCTTTAAATCAGCCCTATTATCATTTTGAGTCTGTGTGCTGTGATGGATAAGACAGGCAGCCATCTTCTTTTTGGCCCAGAAAGGGGGCTGAAGAGCGCAGAGGAAAAATAATGTGACTCTGAATGTTGTGTGAATCGGAGAAGGGTGTTTTGAGACAGGCTGGATGTGGTTTGAATTACAGGAGGATGCTTTAAATTCCTTGCAGAATGGATGGATATATGTTTGTTTTTAAAGCACATGGCATGTGTAATGTATTACAGCTCAAATCACTGGTATTTTGGTTATATATAAAACTCATATGTTCCTTATAGAGATGGGCACGAAACGAACAATTTTCCGTTTCCGTTTTCATTTTTTTGTTTCGTTACGTAACAAAACGACAAACGAATTTTGTCTCTAAAATGAAACAAAACGAACGGAAACACCAGAAATTTTGTCGTGTGTTTCATTTCCGTTACTGCAATATGAGTCAATTGTTTAAAATCCTAAAAAAAATCACAAAAAAATGAAATAAATGGTAACGAAAAGGTAACAAAACAAACGAAAATGAAAACATTTTTTCTGCAAAAATTAGTGAAAAATGGAAACGAACCAAAACGGACCCTCCAAATGACAAACGACAAACAAAATGCCATTTTTTTTTATTTGTGCCCATCTCTGGTTCCTTAACATCTCTGCTGCACAATCATATTCATATTTCCTCAGAATGAAAACTGAATAAGTTCAGTGGATCTCACAAGGAAGTAAGTGTGCCTCAGATTAAAGCCTTAGTGAAAAAGAAATTATGTATGGCGAGACTTACCTAGGTTTAAGAAATTAGACAGAAGCAGCATCTGACACCAATGGACACATATTGATTTACCTGCAAAGGTGCCTAACGTTACTGCACTGGTCAGCATTCTATAGCTGTAAGTAACCTTTCTTTAAAGTGTGTGAGACAGAGACATGCCAAATTCTATCAGCAATCTAGCAGCAGATCCTGACGCTGCATTTTAATTAATATACTGCTGGCTTGCTTTGGATGTTGGGTGCCTGTGTCCACAAATGTGACACGCTGGCCATCTCAACTCTCCAACAGCCAGTGCATTCTAAAGCCTCCCAGGAACATTCTATATGTGCCAAAACTTAAATGGCAATTGTTTCACAAACACGCTTTGTGGGCAGAAAGTTCACACACAGAAAGCAGAGAAACACCTGCGGCATCGGCTACCAAGTATGTGTCATTGGTATGGATATTTTTATGGGACTCTATATCCCAGAATTCTCCATGCTGGAAGTTCCATTTGCCAAATTCACACTGATATTGTGCTCACCTGGATAAAAGCTAGGATGGAAGGCTATGATGCCCTAGGAGAAGCCAAGCTCCAGTTTAGGCACCTGTTAGAAAACTTTATTTCCTCAGTGGAGTTCCCAGCAAACACTGGTGGGTGTGTGGGGGGGGGGGGGTTAGTTTTCTTTTGCAACAAGATACTGAATTCATTTCATCTAGAACTCTACTGTCTAAGGCAGCCATTCTGGTATGCTTGATGGGAGAACCTGTCCTGAATGAGCTGTTTACATAAACCTTAGCCAGGGCCGGCACTACCATTAAGGTGAACTAGGCAGATGCCTAGAGAGCTGAAATGGAGAGGGTGCTGGCAAGCCCGTCCTTGGGGGGGGCTGGATAGGCCGCGGGCCGCCCCCTCAAAGAGGCTCTGCCTCACCGGATTGGCTGCTACTTGCCCCACTAGGCATGCCGCCCTCCTCCTCCTCCTCCTCCTCGGTGGCACTTCATAAGCCAGGCCACCTGCGGAGCCCGGGCGCAGCGGAGGTGTGATGATGGGGTGGCGGGCACCCGGCTGGGGGGCAGCGGTGGTGCCCCCACCACCCGCCAGCCCCCCATCACCATCTGCCTTCCGCCCCCACCCCCATCGCTGCCCACCTCCATGCCCATCGCCATCCGTCGCCCCGCCCGTTGCCACCCCCACCATCCAACGCCCCCTGCCCCCTGCCCCGCCCCTCACCACCCGCCCCGTGCTGCCCACTCCCCTGCCCACCCGCCAGCCACTGCCCACCCTGCCCACCGCACCGCCCACCCGCCGCCCCCTGTGCTGCCCACCAGCCCCTCACCTAGGGGATAAAAAAACCTAGCGCTGGCCCTGACATTAGTTACTCTTGAATTCTTCCTGGGCTAAAAAGAGGGGCAAGTATCTTGGGCTCCATTTAAATCTATTTAAAATACTGAAGACAGATCACACATGTGAATATCTAATAGAAGAATCTTAAAGAAGTACACCTTGTACTATGGAAGACTCAAATGCAGTTTTTCAGATCATCAGTCAACCAAGTGCTGAGATACTGTTGCACAGCTCCTTAGACTCAACAGTGATGATATAATCCACAGATTATATTGGGACTGAACCCCGTTTCCTCAGAGACACTCTATTCACTACATCACATTGGGAATCCATATATTTGGTACAGATCCATTGAAAAAAATTGGATGCAACTTAGTCTGCATACAATCCAGCAAATTTTAATCAAAATTTAATGAAAGCAAATGTGAATCTTTAACTATTTTCAAAATATCAGTTGTACTTTGCTATTGTCATGTTCATTTTAAACTGTGAAATACACAAAAAATTGACTTTCAAAAATTGCAACTGTATGACATAGCTGTAATACCTCACAAATCAGCCAACTGCCCCTCTTTGTTAGGCAAGTAAGTTTGTCCCTTTGGGATGAATAAACTACAGTCTCAGGATACAGATTTCTGTGTAAAATTGCTAACCTGTTGGTATATAATTGTCCCTTGTGAAGGTGAACATGTGTTGAGTCATTCCCAGCCCAGTCTTTTGTATATCTCCCCAACTTTGCTTAGAAACTCCTAGAGATGATACCAGCTTCCATTGTGTTATGTCACTCCATAATATGCATAGAAAATTCTGCAATGCTATAGAGTATTCATCACAAAGTTCATCTTGAGGGTGCAAGCAATTCATGTTATCAGGTCTCCAAATGTTTAAATCTGTTAGTTGTTTGTTTCCCTTATTGATATGATTACTGTTAAACAATGTCATCCTTCACATAGCAGACAAAAGTTCAGTGGGACAACATAAAAGATTCTGGTAGCCTGCACAGATTAAAATTTAAATGGTATACATGACATTATATTGAGAGTCTGGCATGATTTATAGGCTCACCTGTCACTATCTTATTTTGTAAAGCTAGTTTTGAGTTTCAAGAATTTTTAATAGGTCCCCACCCCCTCGCACATTACTATTGTTTTTCTTTTTAATTAGCTGTTACATGGATCCACAAAATTGTCTCATACAAATAAATTGTATTACAATAGTGGGTTAAACAGGCAAAGGAGGAACATATACAAGAAACATAGTACTCAGAAGCTCAAAAGACGCTGTGTGTTTGAAGGGAGCCCATTGAAGAATTGGTCTGCCCTTATGATGCATTCATCTGAGACAGATATAATAGGCTAAAATGAAAAGAGAAGCTGATAAAACATTTAGCTCTCACTTTAAAGACAGGATGCCAAGGAAAGAATGACCAACAATTAAATGGAATGAAAGCATTCTAATTTGAGATGTTTACGCTGGCAGATAAAACGACGCTCTCCACCACATCCAGTTCAGTGGTAAATGAAGCTATTATCAATGCAAACCCACAAACAGAAGAATGCTTTCAAACAATATGGAATCTAAAATAGAAAATGATTGTCCTCAAGCATCTATTAAAATCCTCAAACAAAAAAAGAAAAGAAACTTCAAGGAATCCTAGCCAAAACACTATTTTTGAGCGGTGGGTTCTAAGAGATGCCTCTCTGGATTGAGGGGGCAAATTTTAGCCCACCTTCCTATGTACAGTTGGGCAGAACAGACAGGAAGTTTGAGGATTCTGACATCTGATTTGCAACGTGTTGTACAAAAATAAATAAAAATTAAAAATCATAAAACCTAACATCAGAAATTTCAGATTAAGAGTTAAGGCAAAGGATCCATAAAAGTTTTGGATCCTAGACAAGGTCAGTGCAAACATGCAAAGCCAAATCCATTTTACCAATACTTTTTGTGCCTTATAAGAAAACACAGAGATGTCTACTGAACAAGAGTAGAACATTACTTTAAAGCTATAACTTATATGTCAAAGGCTTCTGCTAACTAAGGTAGAACCAGGGCAGGATGGAGAACAAGGAGGGAGATATTGCATCTAGAAATCTGTGTGTTCATAGTGCACCAGCCACAAGCTGCCTATGGCTGAAAGCCTGTTGTGCAGTTACACAAATGGAGTAACTTTTGGAAGTGAATTGTCAGGTGTTATGAAATCGCCACAGGCATTATCCGTTTCATCCATCATATAACATCACATCACAACTGAAACTGAAAGAGGAAGAGATTTCAAAGTTTTGTGGTGGAACAGTAACTTTTAAATTACTTTAGTTATCAGATCATGATCTCACAGAAGGTGTAAGGAATATCACATGATTCAGTTGCTAGCTTCTTCTGGCCCTCTTCTGAATGAAAAACAAAAACAGATTTTAAAAAAACTAAAGTAGCTATTAGAGATGGGCACAACTAGGGAAAATGACGTTTTCGAGTTGTCGTGTGTCGGAGGCGGCCCGTGTCGGCTCTTTTCCGTTTTTCGTGAAATTTCGCAAAAATTTGTCATTTTGTTTTTTGGTTTTTCGTCTGTCATTATACTGGTTTGGGGGGTAGCGGGCTCCTGGAGGCACCTCTCTGGGGTGGGTGCCTCCTCTGGCCCGCTATGAAGGGAAAGCGGACTCCTGGAGGCACCTCTCTGGTGTGGGTGCCTCCTATCCTCACCCGCCGGCGCTGTTACAAAAGGGCATGCATAGCCAATTGGATATGCATACCAAGTTGCAGACACAGCAGACTGGCAGAGGCACCCCTCTTTTTGGGGTGCCTTCCCTGCATCAGTCAGTGAAAGACACGCACTCGCGGGCAGGGTTTGCATGGCACACAAATGCTGCTGCAGGACTCAGCCATAGCCACAAGTGACGGACTGGCAGACTCTCCCTGCATCCGCTGTGTCTCACTAAGAAGGGAAGCGTACTTGGTTACTGTGCAATGCAAGTACAGATCTGGCTTAGGGGGACAGAGGGTTAGCGCAAGGGCTAGGGTTAGGCTAGTTACGGGTTAGGTTAGGGTGAGTATTGGGGTGCACCTCTGGGTGCCTCTCTGACCCACTAAGAGGACAGTGTACTGTGGCGTATGGGTAAGGGTTAGGGTTAGGGTTAGGGCTAGGGCAGGGTTAGTGGGCTTTTTGGCACATCCCAGAAGTCTCAGTGGCCAAGTGGCCATGCGATTGGTGGAATGGCTCCAAAAATTTGCATGGTCCACTCCCATGGCCAGCCCATCATTGCGCAGGTGTAAATAAAATAAAATAAAATAAAATAAAATAAAATAAAATAAATGGAGAGAAGACAGAGAGGAGACATTTTGTTGCAAGAAAAACCCACTGCTACTGTAAAAATTCTGGTAGTTTTAAAATAGCAATTTTCACATGTTTCTGTGGTGCTTGTGTGTTTTTGGACCATGATTTCAAAAAAAATATTGCGGTTGCCGCCCCATTTTCGATCCCCCGCCCGCACCGCATGGCATGGCGAGTCTGGCTTGTTGCTTGCGAGTCCCGACCAGAGCAGCCCAGGACAGGAGGGGAGGGAGGCCGGGCACCCCCCCAGAAACCACCCCTCTGGTAGGTGCACTCTCAGGCAGGCATATTTTCGCCTGCTTTTTAGCCGGGAATCGGGTTTTTTTTTTTAAAGGTTTTTTCTGTGTCGCTTGCTTGACATTGCGGGATCGCCGCGATGCCAGGAACAACAACAACAAATCAGACCCAATTATTCTTTAGTCGGTTCGAGTTCGAGTTCTGGCAGAGTAATTCCCATTACCGTTTCCGTTCTGTAATGGAAACGAGGAACGGAAATGAAAACAGGAATTCTGCTAAGTCATGCCCATGTCTAGTAGCTATTTCTCTCTTCTTTTACACTTCTGGGAAAGTACTTGTTCAATTGCTTTTCAAAAAAAAAAGAAGATATTGTATATTGTAATTATTGTGGTAACTAGTTATTTTTGAAGCCTTTGACATATAAGTTATAGCTTTAAAGTAATGTTCTAAGTTCTGATAAGAACAGGAGGTTGGAAAAACTGGAATACTGCAAACCGCTTACTTATTTCTGAATTAAGTAAAATAAGGAAAACTAAAGGAATAGATTATTCTTTTCTTGTTAACTGCCAATCCTTTACTAATTATTTTAAGTCCTGTATCACCATATTGTCATCATGTGAGAAACTTCCTGTTTTGCTAACACTTCACTGTAGCTGTTGGATCACCTTGATTTACAGAAGATATGATGACAAACATAATTTTGTAATCTTCTTGCCCAACTCCCTAGGTAAAAGGTAAACTTTCCCCCGCACATGCATGCTATCATGTCTGACTCTAGGGGTGGTGCTCATCTCCGTATTCAAGCCGAAGAGCCAGTGTTGTGCAAGTCCATGGCCACATGGCCGGCATGGCTGTAAGGAAACACTGTTTTATGGTGGTACCTATTTATCTACTTGCATTTACATGCTTTCGAACTGCCAAATTGGCAAGAGCTGGGATTATCAGCAGGAGCTCGCGTCGCTGCATGGCACCCTGGATTTGAACCACCGAGCTGCTGACTTTGCAGTTGACAGTTTTTGGAAGCCTTAGTCCACTGAGCCACCACGCCCACTCCCTAGGCACCCACAATTTCTGGTTTACAAGATGAGGGGCCTGTCACAACTGGCTTCTAGCACATACAGAGCTGTGGGATGGACTCAGAGAAAGCAGACACTGATTAGTGAAAGAAATCACCCAAAGTGACCAAAGTTACACATTCCCACCTGCATCAGTTCAGTTTCCTGCAAGATTTTAAAGGCAAAGGGTTATTCTCTTTTTTTCCAAGGAGAAAGGCAGGGTAAAAATACTCTAAAATAAATAAAGAAAATAAAATTTGGGGTCACATAATGATAATGATAATTCAAAGATATACAGAATATTTGATAGGTTGATGGGCTCCACCTTGCAGTGTAAAGCCTCATGGCACAGTGGTTAAATGCCTGTACTGCAAGAAAAACTCTGCTCACGACCTGGGATTCAATCTCAGGTAGCAGGCTCATGGTTGACTCAGCCTTACATCCTTCTGAGGTTAGTAAAATGAGTATCCAGCTTGCTGGGTTGGGGCAATGTGTAGCCTGCATACTGTAATTAAACTGTAAACCACCCAGAGATTACTTGAAGTGGTATGGGTTGGTATATAAGCAGTAAGCTTCACACTGATCCTCTAGGTGCCTGTTTAAAAGTAAGCCCTTTTGTATTCACTGCAGCTTACTTTCTGGAAATAATACATAGGATTTAGAGATAGACACAAAATAGAAGAACTCTGTTTCATTTCATTTTTTGTTTTGTTGGGGGGGGGTCTTTTTATAAAAAACCATTTTTTCAAAAAATGCATTCTGTTTTTCATTTTTTTCATTATCCCCCCCCCACTATGCACCCAATTTGGGGGAAAGGTGTGGGTTTTTTTAAAATGTCTTGGAGCCACCAAGGCAATCCCACACTTTGAAAATCCCAGACTTTCCCCCCCAGATTGGGCACATGGGGGGGAGCACAGGGCTAACTGGTTTTTAGCCATCGAAGCAAGTGGCAGCTGCGGCCATCGGCGCATGATTTGTGGCAAAAAAAGTTTTAAAAGCCTGCGCTTCCCTCCCAATCAGATGCCAGTGAGAGACGCTAGCACAAAAGCTCTGAACTGGCATCCCAACCATTTTCAGAGGGATACTGCCAAGCTGTTATCAGCTGGGCCCCTTTAAAAATGGCCCAGTTGGCACCGGGGGGGGAAGTCCCCTGGTGGTGACTGGGCCATTTTAAAATGGGTCCAGCAGATGACACCTCAGCAGGATCCCTCTGACAATGGTCAGGACGCCAGCGCGGCTACCTCCCCAAGTGCTGATCAGCTGGTGCATGGGGCCCTCCCAGCTGCCCCCAAGCGCTGATCAGCTGGCATGCGGGGCAAGCGCTGATCAGGTGCATGCAGGGCCCTGAAGCTGACCCCCTCCAGTTGATTGGCACTAGGGAGGGGGTGGCCAGGCTTGTCAAAAAGCAAAAAAGAAAGAAAGAAAGAAAGAAAGAAAGAAAGAAAGAAAGAAAGAAAGAAAGAAAGAAAGAAAGAAAGAAGAATGGAACGGAACGGAACGGAACGGAACAAAAATCCCCAGTTTGTTTCATTTCTTTTTAAAAAAAAACTGCTTCATTTTTCATTTTGTTAGGAAACAAAATAAGAAACAAAAATGAGACAACAAAATTGTTTCATGCCCATCTCTAATAGGATTCCATCCCTAATCTAATTTATAATTAACATGTTGTATTTACTGCACCAAAAGGAAACACCATGGGAAATAATGCAGAGAAATCACTTCTATGAACAGCAAATCCATTAAAATAGAGGTGTTGGGTTTAATAATTTATGGATTAGAAGAAGAGGATAACTAATCATTAAGAGTTCTTTAGCATCGTGATCTTCAATAATTAGAGTGAATGTCAATGGAGCATTGTTTAGTGTAACAAGCACAGTTTTACTGTGTTTGTTGTGTGAGAATACCAATATCTCAAGTCAGAACATGACTAGTGATATATAAAGGCAGTTTAATTTCCAGTACAGTAATTTCAAATAATTTCATTGGCTTGGAATTTCTAGAAGATCTGCCCTAAATGGAACTTGCAGAATTTTGACCATATAGTTTTTGGAGAATTCTGGGAGCTGGAGTTCAAATTAAATGAATAAACAAATAAAAATGAATGGCTCGCTTCTATATATAATAGTAAAGGTTTTTTAAAAGTCAAAGACAAGTGAACAAGGAGAGAAGGTAACATGTGGGATCTAGAATGTCACATTAGCCAGACAGGTTAAATAACACTGCCTTTTTTCCTGTTTCTTTTTTCCCCTTCAAGAAAAGAAAATGTAAAAGAACAGTAAAGGACATCCATGATTACACAGCTTTGAACCAATTTAAAAGAGCAAAGCAGAACCTGCTGAGTTAAAAGGAATAAACACCTGCCTCTTGGTTAGAAGTAGCACAGCGTGGGACCTGCCCACCATGTGAGGCAATGTAGTAACGTATGTGAACAACTGACTGTTCACAATCCTTAAAAATACATAAGTCAATGTTCAGAACATAGTTCAAGAAAATTTCTCAACATGAAAAACTGGGTCATTGAGCTTTGCACTGAAAATGTATTTCCCTTTGCATCCCCAGCCCTGAAATAAAGAAATGACACTAAATATTGGGGTTAAATTGGGCCACAACTTTATTTACTTATTTGTGTGTGTGTGTTGTATCATTATAGTCATGACCGACTCTTTGTGAGTCCATGTCCATGGAGTTTTCTTGGCAGGAATACTGGAGTGGCTTGCCAGTTCCTACTCTTAATACCTGAAGGGGCCTACCTTAGTGCAAATTAGTCTGGGTCCGGGTAACTACTAACTGACCAGTCCAAATTGACCCAGGTAACCTGGGGGAGTTCCTTCCTGGCACTGAGTTGTTATTCCTTTCAGTACCATTCGAGCAAAGGGGTGACATTATCCGAAGGCAGCCCTGCAGCGTTTAACTGAACTTATTATACTATTAATTACACTAAACTTAAGTTACAAGGCTGCCCTGTCCCCTTAATGGGACATTTCCTGAAACTCACCTAAATGCTTTGCACTACCTGCTGTTGTGACTGAATAGGGGTGTTGTTCTACTTATTTTCCCTGTAATGAGAATGGGATGGGCAAAAACTCACCACCCTCTACTGACCAATCAAGGTGATGGTCAAAAATTCCCATCCAAACCTGAAGTGACCAGTTACACTCATTCTCAATCACTCAAAGGGGGGGGGGGCGAGAAGTGATGGCGAAATAGGGCAAGAGTTGGGGGAGTGTGAGAGTGAACCCAAGAAGGAAGGAAAAGATAGAGGTGTGTCGTGTGCAAGAGAAAACCTAACAGGGGAGGATAAGAAAAGGGCAACCAGGATGATTAAAAGTTTGGAAGAAATGTCTTATGAGGAGCAGCTTAGGGATCTAACCGAGGTGGGAATAGGGGGTTCAGTGCTCTGCTGGCTCTGATCCTTCCTCGATGGCCGGCCCCAGTGGGTTCAGTTGGGGGTGAATTGTCAGCTCCTTGGACGCTCGCTTGTGGGGTGCCCCAGGGATCGGCAATCTCCCCTATACTGTTCAACGTTTATATGAGGTCGCTGGTGGACGTCATCAGGAGATTTAGAGTTTGCTGTCATCAGTATGCTGATGACACACAGCTCTATCTCTTTTCTTTGTCTGCAGTGGAGGCAGTTCACTCTCTCAATCTGTGCCTGGAGGCGGTCTTGGAGTGGACAAGGACCAACAGGCTCAAACTTAACCCGGAGAAGACCAAGGTTCTGTTCTTCGGGGCACCCTCGTCCAGGTACAATGGCCCCCTCCCTAAGCTGGGAGGGAGTTTCCCTCCAGCCTACGGACAGGGCCAGGAATCTGGATGTGGTCCTGGACTCAGCCCTCTCCCTGGAAGCCCAGGTGATGGCGGTCTCCAGGGCCGCTTTCTTCAAACTCCGTAGGATGGCCCAGATCCTCCCGTTCCTTGATGAGTCCTCCCTGAGAACAGTTGTGCAGGCCCTTGTGATATCGAGGATTGACTACTGCAACACACTCTACGTGGGGTTGCCCCTGACCCTTGTCCGGAGATTGAAACGGGTACAAAATGCAGCGGCCAGACTGGTGGTGGGTGCTCATAAATATGATCACATCACCCAAGTTCTGGCCCGCCTGCATTGGTTGCCTGTGGCTCTCCGGATAAGGTTCAAGGTCCCGGTTTTGGTTTTCAAAATCTTCCATGGCTTGGGACCTGATTACCTGGTGGGGCGTATCTCTCAGAGGTTAGCAGAGGCCAGGCCCACTCGAATGTCACAGGCGCGCTCACTCAGGGTGGCCACCCCTAGGGAGGCACGGAAGTCGATAACTCGTAACTGTGCCTTCTCGGTGGTCAGCCCTTCATTATGGAATCAACTGCCAAGTGAGCTGCGCCTTGCATTGTCCCTGCCTGTCTTCAAAAAGGCTTTAAAAACCTTGCTTTTTAAGGAGGCTTATGGCAACCTTATTTCCACTTGGGTTTTTTTCCCCCTTTCTTGTGCGCCCGTTGCCTCTTGTTGAGGGCTTCTTTTTTAGTACCCTTATTGCTGTTCCCCCACTGCTGTTTTTATTAGTTGTTTTTATTAGCTGTATTTATCTGATTTTTCCTGTAAACCGCCCAGAGTCCCTTTGGGAAATGGTGCGGTATAGAAGTGTAATAAATAAATAAATAATAAATAATCTAGGATAGACATGGGCACAACTCGGCAAAATTTCCATTTTCATTTCCATTTTTTGTTTCCGTTATGTAACGGAAATGGTAACAATAATTAAGCCATCAGAACTCAAACTCAAACTAAAAAAAGAAAAATTTGGTCGGGTTTTTTGTTTTCATTTGTGGCATCGTGGCGATCACACAATGCAAAGCACAGAAAAAGTTTTTAATTTTTTTTTAAAAAAACCCGACTCCCGGCCAAAAAAGTAGGCGAAAATATGTCTGCCTCAGGTTTTGCCACCCACCAGAGGGGTGGTTTCTAGGGGGTCCCTGGCCTTTCCCCCCTCTTCTCCTGTCCTGGGCTGCTTGCACCAGGCTGGGGGGGGGGAGGTCATCCTCGTCATCTCGCCATGCCATGCGGTGGGGGGGGGATCCAAAATGGTGACCACAATTTTTCTTTTGAAATCAGGGTCAAAAAACACACCAAATCACCACAGAAACATGTGAAATTTATTTATTTTAAATGCCTGAATTTTAATAGTAGCAGCAGTGGTTTTTTTATAGCAATAAAACATCGTATTGATTTTATTTTATTTTATTTTATTTTATATTTTTTTAGACCTGCCCATTTGGGCTGGGCATGGGGTGGGACCATGCAAATTTTATGAACCATTCCACCAATGGCATCACCAGGTTTTTGACTGACACTTCTGGATGTCTCGGGGGGCATAAAAAGCCGAGGCACCTTCCAGAAATTGCAGTCAGGTGTATGGATGTGGTTGAGGGAGGAGGGCTGGCTGCTGGTGCTGGTGTGATCCGATCGAGATTGAGGAGGGAGGCTGGAGGCTTTAGGATTTAAGTTAGGCAGGCAGGGAGAGAACTGGATTTAGAAAATAATTTATTTGATTCCCTGCAGCTTTGTCTGCTGAAGGGAATCGCAGTTTATTCTTTATTTCTTCTCTGGCAGTTTGTGAGGATTTTTTTCTGATACTGGATAAAGGGGGAGGTTCGACTGGGAGTGGGAGGTGTGGATTTATTTTAAAAATATATTATATACTACCATTTATTTTCTATTTTCCCAACTTCAATTTGCTTGCACACACACACATTTGGGGTGCAAGCCAAGAACAGAACCTCTATCCTAAGTGATATCCTAACTGCCCACTTGCCCGCTCGCCTGCCCATGCCTCCCCCTGCCGCTGTTGCCGCCTGCCCATGCCCCCCCGCCACTGCCGCCCGCCCGCACCTCCCCCCGCCTGCCGCCTAGGGCGCAAAAATACCCAGCGCCGGCCCTGATTGCGGGACGCCCCTATGCTCTGGGAAGTCAAATCGCACTAAATCGTGGTGGAAACGACAAACAACAAACAAAATGACGAAATGACAATTTTTTGAAAAATTTCACGACAAACGGAAACGACCTGAAATGGACCCATTCCGACAAGCGAAAACTCAAAACATCATTTTTTCTGGTCATGCCCATGTCTAATCTAGGATGTTTAGCCTTACAAAAAGAAGGTGGAGATGGGGTTTATTTTCTATGGCTTCAGAGGCTAGAACTCGGAGCAATGGTTTCAAATTACAGGAAAAGAGATTACATTTGAACAATAGGAAGAACTTCCATGATGGTTAGAGCTGTTCAGCAGTGAAATATGCTGCCACAGAGGGTGGTGGAGTTTCCTTTGGAGGTTTTAAGCAGGGGCTGGATGGCCATCTGCCAGGAGTACTTTGATAGGGGTCCCTGCATGGCCGGTGATTGGACTTGATGGCCCTTGAGATCTCTTTCATAGAATCTATGATTATATGACAACATATCCCTGATTCCCCAGGGCAGCTTAGAATTGAAAAGTGGTTATGATGTCTGGGAGATTCAGGGAGATGCATTTTCCAGCTTTGGGCAGATGCTCCCAAAAGGGGAAGGGGAGAGACTGTGTTGACTTAAACTTTAAGAGATGATTGTGCAAGCTTGGGAGCATGAATATGGTACATTATACTGGGTTGATATTATGTGCTGATTTGACTCAATGGGGACTCACACACTTTGTGTTGCACTAACAGCAGAGTCTTTTACATTTTCTCTTTTCTTCAAATTCTCTTTTAGGCCTGGTCCATTCCCCAATAAGATGAAAAAGTTCAATTTATTTTGTCAAATTATAGGAGTCTACTTGTTTGTTAGAAGCCCTTGCTCATATCACTGAACATCCACTGAATTGGTGGATGTTTATGTGTTTCTGATTTTGGGACATGGTCATTCAGTGTCTCGGCGATAGGATTTCAACACTTGTGGTTTCAGAAATGACTCTAGAATCCTGTAATTGTCTCCACTTAAATGACAGTGCCAAGTAACTGCAAAATAATCAGCCACCCTAAGCTTGACTCAGAATTGACATGAAGTTTTCACAAATTTTATGGAGGGGGGGAAACAGAACTAAAATAAATTTGCAAAATCAAATGTAGGCTTTAAAAAAAAGAAATTGTTCCCTGTTTCCACTAGTTTTAGTTGTACTGCAAAACATGGCATACTGTCAGTCTTGTAGGCAGCTTCTTCATTTTTTTTGTCTTATTTAATTAATAAACACAACTTGTTAACTGCAGAACTGGAAGTAACCCTACAGATAATTGAGTCCAGCCCCTGTCAAGGAGGCACATTGGGGAATAGACCTTCTAACCTCTGGCTCGGCGGCCAAAGACCTAAGCCACTGAACTATCCAGCAGTTCTAGTGAAAAGGGCAGCAATTCCAGTGTGAAATTTCTGAATCCTCTTGACCTTCCTCCAGAAAAGGGGCACTTTTAAGGTCACAAACATGTACAGAAAACTCAGCCTTCTCTTTCCATCTCGGTTCCAGTGAGCACCCCCAAAATTGGTTGGTTCTCAGAAGCCTCATTAAAGTCAATGTGTTTTCTTTTTCTTTGCCATTGGAAGGGATTTTTGAGCATTCGTAGTTTTCAATTAAGCTCCTAAATAAATTTCAAGCATCCTTGCAAGCTGGGTCTCAAGAAGAATTTCTTAATATTGCTCAGTGCTAACAAATACCCCCCCTTTTTTGACCTGTAATCTGTCAACAGAGATAACACAAGCAAGGGCTCCTGTGAGATACTCTTTCGCACAGAGAGTGGCACTTTGCATGATAAAGAACAGTGACTGCAGCAACGCAAAAGCTGGGTGGGCTCCAGTCCAGATCCTTACAATGAAGCATTACAGTTCGGGAACCAAGCAAAGCCAACCTGTGTCTATTATGCATTGACGGAGCAGCACAAAGTGGGCATAAACTGCTCCTGACCCCCCCCCTTCATTTTCTAAAGAACTGCAGAAGCTGCTCCTCAACCTTGGTGCTTGTACCCAGCACAGGGGATATTTATCATTTGGCTGCCTCTACATGCAGTGTCTCCCTACCACCGCTTTTGTTTTTGTAAAATTTTATTTATTTATTTACTTAATTGCATTTTTATACCACACTGATTTCCCAGAAGCGACTTTGGACGGAAAAGGGGCAGAAGAACAAAATCTTCCTGGGAATGAAGCAAATGGTCCCCTCCATGTCTTTGGCTATGGCTTCCCACTTTTATTTGCAAAGGGAATCATATTATTTTGGGGAAGCAGTTGAGGGATCTGAGTATGGACACACATGTGTGCCCTTCATACTTATATTTAGTGTAAATTAAAATGTTGGGGATGAGGACCATGTTTATCTTTTTGCATCATTATAATTACTGTAAGCCGCCTTGGGTCCTTTTCCAAGGAGAAAGGCGGGGTAAAAATACTCTAAAATAAATAAATAATGTACATAAGGGAAAACCCTTTCCACACTGCATTAGGCCGAATCCTCTTGAATATTTCCACCAGTGCAAGAGGAATAATGGAAGTTCTGTCATAGCTAATGGATGAGCATGTGCTCGACTCCATACCCAGCATGTGATGGACACCTTGGCAATTAGCTGCTGCAGTTAGCTGCTGTAATGTCCAAGATTTTGCTTTGTGCAAGGATTTTTGTACATCTGTATAGGGTAATTTCAAACATACTGTATCCCTTTTCCCCGCCAACTTTCAACATTAGAGATGGGCACGACTCAAAAAAATGGTGTTTCATTTGTCGTTTGGTCGTTTAGGGGTCCGTTTCGGTTCGTTTTTGTTTTCGTTGGGTTTTTTCCGCAATTTTTTCGTTTTCGTTTTTGTTTTGTAACGAAACAGAAAAATGAAAACGAAAACAAAAAATTGCTGTTTCGTTAGCATTCTTTTCAGTTCAATGCATTTGCCACAACGAAAATGAAAAACACAGCAAAATTTTTCGTTTCATTTCCGTTTCCGTTTTGTTTTTGAAAAAATTTCATTTTCGTTTTCGTTACGTAATGAAACGAAAAACGAAAACGAAAACGAAAATGAAAATTTTGCTGAGTCGTGCCCATCTCTATTCAACATATTTCCTTCAGCAATGGTCCTTCTTCCTCGGTGAGGGATGAGCAAACAAACTGTTGGTGTTGTTCGCTTTTTTGGTAATATAATATGACATTAATTCACCACAGGAATGCTCTGTAAATGGCACACAATGTCTGTGCACAAAACTAGCATCCGTTCTCTTTGAAAACCAAATATCTTTCCTTTGTAACCACAGCCTGGCTGTTTAAAACGATGCCACCAGCACCTCCCTGCTTAAAAGTCTATGCAGTAAAGCAGCCGACTCCGTCCATTTGGTGCTGTTCGCCTAATTTGCATTAAAACAGTGTTGGTATCATTTATGTTATTTGCATGACTTGACTTAAATGGGGGCAAATACTCAGTCTTGATGTCTTGTTGAGACTAGTGTCACTAAATACATATGTCTTTACTGCAAATCCCATAATTTTCCATTCTGGAATGTATACCTGGCAGACAGATGGGCACCTTACAGAACAAAAATTGTCTGGGCCCAATTCAAAGTGCTCATGCTCACATATAAATCCCTAAATGGCTTAGGACCTGGATACCTAAAGGACCGCCATCTTCTATATGAGCCTGTCCATACTCTAAGAGCAGGCCACAAGGCCCTGTTGAAGGTGCCATGCCTCAAAGAGGTTAGGGGATGGCATGTCCAAACACGGTTTTCTTGGCGGTTGCCCCCCCCCCTTGGAATGCCGTCCCTATGGAGAACCACCTGGTCCCGACACTTTTGGCTTTTCGGTGCCAGGCAAAGACTCTCTTGTTCAGCCAACATTTTAATTAAGACAGTGTTTTAGCTGGACTCATGAGCAGCAGGGTTTATAATTTGCACTGTATGGTTTTAACCTATATTGTATTTTATAGTTTTAACAGTCATGTTAAACCACCCTGAGATCACCTGGTAGTGTTTTAAAAAACATGGAAATTATCATTCCTACATGAAGCTACAGATTTTAAGGCCAGCTCCCCATTTACCTTTGCATACAAACTGGCTGGGGATTTAAGCTTTTCAGCAGGTAAATACAAACAGGCTGCAGAGCCAAAGGAACACACCATGGCAAGTAAATAAACAACTTATGTAACCACTTGCACAGCCACACACCCAACTGTTGTAGTTTAAGAAGAGGTAGCGGTGTCTGTGAAGATTCTCCAGTCACTCAGGTGAGTTTATCTGGAAGTTGAGCCATGGCAACTGGACTTCGTTTTGCTACTCCTCCAAGCAGCTTCATCAGTCTGATGAAGCTCTTGGATAAGCAGCGAAATGAAGTCCAGTTGCCATGACTCAATTTCCAGATAAAGATTTAGGTGTGTTAATCTGTGCTAATGTATCAGGCATGAATAAAGTAAAAAATAAAGAAAGAAAGAAAACAAAAATGTTGTGGCACCTTAAAGAGTTAACTAAAGAGTGCTAACTGCTGTATTTTAATGTGAGCTTTCAAAGACAAGTTAATTGCATAAAACATCACCCACTAGCTGTATACTGGACTTAAATTCCAAGGCAGCAGTACATACTGTACTTCTACAAATGAATTTGGATTCTGTCCAACCTAAAGTAGATAACAAGATGCATGAGTTCTGTCCATGTTTACTTCCATTTGGAAGGTCTTCTGGTATGAATTCTAAATCGAAAGATAGGTGGTTATCGGCCGAAGGAATAGCCACTGATCATGATTGAGTTTTCATCAAGGCCACTGAAGAATCTGCCTACTGGCTTTTCAAGGAATTGGAAGTGAACCCTTGGGACCTTGTCTCAACAAAGTTTTGTGAATGCAGCATGCTTCACTGCTTTCACTGAAGACTGGCAGTCACATCTTTCACAAAATGTTGGAGCTTCAAGGCACTGTGGATGAAACTTCAGAAAGGATTTATTGATGGGTTTATGTTACACAAGTACTAAAAAGTGATCATCCCTTTAGGAGATGTAGGATAGAAATTCCACTTAGTAGTTCATATTTCATCTGCTGAAGTATACATCAGAGAAAGTTAATCCCAAACTGTGATAGAACTTTACTTTCTGGACAAAGATAAATCATATTGTTTATTTTATCCAGGTCAGCATCCACAAAGCTATTCTTCCCTCATGACCAATGACTGTTGCAACAGTCTCTCGTCATTGCACTGCACCATATGTAAGCTAGGTTTTAAAAGTACTTTACTGGAGAAAAATTATGTGCCATAGACATTTCCTGAGTAACTAATTCTGCTGTCTATTCAGTAGCACTGCAGGCTTTCACGGCAGAATCAGGTGATTAATGAGCTATGTGAGAGTAAGGTTCAAGTTTTGAGTTTATCTTCAATTCTTCATTCTGCCCTCTGCTCATAGATATCCTAAAACCATCATTTCTTTAAACTATGTCCTGAAAGCATCATCTCTGTATTTCTGCAAAGCACCCCCATCTCTGCAGACATGGGTTTCTAAACTGAATGGCAACAGGATGTGTCCAAACCACAACAAGTGTATAGCAAATGTCAAACCGCATGCTAAGACATCTCAGATCTTAAAATATCTTGTTTTGAACCTTTGTATCCAGCTTTTGAAACTCACTGTTAACACAGAGAGAACAATACATTGCGAAATTAATAACCTTTTAATCTTGCTAATGCAGATAGGGAAGTATCACTGATCTTTAAGTTTGGTTGCGTTACGGAAAATGAACATATATGTAATGAAGTCACATGCTTTCCACTGCGGCAAATTGTAACCAATCCTGAGTTTGTTCTTTATCTGTTTCTGTATGCTGAAGAATATTTAAGACTGGGCATTCCATACAGGAAGTTGTCCCTGCATTCAGGCACCCCTTGTGCACAAGGTATTCGGAAAGGATCCTCTGAAAATAAAACTACATTCCCAGGAGTCCGGTTTGTCTGTCGTCCATTTTATAGTGATTCTCATTGAGGATCAGCCACATTCAAATGTGTGGTGACAGCTATAGCTTTAGTTGAGTAAATCATTGGGTCCAATTTTTAATCTGATTGTGGCTTGAAATCTTGCGATTTCAAGTAAGGTTCCTGCTGCTGAGATACTGTATAGTCCTGAAGGCACCATGCTGAAGATTGGGGACAGATCAATATCTAGATGGGGAGTACTGAGAACCTCCATAGTAAGCACAGAGCTTGGGGGTTACTTTGAAGAAAATAAAATATGACAAGAATCTGAAGCCAAATGTTACTAAGCAGTGGTAGAATGAACTTCTGGATACCACACTGTCATCCTACCACTCATCAGTTACAAATGGCCCCAGTGTATTGTTATAGTCATACATCTCCAAAAGGATTTTCCAACCATGTATGGGCCGACAGCCAGACTGGCTGACTAACACAGAAAGAAATTCTGGGGGTTAATCACTTGAAACATTCATTCAGCAAAGTGATTAACAAGACAGAAAAAATAAAATGCTCTAGCAAGATGTTTTGGATGTTTCTGCAATGCCAGTTTAAAAAAAAAGGCAAGATGACAGAGTATGCCTAAATGGATGAATTATGCTAGGTGCTGATTAGGATAATTACACTTAAGGCAACTTTTCCATTGTTAGCAAACTCAAAACATCTTGTGAGAGCCAGCCTTCTGTGACAGCTGTCAGCCAGCCTCTACAGAGATTTCTTGTAAGACTGCTCCTCCCAAGCAACCAGTCAGCAGTCCCAGATCACACTCTTATGATTCCAGGTGCTGCTCATTTCTTAGAAAGACAGTAATTGGAAAAGGCGGGAATGGATGGGAACAAGCTTGAAGAAGCTTGAAGAATACAGTGGTACCCCGAATTAAGAGCAGTTTGACTTAAGAGCAATTCGACTTAAGAGCGGGAAACTGTTGGCATTTTAACTGCTGCCTTACAAATTTTAGATATTGTCTGCTCAACTTACAAATATATTTTTTATTTTTAACTTATTTTTTATTTTTTTTAGATAGGTACCCCGACTTAAGAGTAGTTCGACTTAAGAACATGCATTTATTTCTATTGTTTAGTCTTGAATTAGTGCCATTTTATTATCTCAAAATAAAGGGGAAAAGTTTAAAAGCAAAAAGAAAGACAGATATCTTCTAAGTGTACTGTGACTTGCAAAATGTACTAAATTAAACAGAACATCATTATAGGTCCTGTGATCAATTTATGTCACTTACTGCAAAGTACCAGAACGCCATACACATTATGTAGACAAAACATCAACCCATCTATGTATGTATTCCAGAGATAATAAATCTGCAAGATTGACCATGAAACAGTGGCTAGGCAGCTAGATTCAGAGTAGCATGGATTTGTCAGCAACTGGGACAGAAGTAACATCAAGTACAATGACATTAGTAAAAAGGAAGAACTTCTAGCACCTGAGCACCTCACAATATAAACCTACAAGTCAATTTCAAAAATTATTCATCTACTTTGGAATATTTTGATTCAGAGTTCCATTACTTGTGATCTTGCAAACAGCTACAGAGATCCTAAAGTATGCCTGACCCAAGCATCCTCTCCCTATATTAAATTATTTAAACATATATGTGATCTACAGTAATGTACTATGAACCAGGAAGCTTGGGAAAACAATGAGTAAACAAAATTGTAGCTTGCATATATTATCAGACTCTAGCATGTGGATATCAGGTCAAGGATTCTGATACCTGAACATCTTCTTAAGCGCTCTTCAGAACTTTATAGAAGCTTATAAGGAAAAATCAGAACCCTGTGTTCATCACAGCTAGCATTTGTTCCACTTAATGGCTATTTCCAGAACAAAACCAGAGAATCACTTTCAAGCATATCAAAATGCATCTATATCAAAACAGATCTTTTCATTGTTCAGCCAGCAATTCTAGGCAACATCAGCTTGTCTAATTCTACAAGCTTTATATCTACGCTGTTTCTAAGTCCTATAAGTACAAAAATACTTCAAAGTAACAAGCCAAAATATGCGGAAAGCATTGTTACAGTTATGACAAAAACTGTAGGAACAAATATTTAAAAAAATTCTTACAACTCTGAAATAATTGCAAACAAAAGCACATTCAGAAAGAAAACTTAAATTATAGGCAGGACTTAAATCATATTATAATTACCTTTCAAACTGTGTTAGCTTACATTTTAAAATGCAAGGCCTCATAGCTAAAAGGCACAATCAAAAGGCTAAGAAGTCATCTCTTAAAATATCAGATTCAAAGCTATAAAATTAAAAATCTATAAAGTTTAAATATATTACTTAGTCTCTACACATATTAAGAACACAAATGAAATAATTCTAAGTGCATACCTAGCAAAGCCAGTTTGAGTTTATGGAAGAAAATCCATGTTGATTGTTGTTGTTGGGTTTTAAAAATAAGACCTGCTTCTGCACTGCTATAAGGTTGTAGTTCATATCTCATATGTGTGGAATAGCATGAAATTGCCTTACTGTGATTAGTTGAATATTGAAGGTGTGTGTGTGTGTGTGTGTGTGTGATCTATCTATAGATAATTCTTTCAGTTGTTCACACCTTCCCCTGTCTATAAATATATCCTGTTTTTCAGGGGCCTGGAGAAAGGTGTCTGGAACACCATGGGGGAAAAATGAAACCGTAACCTCGATTGTTGCTGTAGTCTTTATAACTCCAGGTTACCTTAATTTAAAATCTGGCAAACTGCCACCATGATATTAATGCCATTAGGCCTATTGAATCAGGTCCCAGGAATGCCAGAATATTCTTACTTCACACTGTTGGAAATACAGGGAATCCTACCTACAAAATCTGCAAACTACAGGGCTTGCAAATGTCACCAAATGTCACTGCAATATAACCATTTCAACTGTTACAATGGTTATGGTAAAGCAGTGGTGGCGAACCTTCAGCACTCTAGACGTTTTGGCCCTCAACTCCCACAGTCCTTTGCCACTGACAATACAGGCTCGACATTCTGAGAGTTGTGGTCCAAAACATCTTACGTGCCAAAGGTTCGCCACCACTGTGGTAGATTGACCATGCTCATCTGGAGAGCCGGCTAATTGTTTGGCAGTCACTACACTAAACTACTGTATTGTACAAGCCAGAGGCGTAGCAAGGATTTGGAGTTCCTGGGGACAAAGTTTGTTTTTCTGCCCCTCCTGCCCATCACAACGGGGGCCCAATCCTGCAGCTGCATGTGAGAAGACAAGTGTGTGTGTGTGTGTGTGTGTGTGTGTGTGTGTGTGTGTGTGTGTG
>JAHTLZ010003526.1:57730479-57744282 GCA_023846285.1 Phrynocephalus versicolor
TTTATTTATTTATTTATTTATTTATTTATTTATTTATTTATTTATTTGTTTGTTTGTTTGTTTGTTTGTTTGTTTGTTTGTTTGTTTGTTTGTTTGTTTAATAATATTTTTACCCTGCCTTTTCTCCTTGGAAAAGGACCCAAGGTAGCTTACAGCGATGAGGACAATGTGCAGTCCAGTACAATTAAGACATATTCAAGTTTCAGAACAGGGAATTGGGGGACATCTTACTTACAGCATTAAGCTACAAGAGTATGCGAGCAGATAAAAAGAGAGTAAAAACTCCATGTAAAGTTACGAGTGATGGAAACTCACATTGAAAATACAATGTCAATGCAATCACACAAGGTTATAGGTGCTTATAAACACAAAAAGGAGATCAAGGGATAGGGATGCAACCTGTACTGGATGGGATTACCCCCAATTGAAAAAAAGAGGTGTGCAGTTTAGGGGTGCTCTTTGACTCATCCTTGAGCCTAGATGCCCAGTTCACAGCTGTAACCAGGAGTGCATTCGCAAAATTAAAACTAGTATGCCAATTACACCCATTTATTGAGAAACTTGCTCTGACCACTATGGCACATGCCCTAGTGACATCCTGGCTAGATTACTGTAAGTCTCAGGAAAATTCAGCTGGTCCAATATGCAGTGGCCAGATTTCTGCCTGGGGCATGTTACAGAGGTCAGATTGCACCCATACTAAACAGAAGAACATAAGAACATTACAACAGCCTTGCTGGAACAGGCCACAGCCCATCCAGTCCAGCATTCTTTCTCACACAGTAGCTCACCAGTTGCTTCAGGGTATTCCCAAGCAGATGTCTTCACCTGCTTTTGATTCCCTGCAAATAGCACTGAGAGATATCCTGCCTATTTCTCCAACCCAGAAGTTGTCCTTAGGCATCCATAATGATAGCCATTGATGCCCCTGTTCTCCATGAACTTGTCTAATCCTTTGTTAAAACTGTAAAGGCTGACAGCTGTCACCACTTCTTCTGGCAGGGAGCTCCACAGACCAGTGATCATCTGGGTGAAAAAGTACTTTCTCTTATTGTTTGAGATCTAGCACCCCAAAGTTTCATGTAGTGCCCCCTAGGTCTACTGTTGTGAAATAGGGAAAACAGTTTTTCCTTGTCTACTTTGTCCATGCATGTATGATTTTATAAACATCAATCAGGTCACCTCTTAGACACCGTAAAGAGTGAAAAGGACGAGCCATTGCAGCCTCAGATGGTAAGGAAGGTGTTCCAGTCCCCTAATCATTCTGGTTACTCTTCTCTGCACTTTTTCCAGTTCCATAATATCCTTCTAGAGCAGGGGTGCCCAAACTTTTTGTAAGGAGGGCCAGATTTGGTGGCTGAGAATGTGTCAGGGGCCGGTTGCTCCCAACCCTGCCACCCCACTGCAAGCCCCACCCACTTTCTTTTAAAAAAACATGGGGTGAAGGAGGGAGAGGGAGGGGTGGGCCAGCCAGCCGTGGGGCACTCAGAATGGCCTGGCGGGCCGGATTTGCCCCCCCCCCCCGGGCTGAACTTTGGGCAGGCCTGTTCTAGAGGAATGGTGACCAGAACTGTACACAAAATACTCCAGATGGGACCTCACAATAGATTTATAAAGAGGCAAAATGTCACTTGCTGACTTATTTTCTATACCCTTCCAAATGATCTCTAGCACTGAGTTTGCTTTTTTCACTGCTGTGGCACACTGGGATGAAACCTTCATTAAGGCAACCAAGATGATTGAGGGTTTGGAATAAATGTCTTATGAGGAGCGGCTTAGAGAGCTGGGAATGTTTAGCCTTACAAAAAGCAGGTTGAGAGGGGATATGATAGCTATGTTTAAATATTTGAAAGGATGTCACATTGAAGGGGGGATGGGTTTGTTTTTCATGGCTTCAGGGACTAGGATGCGGGGCAATGGTCTCAAACTATAGGAAAAGAGATTCAATTTAAATACTAGGAAGAACTTCCTAACAGTTAGAGCTGTTTGGCAGTGGAATATGCTGAAACGGAGAGTGGGGGAATCTTCTTCTTTGGAGGTTATTAAGCAGAGGCTGGATGGGCATCTGTCGGAAATATTGTGGTGGGGGTTCATGCATGGCAGGAGGTTGGACTAGAGGGAGTTGCAGAGTCTGGGTGCAGCAGCCGAGAAAGCCCTTTCATGTGTTCCCATCAGACGTACCTGTGGGGGTGGCAGGGTGGAGAGAACAGCCTCTCCTGATGACCTTAACACCCCAACCGGTTCACACTGTGAAATTTGATCTTTGAGGTAGCTGGGACCCAGGTCTTACAGTGCTTTGTAGGTTAAGGTCAGCACTTTGAATTGTGGCCCATAGCTGATTGGTACCTGGAAGAGTTGCTTTAAAAGGGGTGTAATGTGATATCTGTAACCCACCACAGTCAGCAGTCTGGCTGCTGCATTTGGACCAGCTGAATTTTCCTGAGACTTTTCATCAGAAGTCCCACATAGAGCACATTACAGTAGTCTAGCCAGGACGTCATTAGGGCATGAGTCACTGTGGCCAGAGCAGGTTTCTCAAGAAATGGGTGTTACTTGCCTACTAGTTGTGCACATGCACCTGGCCACAGCCGTTACCTGGACATCTAGGCTCAAGAATGAGTCCAGGATTACTCCCAAGCTATGCATCTCTCTTTTCAATTGGGTGGGGGGAGTAATCCCATCCAGTACAGGTTGCATCCCTATTCCTTGTTCTCCCTTTTGACTGACCAGAAGCACCACTGTCTTCTCTGGGTTTAATTTCATTTTGTTCATCCTCCTCCTGTTCATTACTGCAGCTAAACACTCATTTAAAGTTCAGATAGTAGCTCCCACAGAACCTGGAGGTGATGAGAGGTAGAGCTGGGTATCAGCATTCTTGAAGAGTAGTCCCAAATACTATTGAATGATTAAAGGCTAGATACTCTGCTGAAGAACCCAGCCTTCTGAAGTTCCATTGCTACCCTTTGTTGTACTTCATCATACCATTCCAGATGGCACATCTACCGTTCAGATTAGCTATTGACCAAGACAGTCTGCAGAAAAGCCTTATCTCTTCTGAAAAACTGGAGGGTTGGCTTTGTACTTTTACTTTTTAAAAGTTGAAATCTTCACATTTCTGCCTGCTGCATTTGTATGTATAGAGGCACAGAATAACTGAATGTCTGCAGTTATGTCTGTGTGGATGCATGCATGTGGTAGGCATTTATTTGCATTTTAATTGTGTTAATAAATCAGTAGAACTGTTTCTCAGTGCTTCTGAGTTCAACGTTCCAGATCAATATGGTGCATTTTTCCTCCTATGCATCGCTGCTTCCTCCTGCGTTTGCTGAAAGACTAGTCCTTGTTTTGAGACAGAACGGCTCACAGGGAAGCCCAAATATCACCATACAGTGCTACCTTGGTCTACGAGCATAATCTGTTCCAGAAGGATGCACATAAACCAAAATACTCATATATCAAAGCAAATTCCACCATAGGAAATAATGGAAACTAAAAATGATTTGTTCTGGGGACTCAGTTTCCATAATTTCCTATGGAGAAATCTGCTTTGGTATACGGGAGCCCGCAGCTGCATTGGCCAGGACCTGATGGTTAGGACCTGTGGAGAAGGCCAGAGGCTGCTGCTGGGCACTACTGGATCTGCAGCTAGGGCCAGAGGCCACCTCCATCCAGTGCCAGGCCCATGAATGAGGGCTAGAGACCTGGACATGGCCCACCGTGTGGCCCAGAGGCCATTTCTGGTCAGTGTTGGCTGGCGTGGGCCAATCGGGTTGTTTAGGGACTTGTTCTGGGTGTGGCCGGGCCTGTGCCAAGCTCCAGAAGCCACTTCCAATCAGCACTGGCCTGACACAGGCCCACCAGGTGGCCCAAAGTCTTGTTCAGGACACTGCCATTCCCGTACCAAGCCCCAGAGGCCATTTCTGGTCAGCACTGGGCCCAGTGCAAGCCCACTGCACAGCCTAGAGACCCATTCCGGGCATCACTGGGCCCACACCAAGTCCTGGAGACCACTTCCAGTCACATCCAGGTGCCATCCCATGATGGTGGTGGTGACAGGGAGAAGGAGGAGGCCAGGCCATGATTGCAAAATGAGCACATTGCTCAAAAAACAAAGCAAAATGTTATTAATTTTTTTGCTCATTTTGCAAAAGACTTGTAAAAAGGGGTACTTGTAAACTGAGATACCACTGTACCTCTAACAGTGTCTGACATCCAGTAGGGATTCACTACCAGAGTAGGTCCACTGAATCAACAGAACTTAGCAAGGAGTGGACTCAACAAAACCCTGTTGATTCAGTGGGCCTACCCTAGTTGTGACTTACTACTGCATTTCAGACTCTTAGTCTTAAATTTAGTGGCCAAACATACTGTATGGTTCTAGTTCCAAAGAAAGCTCATGCTGCTGTTACACTGCCTATTACTGGCTCCATTAAGTTTCACAAGATCTGCACAAAATGTACACAGATATATGGAAATAAATTTCCACTAATATTTGCAATAGTTACAAAAAAACTTGCATGGGTACAGGCAAAGATTCCAGAGACTCATACAAAAACAGTCTCTGCTGCTCTGTTTCTGGCCATCAGCCTCATCAGATCCTCATCTCTGGGCCAAAAGAAAAAGAAAAGGGGCAAAATCCTGGCCCTGGAAATATCCAGAACCAGAAATTAACTTTTTTAAAATAAGACTTTAAAGTCACACTCTTGCAATGTAACATTATTATTATTATTATTTATTAATTTTATATCCCGCCCATCTTCCCAAGGGGAACTCTGGGCAGCTTACAGGGGCTGAACACGTCAGCAAATCATACAAACAAGGACAACAAACAGTTTAAAACAATATAGTAAACAACTAGGCATCATAAAACAAACAAGGCTCTGCTGCAGCGAATTGTCGAGCAAGCATTATGGATGGTGAAGGCAAAAAAAGGAAAAAGGAAAATTTTTTAAAGTAAATTGCCAAAAGCCTCGCTAAAGAGCAGAGTTTTTAATGCTTGGCGAAAAGCTAGCAGGGACTCTGTAGAGCGCACTTTGCTTGGTAGGCTGTTCCAAAGGGAAGGGCCAGCCACCGAGAAGGCCCGATTGCGGGTAGATGTTTTCCTGGCTTCTCTAGGGGTGGCGACCCTGAGCAAGTGCGCTTGCGACTGCCGAACTGGATGGGCCGAGGTTGATCGCTGGACGATTCGCTCTGAAAGGTAGTCCGGGCCCAAGCCATGGAGGGTTTTATAAACTAAAACCAGGACCTTGAATCTGATCCAGGATGCAATGGGCAACCAAATGCAGGCGAGCCAGGACTGGGGAGATGTGGTCATGACGACGCACACCCGCCACCATCCTGGCTGCCGCATTCTGTACCCGCTGCAAACGCCGGAAGAGAGTCAAGGGCAACCCCATATAGAGGGCGATGCAATAGTCCAACCTCGAGATGACCAGTGCTTGCACCACTGTTCTCAGGGAGTCCCCATCTAGATATGAACGGATCTGGGCAATCTGGCGAAGGTGGTAAAAAGCAGATCTGGACACGGTGGCCACCTGGGCTTCCAAGGTGAGCGCCGGATCCAGAACCACGCCCAGATTCCGGACCGTAGTCGCCAGTTGGAGGGAAACCCCGTCCAAACTGGGAAGAGGGCCTCCATACCCAGATGGGGAACTCCCGAAGAACATCACCTCTGTCTTCTTGTTTTCTGCAAACATCTGCGTTTTCATTTTGGATTTTTGGTCTCTTGTTCTTTTTTTCCCTTTTCCCTATTTTTGATGGCTAATGCAATCATTTGAGTTTAGGGGTGGCCTCCTTCACTGCAATAGAATTCTCGGTTGATTTGTACTTTGTGTGAATATCTGACTGAGAACCTCCTCTCTCTCCTTCCAGAGAACTCCTCCAAAGTTTTATCTTTGGCTTTGTCACATTAAAATCAAAGTGATGTTCTCGGGGGTGGGGGGGAGAACTTGTTCACTCCCATAAGAGTGAATAGATAGTAAGGTAGTTCTGAAGTGGCAGAAAGGAAAAGAGTATGTGGTGGCCAGCTGATTTCACCTCCCACTTGGTCAGTATCTCCTGTTCTGCAATCAGTGAAGCATATCATCAACTCTGGCCTACTGAGGCTAGAGCAAATTCTGTTATTCCATATATCTACATTGAATGCAGATGAGATTCACAGAATTTGCCACCTCTCGGCATCTGCAACTTCTGAGAACTTTATCTCATTTTGGGTATTGCTAGTAGAGCTTCGTAGAGAAAAGAAAATGGCCCACTCCCCTACATACCTCTCTGGAATAATCACCCCCCCCATATTTGACCACTGTCTGAACTAACTGCCTCAGCGGTCTAAAACAGGAAGGCAGAGATTACCTCAAGACCCCAACTCCAAAGAGGGAATATGGCTATTCATAAAGAACAAACACTGAAATGTAGGAACTGAAAGAGTCAAAATGAGGTCTGAACCACACCAATTATTTGTTGTGTCTTTGGAGAAATACTGTGCAAAACTAAAATAAAATGCTGAAACACAGGAAAGATGGCACTCCGGGTTACTCGGCTGGCCTCCTTCCCTTTGCCCTAAACAAACATGCTGCAAAAGTAATTTGCTTAAATAGTTAACAGAAGCAGGACTTCTTTCTGTCCGTAGCATGGAAGAATCAGATATTGCTGGTGGTGCAGAACAGCAGTGGCAAAACCCCATGCTCGTGTGCGCTTCATAAATCAATTGTGGAGGGAACCTCAAGGTTGCAATAGCACTCATGCCACCTTAGTCAACACGGTTTGTTTGCTATCACGTGAAATGTCAACCTGCTGCACAGAAGAGAAACGGGAAGGAACAAAAGCGTCAAGCAGTACTTACAGTGCAAGCAGAACAATGCATTGTGATTTTTTTAAAGCACAAAAGTGCTTTTACCATGCTATACCTGAGATTATGGGTGTATACTGCCACTCTTGCTTCTCGCCCATTACAAATTCATTCAGCTTCATCCTGTGCAAACTGCTTTATCCTGTGGCTGATCTCTCCCTTATATCTCTAAGAATAATGCTCATATGAGTTCTAGCCCCCACCCTGAGTTTTTAAAGTGCCTTTCGATGTTTAAATGAAAACAAAAGCAATGCTTGCTTTTCGGGGGGTGGGGGGAATCCTAAGCTCATTTTTTTCTGAGCTTCAGTTCACTATTTGTTTTCAAAATCTGAACTTTTATCATTAGATGCAGTCTGCTCACAATGTCAAAGATGAACTGGAAGATTCGACTCAGTTGAGAAAAACATGCGTTTGAGATTCAGGTCTGTATATTTGGTTTCATATTCTTCCAATTATTTAAAGGAGATAGACATCATTTCTGCCATCCCTTTGACTTTAAAACCTTTACAAAGGGAGAAATATTTAGAACACAGCTGAAGAAACGCATGAGCAAAAATTCTGGCAGTAATAAGCATGTTGCAAACAAAAGCTTTTCATAATGAGATGCAGGGGAGATCAGAAAAGTTCTCAAATCGTCCTTGCTAGATGCTGAAGCCAAAGGATCTGTCCCTTTACCCAAGAAAAAATGGTATCAGGTCCCAGCTCACAAAAAATTGCCTCCCTTGGTTTCTACAAACAAGAGGCTGCCAGTCACTTGCTTTTAGTTGAAGGACATGGCTCCTTTCTGGCTGGCAAGAAAAACATCATGAACAATAGCACAAGAATCTCTACATTGGAAAAATGGGAAGACAAAGAAGTCACCATAATTGTCTAGTTGTGAAGGAGTCCTCAATACAGTGTTATTTTTTGAGTGGTGTTCAATCTCCTTTTAATGCTGGTAGACCCTACCCTTCTTCGACCACTAAGCAAATGGTTGCTCAAGGAAGATCAATTAGCAAAGAGAATGTGGAGTGTGTGTGTTGATTGTACTACTTTACACAGCTCTGTGATAAGAGATAAGAGATAAGGAATAAGAGAACCCAAAGCAGCACACAGAGAGCATGGCAGTACCTATGGTACTTTACCAGTTGGACCACTGTTTAAAACAAAATGGAAAGGGGTGTTTTGGCTCAGTGGGTTAGAGTGCTGGAACTGTTAGCTGCAAAGTTGACAGCTTGGCGGTTCGAATCCTGGGTGCCACACAGTGGAGTGAGCTCCCGCTGTTAACCCCAGCTTCTGCCAACCCAGCAGTTTGAAAGCATGTAAATGCAAGTAGATAAACAGATGCCACCATAAAAAGCAGGAAGGTAAACAGTATTCCGTGCACAGAAATGTGTTAAGCTATGCCGACCACATGGCCACAGACTTGCACAACACTGGCGCTTTGGCTTGAAAACTGAGATGAGTACCGCCCCTACAGTCAGATATGACTAGCACACATGGGCAGGGGAAACCTTTACCTTTATTTTTTACTTAAAATGAAACTAGAATCCCTCCCCCCCCCCCGCATTGCATTTGCTTCCACCCATGGTTTGCATCGACCTCGTATTAAACATCTATTAAGCAGCACAGCTATTTAGTATGGACTTGCTGTCTACAATAAGTAGTCGATTTATAGTTTTGCAAAAACTATAATTCTATTTCTTTTAGCCAACTCTAACACTGATTGACATGGGTTTAATTATAAACCACAGGTGGTAAACAAATCGTTACCGTATTCTGTTGAAAATAGAAGTTGGCCACCTATGGCTGTTGTCACCGCTAATCTATTTTAGCACTTTGGGGAACAATAATGCCAGTTTTATTCGATGCTAGAGAGAAATGGCTGCCACAGAAAACTGCATTGAGAACCACCTCTAGGTCTGTACTGTAACAGCTCGTTTATCTTTCACATTCAGCCTCTTCTGCAGTGCGAGACAGATTCCTAATTACTGAGGTAGCATTGTAAGAAAATAGCTGGCTGGAGAACTCAGTGGGTTGGAACGCTTGGCTGTGGAGCCAAGAAATGGAAGTTTGATTTCGCACTGTGCTTTGCAGTTGAAGAGCCCCCTTCCCCTGCAGTCCTAAGCAAGCTGCACAGTCCAAGAGCACCACCAGGAGGAGAGAATGGCAAAGCACTTCTGAGTTTAAAAAAAGGTTAAAAAAAAACCTTTGGGAAGAGCTGCAAACAAATTGGAATTCCTTTGATTGCATGCGAGAAAAGAGTGGCTGCATTGTATAGTGGAGAGTGTGTCAGGCTAGGATTTTGGAGAGCTGTGTTCAAATCCACACTAGGCTATGGGAATTTACAGGAGGAGAAGAGGAACGGGTAACCCACTCCTTGAACATTTCACATACCTCAAAAGAGACACTGTAAGTGAAAAGTGCCTTTATGGCCCCTAAAATATATACTTTGTAAGAAAAAAGTCAAGTTGAAAGTTCAGCCAGCCCAGATTGACTGTTTCCCAAAGCGGATACAAGTTCACGCTTGTCAGATTAAATGGAAGGTTCCCAATAAAACAGAACTAGTTTTAAAATGGAGTTTAAAGGGGGGGAGAGATTGACATGGGGGGGGGGGAGCTCCTAACACTTTCCTCATGTTACCTTTCTACTGAAAATGGCACCGTAATTCCCTTTTTAGCTCCCAGACATCCCTTTTCATTGGAGGAAGACTGACATTTTAAAATGTAGTCTTTGTGTTACTCACTTCTTCTTGGACAATAGGTGGTTCTTGTTATTATCTTTGCTCCAATCCCAAAGCTAGTTCAGTGGGTTGCATGTTATTATCACTGCTTTATTCTTATCAACAGGAAACAAAAAGAAAAAAACTCACTGGTTCACTCTTGTGGCCAATTCTGATGTTGCACTTTGGAATCAGTTACAAAAATATGAAAGAGGGAAACAGCCAACAATTTTGCTTGCTACCTAGAATGATAACTGAAATAAAAACTGGAAAGCACTTTTCAAATGCCTCTAAAAATGTCCTTGAAAGCATTTATTTGTTGCTACGATTCCTACTGAGGTTCTTGTAATAGTCTCACAACCTAAAACAGCTAATGGAGGTTAACTGACAAGATGCCAAAGTGCTTGTAGGTTGTGTAATCAGGCATGTGACCATGCATGTAATCAAAATCCATCTTGACATCTCATCATTTA
The DNA here is from genome assembly GCA_023846285.1 of Phrynocephalus versicolor. Taxonomy (NCBI): domain Eukaryota; kingdom Metazoa; phylum Chordata; class Lepidosauria; order Squamata; family Agamidae; genus Phrynocephalus; species Phrynocephalus versicolor. The sequence goes on from JAHTLZ010003526.1 coordinate 57,740,501, forward strand.
GCCACAATAACCTTTAGCAAGCTGTGGAAACCTTAAATGGACCACAATAGGATGCTGCTCATTACTCACTACATCTCCTAAGTACATAAACTAGGAGTTACTTCACCAAAAACTAACTTTGCTGTTACCAATGACATCATTTTTTACTCCAAAATTAAGTAATTACAGGTCGCTATGCTACTGATCACTTTCAATTACCAGAAGAAATATGCTTTCAAGGGAAAATCTTCAGAATTCCTTATCTCCAAGCAGTGCTTTCAGTGGTTTTACCTTTCAAATTGCAGCCTCAGCTTCGATATACTATGAAACAAGGGCAAGCAATCTGAGCAGAGCTAAGGGTCATTTTCAAAATCTGTTAGTAGTAGTCTGAAGACCACACTCACAAGAGGGTGAGGATAAGGGAGGAAACATTACCACAGGGGCATATTTGCATTTTATTTTTATTTTGTTATTATCAATGGGTTTTTTTCTTTGTATTTTAACTGCAGTGGTTTTAAACTGTAAATATGCCTTGGTTGTAGGGTACTGTTTCCTTTTATCACTGTGAACCATCTTGAGTAATGCTGTGTCACTAGGTTGTTAGGATAAACATGCAATGAGTCAATCAGCCATAGCTGTCAAGTGTTCCCCACTGCTGCCCGGGACTGGGAACTCCAGGGAGGTGGGGCTCTGGCAGCCAGGCCCTTCGGCTATGGGGTGGAGCCTCATTTGCATGCAGGGTTCCCAGAATCCCTTGTGGTGGCTTCAAAATGCTCACTGTGACCTAGGTGCCTTGGCTTTCTAGGGTATATATATACCAATCTGGACAGCTGGTGGTGTGTGGGTTAGGGGTTGTGCATGGAGAAGTGTTCTCTTGTGGGCCACCTGGTGGCCGGCCACATGGCCGTCTAGCACCATCCAGACCTCAGCCACCCACCGCCGGAAATGTGGAAGATTTCAAGGAAAAATATTTTTTGGGAAGATGATGGAAAAGAGTGATTGATCTGTGAATGTCCTGCCAAAAATATGACACTTGACAGGTCTGCAATCAGCCAATCAATCAATCAATCAACATTTACCTACTGCCAGAATAAAGTCGTGAACTTCCTAATGGAGCAGCTCCCTAAGGAAAAGGAGGGAGGGAGGGAGGGAGAGGCTTGAAAATGGCAATTGGCACTATTCTCTTTGATTGTGGTCCCCAAACTTTTTGGAACCAATGACCAGTTTTCTGCTGGGCAGGGGCCTTTCCCTGTATGAGCATGTGCACAAGGTGTGCATGCATACACAAAACAAAATTGGTTGTTACAGGTGTGCAGAGGAGGAAAAGCCCCACATGAAAGGGGAAGAAGGGCCCAGTTCCTAAGAGGTCATGAGCCAGTACCCGTCTGCGGACCAGGAGTTGGGGATGTCTGCTCTTTGACACCTTCCTTAAAAGGGCACTGCTCTTATGGGCATTTGCTGACTATAAGATTCTAGGTGTAGTTAGACAGATATTTAATCAAAATTAGCCAATTTTTCATATTCTGGATGAAAGCATTTGACATTGTTTTTTACATTAAATATGAACAAATGAAAACCCATCCATCTGGGCCTGGGCTTTTACATGTTTAACTTCTAAAGCCTGTCTTTGAATGCCTCTACATTCAGTCTTTTAGGCCTGAAATGGGGTGCTACCTCCTTTTTTCTGCATAGCTGTTCATCCATAGCATTCAGACAGCAGGCAGGTGCAACATTCTGGGAACAAAGGCATATATTGAAGAGATCCACATGCATGGGAGATAATTTAAGTTCATTTATCAACCATTCAAACACATATAGAGATATCTTAATATCTGGGGAAGGACATTCCACTTCTACAATTAAAATGCAGGGAAAAGTGGCATGGTAGGTCTCCCCATCCATACAACCCAAGCTCAGAAAAATTATTTTCATGGACTACAGTTTCTAGAAATCCAGAACTACAGGAGCCAGAGGGGTCATGGTGGCTGTACCACCCTGGGGACTGTTGTCCAAAAGAAGGAGTCACAGTTCCCATCACTGCCTAAAACAGATTCAGTCATTATAGGCATCACACTTAGGAGTCTGCACCCATTCTATTTGGGGGCAAACTCCATCATATGCCAAGCATACGTAGGATCTAAACGAGGAGCAAAGGTGTACTGGTCAAGTGTACCAGATCAAAGGCTCCCTTTTTAAAAATTCTATAATGATTAGATATTTCAAAGCCCAATTGGGGTGATTTTGGGTTGCTCATGCATTCTGTGTAATCCTTTCTCTTACCACTCTGCTATTACCGATGCAGGGCAGCTAGGGAAGTCAGCTCATTAAAAAGGTTTCCTAGGTTCTGAAGCCTAGAGCAAGTTTAATTAAAGCCAACGAATGCTTTTAAAGGGGGGAAAAAGAAATTAACATAACATAAGGCAGAGAAGCAAAATAAAGGGAGACATACACAGGCCCCACTAATTTGCTTGAAATCTTTCCAGGTGACCTAAAAAAGCACCTGATGTTAATGTGAATTGACAGAGTAGCAAACATCAAACCTGAAAAAGAGCAGATTCCATTCAGGAACTCTTCTCCTTGGATTCTTCACGACTGCTTTTCAAGGGAAAGGCTGTCATCTCATGAAGCACTATCGGAACTGCAGATTATATGTGGCTCTATAAGAACCTAAATCACTGTGCCTCACTAGGTTGTGATGTGCACCACATGAAGATGTGACATTAGTGAGAAAGCCTCTGGCACAGCAGCTGGATGAATGGCACTGATGTGACAGAAGGAACAGGTTACTGAGCTGAGCCTCTGGGTTGTCCTTCACTGAACCTCTCATAGAGTGGAAAGGGCCAAGGCTAGGAAGAGGCATAAGGACACAAGGAACAAGAGTAGAGACAAAGAGAAGGCCAGAGTGAGAGAGCGACCCAAATTAGAAAACATTGTTTTACCTGGCCACGTAAGTTTCATGCCTTACTGACTTTGTTAAATTACTTTTTATAGGTGTTTTTTTAAACATCATTTTATAATGTAAAAATTCTTCTTTTTGTTTTGTGCCATCAAGTTGCTCCAGATTTTTGGTGACCCTATGAATGAGTGAACTCCATCGTGTCCTGCCCTCAACAGCCTGGCTCATCTCTTGAAAATGCAAGCCTGTGAGTTCCTTTAAGGACATCATCCATCTTATATTTGGTTTTCCTTTTTTCCTTGCCACCTTCCACCCTTCCTGCCATTATTATCTTTTCCAGAAAATCCTGTCTTTTCACAACATGCCCCAAAGCAGGACAGCCTTGGCTTCATCAATTTGACCTCCAGAGATAGTTTAGGCTTGATTTGCTCTAGAATATATTTGTTGGTCCTTCTGGCAATACAGGGTATTTTCCAGCACCATATCTCAAATGAATCAACTTTTTTCCTAACAACTTTCTTTACTGTCCAACTTTCACATACATGCATGGTGAGTGGACATAACTAGAGTGTGGATTATCTTGATCTTGGTCTCCAGCAATACATCCTTACTAGAGGTGGGCACGAAACAGAAAACCCATGGTTCGGGTTCGTCTGTTTTGGCACCACCCTTGGTTCGGTTCAGTTTAGGTTTGTACAAATTTTAAAAACAGTTTTATATTTTTCTTGTTTTTAGAGTGCCGACCCAGCAACCCTGGGGCCAGGTCAGTGTTCTTTTTGTTCTTTTTGTTGTTGTTCTTTTTGTTGTTCTTTTTGTTGTTCTTTTTGTTGTTGTTGTTGTTGTTATTGTTGTTGTTGTTGTTATTATTATTATTATTATTATTATTATTATTATTATTATTATTATT
>JAHTLZ010003526.1:57751700-57772163 GCA_023846285.1 Phrynocephalus versicolor
TTGAGAGATAGAAATGTTTCGCTGTTCAAACAGATGAACAGCGAAACATTTCTATCTCTCAAAAAGAAGTCCAGTAGCCATGACTCAACTTCCAGATTAACATGTTGGTTTTGCGTAATGGCTGCATCGGGAGTGCCCAGAGTGGCATCATTGGGGATGATCGGATTAGGTTGGTCCGTGTACATTTTGTATGGGTTTGTTCACCACTCTTCTCAGCCCACTTCCTTATATATATCTGGAATATTTGTTTTTTGAAAACTACATCAAAAAATTAACTGTATTGCAACTGCACATCTTACATTACATTTTGATGCATTATCTGAGCAGAGTTTTACACAGCAAAATGTGGACAATTGAAAAATCCAAGGAACTCCAATCTCCACTTTAGGAAGTGTGAACGTGGTTAGTATCAGAATATGCAGTTTTTGGATTCAAGGATCTCTATCACTCGTCATGCCTTCCAATCCTTTTCATCTTCATCAGGCCACAGCCACAAGAGTAACTAGATATTTCTTGCCATATTTCCTTTTGGCATTATATTCTTGTTTGTTTGATTTTTTGAAAACTAAAGTAGGACCCCCATATCCACTGATTCATTATCCACTGATTCAGTTATCCACAGTGGCAGAGGAAAAATAGATAAATAATTCAGCAGCTGCAAAGCAAGCTACTGTCATAAAAGAGCAGCCATAAAGCAAGCTACCATCAAAAACAGCAGCTGTAAAGCACACTACTGTTGCAAAACAGCAGCTGTAAAGCAACATTTTGGTGTTCTCTCTTATCCACGGTTTTCATTATCCATGGGAAGGCTTGGAACCAATCCCCAGGAGATACTGGGGTCCTACTGTATAAATAAATGCTATAAAAAGAAGAAACCAGATATTTCTAAGCTTATACTCAAGAAAATGCCTTTGAATTGAGAAGAGTAAACATAGTCAGATTTCTCGACTGCCATTTCTCTGCTATGACTTTACTTTGACCTTAGGTTGCTACTCTTAGGGATGTTGATGTCAATTCCTTCCTTTCCATGCCACTCTCTTGTTCCTCCAAGGGGGAGACACCTTGCCTTTGTTCTCTAGAAATGAAGGGCTCATCATGGTTCCTGTCATCTTCAACTATCATCATGTGATAGGACTCCTATGACCTTTTTCCCCCTAAGGTTTTTTTTACCTCTAATAAACACAAACATCCTGATTTTCTTAGAAATAAGTGTTGATGTGATTTCTTTACCAATGGGGGAAGTGTGCTGAATCCACAAGTTAATTTTCTGCATGTGTTCTCAAAGAAGCAGTCACTAGATAAATCACTTAGCTGGTCAATGCATTCAACAACCCTTCCTCCAAAATACCCTACCTAGTTAGTATAACCTTCACCTACCAACGGCTCATTGTCACAGAACAGTAGTAATATTCTCTTCTATATACAGTGGTACCTCTGATGACTAATTTAATTTGTTCTCAGAGGCAATTCATTATCAGAAAAAAAATTGTTATCTGAAATGCAGTTTCCCATTGAAATGAATGGGGAACCAATTAATCTTTAGTAGAGGTCTGAGAAAAAAATGAAAAAAGCCACCTCTGACTCCTCCCACCCCTCCTCACCTGGCCCTCACCTCTGTTGCTGCTCCTCCTCCTCCTCATGCTACCAGGCAGAAGAGCTCACCAGGCCCCAGCGGTGGCTGTAGCTGTGCACCACCACCCGAGGCTGAGCTGGCTGCCCTGCCCACTGAGGTGGCCTTGGAGCCTGTTCCTAGCCTGGCCCCTACCTCTGCTGCCTCCTCCCTCACCATCCTGAGTACGTACCCTTTTTTTCCCCAGTCTAAAGCATTCATTTTTGGAGGCAGCCCAGTAGTTAATATCCAGTAGTTAACTGATTAAATAATAATAAATAGTAATAGCAAACAATAATGAATAGTAATTCCTTGTAATAACCGAATCTAATATTACTGCCCCCTCTTTCAGTGAACTTGTTAAATTCTGTTTTATCTGGGCTCTCATATATCCTCTAAAGGGGAAGCTTCTACCATCCCTAATGGGCCATCCATCCTATCTGCGGATCCTCTAGTGGACCATCTGGATGCTCCAATTACAGGGCTGCCCACAGGCAAAAATGTTAAGTGGCGTTGCATATGCAGACAGTGGGAGAGGGAAGAATACCAGTCCTTGGAATAGATCATAGGTGCAGCTGACGAGGAGGAGGAGACATATGCAGCTAGTTCAAAGGAGAATGGAATAAATCAGGAGGAAGAGGAGGAGGAGGAGGAGATAATAAGGACCCTTTGGGACTAGCTAAACAGCAGCGAGAATACCCATCCATTCTTAATTAAGGTGCCCAGCCCTGAGCCACAAAGGGGGGGGGAGACATCCCCACCAACATCATTGACTCATGTTGCTGGCCTGGGAGCATGAGGGACAACAGTGGCAGGAGGATTGGCCACTGCACAGGTGTCCCAGTCCTTGCTGAGAAATGCTTGGTTGCTAGGACTAGCGACTTTAACTCAGACCTGGATGTGGACTACGGAAGATTTAGGAGCTTGGAACTGCCACTATGGATGGAGAGAGAGGGGTTTTCTGACCTACATGTAGTGAAGTAAAGTATGTTGCACTTAATAATCAGGCTGTTGAGCAGTGGGACCCATGGCGGTACCCCTGCCAGCACACACCCAAGAAAGCAATATTCTCTAATATAATTCATTGCTATACATTGCTCTCACTAATACATAAGGATTTTTTAAAATGGTTTAGGTCCAGGCTACCTGAATGGCCAGGTTTCTCAATATGAGCTTCCCAGGTGTCAAGATCATTGGGGGAGCTGTTCCTTTTCGTTCCTTCGCCTTCTTTGGCATTTCTAGTAATAACATGAGAGAGGACCTCTCCATTGGTTGCTAGCAAGTTGGAGAACCTCTTCTCATGGGAAGAAGCACCGCTTTGCCTGCCTTCTGCCGTTAAGTAAAATCCTTTTTGTTCATGTAGGACTTTGACAGCTGACTGGTTGGCAAGGAATGGGGTCTTAACAGGAAAGGCTGTCCTTTTTCCTCTTTCCAAATGTGTTTCTCAATCGTGTTAATTGTTTTTCTTCAGGTTGTTATTTTGATCCAGAAAGACAAACTCAAATAACTCCCAAGTAGAACAGACCCATTGAATCAACTAAGATTTAGTGAATTAACAATTATGGAAATCCCATGGATTCAATGGGCCTAGTCTAGTTGCAACCTGCTCCTGGATTTTAGCCAGTATCTTTAATTGCTATTTAATATGGTAATGCATGACACTTTAAGCTGTATTTTATTTTGAACAGCCTTGAATCTTATATTAGAAGAAGGACATGATATAAAATATTAATATGCATGAACACTTTGGGAGTGCATCTTCCCAGACAGTTCATTTTCTCTCTATTTTTTTTAAATACATAATTTGGGGAAGAGTGATTGTAGATGTGTAATGCAATCAGTTTATGTATTGGTTCAAGAATTGCAGTACAGTAAGTTTGCTTTCAAATGCAAACTTCTCCCTACTCTCCCTCCCTTCCGTATATAAGCACTGTGATAATGCAAAAGTACTGGTTATGGAACAGTTTTGACTAGAGATGGGCACGGAATGAACATATTTTCATTTCCGTTACCGTTTGTCGTTTCCATTACGTAACGAAACGACAGACGAAAATTGTGATGAAAATGAAACGAAACGAACAGAACCACAAAAATTGTGGTCATTACGTTTTGTTTCCGTTAATGGCGACACACAATGAAATGAGCTGTTTTAAATTTTATAAAACGCCCTGGACATCCGTAAAAATGCAGGAATAATTATTTATATTGTCTGATAATACCTACCTGGGGGGTTGGGGTCCTTAAAACGTTTGTTTTTGTCTTCTCCCATCGCAATGTATTTTTCTTTTCCCTTTAAAATGGATGTTGCCACCAGCCACAAAATGGAGGCAAGCCATGTGATGTGGGATCATGTTCAGCCAATAGCATGCCCAGGTTGCAGACTGGGTGGGTAGGTCTGGCAGCCACAGAGGGCATAAAAAGCTCTGGAAGCCCCCGTCCTCCTTGCAGTCTCTGGTGGGAGTTAGGGTGGGATTGCTATCTCTGTGACTCTAGCTTCAGTCCTGCAGCCTCCCTGTGTGCATGTGTGCTGCGTACCTCTCAGTGAGTACCCTCCCCTGCCCCGTAGTGCAGTCACTCTGCGGCTGCCTTGCACCCTGGGCAACGCCTGCCGCTGCCTTTGCAGCCTCCCTGCATACCTAGTCTATACTGTGTCTCTGCCAGCATCCTTTTTTTTTTAGTGTTTTCCCTCTGGTCCGGGGCGTTGGGGGATGCCTGCACACGGAAATGCTTTAAAAATCACACAAAAAGTGGGTAGAAATGACAAACAAAAAAATGAAAAACGGTAACGAAATGTTTCAAAACATTTGTGACAAACGGAAATGAACCGAAACAGACCTCTCCATGACAAATGAAAAACCGAAACACCATTTTTTTGTTTCGTGCCCATCTCTAGTTGTGACTCTTCCCCTCTCTACACTAATATTTACTATTGAAGTGAAAAGGTCAGCTTCCGTTGAGATGATGAATTTACAATTTACATAATCACTCTCCAGCAGCTGTTGGGAGGCTGCATTGACCTCTAGCGATGTCACCAGCCATATGCTTCTAAATGCAGGGTCAGACCTTTTCAAGCCTCCGGACAATGAGCAGGGGGAGAAGGGAGACTTACTTAAGGGGGAGGAGGGGAGGGGGAGCAGCAGCAGCAACAACAAACAAGCAAATTGTCATGGATAAAATAATTGTCATGTTTTAATGAGGTAGATATTACACTACTGGATAATCAATAAGGGAAAAGCATATCTCATAGAAGTTGGAGATGCATCAACAAAGAACATCAAAGCACAGAGAGTACCAGAATTGCAAGGTATGAAACATTAAGGCAAGGATAGAAAAGAATATGAAGCAAGATCCATTCATCCTCCTCCCCATCCTAATTTCAACAACTAGCATCATTCCAAAATCCTTGTTTCAATTGTTTACAAATAAAGCAATATCCTAGTACTACTAGTAGTACTGGTACTGACAGTCATCTAGTTTCTCCGTATAGAGGCTGATTATCTGTTAACCACTGCTGGGAAGAGGAAGGAAGAAACAAGCAAATATGCTAGAGATCAATTTCTGGGGGGAAACTACAGATTTAAGAACTTTTTGTATGATTTCAGCATACAAAATGTTGAGCAAAACAATAAAATTAATATTGCAAAAAATCATTTAGTATGTGTAATAAAAGCAGTGGCTACCCCAGAATAAAAATGCATTGGTGTAAAACTGCTCCCTTTTGCATCTAATTCAGTTCTTCAAAAAAACAAAAAAAAATCCCAAAAACATCAGGTTTATGAATGGATACTGTGCTTCTTGTAGCCACAATTCAGAATACTAGAAATGGTTCAATACTGATGCACAGTATCCTGCCTGTGCTGCCAGTGGGAAAAGGGAGGTGAAGGTTTACACAGCAGAAGGCCATCTGAATGCTGGTAACGCCAATGGTAGCAGTCAAAATAGTCTACAGCAGCCATTCTCTAGAGGGGGCATACAGCCCCCAGGGGATCCTGGCACATATGAAGAGGGACAGAAACTAGAAACAATTATTCAGCCCCATGACGTTAATTAGGTGACTTCATTAAAATTCTGATTCTGTTTATCTTTCCTATCGTGGCGGATGGCATTGCCTTCGTTGCCAGACGGGCAATATACATGTAAAATAAATAAATAAAAGTAAGACTAAAATGAGTTAGAGGGTGGGTTCAGTGGGGTGTAAGCCATTCCTGCCTCATAGCTCTGATGCTACGGAAGTTTCGACACTGGAATTAAGATGAGCCAGGGTCCTCCAGGGTGTAGACTACCTAGGGTTGGGAGCATCAAGCATCCTGCATCTTGGAGGTGTCCCCGTCCCCCGAATTATTAGGGGAACTCATCCAGTGAAAGTCTAGGGAACAGACAGCCCCAGATCCAGATCATGATTCTGGCCTATTGTAGGCCCCTTGTGAAAGGGGATGCTGCGTTTAATTTTTTTAATGGTGTCCTTTGCTCCAAACCACCTCCTATGTCTTGCCAAACCGTGGTGGTTTTGGAGGGCCTTACAGATACCACAGACCACGAGAAAAGTAGAAAAGTGGGTGCTCACTCAAGTCAAACCTGAACTTCACTAGGGCAAACATAAGTAATCTGACTCTATCCTACCATAAACTGCTGAATAACCGCAGTTTTTTACTGTGGATACAGAGGTTGGGACTTTGGTTTTCCACTATACCTTCTTGAGAAAAGCTGGGCTTGATGATCCATAAAATTCCTTCCAGCTCTGGAGTTCTAAGATTTATTATTATTCAATGAAAAGAGAGAACTGAGTAAAAACAAAAAGACAATTTTGCTGGGAAAATGGGGAGCCAGTAGGAAGAGAGGATGAACCAACATGAGACAGATTATCTCAGTAAAGGAAAGCACAACTGTTAGTTTGCAAGACATGAGCAGAACTTATAGGAAAATACCATATTGCAAAGAGAGGTAGGGGTAGTAAGAGAGAATGACCTAATATGTGATGCTGTTGGTTGAGAACATCTGAGCAGAACTGTTAAACATAGGATATTTGGGAGGCCTTTATCTCACCACACATCTGAAGTGACTTGATGGCAAATGTATTTGGATTTCTTAATTACCAGACAATTGAACAGTGACAAATTTGATGGAATACAAAGCAAAAGAAGCAAAGTGTGCTCTTATTCTTCTCTCTTTTAATTGAGGTGCCTTTTAGTTTTAGCTGTGTTTAGGGTGTTTTATTGCTTTGTCTGTTTGATTTTATAATTCGCTGCTTTTGCAGCTTTGTAAGCCGCTTAGAGTATATATTAGATAAGCGGGGTATAAATACAATAAATAAATAAATAAATAAATAAATAAATAAATAAATAAATAATGTACTGACCATAATGCTTGAGGCACTCTTCGGACTATTTACATTTTAATTATTTGGGCCATACATTGCCCTCCCCCATCAAGCTGGGTACTAAATTCACTGGCCTTAGATGGATGGTAGGCTTAGTCAACCTTGAGCCTGATAGTACCAAACTCAACTCATGAGCAGAACTTGAGTGCAGCATTACCGTTTAAAACCTAGACCACAAATGGATGAAACCATGAGAGGATATAGCCACCAAGGCTCTGCTAACATTAAGATTATCCACAGTCACAAAACAAAAAAACAGTAACTTTTCAGCTTTAATGAATGATCCTTTCTACTCTTTAAATATTGTTTAAAATATTTTTACAACCAGAAACAGAATCCTTTTGCCAGCACCAATGCATGTTTCACCAGGAAGAAGTCAAAAGTTCAGATTGTCCCAGATCTAGAGATGATCTTCCTTTGAAGACTTATGCCATGGGCTTGTTTTGAGAAATCCTGAGATAATATTTACTGAAAGCAGGGCAGAAACAAACACAACTGATCTGTACTCTTATAATGCAGGAAAAAATGAATGTTCCTTATAAAATTGTATGCTAGTTCCCAGGAGATACAAGGCAAAATGTCCCATTCTAGAAAAATGTCATTCTTTTATTTTCTTTAAAGTGAGCCTGCTTTTTTAAAAACTCTTCAGATAAACCTGTCTTTAGATTGTTTCTGTGACCTCTCATTGCCCTCTAAAATCTCCCTTCCTTAGACAGGAAACTACAATTATGTATCAGCTTTAAAGTTATTTTGCTGGCTAGTCAGTTCCACACATGCTCAGTTTTATAACAGATTGGGTCACTTCCCCCATTGCCTGGCCTTTTTTGAGGATTAGTATTTCAGCCCCTGCAGTCTATCCACATTTAAAATTAGTTAGAGGGGCCAACCATTCTCCTTCAAGATAAAAAAGATTGGTCTTTTCAATTTTTTACATTTTAATAAATTGTAACTTTAAAATATTTTGTCCAAACTTTCTTATATTTGTCATACGTACATACTCTTTGCTGCATCTGTAGCAAATCTGGTGTGATCCAAATACCAGTTTCCAAGGTGTAATTTTTTTAATTTGGGCTGTCCCCACTTTCGATTTCCTTCATACAATGCTGATTTGCTCTGCTGCATAGCAACATAATTTCACTACTGTGCAGGTATTATTATTATAATAAGAAGAACAACAATGACACCAAGCCTCTATACCACTGTCCATTCATGTACAAGACAGTGATTATTTTTTTTTAAAAAGGAAATGAAAGAGTTGCTCCAACAATTTAAATTTTTGTTTGATTCTTTCTTCTCTGTTTCAGTGTTGGGTTCATAAGGTTAGCTTCTTCATGAGATAAAAGCTGAATACTACCATATGTTTTCTTTTAATAAGATGATACAGGATCTAAACTATTAAATACAAACTGTTGTACAGTTGGAGAAGGACATCTCCATGCTGTGCCATGTTAAGTGTATCAAGTACCAATTTTACAAGGATAAGTGAACACCTGCAAAAGCTCTATTAATTAATTTCATTCTGTCATAACAAATTGATGGGAGGCCATCACAAAAAGCTTTATCCAGCAAAAACAAAACAAAACAAAACTGTTTTCCCTTTGCTCCTGAAGTGACTATTGGCCAGGGTGCAGAGCAGGCAAAAGAAGGGAAACAAAATTCTAAAACAGTTTTCCAAAGGGCAAAGTCCAGGGTAATTAGCCCAAATTTTCATTCTCCAAAGCAAGAGAGGAGAAGAGCTGTAGCTTGGTATTCGCAGAATGCACAGTTAACACAATTTTCCTCCTTATTCATACCCCATCCATGTCACAGGGCTTGCCGTGTAAATAACAATGCATATTTAGCCCTCAGCTGAGGAAAAATAGGGGACAAATTGGTCAAAATGAAAGCACTTATTTTGCACTAGAATTAGTAAATTAGTGAAAGAGAAATGTACAGTAACCCCCCGCCTATCACGGGGGTTAGGGACCTACCCGACCCGCGATACATGAAAATCCACGATATGCGGAAGTGGGTCAGGTAGGGGCGGGGGGATCAGAGGGGCCTGGCGGGTGGTGGGGAGAAATCGGATCACCCCCGCTGCCCCCCATGTGGCTCCGAGGCCTCCCGGAAGGGGCGGGGGGCAGGGAGCAATCGGATCGTCCCCCGCATGGCTCCGAGGCCTCCTGGAGGGGCCTGGGGTGGTGGAGGCAATCAGATTGCTCCCCGCTGTCCCCCCACATGCTCCGAAGCCTCCCGGAGGGGCTGGAGGCGGCGGGGAGCAATCAGATCGCTCCTCCCAGAGGGGTCTGGGGGGGCGACAGGAGCAATTGGATTGCTCCCCCAGGCCCCCAGGAACTGCGATCCCGCAATATAGTGGGACCGCAGTACCTGAACCGCAAAATGGCAGGGGGTGACTGTACATGGTCTGAATAGAAATCATAGGATTTTGGGTGAGACTGGAAAGCATATATATTAGGAAACATGTCAAATGCATACCAGAAGGAAGGGCTCAATGGTGAGTCAACACTTATGTATATCCCCTTGTTTTTATGGGTCTACTTCAACTTTTATTACCCTCCAGACTGTGGCCAATGTCTTACAATATCATATGAAGAACTGCATAAAATACAGGTGACATCTACAGAAACATAACAAAATCAAGACAAAGCCTTTTTCTCATGGCTACTATTTTGGAAGATCATTTCTACATCCTCACAATTTTTGTTTCCTTTTTTTTTGGCAAAGTCAGAAAAAGCACTCAGTAACCCTGCTATTTAAGCTACAGTGCTGCTGTACAAGTATCTCTCCTTGCCAAGATAGGGAGTGATGCCTGTTTAATCTGAATATTATGATGAAGAGCTGCATTATAATTGACCTTGTAAACTCTTGATGTATCATGGGATTTTCTACTAGGAGAGGATGAAATATGTTGCAGGCAGAGGAAAGTATCATTACAATCTGAATCATAATGCTTCTGGCCTGTTGTCATTTTGGCTCATGATGGATGGATGTCGTTCTCATTTCCTTTTCTTCTTGCCAGCACACTCTTTAATTCATTTTTTTCCTGACATGGGCCTTTTGTTCAAAAGGAGCTTTGCATGTTTAAAATGGCTCACCAGGTTATGGTAGCATTAATGAGGCAAATCCCGTTACCTCACGATAAGAATAACATTAATTACAAGTGTGGCATTAAAACCATTCAGCACCTTTTCAAAAACAATTCCTACTATGCTTTATTATTCACATTCGCTAATCCAATTTTAGTTTTTTGTTCACAGAGCTGAGATATACAGAATATGATTAAGTTACCAGGGGAGCATTATCTACTAATGCAGGATTGATCAATAGAGAAACTGTCATTATGAGAGTAGATAGTCCTGTTATTATAATCTAGAATTTCTATGACTTTACACATTACATTTTGAAAAGTGCCCTGATCTCTCCAGAGAGGTTGCTAGGAATATGCACAAATTTGCTGGCACACATGGAGGTAAGACAAAATGCTCTTCAGATTTACACAGGTCCTGGTCAAATCAATGGCATTCTAATGGAAAGGTAATGTTGTACAAAGCTACTTACAAGATTGCAATAATAAAATCCATGAAATACTATAAAATCCAATGAGAAAATAATAAAATAGCAATAAACCCGCAAAAAAAAACCCCTTTCCATAAAACAATTAAACGATTAAATAAAAAAGAACCTCCGACTGCTTTGGTAAAGAGAAAAAATCCTGAGCAAAGAAATAAGTCTTCCACTGATGGCAGAAACAGCCTGCACTGGGATCCTGGATAATCCCAGGGGAGAATTAGTCCACAAAAAAGAGACGCTGCAAGCAACCCTTGCGAGAACTCTGCACTGCATCAACCCTTGCTAGGCCATGTGCTACCATAAGCTCCTGACCTCAACAGAGTATGTATACATTTGTGGTTCAGTCTGGGGAATCCCGGGGGGGGGGGGGGCGGGGGAGATGATGCAACAAACTTGGCAGAAGGCGCAGGCACAGGTCTTTAAGCAGATTCTGCAGCAGGTGCCAATCTGCCATCAAATGGCAGGTGCCTGCGCAGAAGCAACAGGCCCAGGTCCTTGAAGCCAAGGCTGTCAGGATAGTCATGATGATGGTGGAGGAGGAGGCTTCAAGAGAAGATAGGGAGGCAATGGGGGTAGTGGCAGGAGAAGGGGCAGGCGGGTGGTCCCCCTTCCCCAGCATGTACCCACAAAACAAACAGTGTAGTAGTTCATTTTTGGTGAAGGGGGTTCATAGAAACTTGTAGTTTATGAGTAGCCACGAACAATGAACCATCACAAACCACTGGTTTTCTGGCCTGTGCTGATCTCTAAATGAGACTAGATTGTTCCATACAGAAGGCTATCTCGGTGATTATTCAGGTGTTTTTTAAGGCCTTTTAAATCACAAACCCTCTCTTGATTCTGATTTGGTACCTAACAGGCAGCAGGTGCAGGGCTTTCAGCAGGCAGCAAAGAGGAAATTTATTGAAGTGGTCTAGCGGTCACATTTCACGGTCTCTCAAACAAGAACAATCCCAAGTGCAGCCCTGGATAAAGCGCGTTCCAATACTCTTGTACTGAGGTTTCCAATGGACAAATCAATGTAACCAGGTGATCAGGATTGTGTACAACATCAACCGCTGTGGCCTCTGACACCTGGCTATAAGAAAACCATTAGATGCTCCTCAAACTATTTTCTAGCCGATCCAGAAGCTACACAAGTATCCAATGTGACACAAACAGGCAAATTCTCTGTTGGAATGCAGGGCTGTTATAAATGTTTGTTTCAACTCTCCTGCATGTGGTGAACTGGCTGAATCCAGATGGCAACTTCGTATATTCTCAGTTTGGCATTGGAGCCTGCAGCCGGTAGTAGAAGTGAAGGAAAACCAGTGCCCCCCCCCCACCTTTGGAGCACATGAATGAGCACAGTTGGCAGCAAAAGCATTTAAAAATAAACTAATATGATCAAAGTTGTGATAGATGGGCATTATTCCTTGACTACCTTAATGCCAAACTAATGGTTTTGGAGAGAACACCGTAACAGAGTATTAGAGGATGTTCTATCCTAGGGGAAGGGCCCGGATTATATACTTAGCGCAGTTTAAGACAGAAGGCAGGGAAAGAATCCTGTTTGAGAATTAAACAGCTGCTGACTCTTTGTTAAATCAGCTCCATAGGTTCGTTTAGCTCAGTGGTTGCAGTTTTAGGGAGCACTGAAGAGTGTAAAAAGAAGCATTTACATATTTCAGTTAAAAAAAACATTTACTGTACACATATTCTGCATATGTTGTGAGCAGAGAAGTGGGTGTAGCCCTTCACGATACAAGGGTGGATGTGTACAGCCCTTGGTAGATAGCTTCCCCCTCAGAGGTTGCCCATGACAAAATACTTTTACAAAAATGGAAACACACACACACACACACACACACACACACACACACTTGCCTTGTCCCCTACTAGTTGTGATTATCCCGCTGCTTCCTAGAATGTCAGAAAATGTCCCCAATTTAGAAAGACAAGGAGGATGACATTGTTGTTACATGCTGTCCGTTTGCATCCTATGTAAGGTGAAAATGGTTTGCAAGGTGTGGGAGATACAATAGTTAAGGAGTGGGTTTACCATTGTCCCCAGCCCCCCCCGCCCCGCAAACACACACACATTGACTGGAAGTTGAGTCATGGCAACTGGACTTCTTTTCTTGAGAGAGCAAAATGTTTCGCTACTCATCCAATTTATTTATTGATTGATTGATTGATTTATTATTAAACTTATATCCCACCCATCTTCCAAAAAGGAACTCTGGGCGGCCTACAAGCAAACA
The DNA here is from genome assembly GCA_023846285.1 of Phrynocephalus versicolor. Classification (NCBI taxonomy): domain Eukaryota; kingdom Metazoa; phylum Chordata; class Lepidosauria; order Squamata; family Agamidae; genus Phrynocephalus; species Phrynocephalus versicolor. The sequence continues at coordinate 57,764,500 of JAHTLZ010003526.1, forward strand.
AATAAAACTGCAATAAAAATAAAAGAGGCATAACCCAAAACAGGGATGACATGGGCGGGAAAGAAGATAAAAAAAACTAAATGGAAAGGTCGCCAAATGCCTCCCTAAAAAGGTGAGTTTTCAAGGCCTATTTGAAGCCGGGCAGGGACTTTGCTAGGCACAGCTCTCTGGGGAGATGGTTCCACAGCGTGGGGCCCACCACAGAGAAGGCGTGGTCAAGCGTATGAGATTTCTGCGCCTCTCTGGGTGTGGCCACCCTCAGTGAGCGCGCCTGCGCCAGTCTCGTGGGTCTGGACCCAGTTGATCTCTGAGAGATACGCTCTACCAGTCTGACTGATAAAGCTGCTTGGGTGAGTAGTTGCCATGCCTCAACTTCCAGATAACCTCGCCTGGATGACTGAAAATCTTTATAGAAACACACACATTGAGTGTTCATGGCAAAGCAGGATTTTGAACGAAGTTCTCCTGAAGCTTAGAATATCATTCTATTCAGTACATTAGACTTGCTCTTGAAAAGGATACCTTGTCATAAGTGGGAAGGACCATTTTGCTCAGAGCAGCTAGTAATTCCACTTGGGACTTGTGAATGTCACAAATGATAGCCTTTTAGAGACACTCAACCAGTTCTCTCCAACGTCTAAGGAAAGAACTGACTATCTAACCTTGCATGTCCACATGGAAAAATGGCGTGTCTGCAAATGACAGGCTCTCCCTGAAAGCAAGAAGCCAAATTTCAAAGGGTTCAGCTTTATACAGTTTTATGTAGTAGCTCATCCAGAACACTCTGCAAATCCTCTGAATTCAAAGATTACTTGGAAACAAATGTGGTTAAGAAAATGAATCCTAAGATCAAACAATCTGCATGTGTTCCTCTAATTATATTAAAAATGGTATCATTGCAGGGCCTGCAGCTAGGAAAAATGAGGCTGCGAGTCATTTGCTATGATTGATTCGCAGCCTGCATCAGCTACATTTGCAGTCAGGGATCTCACAGGGGCTGAGGGCTAATCCAGGAGTTCAGCATTCACACTCAGTACAATGCAATTCACATTTCAACCAACAGCCGCCTTCTTTCCTTCTTTCCTCTAGTCCCACTTCTGCCAATTCTTTTATGGTTCTCCACCAAATCACTTGGTTATGAAAGGGTTGCGCAGTGTTCTGGAAAAGGTGACAGTAATTAAGGAGAAATGGACTGAGTATCGAAGATGGATGGAAGAAGAATAGAGTAAAGATGTTCAGTGGATGCTTCAAACTTTGTGCCCCTGGCTGGGAGAAAAAGACTGAAAATAACAGACTGAGGGGAGGGGGGATGATAAGAGGGGGGAGATGTAAAATTCAGAGAAGATGAATATGCATAATTGAAGAACTTTATCAATAAAAAGGCTAAAACAAAAGAAAGAAAAAATGACAGCATTCCAAGGTTCTTCTTAATGTGTACAGAAGTATAACATACCATGAGAATATAACCACAACATATCCCATACTCTATGATTGTGTAGGCACAGCCTGAGTCAGCAAGACTGCTAAGGGCATTTATACACGACCCCTAAGCTCCGCGGCAAAGGGCTGCAAGCTCCGGACCTTAAAAATGTTTCCCCACCAGGTTCGGAGTTTGCAGACAATTAAGTGCGACCCCGCCCACCTAAGCGCGACCCAGCTGCACTTTTCTTGTACCTGCTCTTTGATGGTGAAAAATATTTAATGCGGATGTGCTGGGCTCTCCTCGCTTCTTTTTGTTTTTGTTTTTTGCCTCCCGCCCCTTTAAGAGCAACCAGGAAGTCACCGGCGGCTCACCCGGCAGCTCCCACCGGCACCGGGGAGGTAAGAGCGACAAACCCCTAAGATCGCTGGTCCGAATTTAAGGGACCAGCGGAATTTAGGGGTCGTGTAAAAGCGCCCTAAGTAGAATATTTAGGATGTCACAAAAGGAGAGAGAAATGCCAGGCTAAAGCTCATTCTTATCTCTCACCAAAGCAAACCCACTGAATCAATGGGACTTGCATAAGAGTGGACTTAACAAATCCCATTTATTCCCTAGGTCTTCTCTGGCTGACAATCAGATTTACCCCCAAGTGGTTTGCTTATTTGAGTATCTATTTCCTGCCAACCACCCAGAAAAAGATGGCACTCAAGACAGGATGACGGGGGGCATCGCCCTCCACAGACCATATCCAGAGTTTCCTTGATAGTCTAAAATGTTCTGAAGGATATTCTGAATTCAATCACTGTTATATATACATGACCACAAGAACAAGGCAGCTTCATATCAAAGGAGTGAGGAGGTTTTTTACCTCCAAAGACTTTCCTCTGGAAACAAACTGTGTGGTGGAAAATGGCATTTTTTCCCTTGACTTAGAAAAATCATCTGTACCCAAAGCCCCCTAAAATTTCAGCAAACAGCAGCATCAGCATCCTCATTGAATTGATGAATAAACCAGTGGTTTGGGTGTCTGACTATGAATCAATTGTGCACTGTTGCTCCTTAACAGGGGCTGGAGTTGATAGGGTGCCTTCCAGCTTTGCAATTCGATGATGATGATGATGGTGGGGGGGGGTGGGGGGGTGGGAGGTGGTAGTGGGGGTGGGAGGTGGTAGTGGTGGTGGTGGTGATGATGATGATGATGATGAAAAGTAAACAAGTCATAGTGGAAAAATTTATCCTGCAATCATGGCCCATCCTTCATTAGTGTGTAAAGAATTTTTATTTATGTATATATCCTCTAGAAAAGTGGAATAAGTAAAGCCTAAGCACCCCTTATATTAAATGCCATCTATAATACAAGCACATGAAAACAGCAGTGGTGCTGACAAAAATGTATTTCTACATTTTCCCAGGACAATCCCGTAGGCTTCACTTCAGTTACAATGAAGTAAATAATTGAATATTCTGGTGAGTTATTTCTCCCCTATATACAATTCATAGGAAACAAAAATGATTGAACAGGTAGCCGGATATTCACTGTTTAAAATAATGCCACCACCTCCATCTCCACCCTTTTTCATCAAGCGCTATCAATGTTCTCTTTTTTTGTGCATGGTGGCTGGGCTAATAACCCTCACAGCATATAACACTAGATTTGTATGCTTCCAGCAGCCTCCCGTCGTTAAACAGATTGCTACCTTTGGCTCTTAAATATAATTTAATGTTATTTGTCACTTTATTCTGTGTTTTCCTGTTCACAGGAAGGATTTTTAAAGCCTTGAGTTACAAAGGCTGAGGTTTTGATTGAAGGTTTTTATCTCTAACAATACTGATGGCAGCTTCATTTCTGAGAAAAGATGTCCTCTGGAAAGTGAAATAAGTAAAACATAAGTGTCCTTTAAATTAGATGCTATCCATAACACGAGCACATAGAAATAGTGGCTGACAAAACAAGTGTTTCTACACACTGGATCATACCAGAAGCCTGGAGCCTGGGAAATCTTCACTGTGTGCATAGAGAACTGATAATCTTATTTACTGACATTGCCAGAAAGAAGTGAGGGAAAAGATAGCTTAGGCTTGTGTTTAATTTCTCCCATGAGGTGCAGCTGCTACATCAAATTAAAAATTAGACTCTTCTATAAGACTTCAGAATGTGTGATGTGCTAAGCTAAATAATGCTGGTCCGAGAGATCCAGGAGTCCCTCTTGGCTAGCTAAACAAAAAGCCTTTTTATTTAAACTATTTCATGACATCCAGGGATGACCATCTACCTAAGAATGGATGGTGTCATGTAGGAATGGGCAAAATGTGAGTCAGAGGCTGCATGAGCCTCCTGCAAAAAAATTAAATAAGAAAATTGGCCCTGTAAACATCTATTACATTCAACAGAAAGCCTTCTGTTCTGTCTGCACCATGAGATTCCTAGAAACTGCGAGGCCTTATACTGTTGCACATTTGTTCAGTCTCTGACTTGGCCTTGGAATTTTTTCTAAGAGACTTGGAAATGCACAAATATCCAAAATGATGTAGACAAAGATCAGATCAGAGTGTCTCCAAATGAGTACAGGAACTACTGGGCACCAAGCTTTATCTCCTAATTAGACATAGTTTGGGGTTTGTAGCTAGCACATATCCCTACCCAAAATCCTATATTTGCTTATTATGCTATCCTGACTATCAAAAAGTGATTATTTGTTATATTACATAAAAACAAGTAATTCCTCACTTTATGGTCCCAACAATTCATTAATATTCGTCAGCTATTGATCATTTTTGGAATAGAAAACAATGTGGAGTTGTAGGCAAGAGGACAAACTAAGCCTAAGGAAACTTGGGTTCAAATCTCTGCTTAGTTGTGGAAACTATCTGGGGTGTGTGGTAATGGTAAAACCATTCCTTAAATACCTTGAAACCCTATTAAGATGACTATACTCTGGATGCAATTCAATGACTCATGGCAATCACGTTAACCATTTAATCAAATAAGGCTTTCATTTTTAGTGAATACGACAGGTGACTGTGTACACAGAACAGAATGGATGAAACCCTAGTGGCAATTAGCAAATAAGCCAATTTGAATCAATGGAACTTACAGAAGAACTGATTCACCACAACCCTAGTAAATCAAAGGGCCTACTCTAGTTGAAACCTACTGCTACATAAGCAACATAATTTCAGCTAGTATTTATAGGGACACATCACCATAATTAGGAGAAATATTCCATTATAAATTAATGTCCCCCAAAGAGGATGTGCCATTTTTAAAGTGAGATTTTAAATCTTTATTCCAGTGTGTTTTTAATGCTGTTCTAAAGACCTATGGGACAAATACTGTACTTGAAATGTAAAGATTATAAACAGGCTCTATGTTAACCATGTGTACCATCGTTGTATCTAGTAAGCTTTTCAAATAATTGGCCATTAAAAGTAATTCACTGTTACACTTCTAGTCACAGAATAGGTCTCAATCCGTCAAAATGTTAAGATGATAAAATATGTGCTTTTCCCATTGCAAACATTCACTGAAGACTCCAAACAGTCTCTTCTACTAAAGTTGCTTGAGTTTAGGCAAGCTCTCCCTCAGCCTATCTAAATTTTCATCAGAAATTTCCCTACTAGGGATGGACATAAAACGGAAAAATAATGTTTAATTTTGTCTCGCGCTCACCCCCATTCTGTTTCATTTCATTTCCTATGAAAATTTTTAAAATATTTTGTATGAAATGAAATGAAACAAAATGAAATGGCTCCCCTGGGATCTAGAGGCACCAGATTTGGTGCCCAGGACTCCAGGAGCCATTTTTAAAGGGCTCCTGCCAAGCTGTCAATGGCTGTAGTCCTTTAAACCTGGCCCAATTGGCACCAGGGCATCCGTATGGTACTGACTGGGCCAGGTTTAATGGGCTCCAGCCATTGACAGCTCGGCAGGAGCCTGAAAACGATGGAACGAAATGGTTCATTTCAATGGGGAAATGGCCATTTCGTTTCATCTCTAATGAAAGGCTTGCTTCCATGTTTCATTTTGTTCTATAATGAAACCATGAAACAGCATTTCGTTTTTTCATTTCCTGCCCATCCCTAGTCCCTACTAGGCAGCAAATTATGACTGACATAAAAGAGAAACAGCTAATTGGGAATAAATCCACGTGTTGCTTGCAACTAACATAGAATCATTAAGTCAGTGGGAGTCACGTATGTGTTCACTTAACAAGTCATATTCAGTTAGCAAGTCTGCTGTACCTAGGACTAACTATTAAATTTAGCCCTTATTTCTTAACTTTGTTATTACTGTGTGTGCTTACTGCCATTTCCACCAAGTTTTGGTGGAAATATCTGCTTCATGTGGCAAATTTGGTGCCTCTAGGAGCCAGGGGACTTGTTTTATAGAGTAACAAATCGGTTCATTACTGTTTCATTTCATACTTTTTAAAAAAAAAAATCATTTCTATTGAATCAAAATAAATCACGGGAAATGCAACACAACAAAACAAAACACATCTTTTTCCTTTTCATGCCCATTCCTACCCCACAGTAAATACAAGCTGCATTGCTTCATAATTCAGCTCTCTTTATTGATTCAGCTTAAGATAGATCACATTAAAATGAAGGCAGAAAAGCACATAAGGCTTTCATCTGAAGAGGATGATTTTTTTAAATAGTGGCAGAATCTTCTTCAGCGAAGAACATTACTGAAGCCAATGCACCAAAAATGAATTTTAGGTAGGCAGGGAGTCTACAGAAAAAAAAAATCAGGAAGTGGTCTATGGGGCAAAAAACGTTTAGGAACCTCTGTTCTAAAATGGTAAGGAACATGACTGAGGGCAGTGTTTCTTTTAGGCATTTCTCGGGGGGGGGGTCTCTGCCCCCCTGGAGCAAGTCCACCCGCTGGAGAAAATCCTTTAAAATTCCTTTAGATTTATCTGCCCCCCCCCACCCCGTATCTCTGAAATGCCCCAGAGCAAATTGTCTGAAAGAAACACTGACTGGGGGAGGTATTCTGATGATGCACTAAGCTCAGCATGATATTTTGGACAATAAAAATGCCCACTTCTGCACTCTTTCTCCCTAGTCACCCCAAAGTTTTGCTTTGTTTTTAATAACTACTGAGTTTAGTGCTAGATCGCCTTAGCACTACATTGATATGCTAGTTTAGCACTACATCAGCTCTGCAGATCTGCAAGAAGAGATAAAAATTGATATGAAAGAGAAACAATTCTATTGATGAACTTCAACAGAGTACTGTATTTCCCTGGTATATGCATATGTGCTTGTGTTTGATGGAGAACTTTGGAAAGCTTTCTTTCTCACAGGGTCATGCAACACTTTAACAGTCCCCGGCTTTACAATGAACCATAAAAGAAGAGCGAGGAAATGGTGGCAAGTAGGCACAAAGGACAACAGGCTGCAGACAATGGCATGGATCAGACTGAATCAGGGCCTTTTCACACGACCCCTAAGATCCGCTGGCCACTTAAATTCAGACCAGAGATCTTGGGGGGTTTGTTGCTCTTCCTGCGTCCCCACCCCTCCGCACTTCCTTGCTCCTGCCTGTGTGAGGGGAGGGAGGAAAAAAGAGAGGAAAAAATGCAGGCTCACCTCCGAAGCTGCCCGGAGCCCCGTCGTTGTCCTGATTCCTTCTCTTAAAGGGGTGGGAGGCAAAAAAAACAAACAGAAGTGAGGAGAGCCCGGCACTCACCAGATTACATCCGGATCTGGGGATTTTCACCTTCCAACAGCAGGTACCAGAAAAGTGCGCTGGGACGCGCTTAGGTGGGTGTGGTCGCACTTAATTTCCTGCAAACTCCGGAGCTGGTGGGGAAACAATTGTAAGCTCTGGAGCTGGCAGCCATTTGCGGCGGAGTTTAGGGGTTGTGTACAAATACCCTCAGTTTGAGGGGCCATTGCACTGGCACCAAAACAATCTGTAGTCTCCATGTGATGATTTTATTCTCAACAGAAACGTAAAACCAGCTGTGAATCCAGCTGCAGCAAAGCCAAGTTACTCATATTTGCCTTGCTGGTGGACTTGCAGACTAACACTACCTGGAGGTTCATTTATCTATCCTGCAACTTCATTCCCCCTTCATTCACTTTTCTAGACTGATCCTGCTGCATCCATTCCTCAGGTAGATATGCTATGTCAAGTAAGCAGCAATACGAAGCAGGGGAGGGGAGAAAAATTGAGCTGGGATTAATAATAATAATAATAATAATAATAATAATAATAATAATAATAATA
>JAHTLZ010003526.1:57772173-57788602 GCA_023846285.1 Phrynocephalus versicolor
ATTCTATTCTATTCTATTCTATTCTATTCTATTCTATTCTATTCTATATGGGCTGTTCAGACACAGGTCCATGAGCAGACATATCTGGTCTGGGTTGAGGCTGCTTCTGGAGGTGAGGGTGCTGTCTTCTCTTAGTCTTCTCTTCACAGTTGTTATAGGGCATTGGTGGTGGGAATGCTGGTAAAGAAAGGTGTAACATCAAAGGATACCATGGTTTCGTCTGTATACAGTTTCAGCTCCCTGAGTTTAGAAACAAACTCCTCTGAATTGTGCATATGGTGGTCCGTGAGTCCAACCAGTGGGGCTAGGATAGTTGCTAGGTATTTTGCAATCTTGTAACTCACTGAATTCATGCTACTTACGCTGGGTCTGAGGAAGTCCGTAAAAGCAGGGGACAGTCTCTCCAGGATATAACCAGTGGTAAGTCACCCTTTCAATTGTGTTATCTATCCTTCTCAAAAAGCTTTAAGCATTCTATTACTTTTTTCTTGTAATTGCTGGGGCTCTCTTTTTAGTTTTTGTTATGTATGTTGGTCCTCTAAAAGTGTGATAACCTTTTCGTGGTAGTCCACAGTGTTGAGGACGACAGTGCATCTTCCTTTGTCCGCAGGCAGAATGGTGATGTTCTCATTCCTGCTGAGGGATGTCAGAGCACTTCTCTCCTGGCTGGTGAGGTGGGATGGTGGTGGTTGAGGGCTGGAGAGCACAACAGAGACTTTTATCCTGAGTAGTTCAGCTTCTGCTGCACGCAGATTTTTGCTGTGAATGGCCGATGCTGTAGCTGTGATGAAATCTACAACAGAAACCTGCTTGGGTGTGATGGCAAAATTTAAGCCTTTGGAATATAGGCCACAAACTCTTAGGAGTTGACTCTTAATTATTAGGCTTGATCCTCTAATAAGCTCCCATGCACCAGCAATACAGTAACCCCCCGCCCTTTTGCAGTTCATATACTGCAGTCCTGCTATATTGCTGGACCACAGTATATGGGAAAAAAGCCTCCTGGGGTAAGCTGGAAAGGCTTGTTTCAGGCCCCCTGTACTTACCCCCGGGCTTGGCACTGCTGCAAACGGGCATTCAAGGGCCTTCCCGGGCCCATTGTAGGCTCCAAAAGGGCTTCCCCGCAAACTGGAAGTGACTTCCGGAAAACAAGAAGTGACCTTCCGGTTTGCAGAAAAGCATTTCTGAGTCCTCTGACATGCCAAGAAAGGCCCTCGACTCCAAAAGTGCTTTCAAGTGATCCAGAGGTTACTTCCTGTTTTTCAGATGTGACTTCTGGTTCACAGGGAAGCCCTTTTGGAGCCTCCGATGGGTCTGGGAAGGCCTCACAGGCTTGTTTGAGGCAGCACTAGGCCAGGGGTAAGTACAAGAGCCCCCAGTTAGACCCCCCCCAGGCCCAACCCAACCTGCATTCGCATATCACAGATTTTCAATTGTCACGGGTTGGGTTGGGTCCCTAACCCCCACAATAGGCGGGGGGTTACTGTTGCGAGAGAGAAAAACACAGTAGTGAGAGAAAACTCCCAAATTAATTTTCCATATGGGGAACTGTGAAAACTTTATAATATAACAAACATCTGTTATCAACCTATTCCAAAGTAATCAACTGAAATCCTTCTGCTATAACACAGTGGGTTCCACCACAATCTCTCTTGAGTTTCTAATAGACTGTCTGAGCCACACGCAACTCAGAAAATCATCAAGGCAATTTCTAGCAGTTTTCTTTACCAAGGGGGGCACTTTATATCTGCTGCCATCCACATATTTAAATTTAAGATCTTGTCTCAATCGTTTTATATTAAACAGGTTTACAGACTGAGAAAGTTATTCCAACACTAGAATACCCTGCCTGGCTCCACACCTGCAGATATTGGATTCAAGTGTTGTATGCTGACACTTCTGTAGGATATTTGCATCTTCTACAGAAAGATGTCCAAACTCATTCGTGTTTTAAACCTTTCCTACAGACTGCATTTATCAGGTTCATCTCTGGATTTTCTTCATGCACATGAGCTCAAAGCAATTAAATCTATTTTAGGAAAGCAGATGATAGATATTGACGTTCAATATTCCATATGAAAGGCTTGCAAAATCTGCTCATTTCTGCATTTTGGTCTGAAATTTGAATTCCCACAAAGTGCTAAGTACTAAGTATTTGGAAAAATCTAACCAGCCCCAAATACTGGCAGTTTTTTTTTTCATGCACCAGATTCAACTGCCTTCTGTCGTCAATCTTAGTGTTATGGTGTGCCATATGAAAACGGCCTCTGCTCCTGTGATGAGGAAACTACAACTCTGTAGCATGCACTGTTTACAGGGATGGGTATAGCAGATTCTTTTACCATGTAACGAATGATTTCCTGAGCAGGGCCCTGGATTAACATTTAAAAGATTTCCTAACAGATGGATGATCCTTGTCTCTCTGTTTTGTAGCGCATATTTCTTTTAAAGTCATTGAACTGTACTTAATTGTTTTAAAGTTTTTATGAGTTTAGTTGGGTCTATGACTACAGAATAAGAATTAATTGAATTGAACTGGATTTGAAACAATTGGTAATAGCTGCTAATTTTCTATCGAAATATTAGTGATCTTCCAAACTGGCCATCTCACCCACAAACTCTTAGGACTTGACTCTTAATTATTAGGCTTGATCCTCTAGCCAGCACCCATGCATCAGAAATAGTGAGAAAAAGTGTGATGTAATACAAATAACACAATTTTCATATATGTTTCACATAATTATCCAATATATATTCTTTCCAGGGGTATATAAATATTGACATGTGCACAGCAGGTGTAAAATAGTAGCTTTGTCATGAATTCACTTATCAAGATTAGAAAAGCCTGTTTTGTGAGTGACCAGTTCTACAATACAAAGAGGATTAATACTGACTTTACCCCATACACAAAATGGTTATTTCTATGCTACAGGGACCAGAAGTTTCCAGTTTCTAGTAGCTGTGGTACACATAACTTTCCCAACTTCTGTACTTATTTTAGAGTCTATAAGGCAAACTAAACAATTGAAAAAACTATGTTGTTGCTGTTGTTGCTGTTGTTGTATTTCCACATGCAATTGTGGTAAAGGCTGAAGAGAGCAAAACAATTTGGAAGAGCAAAGACATAAGCCTAATCCTTCATTTCCTTTCTACTTCTAATGCAGGCACTGTACTCAGTGCTGACAGACAGCTATCAAAATGAAGACATGAAAACAATGAATTTCTGAGTCTCGTCATTCATTTTTTTAAAAAATCTGTGAATTTCTTGTCACCAACCCAGGACCAGGGGCTATCTGGGGAGGGAGGGTGCATTTGCCCCAGGGTGGATATCTGGGGGGCACCTGGAGGGAGAGTAGCAGGAACAGGAAACCATGTGGCCTTTCCCCAGCAAAGGTTTCCCTGGTGGCACCTCAAGTCACAGCATTCCTACCCCAACGAAGCAGCTCCCAGGCTGCTTTGCCGGGGCCATGATGATTGCACCCCATTGGGGAGGGAGGTGAAGGCCAGGTAAGACTAAGCTGGGCTGCTGGGGCTCTTCAAAAGGAATCAATGAATTAATGGTACCCCTTTCCCCTGCAGAGGTAGTCAGACCCAGCTATTTCATCCCCCCCCCTTCTCTCTCTCTCTCTCTCCCCCCCCCTCCTATAAGCATCCCATGTCTCTTGGCTGGGCTGCTCTGGGAGGCAGAGAAGCTTTGCTGGGGGGGGGGGACAAGGAAGGGCACATCCAGCAGTTGCAGGGACCTCGTTTGGGGCAAGGTGCAACAGGAAGAGAAGGCAGCAGTCTGGCAGAGGTGAAGAAGTTAAACACACAATGTTCTGGGTTTTCTGTAATACTAAAGCACTTTCTGCTCAGTGGCAGCATAGCATCCATATCTATTCCCTTACCTTGACACTCCACATTTATTGAACAGAGACTTGATCTTTGTGTCTAATGTTATAATTTTATATATCCTTTGTAGTGCAACTAAAACACCAGGCATGACCTGGTTTGATGGAAAGCAGTCCTCTTTGCTTTCACTCGTTGTGCTGTGCTCACAGTTCTGTGCTGTTATTACCCACATTCATTAGTTTACTGTCTTTCCCTCTGCTACATTCCTTACAGGACATGGGGTAATTCAGAATAAGTCCTTTGCTTGTTGGTGCTCAATTAAAAAAAAGGGGGGGGGAATCACTATTAGCAAGTCCAGGTCATAAAGACAAAATCATCTACATTTTCAAGAAGCATTCCTCCTATTGATCTGGATTGTTATTGATTTTGGAGGAAGATCTCTAAGGAGATGAACAGATGGATGATAAAGAAGCAATTTTAACTGCCTACAACAAAGCATTACTTTTATTCTGTCCTAAGCTGTTGTACTGCACTATGGGCCGTACTGCAGGCAATAATAAATATCACAGGGACAAAAAGATTGAAACTACATAATTGGGCTAGGCAGAATGTCATGCAAAGCTCAACTTAAGAAACAGAGCATAAGAACATAAGAATAGCCTTGCTGGAACAGGCCACAGCCCATCTAGTTGAGCATTCTGTCTCACACAGTGGTTCACCATTTGCATCAGGGTATTCCTAAGCAGATGTCTTCACCTGCTTATGATTCCCTGCAAATGGCTTTATCGTATTTGTTTGAGATCTAGCACCCAAAAGTTTCCGGTAGTGCCCCCTAGTTCTAGTGTTGTGTGATAGGCAAAACAGTGTTTCCCTATCTAATTTGTCCATGCCGTGTATGATTTTATAAACTTTAATCAGGTCACCTCTTAGGCACCATCATTCAAGAGTGACGAGGCTCAGCCATTGCAGCCTCAGATGGTAAGGAAGGCGTTCCAGTGCCCTAATCATTCTGGTTGCCCTCCTCTGAACTTTTCAATTTCCATAATATCCTTCTGGAGGTATGGTGACCAAAATTCTTCACAATACTCCAGAGGGGCCTCACCATAGATTTATAAAGAGGCAAAATGACACTTGCTGACTTATTTTTTATACGCTTCCTAATGTTCCCTAGCATTGAGTTTGCTTTTTTTCACTGCTGCGGCACACTGGGTGACACCTTCATTGAGCTGTCCACCTGGACACCAAGGTTTCCTTCCTGGTTTCTTGCAGAGAATTCAGACCCCATCGGTTTATAAATGTAACTGGAGTTTTTTGGCCCAACTTGCATCACTCTGCATGTGGTATATGTCTTCTTCAGAGAATACTGAAGCAAAGAATTCATTGAGTCTCTCTGCATTCTCTCTTTCCTCTTTAATAATCCCTTTCCTTCCAATGTTGATTTTAGCTATACACTCCTCAAAGTCTTGCTTTGCTTTCCTGACTGTTGCCTTGCATTTGTTCTGCCAGAATATATGTTTCTGCCTGTTGTCCTCATTTGGACAAGCCTTCTAAATGAACTTTTCTTGATTTTGATCACTTTCCGAAGAGCTCCTGTAAGCCACATCAGAGTCCTCTTTGACCTGGCAGTGTCCTTTTTTCCCTTTTGGATATTAGAGATGGGCACGACTCAGCAAAATTTTTGTTTTTGTTTTCATTTTTTGTTTCGTTTCACAACAAAAACAAAAACGAAAAAATTTTCAGAAGCAAAATGACAACGGAAACGAAATGAAAAATTTTGCCGTGTTTTTCATTTTCGTTACGGCAGACACATTGCATTGAAAAGAATGCTAATGAAACGAAAAATTTTCATTTTCATTTTGTTTTTTTGTTTCGTTTCGTAACGAAAACGAAAATGAAAAATGCACAAAAAAAACCCAAAAAATGAAAATGAACCGAAACGGACCCCTAAACGACAAACGAAAAATGAAAAAATTATTTTTTTGAGTCGTGCCCATTCCAATTGGGCATCTGTTACTGTTTTTGTGAGCAGCCTCCATACCTCCTGGAGTGTTTGGACTCTCTCAATTTTCCCTTTCAGCTTCATTTTCCTCATCTTTGGGAAATTTCCTTTTTGAAAGTTTAAGATTCATGGCCATTTGAAAAGTTCTGTGTCCTTTCTGTGGCTTTCTGCCACAGGTGGAGCAGTTGGCGCCTGCATTGAACTCAACAACAATTGTGTTGAAATGATCCCTTAAGAATTACTAGAATAGTTTGCTAAATAGCATCTGGACTTATTGTCATTTGTGGTCTTGGATCAACCATTGCAGATTCACACTCGTGACACATTTGTCCTCTAACTATAGAGTCCATCTCCACTGCACCATTTACAGTTCTTTACTGCCATGGCTTCATGCAACAAAGTTTTGGGGTGTGCAGTTTGGCAAGTAATTTACCATTTTCTGCTAGTGCTGTAATTCAGGAAAAGGCACTAGAATTTACTCCAGCAGGAAATAGTAACTCACCAAATTATAAGTTCCAGAATTCCATCACACAGGACAATGGCAGTTAAAGCACTATGAAAAGACTTGAATTACAGACATGGTAGATACATTCAAAATGACTTTTATTTGTTTCCTTTCCTTTATTACTATGTGACCTCATTGCCTCCTAACATTTAACTGCTGTTAAATGATGTTTTGGATCTGACTGTGGCTCGAGTCCTATCATATTCATTCTGATCTAGTTCTTTCTAAATCTACTTACTGCACACTCTTTCAATTTATGTTGTGCACACATGAATTCATGCCCATGGTGATCATTCTACATTAAAACAAAAAAGGAATCAAATTTTGATTATTCATATTATGGTAAATGAGTTGACTATATTGAAAGTGTGGCAATGGGCAATATCATGACTTGGAGCATCACACATTCAACATACAGTAGTCTCCTGCCACATCACACCTCATATATTGCGGTCCCAGTATATCACAGATTTTTGAAGCGTGCCCCCACCTTGTCAAGCTGAACTTACCAGCGGGGCTCCTGCCTGCTCACGCCAAAGACAGGGTACTTGCAAGGCACCACTTTCAACTTCCGTCACCTCACCAAGCTGAAGGAGCCCCTGCCGGTTCCTTCAGCTTGGTGAGGGGGAGGGCTATGGAAACCCAAGATGGGGTGCTTTTGAGGTGAGGCACCACTTTCATAGCCCTCCACCTCACCACGGTGGGGTGGTGGGGGCTTCTTCAGCTTGGAGAGGTGGTGGGGGTTCTTTCAGCTTGGAGAGGTGGAGGGCTTTGAAAGCAGCATCTTGCAAGCACCCTGTCTTGAGCTTTCAAAAGCCTCCCCTTGGACAAGCTGAAAGAGCTCCTACCTGTCAGTTGACCAAGGCATCTACATATCACAGATTTTCTTTTATCATGAATGGTTAGTGAACCTAACCACTGCAATAAACAGGGGGCTACTGTATCTGCTCTAAATATGACTGGGAGCATGAGTGTCTACTTGATGACAAAGAGGGGTGCCCGCATCTTTCCGAATCATACATATACACATATGTGGCTATTACAACTGCATATCTACACGAGGCAGAGCTTACAGAATAATACAGGCGTATAGCATCAATCATACTAGCAATAGGAGATAGTTTGCTCTGTGACCATTACACACCCGATAGCCGTGTAGATGTGCAATGGGAAATGCATCCAATCATACAATCAGGCAATTGATTGGCAGCCACTCAGTTGCAACACCCATACTCATGTGTGCAACACTTTGCAGTAGGATTTTGGCCACTGTGTCATATTGCCATTGTATTGCACATAAATTATTGCAGCACACCATGATGCAATTTGGCCCTTCCCTCCTCCAAATTCCTGCTCACTGTCTTTAGTGTGAGGAACTGCAGACCAATGCTACAGTTTAAAAAAACCACTATGTGATTTTAATCCATTTTCTTCTGAGCAGAGTTTTTTCTGATCAATGGAAAAGCAAAGAAGGAAAAGGCAAAGGTATCTTGAGTTCTTTGAAAATTCTGTAATCATAGAATCATAGAATCATAGAATTATAGAGTTGGAAGAGACCTCAAGGGCCATCGAGTCCAACCCCCTGCCAAGCAGGAACCCCATCACAATATTTCCGACAGATGGCCATCCAGCCTCTGCTTAAATACTGTCAAAGAAGGAGACTCTACCACCCTCCGTGGCAGCATATTCCACTGCCGAACAGCTCTAACTGTCATGAAGTTCTTCCGAATGTTCAAATGGAATCTCTTTTCCTGTAGTTTGAAACCATTGCCCCGAGTCCTAGTCTCTGAAGCCATGAAGAACAAACCTTTTCCCTCTTCAATATGACATCCTTTCAAATATTTAAACATAGCTATCATATCCCCTCTCAGTCTTCTTTTTGATAGGCTAAACATTCCCAGTTCCCTAAGCCTTTCTTCATAAGACATCTCTTCCAGGCCTTCAACCATCCTAGTCGCCCTCCTCTGCACCCGCTCGAGGTTGCCAACATCCTTCCCAAACTGAGGCGCACAGAACTGGACACAGTACTCCAGGTGGGGTCTGACCAGAGCAGAATAGAGTGGCACTATCACCTCCCTTGATCTAGACACTATGGTTCTGTTGATGCAACCAAGAATCGCATTGGCTTTCTTGGCCGCCGCATCACACTGCTGGCTCATGTTCAATTTGTGGTCCACCAAGACCCCCAAATCCCTTTCACAGGTACTATTCTCTAGCCAAGTGTCCCCCATCTTATATCTGTGCAATTCATTCTTTCTACCTAGATGTAGCACCCTACATTTCCCTCTGTTGAAATCCATTCCATTAGCTTTGGCCCAGACTTCTAATCTGTCAAGGTCCTTTTGGATTTTCATCCGATCCTCTAGGGAATTAGCAACCCCTCCCAATTTGGTATCATCTGCAAATTTAATTAGCATACTCTCTATTCCTTCCTCCAAGTCGTTAATAAAGATATTGAAGAGCACTGGACCAAGAACAGAACCTTGGGGCACCCCACTGGTCACGTCTCTCCAAGATGATGAGAGACCATTTATGATCACCCTTTGCGTGCGATCAGTCAACCAATTACAAATCCACCTCACTGTAGCACTATCTATCCCACTTCCTACTAACTTCTTAGCAAGAATACCATGGGGAACCTTATCGAAGGCCTTGCTAAAGTCTAGATACGCAATATCCACAGCATTCCCCTCGTCTACCATGCCTGTAATTCTATCAAAGAAAGAGATCAAATTAGTCTGGCATGACTTGTTTTTAAGAAACCCGTGTTGACTTTTTGTAATGACAGCATTATTTGTTAGATAATTGCAGACTGATTGCTTAATAATCTGTTCTAGGATCTTTCCGGGAATTGAAGTCAAGCTGACTGGGCGGTAATTATTTGGGTCCTCTTTTTTCCCCTTTTTGAAGATGGGGACAACATTAGCCCTCCTCCAGTCGATGGGGACTTCCCCTGTTCTCCAGGACTTCTCAAAGATTATTGCCAATGGTTCTGAATGGGGATGATTACCACAGAATAAAAACTTCCCCCTGCTAGTTCTTTGCCATATGCAGGCATTTCAGCATTCAGCACTCTGCGTACCCTTAGAGGAAGTGCATATTCATGCCCTCCCTATCATTGCTTTCCTTATGCTTTCAGTTCTGCATCTGAAAAGGGCAGTGTCATGCTCAGATGAGCAAGAATCTACATTTTCCAGGTGCATGTCTGTGTTCCTTCATATAAGCCTTGCAGGTAATGCCTGCAGATAGTGGATGATCTAACCTTGCAGAACGCTTAGATCTGTGC
Organism: Phrynocephalus versicolor; assembly: GCA_023846285.1. Taxonomy (NCBI): domain Eukaryota; kingdom Metazoa; phylum Chordata; class Lepidosauria; order Squamata; family Agamidae; genus Phrynocephalus; species Phrynocephalus versicolor. The sequence goes on from JAHTLZ010003526.1 coordinate 57,781,795, forward strand.
CCTCTAAGTGTGTTCAGAATACCAGATCTGATAATGCCTGAATAGGACAACTGCATTTTTAAATGGTAGCTTTCATCAATGCTTGAGGAACTTTAAGCACTTAAAGTGACACAATAGCTATCTTATTAGCTGAACCTTACAGAATTCAAAGCTCCATACTAAGGTTTTAGTGAAGAATTTGTGAGTATAATGGGACCATCCATAATGGGCCTAGCTTCTTACAATTCCTTGTTAGAGTTTGTTGTACAAAAAAAATGTGAACTCAAAAGGTGACAGAAGCAGACTCTCCAGTATCTTAAATTAACCACAGAAAAAGGACCTTTGTTTGAGCAAACCTGTTCTGAAAGCAGAGAGAGAAAAAACATTTGCAAGTGGAAAGAGTTTCTTTCGTAGCGTTGTCAGTGATCAATAACTCCTATAATGTGTAGAGGCACTTGGGTAGTCTCATACTGTGAACGTAAAATCAAGGAACTCAGTGCTCAAATTAACCTCTTTTATTCTTGCATCTGTGAGCACAGGATTGGTTTTTAATCATCTGGACCCAGTATGCAGCTACCAATATTAAGAATGGAAACTTCAGTGGCCCTGGCTGAAAACTGTGCTGTATCACCATGAGCTCTGGCTGCTTTTCATCTGCCTGAACCTGTGAGCTTTATGCAATTCAAATGCAATGAAACTTATGCTGATGCTCATTAAATAAGTGCTCAACTGTGAAATCCTAAATAGAGCTCCCAAATAAATCCCACTGAGTTCGTGGCACCTTTCTCTCAGAAACAAAACAGGCATGCAACTGCAACCTGAAATATTAATTATTGACAATTGTAAGGATTTCATATTTGGGATGGTAATGAAAACATTTCCAAGCACAGAAGCATGGAAGAACACCAAAGTTCAGCTGCGTTGGCATTCTCTGCTGGAAACTCCAGTTCCATCAGTCATATATGAAAGGTATTCAGTGTCCCTTGGCTAAATATCTCCCCAGTCGGACTTGTAACTTGCAAATTCTTGCCATGCAGTGCAGGTGCTCCACAGTTCATTATCTAAATACTTATTCCCTGGGTTATTATGCAACATTACCCTGCTCTACTTTACTACATCTTCGCTCACCTTCTAAGGACTAGCCTTTAACATTATGTTTTTTCTTTGAGAACAAAACATAAAATCAGCATTGTCATTTGTTGACAATTTACTCTGTTTCCAGTTTGATTCACGCTTGCCTGTGATGTCATGTCACACCTATGTCTGCATTATATCTCATTTTCAAAACATATGCACGGAAACTTTCATTTAATTATGTATTTATATTGGGGGCAAGGTTTAACGGGGGCCTTTGTAATCTAATACCAGTGAAAATGCCACCATTGACAGCTTATCAGAAAAAGAAAGATTACAAGGAGTGTCGGTGCCATTTTGGAAAGGTGGATGGGCCTAAATGTCCCAAGTCATGGATCTTGTGAACTTGTGCCACAGATGGTCAAAAACTGAATGACGAGCAATTAAAACTGGTGAACCGGGCTGGTTCATGGTTTGGTTCCCAACCCAGTTTGTTTTGGTAAAGCAGATCAAAGTACTGAACCTTTTCCCTCTCAGAGCTTCAGCAAAATGGATGCCCAGCCCCTGCTTTCCCACAGCTCCATTGCTTCCCTACCCAGCCATGCCACCACCACTCCCACTGCCACCAGTGCCACCACCATCACAGGCAATGGGCCAGCTTCCCTTCCAGGAACCAGTACTGCTACCTCTGCACATGTGTCTGCAGCACAACCGAGCAGAAGGCAGGCACATTTGGAGGGGAACAAATGACCGGCTTCCCTTCCTGGTGCTGCCTGTCCACTTGTGCCCCACCTTGATCTGATCAGAGGGGCAGAAGCAATGTTGACACAGTGTTATGAAAGGAAGACATTACCTGCCTGAAGGTAGAAACACACACAAAAAACCCCAACAACCATGCACTAGTTCAGTTTTTCTGGTTAGTTTGTAGTGGTTTGTCGTTTGTGGTTCATGGCTAACCACAAACCATAATTTTTCAAGTTCATGCCCATCTCTAACTTGTACAGTCTTAATGGGTGTCCTTCTACATATTGCAGGGAAGAAGTTGTGGTCTTGGCCATACAGGGAGCTTACTCTTTCACTTAGAGGGAACTGCATGATGGAAGAATGGCGGGGAAAAGATCTAAGTGGTCATGTGACTCCTAAAATGCATGTTTGTCCCAATATAGAGAGACCATTGAGGCCAACAGTTTTAGGGAAGCTGCAACGGGCACCATGGGGTGAGTTTTCACTAGGCATAGGCAAATCACCTATGTATGCTGAAAACTAAGGTATAGATAAAATGAACCTCCTAACTTCTGTACTTCTTATATATTGCATACCAAAGTCATGCATTTTCTCCCAAAGCAGACTTTCCCAACTCAATCTTTCCTTCAATAGGAATTTATATCCTCTTCCCCACTAACTGCAGCTCTGAATAGGGCTTAAAAAGAACAGAACACCCCAAACCCTGATACAGTCTTCCAAAGCAAGTTTTTAAAAAGTGAAGTGGTACAGGAAAATAGGGGTCCCTCGTGGTATCCAGTGGAATCTGATGAAATCCAAAACTATTTTCTATCATAATTTGCATTACTAAAGATTTTGCCCACCAAACAGATGCTGAATACAATTTTGATCTGAAAGTCCTGTTGAGCTGCAAAAGCTTATGGATGATGATGATCAAACAAGGAAGGAAGACTCTGTCCTTATGAGAGTCTGCAGGGATCAAATTCCTCATGCTTCCTTAATTAGTGGCAATAAGATTTTACCCTTTTGTCTGTTAATAAATAAACCTGTTGTTTATTTTTATAAGCTTTCCTGGAAATAAAGAAGTATCTGAAATGTCTTCTATTCTTCTTTGTTTATCATGCTTTCATTCTATTTTAGGAAGCCTTCATAATTTGTGATTTTGCATTTTTTGTGTGATATGATTGTTTTTATGCCGATTGTCAGACATGCTGAATTCAGTTGCGAGAGTTCTGTAACTGCATTACAGTAATACCTTGGTTTAAGAGTAACTTGGTTTAAGAGCATTTTGCAAGACAAACAAACATTTATTCTAAATTTTGCCTTGATCAACAAGCAATGTCTTACAATACAAGCATTAGAGCAGGCCACATGATCACAAGTGAGCCAGTGGTGGTGTTCTCTCTCTCTCTCCGTCTCTGCTAGATTGTAGGTGACTCTCTGGAATGTTCTATCTCAGGCACCCTCCAAAGCAGAAGAGAGAAGGAAGTTCTCCCTTGCACCAGCCAGGAACCTTTTCAAAGGTGAGTGCAGGTTCAGGTTTTACTTATATTTATATTTAATTTGTTTTCACCATCTTATTTTTCAAATCATTTATAGTCATGGGGCAGCCAGTCAGCTACGCATTGCAATTTATTATTATCACATTAAAAACACAGACTAAAATCCAGTTGTTAGTCCCAAGCAGAGTAGGTACCACAGGCAGGTCCCTAAACCATGGTGTGGATGTGGACTTCTAGCCAACTTCTTTTGTGAGTTTTGGCATTTTGTGTGTACAATATGTGCTCTGTGGGTCCCCAGAACAAATCATCTGAGTTTCCATTAGTTCTTATGGGAAATTTGCTTTGATATAAGAGTGTTTTGGTTTACAAGCATCTTTCCAGAATGAATCATGCTCATAAACCAAGCTATTACGGTAACTGGAGATACAAGAATTGAATGTCTAGATGCAAAGCACACACTCTGCCTATTAGTCGATCCTACTTTTTCCACATATAGAAGATGCAAATGGCTGGTGGTCTCTCAATGTCAGAGCTGAAAAAGAAACAGCAAATACTGCCTCCCCCACTTCCTGGGCATGGGTTACCTGGGATTAAAAGATCTCTGGCTCCAAACCAATGACTTTAGCAAACACATCCAGGCCAGGATGACTAGTATGTCACTGATTCCTTTTTTATTCCTTATTTATTGCACTAAAAAGTACGAGGGTCTCAGAAAAGCTTATGTCAAAGCTGTAGTTAGATGTGATTTATTATAGTGAAAATCCACCAGGAGATGGCAGAGATAAATATTGCAAATGTATCTCTTCACAGTGTTGCTATGTGACCCATTTAGCCTGGTTTCCCGTGCATTTTAGCAATGTCACCCAGTGGCTGTTTGGATCATCACCTGGTCTGGATTCCAAGCTTTTTTTCTCTCTTTAGAATTAAATCTCTCTTTTGATCAATTGTTTGTGAGAACATGTGAATGGGCAACAAATGAAGCCCTTCAGTGCCATAAACTCTTGACACAGATAGAAAGCAAAGGAAATGCTGCAGTTCTGAGAACAAATTGTTCTTCTGCAAAGAGCTGAAATCCTTTTGCAGAAATCTGTTTCCAGAGCTGTTTGCATTAGGTGGTTATAGCTACTGGTTTTCTAAACCTGAACTCTGAAATTTCTGACATTATGTATATTATTCCATTTCCCACTTGGGCAGGGGGTGGCTTTGATGAGCCTTGGGCTCCCTTCTAGCTCTGCAGCTTCAGAGATCTCTGAAATGAAGATGGTTACTTCATGTCTCTCTCATCGCACTTCGCTGTCCCGCTTGGGACTGGTACAAAAAAATGTTACTCCACGTCCATTGCGTGATGGCGGGAGTTTGTCCTGACCGTGCCCCCCTGAACTGGGATTTAAGTGTGATGAGCCATACCTCTCCCTGACCTCGGGAATCTTCTTGTCTCGGTTCTTGTTTCGAGATGAGAGCCCGTGAAGTAAGGCTCATCACGCAACGTGTGCATTCTCTATCTAGTGGCAGGAGTGCGAAGTTGCATTCTCCATTACAATCCCAATAGCATAAACAATGCATCGCAGAGAGGGAAGAAGGCATAAAACCTCAAACTTTGCTGCTTAATGCATGAAATGCAAAGATACGGAGAATTGAAATATCAAAAAACGGAAGGTGGGACCAAAAAAAAAAAAAAAGGAAAGGAAAACTCAGGCAGGGAAGTATAGATATTGTCACGAAACAGGACATGAAGTAACAGTCGTCACAATACCATCAATCATGCTCGTGGGTAAATGGAAACAGGGACAGAACTGGGACAAGACCACATGACCGTGAACGACGTTAGCATGAAACAAACATAATCTCGGAATGAGGAAGGACGTGAAGTAACCGCCAAAGAATGATACCAGCTGCGGAAACTGCTCCCAGTTTGGACTTCTGATAGTAGAGTGAGTTATTTATCTTCAATCATATGAATCTGGTGAGATTCTGAAGCAGACTGACCCATCTTGGTACCAAACTGGAACAATTAAGAGCCTTACTCCCTGAAAAGTAATGCTTTCTATTTTGAACAAAACATGATCCTTTCTCATCATCCAATCTCTTTTCCTGGGGTGGTGGAGCTCTTTAGTGGGTGCATAGCTTGAATGTCTGAATCCCAGTCTTAACCAAACTTGCAGATCTTGTCAGAGAGAGTCAGAGGAATCGTCTTGGCTAATTTGGGGCCTCTAGAGGTTGGGGGGGGGGGCTTTTAAAGGGGAGAGAAATCAATTTGTCAGCCTGAACAAATCACAAATCATAATGAATCACCCACTTAAAAACTCATCGCCATCTCTAATAGTGAACATTAAAAGGTAAAGGTAGTTTTTCCCCCCATACATGTGTGCTAGTCGTGTCCAACTCTAGGGGAAGTGATCATCTGCATTTTTGAGCCAAAGAGCCAGTGTTGTGCAAGTCCGTTGCCACATGGCCAACATGGCTACAAGGAAACACTGTTTACCATCCCAATTTTTATGGTAGTACCTATTTATCTACTTGCATTTGCATGCTTTCAAACTGCTAGGTTGGCAGGAACTGGGGATAACAGCAGAAGCTCACTCCACTGCATGGCACCCGGGGTTCAAATCAGTGAGTTGCCAACTTTGCAGCCAACCATTTCAGTGCTCTAGCACACTGAGCCACCACACCCCAAAGCAACAGTGAACATTATACAGTAGTACCTTGTATAACGTAATTAATTCGTTCCAAATTAAATTACGTTATACAAATTTTACGTTGTACAAATTGAAATTTCCCATAGGAATGCATTGAAAACAGATTCCCCCCCCCGCTCACCTCTTGCCGGAGCCCCGGAGGCAGGCAGTAGGGCGCACCGCCGGCCCGCCCCGCCGGGAGGAACCTCAGCATCCGCGGTGGCGGCAAGCGGAGGACCCCTGCGCAGGTGCCAGGTAAGGGCACCCCTCCCTGGCTCGCCCCTCTCCGTGTCTTCCGCCCCTCCACTCCCCTCTCCTCTTTCCCTGACCGCCCCCCGTCCTCTTCCCGGGCGGCCGCAAGTGGTGGACGGAGGTGGTGGGGGGAGGGGGCGGATTTTTTCCCCGTTGTACGGATTTTTCGTTGTACAAACCCTCCGTTATACGAGGGTCTACTGTACTGTATATACCATATGGGGGGGACCCAAGAAAATTATTTTCACATGCAGTACCACAATGTGACACTAGAGGGTGAGAGACACCATCCTATACATTCTACACTAACACCTTCTAATGACTAGTTCTGGTAATACATGTGAAAATAGTTTTTCTGAATTTTTAAAATATTTTTAATATTTTCATATTGTGGATAAGCAAACCATAGATACTGATACTTACTGTGTAATAAAATATTCAAACTGCTTCTCTGAAACAGGCAACACTTTGTTTCCCCCTCTGATTAGTGGGGGGATTTTGGTGGGTGAGGGAGTGTTCGAGGATTTTTTATGTGTGTGTGTTGAGGGGATTTTTTATTGTGTGTGAGAGTTTTGGGGGATCTCTCTCTCTCTCTCTCTCTCT
>JAHTLZ010003526.1:57804805-57823657 GCA_023846285.1 Phrynocephalus versicolor
ACAACAACAACAACAACAACAACAACAACAACAACAACAACAACAACAACAACAACAACATAGCAATCACAGTGTTTTCCCATTCCTCATTGATGCTTCCCTAACCATCCAATAACAATATATTAATGGGATTTCAGGAACATATTTTCAAATGGAACAAACTGATGGTCATCCTGAGCCTCACACTATTCTATCTCACATCTAATGCTTTGAAAATACATGTGCAGAAAAGACAAGCAGCAAACAAAAACAAATGTTATACAGGGGCTTGGATTTAAGAGCCACTGAAGTTACTGTACAACATAATTTGTTTTGACATTTTCAAAATGATGGATCTTCCTGAATGTTTAGAAATCATCACTTACAGCCCCTTAGAAACTAGACTTGATTATCTACTCTGTTTAAATAAATTTTATGTATAAATAGAATAGACACTAATGACTGTGGCATTAATACCATGTACAAACTCTCTTGCTCTCACGTGGAGATGTAGTTGTTTGAAGCTCCTGATCCCATTTGATGACAAAATTTAGCCTGGTTCAACACTTCCTATAATGAATACTCTTTCAGACAATACCACCATCCATCCATCCATCCATCCATCCATCCATCCATCCATCCTCCTCCTCCTCCTCCTCCTCCTACTTCTTCTTCTTCTATACAGTGTAATAGCCATATTGCAAAATATGGGTGTGCTCTTTCATTTTTCTGGATTCCATCATCCAGAATTCTCAAAGAATTCCTCACCCATAAATTCTGGGAGTTTCAGCCCACAAATACAGACCTACAGAGATCTATGTTTCACTCACTTAGATAAAGGTTGCAAGGCCTTCTACAGCCTTGCTTCCTATTGTCAATGTAAAGGAGAAAACAAAAGAAAAAGAAAATTGACACAGTGCTTCCTAAGAGTTACAGTCTTGTTGCCCATTAGCTCTCCAGAAGGTACCTCCTAAAAACTACACATGCAGACTGCATGGTGGCAGCTTTGTTTTATATATTAACAGTGGGAACCAACACCAGTGAAACAGTGATCCAAAAATGCACAAATACACAAACCCAAGAAGACATCAGTTTGGGCCAACTCCAAAAACAGCTCACAGCAGCTGGGTCCTGATCCATGCAATAAATATTTGGCTATAGGCTGGGTCAGGGAGTACCTACTGTAGCAGGCAGCCTCATCTATAAATATGTATCACTTAGAGGAATGTAAAGAACTGGTATTTGCATAGGCAATAGTAAAGCATGGGGGGAGAGCCAACATGTATATATACCTGTGAATGTATCTGTATTAGGGATGAGCACCATACGAAAAATGACACACTGTTTCATTGTTTTGTAAGGTTTCTAAATGTTTCAAATGAAACAAAATGACAGACAGTGCGTTGTCCCGAAACAAAAAGAAATGATGTTTTTGGATTGGGGGACTGAACCAGGGAGATGCTGCAAGATCTTGTTTCAGGCAAGGGGCTGCAGGGAGATCCAGTGGCTATTTCCCTGCTCGATTCTGGCCATCACCACCCAGTTGGTTCTGACATTTCGAGCTGTCAAAAAAACCAGCTGGGTGGCAGTGGCCAGAACTGGACAGCAGAGGAGAGAGACTTTTAAATTTTCCTCCTCCACTCTGTGGTCACAACAGGGGTCTGAGAGAGTGGGTGCTGACATCAACCCTCACAGACCTCTACTGCTGCATCGGAATCCTCTTGGATTCTGAAGCAGCAGAGAGAGCCCTTCTGCTGTGTCAGAATTCAAGGAGATGCCCTTTCATTCTGAAGCAGCAGAAGGGGTCTGAGAGGGTGGGCTCTCAGACCTCTTCTGCTGCGTCGGAATCCCAGATAATGCCCTTGGATTCCACAGCAGCAGAGACCCTCACCACCTGGGTGAAGGAGGGGTGGTAGGAGCTTTGATCCTGTGCAGCTCTCTGGTTCTTCTGAGCCAGGTGAGTGTCAGGTGGTCACTCGACCCTCACGTGGCTCAGAAGGAGAGTGGTGGAGGACTGGAGCCTTTTGAATTCCCCACTGCACCAGCACCCTCACTAGTGCAGTGGGAAATTCAAAAGCCTCCAGCCCTCCAGTTCTTCTGAGCCAGGTGAGGGTCATGAGACCACCCCATGCTCACCTGGCTCAGAAGAACTGAAGAGCCACTCAGATCGAAGCCCCCGCCACCCCTCCTTTGCCCTGGTGAAGGAGTGATGGTGGCGGCTTCTACTTTCTGATTCTTTTGAGCCATGCAGGGTCACCTGACACTCGCCTGGCTCAGAAGAACTGGAGACTGGAGACAGTGGACAGGAAACTTTTGAATTTCGGGCTGCACCAACACCCTCACAGATACCGCATCCAATTCAAAAGCCTCCACCACTCTCCCATCTTGAGCAACCACCACCCAGCTGTTTTTGACAGATGGGGATGTGGGAAGGGGGTGGTTTTATTTCTATATTATTTTATTTTTAAAAAAATTATAATATTTTATAATATTTTATAATATTTATAATATTATAATACTATAATATTATAATAATTTTATAATTTTTTATTTTTATAATATTTTATAATATTTTATAATCCTAAGCAACCACCACCCAGCTGGTTTTGACAGCTGGGGATGTGGGGAGGGGCTGGTTTTATTTTTATATATAGGGTCTGGCTGTTGTATAGTTGTATAGATAAGGATCTGATAGTATATACTGTAGAGCTATTGCTGAATGTATTTCAATTTGTTGTTTCAAAAATGTCTTTTGTTTATTTTAAAAAGAATTTAACTTGTGAGACTCCAATGAGTTCAGCTACAGAAATAAATTTTAAAGGTGGCAGTGTTAAATTCCGAATATGCGACACCTACTAATGCATGCTTCAAGTTGGAAGCATGAATATGCGACACCTACTTATGCATGCTTCAAGTTGGAACCATGAATGACCTATAGAAGTAGCTGTTTTGGTAGGTGTATATGCCAAGTTACCAGTTAGTAGTCAGCGAGGACACTGCTAGTGGCCTAGGGCCAAAGACAGATATACTTTGTTTTGTGTTCATTTTTTAAAAGCAAAACTTTAAATCGAAAAATGGGTTGCCTATTTTACTCTAATGGAGCTTTCCCCCCTCTCTTTTATTCCTACGGCCTGTGCCATGTTTGTGAACACAGAAACAGGGAGAAATAAGACTGCTTTATGAGCATCCATCTCAAGAGAGGAAAGAAACAACTGTTAAAGCAGTACTTGAACATGTCTTAATTGTACTGGACTGTATATTATCCCTCATTATCCTTTTCCAAGGAGAAAGGTGGAATAAAAATACTCTAAAATAAATAAAATAAATGAAAATAAGTTACAGAAAAAATATCTTCAATGGGAATGCAGAGGTGTCCATTTTAAACTAAGCTATTTCAACCTACTAGGTTTTTCTCTAAAATAATTAAAACTGTTTATTGCATGTAGCCAGTTTATACTGCATTAAACAAAAGAATGATGTTACTACGGAAAGGAACCAAAGAAGTATTAATTAAAATGTCCCTATAAATTGCATTAAAATCAGAATGATATAAATATATTTGAAAATTTTGGGAAGAAATAGAAAAAATAATCACCAAAGATTTTTTTTAAAAACTGGAATGAAACCTGAAACGTATTTGTTAAGTATTCTAAAGTTAAATTCGAGACAAGAGATGAAAATTTGTCTTTATATATTAAGAGCAGCTAGAATTCAAGTAGTAAAACAATGGAAAACAAAGGAGTAACCTTCAGTAGAGGACTGTTTCATAAAATTACAATAATTAATATTAATTGATAAAATTGTAGACTCATTGAAAGGAAACAGTGGAATGGAACATGAATCTCAATGGGGGAAGTGAAGGATTATCTCAGAGAGAAACGGGGGAAAAGAAACAAAATCTGTCATCTAAAAGGTATAAACCAGAGGAAGAATTGTTTCCAATATTGGTAGAGATAGAAAATAAAAGTAAAGCAGATTGTTAATACGAATACAAAATAAAAATAAAGAAAGGTACTATTAAGGGTGCAAAGAAAATTATATGGTGGAATATGTTTTTGTTTTATTTTGTTAAAATAATGTTTACGATACATTGCTGTTTTTCTGACATACAATTACATTGTGATAATAATTTCCTTTGTTTTTTAAAAAATGTAAATAAAATTGTAAAAAGAAAGATTGACCAAGTCAATTAAGAAGTTCACACTCAAGAGCGAAATGTCTGGTGATAAGCTGTCAAATAAGCGGATGAAAAATATGAAATAAAAAGCATCAAAGATGCACAGAGGAATAGATAAATGAAAAAAGTAAGGGTACAGCATCCTAGCAGCCCAAAAGGGCCAGGTAACCTGCCCCCTCTGTTCTCATCTTTTCCAGGCTTAATTCATGGTGCTAGTTAGTTCCCTGTCTGTCCACCAGCATGCTACTGTTCAATCTTAACCAGACACTTATTTTTCTATCCTTAAATGGCAGATCTGATGGAAACATTTTTCTTTTAAAAATGATGCCTTTGAATATGAATATGATTTTTCTCCATGAGCATGAATTTCATACACTTTTACGAATTAGTGACACTTTCACAAGGCAGCAATAACAAGCAATGCATGATAATCAGTCATAATTTGTGCCCTGTAGAAGATTATTTTCATTATTATTATTTTAATCAGCTCTCTTATGTGTTTTACAATCACTGTGAAGATAATTATTGGCTTTATTATAAGATGTCTCTGCCTTGAAAATTTGTTTTCTTTATTTGCTCCTTGGATGTAAACCAATCAAGTCTTGCCAGATCACATTTTCCCACCGTATCTCATCCCTTCTATTCCGATGTTCCTTCTGCAACATCTGCAGGTCGGGGTTCAGATAATACTTAAGAAAATAGTTCACTCTCTCACACAAACTTTATTCTTTCTGACCATAGGACTTAACAATGTACAAACTAGAAAATAAAATTCAGTTAAAACAGGTGATTACCATAAAACCAATAAAATCCAATCCAAGAATAATAACGTAATATTACCGTCAACTATATACAACATTTATGTGGCAGTATGGTTCTTGACAAACTGAGACTTCAGTTTCTTAGCTGCCAGTGCAAATTGTGCTACCGCATATGTAATATACATCTGCGTATCAGCAAGCAAACCTGTTACTGTTTCCATGGTGGTGCAATTAGGAAACAGCTGAACAATGGGTGACAAAAATCTTTCTCTAGGATTTTTATGAAGAGGACAGAGCAGTAAGTAATGAATTAGATCCTCAATCTGATAGCAGCAAAAAACATATTTTCATTCCTCAACTGGGATTCCTTTGTATCTCCCTTCGAGGTATGCTAAGACACTCCTTCTCTAATTTTACTGCTGAGACCTGATTAGAACATACTGGGCTTAAGTTCAGTTCAAACGTTCCAAAGCAGTTACCTAGTATAATAATTTAAAAGTAACATTTTACTTCCTTGATATTCAAAAGTGTCTAAAAGAGTTACTTGTCATTCATGTTGCCCAACAGCTTAATTTTACAAACCACTGGACTGTAATACAAAACATATTCTAGTTGTGAATTTGCACCAACCCTGAAACTGCAGAACTATGAAAGCCAGCTACAAAGCAACAAACTATCAAAACCACTACACAGCAATAAAATTATCCCAATTTTAAGTTTTTAATTTAATTGGATCTTAATGAATGTAAAGAGAGGGGTGATATATAATTCTCTCTGATATACAGTATTCTCTGATATACTAAGTTTGAGTCTTCTCTCTCTCTCTCTCATAATAATATGTTGGTTACCTATGTACAATTATGTACATAGCTATGTACAAATATAGGGACTATTTTTACATGAATGTCCTTCATTCTTTGCCATTTTTTTCATTATTCATCCCCCTCCGCCATTCTAATTAACTGCTTATAAGCTTTGGTATTTCTTTTACAAAGACCACTTCCTAGGCAAAAGGCATTAGCAAGAAAGGAGCCCCAATGATGCCTTTTCTGAAGGAAAGGAACACCACCAGCCAGGTTTATGTTCCCCACCCCTCTAATTCCTCATTACTTCATTAAATCATATTGGAAAGCTCAATCGTTTTATATCATAGACAGATCTGCCATACCTATCACTAAGAGATTCTAGGTTAACTAAGCCATTTTCAAAGGAGAACTTAACTTTTACTAGAGTTGAATTTATTTTATTGAATTTCTATTTGACTATGAATATATGTCTATGGGAGGAGGTATTAACCTGAAGGCCAGCACATTCGGTTCACAAATTTATTCACTGAACAACAAACAGCCTGAGATTTGCACAAGTGCACATGGTTTCACTCAGTCCTGCCCAACTCCATCCCACCCAAAACCCAAGGAAAACAAAACCAAAATCATCTATATGCTTGTTTTCCAAGGATTGCACCAGCACGAGAAGATCAAATATTTAAGGCCCATGGTGCAACCAGATGGCCTAGTTCACAACAGGGCCTTTAAATCATGGCATGCTAGCATTCTGTTGTAGCTCCAAAGTATACTCAGCAAAAATGGAAGATCTCAGTGGGAGGCACATCCAAAACAATACTGCCTCACTGTTCTGACATTTGCTTCCTTTCTGTGACATAAAAATGCCTGTTAGCTTTGCAGTGGTTACTGTTTCCTAATGCACTGTCAACAGCTCCTAGTCCTAACTTGATAATGCACTGAGAAGCTAGGGAACAGTGCAGTTCTTTCTGTACTGTGTTTTAGGAAGGCAACAAAGGGTTTGTTACGTTGTCCAAAGGATGCTGAAAAGTTCAGGGTGCTTTGGGATTAATGAAAAGGAAAAAGGAAACAATTTAAAGGGTTTCATAGTGAAGAGGCTGGCTGTATCTGAAATAAGCAAGAAGATTCAAGAAGGTGAAATGGCTGCTAAGAAGGCCTTGCTAGGTTTTTCATACAGGAGATGATGCTTTATTATTCCATTTATATGCTACTACTATAAAGCAGCTTTCCCCCAATAAATAGCTGTACAGTGATGTCACCAGCTGGACAATGTTGTTGCATACAATTAAAAAAGTGTGCTCCTTGTATACAACTAGAGATGTGAAGGCCTGGAAAAACCCAGAAAAATTCAGTTTTTTTCGGAGGGGGGAGGTCCGGAAGCCTTTTGGTTTCTTCCCCATTTTTTTAAATGAAAAAAAATGATTATGGAATGTTTTATTTTAACATGATAAATAAAATATTTTAAGACAGGGTGTTCTAATATTTTCCGAATCATTTCTAAAAAATATGCATAGTATTAGATTATTCTAATTTCTGTGCACTGAAGACTAGAGATGGGCACGAAACGAACAATTTTTCATATTCATTTTTATTTTTTCATTTCGTTACACAACGAAACGACAAACAAATTTTGTCTCTAAAATGAAACAAAACGAACAGAAACACCGGAAATTTTGTCGTGCGTTTCGTTTCCATTACTGCAATATGAATGGATTGCTTAAAATGCTAAAAAAAATCACAAAAAAAATTGAAATTAATGGTAACGAAATGGTAACGAAATGAATGAAAACGAAAACGATTTTTTTGCAAAAAATCACAAAAAATGGAAACGAACTGAAACGGACGCTGCAAACGACAAACGACAAATGAAATGCCATTTTTTTTATTCGTGCCCATCTCTACTGAAGACAAGCAAGTCCTGGGTTACAAACTGAACTATCCAATGCAAGTACAAGATGCATTTCTTCCTTTAGGTGGTGCTGCTATTGTCACAAGGAAAAGGAAAAGGTTTCATTTTTGCATGTGGGTAGCTGTGTTTGGTTCTGTTATGTCCTCTTTGCTAGGCCTCAAAGCCGTGGAAGAAAATACAGAGCAGCCAAAATGATTCTACTTAATTTTTTCCTAAAATTTCCATTAATTTCCAGGAAAAAGGGGGGGAACTGGGGGGGGGGGTCCCGAGCTTCAAAATTTCCAGACATTTTACATCTCTATATGCAACCCCATAGTGCATAAAGCACTCTCTGGGAGGTTTACACGGAATTATACAGGCTACAGATTGTGCACTTCCCCACCCCACAATAGGCTGGGTGGATGGAAGGATAAGTCAACCTTGCACTGACTTCCAGGGATTGGACCCTTGGTCATGAGCACAGTTTTGGCTGCAGTACAGTAGTGTAACCTCTGCTCCACAAGGCTCTCAATATTAATAGTTCCCATCTCTGTTATGTTTTAAGGGGATAAAAAAGCTCCTAAACTACTACAGCCCTCATAGACAGAGACTAGGCATTCTAGAAGTTGAAGTCTAGGAAAGTACTGCTTCCTTTCAGTTGCACATAACCCCTAGATACATATTCTTATTAGGGTATGTGTTCAATATATTTCTCATTGCTTTTTAGAGAAACATTTAAACAAGATTCTACACACCCTTCAGCCTGAATAGTGTAAACATGTCCCCCCACCCCGCTGCCCTGAAGATCCATGTAAAATTAAGTCATCAAGGCTTATTAGGTTTGTCTTTATGTTGAAAGCCAAGATGGGACCTTCAAGAAGACATCTCTGTGTTTTTGGTCACAATGCATCCCCATTAGTATGCAAATTGCTCATTTTCACTTCTAATAAACTGCTCCTCGCTTATTTAGTCAAAACAGTATGTTGAGCATGGCAAACACTTAGCCCTGGCCTCGTCTATTTTCAGAATTATTCATTTTCCTAAACACTGCCACTATTACTCCTGAATATATCGAAATAGATGCATGTGGCAGCTGACATCCATTAGCAACAACACAACATAGATCATGGAATTCACAACTGTTGACAAAAGTTATTCACATTTTTAAAAAAACAAATGACTCTGGAGTTACAAATAAAACTATGAATAAGAATGCAGCTTACCAAGGTATTGATGCCATTAGAAATGGATTTCAAACACATCTGCCTACTGAAGCTATTAAATTGGAGTGTGTTGGGAACTTGGGAGAGAGAAGTGGGGAGAAGGGATAAAACATTTGACTCAACAGAAGATTCAACATTTGTATCACACTTTCTTCACTTTGGGTGCTTTTACACGACCCCTAAGATCCGTTGGCCACTTACATTCAGACCAGAGATCTTGGGGGCTTGTTGCTATTCCTGTGTTCCTACCCCTCCACACGCCATTCCTCCCATCTGTGTGAGGGGAGGGAGAAAAAAAGGGAGAGAAAAATGCAGGCTCACCTCTGTCTGCCAGGTCACAGCCCCAGAAGCAAGCATTCCAGTCTCTTAAGATCTCTTAAAAGGGCGGGGGCCCGGCAAAAAAAAAAAACACAAGGCGAGGAGAGCCTGGCACTCACTGCTTTACAGCCGCATCAGAAATTTTTCACCTTAGGAGACTAGGTACTAGGAAAATGTGCCGGGACGCGCTTAGGTGGGCATGGTTGCACTTAATTTTCTTTCAAGTCCGGAGCTGGTGGTAAAACAATTTTAAGCTCCGCATCTGGGAGGCCTTTGCCTCGGATTTTAGGGGTCGTGTAAAAGCGCCCTTTGTCTGCACTGGACCAAAAGGCCTTTATACTTTCATCCCTATAAAAGAGGGCAGTGAAATAAAAAGAACATTTTGGCAATCCCTCCAATGTAGAACCAGTAGATCATTCTGAGCAGACCACAGATGCCCACCATGACCAAATGTTCATGATTTCCAGCATACGCTCACTCCAGCCTGCCCCGAAGAGCTGCTCATAACAGAATAGACCCATTAAACCAATATATCTGACTGTTAAGTCAACACTGATGTAAAATTCCACTGATATGGGGGTGTAGTGTAACTGGGGTGGTTACTTTTCTCTTTATCTCTTCCTCTGCTGGCTGACATTTTTCTTCTGGGAACGGGATGAGGCTTATATATCTGACTGTTAGAAAACTTCAAAGCTCAATTGAACCATTTCATCCTGGTCCTCATCTGTACCTGATACAGTAAAAAAATTATCTTTTAAGAATTGTATCCTCACAAAAAAATATTAAAATTAAATAAGTTACCTAGGTGGTTTGCAATGGAATAAAAAACTATAGCTTTGCAAAAAAAAAAATGCTGTCATAAAAAAGCCCGTTTCAAACATTAAGAAATAAATACTATGGTTCTATACACGTATGATTCCAATTGTGCTTACTCCTAGGTAAGATGATAGAGAATTACAACCCTGACCTTTCAAGAACATTGGACTTGAGTCAAGAACTTGATGCAGATCTCAGTATACACCAATATACTTTGGTTCAAACAACTATGAATAAGAGATACTGTAGTTCTAAAAGTAGACTAAAGGGGGGGAAGTGATCGATTCGCCCATTTTCAGGCAACAACACAAAATTCAATAACAAATTGTCTAACTCTCACTTCACTGTAGTAGCATATGTCATCTTTTCTGACTGCTGGACACAGAAAGACAACCTTGGAATATTCCCTAAAGAAGGAAGTTTACTTGGAGATCAGTTTAGTAGTCTGCTTAGAAGTGCTGCTAAGAAGTGCTTAGAAGACTATTCGCCCTGCAGGAGGTTTTCTTTCCATCAGCACTTTAAAAGAGCATAGTCACACGTTATAGCAGATTGCAAAGGCTATTACTGTGATGGTTTGTGCTGGTGTACTAGGGCAACTGCCTGGCAGACTTGCAAGCCTCGCCCTTCAGTAGCTACCAGGGAACAGCTCCTGATGCAGTCCCAGAGTGGGCCAAGAGTGGCACAGGAACATCTCATGGCAACACCTGAAAGGGCCTTCTCAGCTGCTGCACCCAGACTCCAGAACTCCCTTCCACTAGACGCCAGGACTGCCCCATCTCTGATGTCTTTCCGAAAACAGGCAAAGACCTTTTTCTTCAGGCAAGCTTTCCCTGAATGCTGGACTACCTATTATGTGTCTTTTATATTATATATGGTAATACATGATCACATAAACTTTGTGTTTATAACCTCTTATAACCTTGTGTGATTGCATTGATGCTATGTTTTCAGTGTTTCCATCACTCATAACTTTTACTGGGAATTCTTTCTCTCTCATTAACTGCTCCCATTCTCTTGCAGTTTTAATGTAATGTTGTCTTTTAATGCTGCAAGATGTCTCTCAATTCCCTGTTCTCAATACTTGAATATGTCTTAATTGTACTGGACTGTATACTGTCCATCATTACTGTAAGCTGCTTGGGTCCTTTTCCAAGGAGAAAGGTGGAGTAAAAATACTCAAATAAATAAATAAATAAATAAATAAATAAATAAATAAAAAGAGCGCCTTATGATATGAATAACCTGTGACCTCTCCGAATTGGCTCCTGCCACTCTTGGTTCAAAGTAAGTTACAAAACATTGTTTTCCCTTCTTGCTCAGAAATTTGTGCATTTTTATTCATTACAAAAAGAAAATTTTGTCTGGTTGACTTCCTGTTGGTTAAACTATATTTATCACTTGTCAAAGTGCCACCAAATGTACCTGTGGACCAAATTGTTTTCTGATCATATTTTCAGCTGCTCTGTACTCTATTCTCCACAATCATTGCCAGTTTCACTCATCACCCCATACATACACACACTCCAGTCACTCAGTGCCCCACTGCTACTGGGTGTGCTCAACCTTCCCTGGGTTGTTTGGGAGGTTTTCCCTTTAAGAGATCTGTTCTTTAAAGAAAAAATTATAATTCTACTAATCTTGCCATTTCCTCTAAGCCACATTCTTATGAATATCAGCCATTTAGCTATATATGTTATGGAACTCACAAAGAGAAAATTGGGAATAGGAAAAATTTCTGGTGTGGGCTTCCTGATTATATTCTCCATGAATAAAAACAACAACAGGCCAGCATGGCCAATAATGATTTTTTTTATTAGATGGTTTTCCTTTGAACATGAACGATTCTGACTTTATCTCGATTTCGTCAGGAGGATGAGGTTCGGCCGCGCCGGCCACAATGCTGGGCCCTGGTATATCTTAGCCTTTGCTGCCAGAGGCAGCACCTCATGCACGCACAAACTTAGCAGTCTTTGCAAGGCAATGAAAGGAAACTTATTCCTAATGTTCTTGGTAAAGGAAGACATGGCAATCATAAAGTTCATCAACACTTTATAAGATGGAAGGACTACAGGGTTTTAGTAGCTTCCAAGGTATCTACAAATATAGAATGCTCTGTAAACCTTGATGACAAGATCCCTGGACTAAAAATACTGCTATTGAATGCAAGATCAGTGAATGGGAAATCAACAATCATTCAGGACCTGATCCTGCAAGAATGTGCTGCCCTCACTTTCATCAAAGAGACTTGGCTGGATGAGGCCAGGGGTGTCAATCTCACTCAGCTCTGTCCTCTGTGTTTCTCTGTAGAGCAACAGGCAAGACCAGGGGGGCAGGGTAGTGGTGTGGCAATTGTCTACTGCAACTCCATCCCTCTTATTAGATGTCACATTCCCCAGTTCCCTGGATTTGAATGCATGTTCTAGGGATGGGCATTTCATTTCTGAACCAGTAGGTTATGAAATGAACCATGCGAGCCCAGGTGGTGCTCAGAAGCATCTAATACACACTGAACCAATTGCTTTACGTTTCTCTGGGTTCATGCGGGGTTGAGCTCCTTGATCTCTGATGATGCCAGCCACAGAGTCTGGCAAAACATCAGGAAAAAAAACTTCCAGAACACAGCCAGAGAGCCCAAAAAATTCACAACAACAATCAGATCCCAACCATGGAAGCCCTCAATAATACATTTCCCAGATTGTTCCTTGTGACAGTCCATGCTTCCAAGATTGTTTCTGCAGCAGACCTGATTTGTACTCTGCACAAAACGGCCTGGGCCCAAGCTACCTCAAAGATCAAATCTCGCTGTATGAACCAGCTTGGATGCTAAGATAACAGAAGAGGCCTTTCTCTCCATCCCGCCAGCTTCACAGGTATGTCTCAGAAGAACACATGAAAGGGCCTTCTCTGTTGCTGCTCCCAGACTTTGGAACTCCCTCTTTCTGGAGGCCAGGACTGCCCCATCTCTGCTGTCTCTCCGGAAGCAGGCAAAGAATTTTCTCTTCAGGCAAGCTTTCCCCAAATGAGGGAACTTTATGTGGATTACCATACATGATTGCATTGTCTGATTTCATAAGAACACCAGTGTTTTCCATGTTGCTTTCCACCCCTCATAATGGATTTTTCTTTTCTTTTTGTGTGCTCTTTGTAGCTCTACTGTTACCTTTTAATGTACTAAGATGCCTCTTTTAATTCCCTGTTCTTAACTTGGATATGTATTAAAATGTTTCGGGCTGTAAGCAAGACATACTGTCCCCTCTCATTATTGTAAGTCATCTTGGGTCCTTTTCCAAGGAGAAAGGTAGGGCAAAAATATTCAAGATAAAATAAAAAAAAACTCCTGAATAGCTCAGTGGTTTCATTATCTGGCTCTGGAGCCAGTGGTTGGGATGATGATGATGATGATGATGATTATGATGACGACAACGATGACAACGACGATGACAACGACGACGGCGACGACGGCGACGACGATGATGATGTGGAGGTCTTTAGTGAAAAAAAGCCATTGAGCAAATTCCTGCAGACAGCCTTTCGGAGATGAAAAACAAACACACGTCTTAAGCAGCAAACTCTTGCTACAATAGCACCTGGAATCTGCTATAACTTGTGGCTATAAATTTTTGAAAATTACATACCAAGCAAATTGAGCATGGCAAATTGAGTTTAACTCCATGCACTGTTACGTCACATTAAAAAGTGTATATTCTTAAGAGCCAAACCTAGATATTATGGCTGCAAATGTGTGCAGTCCTGTGATTAAATGGTCTGCATGGTTTAATGGTGTCAATGATGGAGAAAGATAGGGAGAGGAGGTGGAAAACAGTCCTGGATCTGCCGTCATTGTTCTTTAAATGGTCTCTAAAGACATGGTGGAAGGTCTTTTCAGAGACTGGGAGGAAAGGGAGATTTAAAACCAATGGAGAATGGAAGACTTTGGGGTGGGCAAAGGCAAGCTACGCACCCTTGCAAATCTCCCCTCAGGCCCAACATAAAGTATGTGGAAAGAATCGTGGATATAGGAATCCATTTCCCTTGAAACATCAACTTCTGACCTAAGAGCAGTCCCTGCAGTTCCATTTTCTAACACATTAACCCATTAACACCTAGCTTCCTCCTTGATATCAAGAATATCAGTGTTAAACAGCAGCATCACCAAGCTAAACTTCAAAACAAAATGGGGGGAGGAAGAGAGAAGAGTGTGAAAAAAATCATCAGTACTCAAATTGCTTCTTCCAAAGTTCTCAGCCATCGCAATTTAGAGTAGAGCACTAGAAAAAGAGTCATAGAACTATCTAGTCAACCAGGGTGCTTCTCTCTGTTCCTCTCCTGTGCTATAGCAGCACACTCTGTTCCCAGGCCAGTCAGAGTACAAATTAACACCCCCCTCCCATAATGTCTATGCCTATAGTTCTCAACCAGTGGCATGCACGTCACCAGTGAGACCCTGACATAGCTTAGACAGGACAAAGAGTTTTCACAATGATGACTCATCTTTCAACCCGAAGCAAAACACACTGGCCCCTAGTGACCCTACCTGCCATGATTACCTGCAAAATGCAGTTTCTTCTTCTTCTTGGACACAGTTGGTTGTTCCTTAAAGATTTTTGGCCGCTGATCATGAAAATCCCATCCAAATTTGCCCATCACATATCATTTCATTGAAATCTCCAGTTTTGTCATGTTGTTTCTTATATTTGTGTAAAAAAAAATCAGTTTCTGCAAGAGACCTATGAACAATGCTTTGTGAAGTCTGGACATGTCCAAGCATGAAATCAGGTCAGGTTGGAAGCTGGTCTGTGGAAGTATGCAGCCCAGGCATGCCTGGGCTGTCCAGAGCCAACCTGACATGGTCTTAGCAGGCTATGAAGGTGGCTTGCATACACCAATGCTGCTCATTGGATTAATATAGACCTTATGGTGTGTATGTATTGTTTCAAAACATAGCATTGCCTCAGTAGCACTGTAACAAGTAATTTAGATGCTATACATTTTACAGGACAATTGGTGTTGGTCAATATGTCTCATCAGTGTTGTAACAGCTGCAGTGCATTCTGCTATATTTGTGGTGAGTGTACGCTTGTTCATCAGAGATGCTCAATGACTGCTCTTGTGAAGAAAGCATATCATCTGTACTTCAGGTGTAAAATCTGTGATCAAGACAAGGAACGGTTGTCTCAAATGTGTTGTGCAACATGTTCGGTTTGTCTGAGAGCCTGAAAGACAATGCTGTTTGCTGTCTCGATGATATGGTGAGAATAGAAAGACCATGTGAAGGACTGTTACTTCTGTTTGACTACTGTGTCTGGTTTCTCTGCCAAAAGCAAGAAGTCAATTGAATACTCTAAACTGCCTCCACCAATGACACCCATGCCACATGATGACAGTCTTCTGATTCCAAAACCACCAGAGGAATAGACCTTAGATGAGCCAAATAAAGAAATTGCAATGCAGGGAACTGGCAGTGACATTGATCTGGATTTTGAATCGTGCTCCTCAGGCAATCCACATCTCATAACATAGTCAGAATTAAATGATCTGGTAAGACATTTGGGTGCGTCAAAAGCAAAATCTGAATTGCTGGGTTTGAGACAGCAGGAATTGTGTTTGCCATCACCTGGTATGGAAATTTCTGTTTTACAAATCCGCCAAGATGATTTAACCAAATTCTTTACACAAGTTGACAGTCTGTGTTTCTGTGTTGACATCGAAGGATTATTCTCTGCTTTGATTTGTGACTAGAGATGGGCACGACTCAGGAAAAAAACTTCGTTTTCATTTTCTTTTTCGGCTAGGGTCCGAGTCGTTTCGTTTCCGTTTTCGCGAAAAATCGGAAAAAATTAGTCGTTTCGTTTTTCGTTTTTTTCGTTATCGTTATACTGGTTTTTTTGGGGGGGGTAGCGGGCTCCTGGAGGCACCTCTGTGGGGTGGGTGCCTCCGCCGGCCCGCTATAAAGGAAGGGACAGCAGCAGCAGGCTCCAAGAGACCCCTCAACATGGGGGTCTCCCATCCTCACCTGCTGTTGCTGCAAAATGGCATGCACAACCATATGGTTATGCATACCATTTGCAGGCAGAGTGAGACCTGCTCGAGTACTTGATACCCTGGTACGAGCGTGTCGCCAGCCATTTGCAGGCCAGGCAGTGCCACTGCACCTGCTCAAGCACCTTGTCCCACGAGCGGGTCGCACCTGCCATGTCCCACAAAGAAGGGAATCGTACTTGCGTGTGTAGTGCAATGCAAGTCGATCTGGCTATGGGCTAAGGTGGATTAGGGTTAGGGCTAGGGTTAGGCTAATGACGGGTAAGGTTATGGTGGGCTATTGGGTTGCACCTCTGGGTGCCTCTCTGACCCACTAAGAAGACAGTCTGTGACGTATGGGTAAGGAGTCAAGGATTAGGGTTAGCGGGTTAGGGGGCTAGGGCAAGTTTTAGGGGGCTTTTTGGCACATCCCAGAAGTCTCAGTGGCCAAGTGGCCATGCGATTGGTGAGATGGCTCCAAAAATTTGCATGGTCGTCCCCTCCCACATGGCTGGCCAGGCCACTGGGCCAGCCCATCATTGCACACTGCGCAGGTGTAAAAAAAAATAAAATAAAATAAAATCAATGGAGGACACAGGAGGAGAGGAGAGACATTTTGTTGCAAGAAAAAAAACACTGCTACTGTGAAAAATCTGGCAGTTCATACATTTCCGCGTGTTTCTGTTGTGCTTGTGTGTTTTTGGACCACGATTTCAAAAACAATATTGCATTCGCCGCCCCATTTTCGATCCCCCGCCCGCACCGCATGGCATGGCGACGAGGCGACTCGAGTCCGGCTGCCCAGGACGGGGGAAGCCGGGACACCCCCCTCCAGACCAGAAACCCCCCCTCCGGTAGGTGCCCTACTGAGTGAGTGCCCTTAGTCAAGCGGGCATTTTCCGCCTGCTTTTTGGCCCGGGAATGGGTGGGGGGGAGACCCGGGGGAGAGTTTAAAAAAGTTTTTTCCTGTGCCGCCCGTGCCGCTTGGTTGCGCTTTGGCGGCCGGCGGCGAGACTGGGCTTTTTGCGGCGGGCGAGTCCCACCACCACACCAGAGCATCCCAGGACGGAGGAGGGGGGGAGGCCGGGCGGGGACCTCCAGAAACCACCCCTCTGGTAGGTGCCCTGAGGCACGGCAGGCATTTTTCCGCCTTTTTGGCCGGGAACCGGGCTTTTTAACTTTTAAAAACTTTTTTTTCTGTGCCGCTTGGCATCGCGCGCGATCGCGCGATGCAAGTAACGAGCACGACAAATCAGACCAAATTGTTCGTTCGTCGGTTCGAGCTCGAAGTCTGGCGGAGTAATTCCCGTTTCCGTTTCCGTAGAGTAACGGAAACGAGTAACGGAAACGGAAACGGAAATACCGCTAAGTCGTGCCCATCTCTATTTGTGACTATAATCTGCATAGTGTCTCATAGTGTCTCTTTATTGATCCATCAAAGCTGTTCTGTTACAAAATGGCAACATTCAATCTTTGCGTTATGCAACAAACATGAAAGAAACCAACAAGAACATGGAAATGTTGCTGAAGCACATCCAGTACAGCAAGCACAACTGGAATATCTGTGGACTGAGATCTGAAAGTCGTTGCTCTGTTACTGGGACTACAGCACAGCTATACAAAGTGCTGTTGTTTCATCTGTGACTCTTGCCAAAGAGTCACATTATTGTAACTTTTCACAGAGCTGGCCACTCTGTGGGTCATTACAGTCATGACCGACCCTTCGTGACTCCACGACCATGGAGTTTTCTTGGCAGGAATACCGGAGTGGTTTACCAGTTCCTACTCCAGGACATTGCTACAATAGAAAAATGATATTAGGACAACTAGACTCCATCACTGCTTGCCCACTGCTGTTGGACACTGCAATATGATGCAAGGGACACTGAATACAAATGTAAATCAAGACTTTCAATTATGTTGAATTTGAAGCATATTAGAAACATAAATCGGAATAAATACATTATTGCCAGTAAACAGTTAACAGCTGCAAAGTCAGGTCTCTGATTTCAGCTTGGTTCCAGCCACTGGAAACTCGGCCACTATTCCATAAGACCAGGCCATATAATAAAGTATGACTTTGTTTATACTAAAGGAGAAAACCAAGCAAGCTTGCATAGGTCAAAACCCCAACACTGAATCTAGCAGAGGACAGTCATCAGGTGGCAAAATAACTTTCCTCTTAGCAATCAATCTCCCTCCACTTCTCCAGTGCTTCCCATGATAACCTTTCAGCATAATAATACATTTCTATTTATGTGGTGCTCTGCATTTTGAAAGCCATTAAGAGCTATTAATTGGTCCAGTCAACATGGCCCAAGGGAGTAAGGAAAATATGGCCTCGGTGTGTGATTGACTCTGCCTGTGCTCTTGCTACCAGCTGCTCAGTGCCTGGAGTCAATAAATCTTGCATGGAACAGAGTAAAAACAGCCCTAGTACACAACTTGTTTGAGGGCCGGATGTGCACTGGTTAAAGCCTTCCTGTTTGTTTTTAACCTCAAGCAAAAGTTTAACAAGCAGCTGCAGATCAGAAACTGGTTGATGTACAGTATGTGCAAATTCATGATGTAAAAAGAAAAAGAAGAAGAAAAGAAGGCAGTTTATCTTATCAAATTCTCAACATTTTGCTTTGTCCATTTTTAAAGAGTTCTATAATTTGGTTGTCACTTCCTTAATTTTAAAGGACTAGACACAAGTGTATTGCTTCAGTATATTTCAAGGTAAGTATTTAGGAATGGTTTTACAAGTTCCGTTTCCCCAGTGAAATTCCATTGTCTCCTGATCTCTCTCTCTCTCTCTCTCTCTCTCTCTCTCTCTCTCTCACACACACACACACACACACACACACACACACACACACACACACAC
>JAHTLZ010003526.1:57823667-57890240 GCA_023846285.1 Phrynocephalus versicolor
CACACACACACACACACACACACACACACACACACACACACACACACACACACTTCTTGCGATTTTCAGTATTAAATTGGGAGTGGAGACCATTTAGATTAAACCTGTTGTTATTTCTCATGTTAAAGCCATTATTAATGTCTTCTCAAGCTGAGTTTCAAATTGTACCAAGACCTACACAAGTATTCAAATAAACCCATGTGGAAGAGGGAGTGTTCTCACTGTCTCTGCTTCTGATGTTGCTCCTGTAATGCAGAGATGGAAATTCTGATACCTCTTCTACATATGAGGGAAAACCAGGATGAGAATACCAAGGTCAGACAAAGAGGGACCCTAACCCTCTCCTTTCCCAGTATTTATACAGATGGTTTTGAGTATTTCATCCAAGTAGGCAATAGCTGCATGAAATATTGAAACAGAAACAACCAAGAAGGCTGCTGCCCCAAGTGGGGAGGTGTCAGAAGAATCTAAAACACCATTGCCAAATTTGGTGGAACATTTTCCAGGCTTTTTGTTGTTCAATCATTCAGTCGTGTCCGACTCTTCATGACCCCATGGACCAGAGCTCTCCAGACCTTCCTATCTTCCACTGCCTCCTGGAGTTTGGTCAAATTCATATTGGTTGCATCTATGACACCGTCCAACCATCTCATTCTCTGTCGTCCTCTTTTCCTTTTGCCTTCAATCTTTCCCAACTTCAGGGACTTTTCCAAGGACTCCTCTCTCCTCATGAGGTAGCCAAAGTACTGGAGCCTCAGCTTCAAAATCTGACCTTCCTGCGAACATTCGGGGTTGATTTCTTTCAGGATAGATAGGTTTGATCTCCTTGCAGTCCAGGGGACTCTCAAGACTCTCCTCTAACACCACAGCTCAAAGGCATCAATTCTGCAGTGATCAGCCTTCTTTATAGTACAGCTCTCACTTCCATACATCACTACTGGAAAAACCATAGCTTTGACTATCCTGACCTTAGTTGGCAAAGTGGTGTCTCTGCTCTTTACAATGCTACCTAGGTTTACCATTGCTTTCCTCCCAAGAAGGCGGCATCTTTTTATTTCGTTGCTGCAGTCGCCATCTGCAGTGATCAAGGAGCCCGAGAAAATAAACTCTGCCATTGCCTCCATTTCTTCCCCTTCTATTTGCCAGGAGGTGATGGGACCGGTGGCCATGATCTTACTTTTTTTGATGTTGAGTTTCAGCCCATTTTTTTCACTCTCCTCTTGCACCCTCATTAAGAGGTTCTCTAATTCCTCCTCACATTTTTCAGGCTATCAATGTACAAAAATGTCTAATTAAATAATTTTCTTTTTTTTCCCCTTGACTTTGTTTCTGTTTAAATTTTTATATAGAGTATTTTGGCACTTAATAAACAAAAGATTTTTAAAACCAAAACTTTTTTTGGGGGGTTTAAAAATACTACTGATTCTGGGAATATCAAATTTATACCTTCAGTCTGATTCATTAAATAATGATCCATGAAATAGAATTTCTTCGCTAATTTCAGCCTTTATTTATGTATTTCTTGATATTTTAATAAGGTGGCAGCAGACGAGAATTGCTATGATTCTCTTATAATTAATAGCATTCCAGGCTTAAGCCTTTTAATTAACAATTAATGCTTAATCTCACAACGAACAAAAGGCTACAATCAGCAAGGTTTAAGGAAAAGAAATGCCAAGGAAACAGCTGGGTGGTAACTAAAGGTTTTCTGCTTAATTTCACATCGACAAGAAGGCTTTCTCACTGCCTTATTAAGGTGCATCTGCAGATCACATTTTGTTGTCAAACTGTGACTTTTGAACCATCTGTTTAGGGAATGTATGGGGATTCCAGGGTGTATGGGGGTTGGGGTGGAGAAGCATTTGGGAGGATGTGTGTTACCCATGAGCCACACTCTACTCATGACAAGCAAGATTTTTGCAGCTCAATCCCTGTTGGACTTGAGCCCACAAGATTCAGCAATGCCATGAACTTACTAGGCCTGTAATACCTCAATAATATATTTTTTTCATCACTAGCTTGTTATAATGGAGTGGTTTATAGCATAGTTTATACACTGAAAATGCTATAAAGCTGATAAATAGTCTCACACCATAAGGAAAATATGACAGTATATGTTCAGATGATTAGTTTAGAAAAACCATTGATTGAAGAATGTGCAGCTATGCAGAGGTTTTAAGTCTGCTATCAGCCCTAGCCAACATAACCAAAGGTGATAAGTGATGGTAATGCAGTTCAACATCTGGATGGGCTCTTATTTCACATTCCTTGAGTACAGCATTTCGATCATTTTACATCCTGATTCAGTGCAAGCAAATATGCTGGTATAGCGAGACATGAGTAAAACAAGAAAACAAAACACAAATATAGCCTCTGTATTAAACTGAACAGATCAATAACAATTAACAACACATTGACCTGCCAAACCAAGGGACATTTATCCTCCAAGGGGCCCAGATAATCATGAACAAAAAAAGGAAGCCAATGGGAAGGAATTATGATTTGAATCAATTGGCATCTTACTCAAGCACAAAGCGTACAGATGTGCACCAGGCAGCCTCACCGAATCTTCTGGATTTTCCTCCTTCACCATAACTCTCTTTGCTGAAGCATAATGGATTCCAGAGTACCCCTGTTTTAGCAAAAACTCCTGAATCAGTGTGAACCCAAAACTAATGGCTTAGCAAAACAAACATAGGTTGGTAATGACAAAGATCCAAAGTAGGAAGAGAGAATCAGGCAGAAGCAGAGGCACACAAACAAACTCCTGAATGGGATACAACTCCTACCCTGTAGGAGATTTAGAACTGACAGAAATATCTAGTTTCATCTTGTGGGCTGTCTCTGTATTACAGGCTGTTGAGGAGCTTCAGAAAATGGATCAGAGCTCCAAGGTTCATCATGGAAGGATTCTGGGAGCTATATTCCCAAAACAACTAACGTTTATGCTGTTATGGAGTGCCTTTGCAATTGAGTAGCTCAGTGGTTTGAGTATCTGGCTATGAGGGCAGAAATTGGAAGTTCAGTTCTCCACAGTTCCTCCTTGACAGGGACTTCATTTTCCATAGGGTCACTTCCAGCCAAAACTATATTAACCCATGGCCAGGCTCTTATACTGTACATATTGTATTGCATGAGTAGAAATCTACAGAAAAGTTCATCATGGAGTGTATAATTATTCAATACTGCAATATTTTGCAGTGAATAACATGTTTATAATTTATTAAAACACATAATTTATGAATAATCAATATAAGAGGCATTATGTTTCCCTGCAATAAGCAAGCAGTTAATTATCTTATCAATAGAGGTTATAGAATTGTAAATTATGTGAGGGCACTAATACAAAAAAAGAAAAGAAAAAAGGAAATGGGAGATAAAACTACATTGCTCATGGTGGCGTAATAAGAGAGGATGGTTGCCATGATGTCATAACCCTGATTCTTGTGTCCACTGTCCCCTCCCCCACTGTCTCAAAACAAACCTCAACTGACTACAAGTTTTGTCATACAACTTCTCAGTTTGTATTTTTCTCTCATAATGCCTGTTTTCTTCAGCATATAGCTGCACATGAAGGGATCATAAGGATTCTACATCATCCCACAGGTAAGTGGATAAGTTTATAACTAGAGATGGGCACAAATCAGAAAAATGGTAATTTGTTTCAATTCATAATTCATTGAGGTGGATGAATTGTGAATTTAAGTTTTTTTATACAAGTTGATGAATTAATTTGTTGTTGTTGTTGTTGTTGTTACTTTTAAGCCACATAAAATGTCCTCCAAGGCATGTAGAGACACAAAAATTGCAGAGAAGATCCCCTTTAATCTCCTCTACAATCTCACCAAGGTTGATGACAATTGCGTTTCAAATATCTGAGGTACACACTGACAAATAGCCTCCGAGGAAAGAGCCCTTTAGCAACTTCCTTATGAAACCCAATCTTCCCCAGTGTTGGAGGGCTTGTTGAGGAGTCTGAGGAAGCATCTCTGAATGTTTGGTGTCAATTGGCATTTGGCAGGAGTTATCAATTCATATGAATATGAATTGATCCATTAGTGTTTTTTGAACAATTTTTGCAATTTATTTTTAAATTCATGCCTATACCTATTTATAACAAGAAGCATGGACCAAAATACAGTGGACCCTTGTATAACAAACAGCTTGTATAACATAAAATTTGTACAACATAAAAAATTCCGGAGATAGGGGAAATTTGCTTAACATAATTGCCTATGGGGAAAATCTGTATAACATAAAAATGGGATCACTCTGTTTTCAATGCATTCCTATGGGAATTTGTATAAAGGAAAATTTGCTTAACATAATTTCATTTGGAATGAATTAATTCCTTTATACAAGGTACCACTGTAGGTGGAAGACTATATACACAAACTGAAACAAAGCTTTTCCCATCTTTTATTATTCTGCCCTGGATACTAGAATAGAGATATGGACAACTGATTACTGCAATGTGGTATATGTGGGGCAGCCCCTGACGATAGTTCAGCAATTGCAACTGGTTCAGAATCGTGCAGCCTGGCTGGTGAGTGGTGGGGCTGCCAGGGATCATATCACACTAATTCTGCATAACCTGCATTGGTTACCAGTTGTTGCTCGAGCCCAATTCAAAGTGCGTCTTTTGGCATATAAAGCCCTAAATGGCTTAGGGCCTAGATACCTGAAGGACAGTCTCCTTCCATATGAACCTACCTAGCAATTAAGATCTAGCCAGGGAGCCCTCCTGAGAGAGCCATCCCTCAAGGAGGTGAAAGGGATTTCTTCTAGGTCTAGGGCCTTTTCAGCAGCTGCCCTCAGGTTATGGAATGCCCTCCCAAGTGACATCCGCCTGGCACCAACGCTGATGACATTTCAGCACCAGGTAAAAACCTTCCTGTTTCTGAAGTTTTTTAACTGACATAACATAGATTGTGGGTCCTGGTGGCAATTTTAGTGTTTTGTGTTTAAATGTCTTTATTGTTTTTAATTGTCCATTGCCTTTTTAATGTTTTATCTGTTTTAACTGTTCATTTTAATTGTAAACCACCCAGAGACCTTTGGGTAGTGGGCGGCATATAAATAAAAATAAAATAAAAAGGAATTGATAAGCCAGGTGACTTTAACCATTGGAGTTCTAGGGCACTTCAGGGGGGAAATGATGGGTTCAAAGGCTTCAGCCTAGTCAGCCTTATCAGTAATAGAGATGGGCACGAAATGAGCGATTTTTCATTTTCATTTTCGTTTTTTCGTTTTGTTATGTAACGAAACGAAAAATAATTTTTTTTTGCAAAAAACCTCA
Organism: Phrynocephalus versicolor; assembly: GCA_023846285.1. Lineage (NCBI taxonomy): Eukaryota > Metazoa > Chordata > Lepidosauria > Squamata > Agamidae > Phrynocephalus > Phrynocephalus versicolor. Next base: position 57,828,967 of record JAHTLZ010003526.1, read on the forward strand.
CGAAAACGAAAACGAACCGAAACGGACCCCTAAACGACCAAACGACAAACGAAACACCATTTTTTTTGAGTCGTGCCCATCTCTAATCAGTAATACAGCCTTGCTTCCAGTTCTGCAGTTCTAAGACTGGATGAACTACTAGATGATACTATCTTGGATGAACTACTGGATGAACTACTGGATGATACTATCTTCTCAAATGATTAAGAAGTAAATTAACCCTTAATGAACTACTTATTGGTGTGATCTATAGGCATCATGAATCTATCACTGTTAACCCTTAAGAACAGATGGAGGGAAGGAGGTAGAATCATAGAATCATAAAATCATAGAGTTGGAAGAGACCTCAAGGGCCATCTGGTCCAACCCCCTGCCATCCAGCCACTGCTTAAAAACCTCCAAAGAAGGAGACTCCACCACCTTCCGTGGCAGCATATTCCACTGCCGAACAGCTCTAACTGTCATGAAGTTCTTCCTAATGTTCAAATGGAATCTCTTTTCCTGTAGTTTGAAACCATTGCCCCGAATCCTAGTTTCCTCTTCAATATAACATGTTTTCAAATATTTAAACATAGCTATCATAGCTATGATAAGGGAACCAGGAAAGGCTTACTATGCAGAAAGATCTCTGTTTAAACTTCTCTAGATACAATGTGAGACCATTTGCATAGAAATTTATTTCATTCTCACTTAAGTAGTGAATGAGCTATTTATTTAAGCCTTTCACAGAAAAAATATCTTGTTTTTCTTGGGGGGGGTTGGTGTGTGTGTGTGTATATATATCTAGAATCAGATGGTTTTTATCTCCCCTGGGGTGGGGGGAGGAGTTAAAACAAATTACAGTTGTAAAATTGCCAGTATCCCTAATAGAGCTCACATATTTCTCATCCACTTTGCTTAGCACAAAGCCTATGAAGTTTAAAAATAGCAAACCTTGTTTTAACAACAAAAGTTGTCTATTATTCAGTTATGTCAGGGACAGTTACCTCCCCAAGATCATTTACTTCCTGGGATTATCCATTCACTGAGATAAAGAAGACTGCTTCAGGGAACAAGTCAACCAATCTGCTTTATAGCCATTAGTTGAGCCAGCAAAATGGATGAGAGTTGCAAAATGGAAAGGTCACATCCATCAGGCATTAATATTTCATAAAGGGCAAATAAGGGGGAACCTGGGAACTACAGACCAATTGGCCTGACATCAATCCCAGGAAAAACTCTGGAGCAGATTATAAAGCTATCAGTCTGCAAATATGTTGAAAACAATGCAGCAATACCTAGAAAGCATCATCAATCTGTGAAGAACAAATCCTGCCAGATTTATCCAACTATTTGATAGGGTAGTCTCCCTGGTAGATGGTGGGAAGGCTATGGACTTAATATATCTTGATTTCAGAATATTCCTTTAACAAAGGTCTCCATGATGTTCTGATTGGCAGGTGAATTAGGTGTGGACTGGATAGAGAAACTATCAGGTGAGTACAGATTTGGTTACAGAATCATACCGTAAGAGTGCTTATCAGTGCATAGACACTAGCTTGGAATCCTTCATCCATAACAGGAACTGCAATACCAGTGGTTCCCAAACTCGGATCACCCAGGTGTTCTTGGACTGCAATTCCCAGAAGACCTTGTCAGCAATTAGTGGTGAAGGCTTCTAGGAGTTGCAGTCAAAGAATGTTTGGGGACCTGAAGCTGGGAACCAATAGCCTATATCAGTGGTGGTGAACTTTGGCACTCCAGATGTTTTGGACCACAACTCCCAGAATTCTGAGCCTAGATTGCCAGTAACAAAGGGTTGTGGGAGTTGTGGTCCAAAACATCTGGAGTACAGAAGGTTCACCACCACTGGCCTATACTGACTGGATCTTTCGACAAATTCAAGGGTGGGTGATGCATTTTATTGTACCATTGAAAGTTTAAACAAATAGCAAGGCTTCGTTGATGAAATCTACTTCCTCAGGCTAAGGCATGTCTTTTTCAGAGATAGTATTCCCAAATAGTCCAGAAAGAAAAAGGGAAAGGCTATGTGGTCCCCAAGATTACATGAATACAAGAGTGGGTGATACCTTTTATTGGACCACCAAAAATTAAATAAATAGCAAGCATTCATGGATGACATCCACTTCCTCACATGGATTTATTAGTCGTCCAATAAAATGTGTCACCCACACTGGATCCTTTGAAGAAATATAATTCACATAATAAGTTCCTGGCTTTAAGATATACACATAGAAAAAGGGATGTGAATTTCACAACCATTCACACTCTTCAGAGAAACTGGTTTGCAAGGAATGAACTCTTTGCTGAGGAAAAAAAGAACTCTCTTGCAAGTTTTAGCTGTATGTGATTGCTTTCCCTCAGAAAGATAAATTCCTCATGGAATTATTCTGAAGTTTTGTGAGAGGGTGGTTTTTTTCCTGGAAAAAATGCACAACACCATCTTTCCTGAGCAGGATTCACCTGGAAAAATGCAGAAGAAACACCAGACTGTGCAGGATTCTTAAAATCCCTGTAAAGAAAGGCATATTGCCAGCACAGGATTCACTAAAAGGAACACTTGGCTGCAGAGAATTTGGCAGTTTCCTATGCAAAACAACAGAGGGATGGATGGATGAATGGATGGATGGATGGATGGATGGATGGAATTCATGGGAAAACTTGCTGAGAACAATGAAGTTTGCAAGCACTCCTCACGTCCTTGCACTGAGGCCCGCAGCCCTTAATACTTAGGTGGGAATAATGGGACCAGAGTAGGCTTCCCCTTCTGTTCTCCCATGCTAAATGAAAACTGATGCCCAATGGGATTTTTTTTCTATCACAGTGGGAAGACTCCCACAGCTGCTCCTCCCATAGCTGATGAATGGGGCCAAACTGGTTTTCCTTTGGCAGTAAAGTACTTTTTGGGAGACCAGGGATGCTACATGCCAGTAACCTCCAGACACTACTGTCCAATGCCAGTGGCCAGAATTGCCATATAGGGCCACAATACAACAGCAGTCTCTATATGATCAATGTCATAGTCATCCGGAGTTTGGATGAGGCTCCAAAGTTTTTTGGGTCTTGGGTAATTTTATTTCATTTATTTTATTATTTTATTTTACTTTACTTTGTTTATTTTATTTTTATCCTCCAGCCATACCTAGCCATTCCATATGAAAATGGGATTCTCTACCATCGTCCTTAAAAACTCTATAACCTTCTGATGGACCCAGGATGGACAGTCTACTCTAGGTGTTATTTTGGCCCTCCAAATGTTGTCAGCTGTACAATTATGACTGTCCAAACCAACTGAGAGATGTTTGTATATATATATTTAAAAAATCTGTTTCTTTGATTTTCCTGTAATTATTGTGTTGCATGAAGGATTCCAAATAAGATTCTAGCACAGAGATGTCCACACATCACTGATTCAGAGTTCATGATTGTTCCTTAACTACAGTTTGGTGTGAGGTCTAAATGTAACAACTACAGAATCAAGATGCATATAATAAACCCCCTTCTTGGAAAAAATGCAATGAAGCAAACTTAGTTCTAGTGCTTGATTAGTCATGAATAAATCTAATTAATTAACTCCTGTCAAATGTTCCAAAAATCCATGATATATAGATATTGTAAGATTTGTCACTGCTGGCTTGCTGAAAAATATACCCTACATATTGTCTCTTCAGTTCCACTTCATTACAGTAAATAAAGCTAGCCTGATTCTCTATGCATTTAAATTATAGATTCAATTACACAACAAATGCTAAAGATATACCCCATCATCTTCCCACTTTATATGGCATCTTCTTTATTAACGTGTATGTGATCTGCAAGATATCAGTATCTCCCCACAAAAAAGCTACAGTATTTCAGTGAAAAAAAGTGACAAAAGTAACAGCAAAGAACAATGATTTGAATTTCATACAAGATCACTTTCTTGGACCTTAGTAAAACCTTGATATTCATAATAATATTTATGTTTTTTAGGAATGCATCTGCTAGGCCTTAATAAGCTCCTATCAAATTATACTATAGCTTTTTTTAAAACTAAAAGAAAAGCCACTAATACCATAGTGATAAAAGATGGAGGTTTCCTACTTTCCTAGCCCAGTCATCATATATTCCCTTATAATTATCTTGTACATTCAAAAAATAAATGGGGTATCTTTTTCTAGAGCTGTTCCCGCAAAGAATGGAGAGAGGTAAGGTTTCAGAGGGCTATCTGGAGAAGCATTCAGCTCTCTTTCTCCTACTATCCAGGCAGTGATCACAAGCTAAACCAGGGCTTCAGATATCCACTTCAGAGTTAGTTAGTTAAGAGACCGTTATTGGCATTAAAACAACAGACAAGTTAATAGTACAGTTCAAAAGCAAAACCAGGAACAAACAGGCAATAGTTCTGATATAATCAACTAATAGTGAAAACAGAAGAGGGAGGAGAGGAGAGCCCAGGGCACTGAGTTGCTAAAATTCTGGAAGCAAAAGTTGCCGCCACCTCCAGAAAGAAGGTGACGTGTGGAGAGAAGAAACTTAAGCCTAGTTGAATCTTCCAACCCATGCATCCTGCCAAGGACTGAGGACAGATGTTTCTTACGGAGTGTATCATGAAGTGGGCAGTAGAAAAAATATGTTCAAGTGTTTCTACACAGTTGGTTTGACATGGACAGAACCTCTGAAAATAGGGGATTCCACCAAACCTGCCCGCCAACAAAGCAGATGGAAAAGAGTTGCATCTAGCAAGTGAGTAAGCTCTATGAGCCTCTGGGCGTGTCAGGTGGGTGAGAAAAAAGGCTGGCTTCTCAGAGCAAACTGGGATGTTAAACTGAAGGGGGGAGCATGTGGTGTTGGCTTCACTGCACAGTTCTTGCCATTCAATGTCCAGTAGCCTATCTTTAATAGTCTTATAGGCTTCAGATTGTCTAAGCATACTGAGCTGCTCAATGTCTAAGCATACCGAGCTGCTCTTTTTCTCTCACTTTGTTCTCATAATATCCCTTAAGGTTTGTTCCACAGAGAGAGCATGACTGGTCAGAATGCTGACCACAAGCTAAACCAGGGCTTCAGACATCCACTTCAGAATACAGTGGTACCTCGGATAACAACTGCCCCGGATAACGAATAATTTGGATAACAACTGAAAATTTCCCGGTATCGGGCTGCCTCTGATAACGAATTTTCCCTATTGGCTGCCTCGGATAACGAATCGCAATTCCTAGGTATAGGTCTGCCTTGGAGAATGAATTTTCTCTATGGGCTGCCTTGGATAACAAATCTTTCTATGGGCTGCCTCGGATAATGAATTTTCCCTATGGACTGCCTCAGATAATGAATTTCCAGTATGCATCAGTAAAAAAGTTATCCCAGGTGAAATTGCATCTGTACCTTTAAAGTGCACTTTTTAAAGAGTTTTGAGCAAAAAACCAGGTGTCTGTGCCTTTTTCCTAGGCTCCAGAACGGATTAAACGGTTTCCCATTCATTCCTATGGGAAACTGCATTTCGGATAACGACGTGTTTCGGATAACAACTAACCTCGGAGAACAAATTACCGTCGTTATCCGAGGCACCACTGTATAAATAACTACAGTACACTAGAAACAGAATTGCACAAAACATTTTAAAAATAATGTGACTCTCAGGCTCCACATCCATCGATGGGGGGAACCTGTGCCTAGGAGGGATCTCTTGATACTGTAAATGTTAGACTGAGAGAGAGAGAGAGAGAGAGAGAGATGTGTCCTTCTCTGTTGCTGCTCCGAACTTTGGACCTCCCTCCCAGACCCATCTCTGAGAGGCCAGACCCATCGCTGCTGTCCTTCTGCAAGCATGCAAAGACCTTTCCCTTCACGAAAGCTTTCCCTAAGCAACTGACTACCATTGTGTGACTTTTAGATTGACTGTTATGTACTACTGCATAGACTGGAGTACTACTTGTGTTATTCCACTTTTAGTTTCCCATCTCTCATAGTGCTGATGCAGATACATTGTGGCATCGGAGTAACTAAGTTACATAGGATTCACCACCCAGGGTCTGGTTTATAGGGTATAACACAGGGCTACCACCTCTAAACTAAATCACACGTAGTTCTACAAATGGACCCAAAGAATGCAGCATAAGAACTTGGCTTCATATACAGTGGACCCTTGTATAACAAATGCTTTGTATAACATAAAATTTGTACAACATAAAAATTCTGGAGATAGGAGAAATTTGCTTAACAGAATCGCCAGTGGGGCAAATCTGTACAACATAAAAATGGGATCAATCTGTTTTCAATGCATTCCTATGGGAAATTTGTATAAAGGAAAATTTGCTTAACATAATTTCATTTGGAATGAATTAATTCCTTTATACAAGGTACCACTGTATCAGTGATTTGTCTGGGTGTATTTGCCCCAAAGGTAGCACCAAAAGATTTTTAAAAAATCAGTGCCATTCCTACTTCCAATGGCACAACAACTAACATCTCTTTTGGAAGAAGATCTGTTACCTAAAAGGCTAAGGTAAATGTTCTTCAACCCTAATACATTACTTAAGAATATGTTTCAACGATAGAGGGTTGATTTAATGCTACATCAGATGGTGGAGGTCCTCTTACTTCAGCTGAGTTTATCTAGCACAGGTTATAAATATTCTGAGATAATGCCGAAATAAGAATCACACAGGGGAGATAAGTGCAATCCATTACTGCCTTCAGACTATTTGGTGTCCAGCACAACAAAAGCTGAGGCAGCTAAATATAAAACACAAAGAGCATCTCAGCTCAGTTACTGCTGATACTTAGAAGAAATCATCAATAATTCCCACAAGAATGTATAGGTTTGTTTGTTTTTTGTTCACATACAAAAATAGTGGACACTGTGATGCAAATTAGAAACTGAAGCAACTCTGTCTCCACAAGTACAGTTTTGGGCCAGCAGTTTTTCCATTAAAAATTACTTGTAAGACACCCAGCATCACCAGCCTGAGGTCTCCCATAAGGAGCCCTGTGAGATTCCAGGCTCCCCAAAATTGTCCCAATCTCTCTCCTTTGTGCCTCCTGGTACTCTTCTGCCCTCTAGTAGTGGAGGTATATTTTGCCCCAGCAAATGAGACACAATGAAGATAAAACCCATACGTCTCCAGGTGTGTAACATGCATCCCCAAATCCATCCCCATGTTGCATGGTTGGGTAGCATCAATAGGGGGTAGCGGGCATGTGTATGCTGGCCTTGTGTTATCTATTCTGCTGCATGTGTAGTAAAAAACCCAACAATGCTACTCCACTGAGAACACAGGCAGTAATTCATGCAGGGAATTGCTCCATAGGTGAATAGCCCCTAAGAACTGATAACGTTCTTCAAATTGAATAACAGGCTTGTACAGACTGCTGCTAATCACCCTCCGGGTATGATGGCTACATCATGACACCATCCATACATCTTCTCTATCTATATGTGCCACCTCTCAAAAAAAACAATATCCCCTCAAACTCTTGTAGGAAGCTTGCAGCTCCCTTTAAAACCTATGGAGAGGGGTTCCTTATAAGTGCTACTAGATAGAACAAGCCAAAAAAACAGTGGCATCTTTCACCTTTATCCAAGGCCAGTTAATGATGCTAAGGGGTGCTTTTACTATTGCTTCATCCACTGTCACATGGTTAGTATCAAGTGCACTGATTCCGTTTGAAGAAAACTCCGTATTTCAAAACACTTTCCAGAGTTTCTTGATCTTGAATGAAAAGTGGAATGGACAATAAGTAACTAGTACACTTTTTTTTACACAACACTTTTTCCAAAGCAGAGACTAAGAGGGTACCATTTTTAAAGTTGAAAATGATTGTTATTCGTTTTCCCAAGAACCCAGATTTTCTGGGGCAGTTTTATCTGAACACATTGGAAGGCACAGTGATATTTTCAGCTTATCTGATGTGGACAGAAAATAAGCTCAGCACAACAGTCTTAATCCATCACTACTACCAAAGCCCTGCCGGAAGGAAGACCTTCCTGATAGTCTGAGTTGTTCAGCAGTAGCACAGAACACCTTTGTTAGGCTGTAGTAAGAAGTGGTGTATTAGTGGATTTTCCGTCTCTGTGTGGTTTAGGAGTAGATGACCTTTTGCAGTAACTTTCAACTTTATGATTCTCAGTGTGCAATAAGGCTTTAGAGGTGACTCTTGCTACCATTTCTAGACCAATTTCTCTGCACATTCAATAATTCTCAGAGGAAATGAACAACATTTTATCTACTTTGAGATAATCTACCATGCATCGCACAGTAGCATAGCTTTGAGCACTGTTACCAACTCAGGCCTAGACTTGAAATAAAATACACATTGTTTCCCTTTCTCTGTCTGGGTTACACACTAGTGTTAGCAAGAGTGAGTATCCCCAAAGCCCAATATTTCCTTTATTTCATTTCTCCCTGATCCATGAACCTGATATAAAGACAAAAGGGTGCAAACAAAGCACAGATAGAGATGGTATAAATCAGTGGTTTCTAACCTTGGATAACCCAAGTATTCTTGGATTGCACCCCCTGGCAAACAACAACAACAACAATAACAATAACAACAAACAGGCAGCACAGCTGGTGGTGAAGGCTTCTGGGAACTGTACTAATAGATAATTAATAGTAATAGATCACTTAATGGATTAACAAAACTATTATTGTTTCCTATCATATGTTACATAATGTTTTCTAACACTGAAACTTTATAACATTATATTTTAGACAAGTAGCAGTATCTTGAGTTTTTGTTAAAGTGGGTAAGATTAGTTTAAGAGTATATTTCTGAATGATGACAAATAGGTATCTATTTCTTATTATTAACCTTCAAATATAAGACCAAAATGGGGGTTAGGGGAGATTTAAACATTTTATCTAAGAAGTTTGTAGCCATCAAATACAGATTTTATATCTGTTATACATCACCATAAACTCTTCCAGCGAGACAAACATTATGGCTTGCTCAAGACCTGAACAAATTAGGCAAATGTGAACTTGCTGTATATGGCTCATGAAATCTCTTTTCCCATCTCTATTTTTAACACTGCAGTCAGTCATTATAGGCATTTAAAGGCTGATTAGGCTTGCAGAAGAGTTAGAACAAAAATGCAAACCATACAGAATCATAAAGCTGCCTCCCTTACAGGAGAAGGATATACATGGAAGGAATAATTTTAATTAACATTTGGGGTGAAGTTTGGATGATGGCCTCTCTGTGCTCAGTATTTTAAAGCAGAGGGTAAAGTAAGGCCTTAAAGTCACCCATTAAAGAATATCCATTTCAGGCTAGATTGTAATGAGGTCAAAGACATTTCTACCACCCACTCCTGAAGGAGGCAATGTGTGGCCTTCCAACTACTCTTGGATTGAAACTTTCTGTCATGGCCAACACAATCTCTGGTCAAAACTGAACAGAGCTACAGCATAAAAACATATGAGAGGCTCTGAGTTGCCTATCCTTACAATTTAGTTCTACCAGTTCATAAATCCTCCTCTCTTCAACATCCTAATGTGTCATCAGGTTCAGTTCTGACTTGAGGTGAAATTTTCAGGGACTTCTACATGGAAGATACAGTGAAATGGTTTACCTCAAGATTGTGTAGCTTGCCCAGGGCCTCTCAGGCTGACTCTACTTGTGGGGAATTTGATTCCTAACCCTCTATCTCCATAGCTAGATACCTAAACCACTGTGCTATCTGGCCAGGCTTTTCACAAAAGGGAAAAGTAAAGTATGCTTTAAAATATCCAGACATATGGCAGATGTACCTCCAACTGATTAGTCTAGGAAGACAGAAACCTTTGTTTAGCTTTGGTCTTTTTCAGTAGAAATACCTATCAAGAAAGGTAAATGAAAAACACAGCACCTTCTTTCAGTTTCCATCCTCGGATATCAGAATGATAATTCCCCCCAGTGCTTTAAGTACTGAGGAATGGATATATCCCAATAAAATACAAATTAGTAGGAGACTAAGCCGTTCAGTTTTAATTAATTAATCATGTACCTTTTATTAATCAATAAACTGATTTATTTTATTTTATTAGGCAGTCACTCAGTGATAGAAGGCACAAGCAGTTTAAAGGCTGCAGTCCTGGGCACAATTACAAGGGAATAATTTCCACTTAGCTCAGTAAGACTTTAATCTAAAAAAATGTACAGGATTGCACTGTAATATTTTGCTTTTAATTCTACCTTGTTGCTATTCTTCTTATTATAAAACCCTAATATGTAAAGAGTGCTTTGATCAGTGAGCTCCCATGGTTGATTGGGGATTTGAACCCTGTTCTCCGGAGTCCTAGTCCATCACCCTACCAACTACTCCACACTAGGTGACAATTCTATCCTACAGTATGAATAAAGGTGCTTTCCTTTGACTTTTCCACCACCACAGAAAGGAGCCATGATTCAAATAGTTTACTATGTGGGTTAATAGAGCCCATGCGGTAGAGTGGATGGAGTGTCAGACTGAGACTCAAGAGACTTAGCTTTTTCATCCCCATTTGGCCATAGAAAATCATAGCACTGGTAAAGCCACTGCTTAAATATCTCACATATCTCAAAATAAACAATGATGGGGGGGGGACCGCTGTTAAAAACCAACTTTTTTAAAAATCCAAATAAAATATACCACTTGCTGACCTCTCCTTACCCCAAAAACGATGGCTCCAAGTTGCACAGACAGGTTTTAAAACCTTGCCTGAATATAATTTGAAAGTTACAATTCCACAGAAATTCTCATGGCTGAGGTTTCCATTTTCTTGTGCTTACCTTATCTATGAAACAGCTAAGAAATATACATGCCCCTCCCTGTCTTGCCTTTCATTTTCCAGTCATTTCTGAGGCAATGCACAGCATTTCAAAAGAGATACACACACTGGTGAAGTAGTTACCTGTACATTTCTTTATGTTGCTATTTCTCTTCCCATGAGAACCCAACTTGCATCCAAAGTTTTCCTCCCAGAATTCTGCAAACCATACATTCCTTCTGTTATTTGCTAGAGTTCGACTCCTGAAATACCTGTCAAAGCCTATATACAAATGGAAAGATACAATGTATTAAAATATATATTTTATTACTGAAAGTGACTTGGATTGCACTGCTTCATACATTCTGTATCACATATGTGTAGCATATATGTCACAAACTAGCCCTAATGGGTTCATTCAAATACCTCAACAGACTGTGGTTTATGATAACCAAAACCAGGCTACCCTTTTCTACCCATCATCAATTTTCTTTTTTGGAACAGCACCATAGGATTTAGATTTTGTCAGTTTTGTTCAGAGATGGTTAGTTGTATTATCCAAATCCAGCACAGCATGATTAATATTACCACAGACTTTTTTTAAAAAAAGCCAACTTCAATCTTGTGTAGGAATGCTGATTTCTTTCAACAGAACAGGATTCAGATTAACCACAGTTTCAAGGCCATACAAGATGTCCTAAACTGAGGTCAACTTTGCATGGAAGCTTCTTGGTTCATCTTTGTGGCCATGCTGGAGGAGGAGAGAGGGATGACCAAGCCCAGGCTAAGCCCACAGTAAACATTGCTGAATAAAGTTGAAAGCAACATTCAGATAAAGCCAGTCCAACAAAAAGGCTTTATTCACTAATGTGTGTGCTTTTATCTACATCCTAAATATTCTTTGGTGATGGGAGAATTATAAAACCTATACTATCTTGGGTTTCCTCTGTATATTTCTATGCACAACAGTCTATTCTTAACAACAGCAGATATTTAACATGAATGCAGTAGTGCAGATTTTGGAGAGGGTTAGCGATTACACAGAGAGGAAGCTTTGAACTTTCATTTATTTTTCTGAACCATTTTCTACTATTATGTCATGCTACGTTTTTAAAAAGGTTGGAAGCCATACACCTATAAATTCGTATGGATGGATTGGTTCAATAAATGAACTAGTCAGAATATTTGCTCGCCTTGACCTGAATGATTTACTCCCGGCAGCAACTCTTTAGGTTTTCAAAATAACAAAACAAGACCTTTCTCATCACTTGCTACTAGAATTGATCCAATTTTCTTAACCCGACAGAACCTGACACTTTCTTTATGCAACCTTGTATTCAGCACTAAAGTTATGTTTCCTCTCTATATAAGGGAAAAAAAATAATACTTTGATCAAAATAGCTCCCTAGTCAGAATTCATAGTGATAACAAGGATGAAAACTGAAATGACCATGACTGTCTTACATAACATGATGCTCTAGTCTCTACTTATAAGCCAGTAAATAATACTAAATATTTTTGCTTCCCCATTCCTGGAATAAAGAGACCAACACAGCTGCTGGATATACCTAGGGCCACTTCATTAATTAAACTTTTTAAATCACCCACAACCTGCAGAAAGGGTAGGCTATATAAGCTCTTTGCATAGTCCTGCCCCCAACCTCGCAACTTCCAAAGCGCCCATAGGCATGTTGTGCACCTGGCCATCTCATTCTGGGAGGACTGTGGAAAGAGTCCCCATGGTGCAGAGATCAGCACAGCAAAGGTAAGCATTGTAACTTTTCATTTGTGCAGCCTGCAGGTCTAGGATCTGGAAATATCCAAGGTTTTGCACATCTAACTTTAACCCATAAGGCCTGAAGAGAGAATCCATTTTCCACAGGCACCTAGCACAAATTAATTGGCACAGGAAACCATTAAAGAGCACAGAGAGGGTTATGGCTGCCACTCAAAGGAAGTGATGTCATTGGTTTATGGAAAGTGGGTGAAGCTTTCTAGTATGGGAAGCATCTAGTATAAAGAAAACAAGGCATATAAAGATAGCAACAGAAGGAAATTCCTCTCCATTTTGCCTTGTCTTGGAGGAGCTATAAATTGGAAGCACAATGAAATCTACCACTTCAAACAACTGCCTTGAGAGACTATTTCACTCCATAATTATACATGAGGGAATGAAAAGATAATGCAGCTGCAGAAAACACAGTGCAAATAATTCAAAGTCTTTCTTTGTCACCATCAGAATCCCATAAAAGGGGCTTAACTCCCTGAATTCCTTTGTGGCACTGAGCTCAAAGTCAAGTGAAATTTATACTTCAAGGGGTCTAATAGTTCATCCTCACTAGAATCAATGAGATAATCTTACCATCGATGGAAGCTCTTTTGGGCAAAATGGTGACGGCGCCTTCTGCAATTTCTTCTTGCTGATAAACAGGTGCAATCTTAGAGCCCCAGCTGTCTGAACCTATCCAAAGGAAATGTCCAGTTTGATTGATTTTCCTAGCTGCTTCTAAAATTCGCCTGTAAAATAAACAAATAAATAAATAAATAAATAAAGTTTGTTTCAAAACATGCACTAAAACTATTACCCATGAGATATCCATAACACTGGTTGCATTTACCCTGTTCATAATTTTTTTTCTAACAAAATTAAGTCTTCTTCCTCCTAAAAGTCGAGTAGAGACTTAAATCGTGACTATGGCAACATACTCAACAACACTGTGATTTGCATCAACCTTTCCTTCATATTCTTTTAACATCCTTCCATCTACCATTTTTATTTGCTTCATTTCTTTGTCGCCACAATTATTGGCCGGTTGAGTTTGCCAAAGTTGAGTTTGCCACAAATCAGGACTGGAACTGCATAAAACTCTATGAAAAAAGAGATTCCAAATTCTTCTCTTACTTTGATACAATTCTGATTCCTGTCTCTCCTACAAGTTCACTTACTCTCCAAATAATATTTTCAACTTTCCATCCCTCCAGAAACATTTTCCACCTTTTGCTCTTTTATTTCCTTGTCAGAGTTATGCTGGGATTACGCTTCCCTTCACCCTCTTCTGTCATTGCCTCCTTCCTTCTTCCTTATCCGAAATCCAAATGGTGAGAGACACAAAGAAAGATGAAAGAAGGAGACTGATTATCCTCTCTTCTTCACATATGACACCATTGTGGTTCACATCATCCCCACTTCTTGACAGGTTAAGAATTGAAAAGTACAGTAGTACCAATTTTAGAGCAGCGGTTCCCAACCTTGGGTAACCCAGGTGTTCTTGAACTGGGACTCCCAGAAACCTTGGCTAGCACAGCTGGTGGTGAAGGCTTTGGGGAAATGAAGTCCAAGAACACCTAAATTAGTGGTTAGGAACCACTATTTTAGAGGACTGAGAGCTAATGGAAGCTTTTAAGTTTAGCAAATACTTGAATTGTTTCCCCCACCCAAATCCTACAGTCTGGCTTGTTGATCCCCTATAAAATATTATTCCTCTTTCTCCCAAAATTTGGATCATTTGTGTAGGCAACCTACACAATCCTTTGGAAATCTAACCCTTCTACAAAATTGTAACCAGAGAAACCAGTAATTCCTGGGTCTCCATGGAGTAATGATATACTCTGCTATGCAGTGGCAACATTTTAGCTCTTGTGTGTTTGAGTGTTACCAGGGATTCTGTTTTGCCTTCAAACCACGTATCTCCCTAGCCGTGTTCCATAAAAAGCTACCCATCCTACACAGGACAGAAATCAAAAGATAAGCAAGCACCTGATATCATCCTCATTGGCAAACATGATCACAGCACGAGCATTAGGGGTCTCCATCAGCCGCTTGATGATCTTGTCAAATTCTCCTGGTCTCGGTTCACGGGGGATTTTTAGAGACTGAGCAATACAAACACCACCTAGAGATGGGGGAAAATGGGGAGGGGAAAAAGGAAAAGCTAATTGCTGACAAGCTGTTAAAAGTTTGTGGGTAATCAGCACAGCCCATTTACAATGAGAACACCCTAGCGCCTTTATGGGAGACAGCTGAGCCAAAAACACTTTAGAAATGTAATCCTGCAACTGAATTCCACCCGCTGCCATCCACGAGAGATGGCAGCCAAATGTTCCCAAGCCTTTTAAAGATATATATTTGATATATTCATCAGAGGCATGCATTTGTGTCATGAATATTATGTGCTGAAGTTCCTTTGCTTCAGTGTTTCTTTTGTAGAGCTGAACATCATGACTTATTAAGCATGGCACTGAGATCACAAATCAGGGAGAAATACTGTGATGGGTACAATAAGGTGGCAATGGACTTGCATGTGTTTCCAAGGAGATACAGCTTTATCTATTCCAACTGCTAACCACAGCATTTTAATTAAATTGCCTTTGTGATTTAAGCATCTTATTAAAGCTGTGTTAGGTCATCAATAACAACTTCATATTACTTACATGTGAATTAGCAAAAGAGGTATGAGAACCTGCAGGGGACCTAGGTGGGTTTTACTTTAGTTCTTCACCCTAAAAAAAACCCACTCTTTTTTTTTTACCCCTCCACAAAGTTCCCTATGTGTGGGAAAGAAATGCATTGGCATCTCTCACCCAAACCATGCACTTTGTATCAGGGATGAGGTCTCAAGTTGTATGATTCAGTGTTGAGCCTTCTCAAGACTGAGACTCAGCTCACAGTTTTTGTTCTCAGAGACTCAGACTTGACTTGCAACTTGGAACCATTTTTCCTAATGTCGGTGAGTACCACTCTGCTGCCACCCCCTGCTGCCACTGCTGTGCACTCCCACCAATGCATCCTCCTGCCACCCCCACTGCCTGCTCCCGCCACATTGCCTTCTAGGTCTGGGCAGACAGTGGGCTTGGAAGGGGAGTCAGAAAGCCCTGCTATCTCTGTGCAGACACCACTGTTTACACAGGCATGGAAAGCAAGGCAATGGAAGAAAGAGCAGGAGCAGATGGGGAGGTACACAGAGGCAGGAGTTGCACAGTGGTGTCAGGGGGTGCATGGTAGCAGTGGTGGTGGGAGACTTAAGCCTTTGTGTCCCAGTTATGGGTTACAAGCCACAGAGGTTGGGCAAGCAACTTGGACTCAAGCCTTTGAAGATGGGCCAAAGACTCAGACTCAGACATGGGACTCAGAGGAGAAGACCTGCTATCCTTTTGAGACTGGTAAATTTACCCAGCTGACTTGGATAGAGGTGGGTAATGTCTAGCCTGCGTAGCTGAACTACAAACAACCCAGAGAGTTCTTAAGCACTATTAGGTGGTATAAACGCAGAACACTTTGCTGTTGCCTTGCTTTTTTGAAAGCAAATTTAAAAACCTGAATTGATTTCCATGTGTAGGAGGGGGAAAATGCAAACTAGGACTCAAAAGATAATTTCAGGGGAATTCATCCAAGTAGGATGGCTCAGTTATGAAGGTTTGCCTGAATCACATTTGTGGAAACTAAGGGATTTCTATGTCGAATTGTGGCCTATCTGTAAAATAAGGCTTGGTCCTGGCAGATTTTAACTTCCCAGCTTACCAGCAAAGAGGTGAATAACAGTGGTAGGCCTGGAGAGGAAAGTATCAAGCTCCAACCAGTCCTTAATCTCTCAACCTAGAACGGGGTCCTATAGAGTTCCATTACTGGCATCGTTGTCCTTAACCAAATAAATCCTGGTCCCACTCTCAACCTGCACATCACAAATGGGGCCTAGGAACATTAGGAATATCAAAGACAATGCTGGTAGGCACTAGCTCTGCACTCGTTCTGGGACTTTAAACATGTACATTACAATTTTAAAAATTGGGAGTTTGCATGAGTGGCAATGGGCTTCAGGACTCATTTACCCAGGATTTTGACCAACTGTGACAGATATAAGCCATGATTTATACACTTTTCTGAAAAACCCTGGGGAGGGAAGCTAAATTTGAATATTAGGAAGACTGTATATCTTCTACCAAAGAACATGCAGAGACCATTAAACACCATTCAGCTGCATGGAAAGAAAGTGTTTCCAGAAGATCATGCTTCATGTGGTACTGTTATTAATGAAGAAGATTTGCCATCGCAAGCTATAAGGTTTTAAACCATCATGTTTTTGTTAAGACATTAGCAATCTGCTCTGTGTCTCTAACAAGGCACCCACTCTGCAGAGGCATTTCTCATACATGGAATGGCTAGAACAATACATTCTAGAGATAGCCATGAAGCAGAAGAAATAGCTTTTCACTTCATTTTGTTTCATTGCTCATTGCATTTTGTTTCATTTTGTAATTAACAATTTTTTTAAAAAAATCATAATGAAATGAAATGAGCAAAGAAACGGAAGTTGCCGCCACCCAGCTGCAGAGCAGTGGCAAGAACGGGGGAGCAGAGCAGGGTTTTAAATTTGGTGCCACTTGCTTGGCTCTCCAGTTGCCTCCACCGGCACCCAGCTGATTTGTTTGGTTTTTTTGACAGGTTGGGCTGTGGGGAGAGGGGGCTTCCTTACAGGCTGATTTGTCAAAAAAAAATTAAAACCAACTGGGTAATTGGGTGCTGCTGGCTACAATGGGAGAGCAGCTGATGGGAGGGCTATCAGGCCCCTTCCCTGGCCTAGGGGGAAGCCAGCCAGCCAGCCAGCCAAGGAGGTGGCCCACTAACCTTCCCACCAGCTGCTCTCCCATTGTAGCCACTGCCACCTGTACTCAGCTGGTTGTTGTTTTTGACAGGTCGGGCTGTGGTTGGGGGGGAATGGGAAAGTGAAGCAGGCTTTTTAATTTCGTGCCACACCAGCAACCTCACTGGTGCAGCATGAAATTCGAAAGCTTCCTCTGTTCTCTGGTACTGAGCCAGGATCGAAGCCACCATCACCCCTCCTTCGCCCACAGAGAACCAGGCAAAGGAAGGGCAGCTGCGGCTGCGATCCTGGCTGAGGCAGTGGCTCGTCAGTTCAGTTCCAAACCCGAAAAAAAGCAATTTGTTTCATTTTGCGATGACACGTGGTCTGCCGTTTCATAATGTTACAAATTGTTTCATAAGTTATGAAATGACAAAACAGTGTGCCGTTTTTCATGTTGTGCCCATCTCTAATACATTCTCATGAAATCCAAACACTGAAACCCAATCAGTGGGGAGTATCAAAGTGTTCATTACTAGAACTTTATTTCCATTCCTTAATGAACAAAGCTGAAGCTTACTGGTCAGACAGCATGCATTGACCAAGACAATGTAAAATATAATGATATACAACTTCTACACATGGAATCACTGGAACAGACAAGAAAACTAGCAGTTTTATGATGGCTGTGTTTGAAGCAGAGGTATGAAAGTGTTGGACTTCCAGATACTTTGGACCATCTCTTGTAATTTCTTACCATTGGCCATGCTGGCTAGGGCTTTTGGAGAGTTCCATTTGGAGAGCCAAGCTTTCCACAAGTACTAGTTATAGATCAGTGTCCCACATTTTTTTAAAAGGCCAACCCAAATGATCAATGCTGTAGCAGCTTTCTTATAAACCAGTGGTTCTCAATAGAGATGGGCACAAACCAGTTCATCCCAGTTAATAAAAGCCCCACCATAGGCGCTGCTACCCCTAACCTCCTCCTCAGCCAATCAGCCACTCACCAGGTCCAGCAGTCTTGCTTTTTCCACCTCCTTGCCTAATATCCCAGCCACAAGCAAGAGCACAGGCTTCTCTGCCCCTGCCATTTCTCTGAGTGGGAGATCAACCAAGATAGTGGGGCAGAGAAACCTGAGCTGTTGCTCTAACTGGAAGATTATTTGAGAAGGTGCAGGAAGACAGAGGAGAGCAGCAGCACCTGCACTGTCATCTTTATAAACTAGGATGAACTGGTCCATGCCCATCTCTAGATCCCAACCTTGTGTTCCCAGATGCTCTTGAACAAAAATTCCCAGGAGCCTTCACCACTGGCTATGATGGCCAGGATTTCTGGGAGTTGTAGTCCACAATTATCTAGGGAACCCAAGGTTGGAAGTCATTGTTAAAACAATGATAGCAAATTCAGGAACAAGAAATAGAAATTCTTCAATATATGTTTGAATGTCAAATCAAGACATTTAGACTGTAATCCTACATGCATTTGTTCTGGAGAAAGTCCCAACAAATTCACTAGGACTTACTTTGGGCTGACACATATAGGCTTTTCCTATTCAAACAACATTCTAGTTAATAGTGCCCTACCTCACAAAAGAAGTTAAATGCTCAGGAACAGCCATTAAATGTGAATATGAACCTATACATTACACAGATTATGAGGATAGAAGGAAACAATGCCTGTGTAAGGAATCCTAAAACTGTGAGCAGGTGTATTCATACAGATTTGCTCAGATAAAATGTATCACAAAAAAATCCCTCCCTAAACAAAGGAGGGTTTTTTTTAAAAAAAAAATTAAAGTTACTAGTTTACAGAACCATTCAATGGCAACAATCTACTGAAAGGAGATTATGTGTTCAGAAATCTTATCAAAGCCAGCATTACTATGCAAGTGATAAGGAAGACTCTGAATAGCTGAGCTGAACTGCTAGAGAAAACCTGAAATTTGACTCTGGGTTATACCATTCAGAAATGTATAACTAAAAACTATGTCTGTGCCTATTCAAGATGGGCACGACTCAGCGAAATTTTTGTTTTCGTTTTTGTTTTTCGTTTCCGTTACGCAACGAAAACAAAAACGAAAATTTTCCAGAAAACAAAACGAAAATGAAAACAAAATGAAAAATTTTGTCGTTTTTCATTTTCGTTATGGCAGACACATTCCAACGAAAAGAATGCTAACGAAAACGAAAAATTTTTGTTTTCGTTTTGTTTTTTCCGTTTCATTTCGGAATGAAAACGTAAATGAAAAATGCACCAAAAACCCCCAAAAAACAAAAACGAACCGAAACGGACCCCAAAATGACAAACGAAAAATGAAAAATTATTTTTTTGAGTCGTGCCCATCTCTAGTGCCTATATACCAGCCCTCCACAACGCTTGGTGGGGGGAGGGTGAGCGGGAGCACTTCCTCCACTGCCGCTGCTGCCAGTGCTGCGGAGCTTGGGGGTTAGCTGGTACTTCTCCTCTGCTGCTGCCTCCAGTGCCACGGAGCTTGGTGGGGGGGGTAGGGTGGGGGGGCACACCACCACGATGGAGCTTGGTTGGTGTGGGGGCAAGTGGGCACTCTTCCTCTGCTGCTGTGAGCACTGAGGAGCTTGGTGGGTGGGAGGATGAGCAGGCACTCCTTGTCTGCCATTGCCAGTGCCGGGGAGCTGGGGGGGGAGGCAGAACAGTTGCAAGGACTGTGTGTGTGTGTGCACTTGTGCACACCCACTTGGGAAAGGAGCCCACGGGGACGTGCCATAGGCAAAAGGAGTCTGTGGGCTGTTCAAAGTTGGACAGCCTTGCTATATACCATACTTCCACATATTATTCATTCAATCATTCATTCATTCATTCATTCATACATACATACATTCATTTGTTCGTTCATTCATTCATTCATTCAATTTATATCCTGCCCATCTAGCCAAAGTCAAGCCCAACAGTGACCCAAGCAACAGATAGGTTTGCTTCAAACTGTGTCAGCCTCTGAGTATATTTGCCCTGTTAATGGTCAACATGGAGACAGAAATAAATGAGATGTTATGTTTGCAACTGGAAGGTGATAAGCTGTATTTTTTCTCTCATGTTTGCACAATTTACAAATGAATTTTATGTAGACATGTACCGATGCCCTTCCTCAATCCACACTCTACAGATATTGGGGCCAGCCTTCCATGTATCTCTTAAGAGCCATTCCAAATGTTTCCAACTCTAAGTCCATGGCATTATCTGTGCATCTCTGGATCTTTGTTTGGGGGAAAAAAACCTGGAAAGTCTGGAGAAACATAAAGCACACATGGCCAGAGAGGGTGTGGGGATGCTACACAGGAGCTTGGCTGTGCAACCTCTCAACTTAAGGCCCTTACAACAACCATCTTTTCAGAATTTCACACAACATATTGACAACAGTGTAATAATATTTCAGTACAGCTTAGTAAAATAAGCTGAGTGAGAGAACAAAGAAAAAGAAGCATATTCCAGAATGCAATGTAACTATCTAAACAGTAATGGCAAGTCCTTCTCCTTGCCCTACAGCTCTGCACAAAATGGTTGGCACAGCCACGGCAAGGGAATATTCATACCATATGGAGACTCTCTGAATGAGAGTTGAAGGATCTCTTGTGAAGTTGTGATGCTTCTCCACCCCAGCAAAGAAGAGTGGCTCTTGATCCAGCAGTCGTCACACAAATAACCTGATTTGATTCAATTTTTCCCATTTGTCCAAAGATAAATTCCCAAATTTATGCTTATCTCTCAAGGACCAATCACAACTTACAGGTAGGAAAAATAAATATCCTGTTAGAATTCTGAGAGCTAAACTTCTAATTCCATATCCACCATCTTTATTCCTTCTGCCAAACTGGGCCCAATTGACTCTTCAGAAGACACCATGAATTGTATCTAAGTGTGTATATATATATACAAAGCATGTGTTATAATCACTAGGTAATGATCTGCCTCCTCCTTCCCAATTTCATTCCTGATTTCTGTTTGGCCTTTCTCCAAATCCTGGAGCAATTCTCAAACCTTCGACCTAGTGATATCACTGTTCATTATCTCCCAGTATTCCCCATTTTAGCTTGGCCTATTTTTGTCCAACCTTGACTCTAGGCTCTGGATTAACATTCATTTGGATTCCATGGTATTTGTTTCTTGTTGCTGGTGTCTGCTCCAGACTCTTTCAGAAACTCTGAAGCTTCAGCTCCAGCTTTTATGGTGTCATACATTTTAAAAGACAGGTTGACATGAATGTATTTAAATAATACTTGAATAACAGTGTTACCTTTTCTGACATACAGTCAATCAGATAAAGAGATCAGCTATTTCTGAATTAATGGGGCTTCAGAACTGACAATGGATGCTTTGGGAAATATTGAACAGATGTAGCATTTTTTATTATTTTTTGCTACTCTAGAATTCAGTTCTCTGAGAAAAAAAGGTCTATGAAAAGAACATTAAGCTCTCAACCATCCTCTAAAATCATTCAGGCACAGAAAAGAAAACTGATTCTTAAAGAAAAGTGACATAGGAAGGACAATATGTTACCTCATAAATTTCACTAATAGAATTTTCAGCAACCGAGAGTCATGCTGTGGCTTTTACGAAAACCATTCGCCTTGCATGTAATAGACCCTGAAAAGTTACAAATGCTTATCTGTTATATACCGAATTCTGCCATCTACAAAGAAGCACTATTGTAGAATAAGGAAGACAAAACCCCACACTCTGCAATATCTGAATAGTTGTTTTCCTAGAGTTTATCGAGACAAGAGAAATGCCACTTCCATCATTACAACAGTTCATTCAATCACAACTGCGCTGGGCATCTTAGTATCTCTGCATTGAAGGATGTCTTTGACACTAATAGGGACAAATCAAAATACACTTCAGCCTTCCTGCTATGTTCATAATAAATCCTGCAAGCTCTCTCCTGACAAACAAAGCCATTGCTTTATCTCTTCATCTGCACACTACCTGCCCTGCACAATGGACGCAAGACACTGCATATTGATTTCCAGCAGCCAGTCAAGTGGGAAATAATGTTAACAAGAAAAACATTGAACAGTGTATTTAACTGGGGTTAGCAAATATAATGCACAAAGACTTTCATTATCCTAGATTGGCAAGAGAAGCATGGTAGCAAAACTAGATATAAACGCAGATAGGAATGGGCAGTCATCTCAACAACTTCCCATTCCCTGAGATCCAAGGCCAAAATCTAAGCCCAGCTGTTATCCACTGGGGAAGTTACTGGGGCCAGCCCGTGTGCAATGACTGCAAAATTGTGTGTGTGTGTGTGTGTGTGTGTGTGTGTGTTGATGTATGTTTACAAGCATAAGACAGTAACAGGCAAGGCAAGACTCCCTATACAGCTTTCTAAACAAAGATCACATGCATAGTAACTTTCCTACAGACACTTGTCACTATGCACCAGCCAGCCTTGGACATTGGCTGGGACAGGGATACTCACAAGGGTTAAGTCAGAACACATAATGAAATCAAACTTTACTTTCACCTTGCATTGCTGGACTTGAGATGTGTTTCCCTATCTACAGACTCAGCACAGAAATACCCTAATACTTCATTCAGCATTCTGAGTCCTACCTAACCCTGGGGGGGGGGGGATTAGATTTCTTGAGAGGAGGCCACTTGAATCATGGAATGGCCTTGGAGCCCTCCCAGCATCCACTTTCCATTTTCCATAATGCAGGGATGATAAAGTAGATGGTGGTAGTTGTGCTTATATAAATCATTTTATTGCATTTAAAATCATGAAAGCTGTTTGCATGTATTTCTGGGTACTATTTCATGGGCACAGTGCCAGAACACCCTCAGAAAAAAGGCCACTTCTGAGTACTTTATACTTTAAGCTGGAATCGACTTGACAGCACATGGCTATTATTTATATTTCTTGTTCATATAATGTTGCAAGTCAAGTGAATGCTGAGGGACCCATGAGATGCCTAGACCAGTTTGGCAAGAATTCAGAAGATGATGGAACTCAGGGACTTCTGGGTAATTTATTTGTATGGAAGCAAAATGCATTTAGTGACTTCCAGTGAATTTATAATAAGATCAGGTTATGTCTAGTGGCTAAGAGACTGCCCTACGAAGCTCAGGACTTTTATGCTTATAATATTGATCAAAAAGCCAAGGACAGTTTGTGTGTGTCTTTATTTTAATCTACAGCCCTTTCAAAGATAGTCACCACACTTTTCCTGGCCTCCCACGTGACAATTAAAATAATGTAACTTTTGGAAGCAAATTAATGCAAGTTAAGAAATCTCCCTAGACATGTATTACATACCATGTTGGGCAACTCAGCATGTGTTTGACCTCTAGAAGGTATCCAGTTTGAATAACAGTGCAACAGGATTTCAACCAATAAGCTTAACTGGGGAAATGGGAACAGTGTACATGACCCTGCTCACACCTTCTCACATTTAAGGTATAAAAAGAGGTCAAATTGGACATGAAAAGTACTGAAGGAAAGAGTCATTAATATCAATTAAAGATATGACATAATCACTGATGTAACTAGGGAGGGGTGGAAGAGTGCATTTGCCCCAGGGCAAGTAGCAATCTGGAGGTGCCTGGATCAGGAACAGGAGGGGGAAGCCATGCACCATCCTGCCAGCAGTCCTCCTTTCACCCTGCTAATGCTTGGCTATCCTTAGTTGGGGGAAAGGAGGAGAGGGAAGCAGATAATGTTTTTTTTCCAAGTAGGCACCTCTATCAATTGCTCCCCTGTCCTCCTTTCCCCCACCCCTACTAAGGCTTGGTGACCAGTAGGCCAGGGAAAGGAGGAGAGGGAAGCATGCTACGGAGGTGATGCTTGAAAAAAAAAATGCCTGCTTGGTGCTATCCGCACACTGTGTGGTTTGCACAGGAGATCCTTAACTGGAAAGGAAACCCACAAAGAGGGCATGAGAAGGAGAGACCCCTCCCTCACTGTTCCCCCAGGATCTCCCCCCCCCTTGCTGGATGGATGAGACACGGTTGGCGGGGAGGAAAGGGCACAAACACTGACTTTGCCCCCAGGCACTCCAGACTCTAGCTACGCCAGTGGATATAATCTCTCACAACCTAGTGATGGTATATGTGACCTCCCCACTCTACAAATCTTTCTCTGTTTTGGAGCAGGGACCCTGCTATACATGCACAGCAGAATACTTAGAAAGATCCACTGAAATAAGCCAAGTTTTTCACATACACACACAATCCATATGCCAAGTTTGTATACAACAATACTGCTTTTAAATTTATCTTTTCACTATCAGCCTCCATCCATAAAATTCTGAGATACCCATGAAATTACATAAAACACTATGATTTAATATCTGGTTTTCTCTTTTTAAAATAACTATAATTCTATTCATCTTTTTTTCTCAGTGAAGCCTGCTGCTTTTATGAAGCAAGAGTACTGTAATGTCTGAATATACAGATAAGAGCAGAGAGGGTTGTTTTTCTCTTTCAGATAAAAATCTTGCTCTGAACCCATTGTGCAGTGCCAAGCCTGTTTCTTCTCAATTACTATGGTAAGGGGTACGATCTTAATACATTCAGGTGTATATGAGATTCTGAAGATTGCATACTTTGGAAGTAAGTGATAGCTTTTTATCTTCCACACCACTCGAACTAAGAAAAGTGTATTATGAACACTCCAAAGGCGTCACCTCTGCCAGCCAATACCAGAATGATAAACATTCACTCTGCAGTTCCTAAGATGTAATCCTATAGACAATTGCACATTCTTAATTCCCACTATTTTCAGCCTACGGTCATAAAGCTGCTTGTGGCCTGCTACTTAATTTCAAAAGGTCACTCCAAGTAAGCCGTTAGCATCTGCAGAAAGGCTATCTAGCCACTGCCCCAGTACCCTGTCAAAGGGGAGGGGGCGGGAGGAGAAATAAAGGTTGCCCACCCACCTTGCTTCAGCAACGTCTCAATTCACTGCTGGCTTCAACCTTCCTGCAACAACATGGTGGTCCCACCATTGAACCCAAGAAGATGTGCTCCTCAGCCAAACTGTGGCAGCTTGCCCCTCATCTAGACCTTCCTGCAGAATCAGAAAAGCCCCAACCAGTACCATATTTCTGCCAGCCAGGTCTTTGCAACAGCATATAACATTGTGCTGCTATACACACACCATGTTTTTTTCCCCATTCTTTGTGGGTGCCTTCAGTTCCAGCAGGTCTTTCCAGAGTGTTGGTTACAATGAAGTGTTGTTGTTTTAACACTTGAATTGTTTGCGAGGGGTTTCAGACATCAGAATTCTCCTGCATCCGTTATTGAAAGACTCACTTTGGCTAAGTACTGGCTGTTACTTAAGATTAGCAAGTGGTGAGCCATCATGCTCCAACCCAGGGCCCACACACCACACTCAGTCTCCCATTGAGCCTACCGAGGTGCCTCTACGGAGGACCCTGAAGAAGAAAGTGCTGTAATGTATTAGTTCCATAAGAACAGTATCCAAACTGAGGCTGATGCTGCCATGGCAGCCCTGGGGATGGGAGAGTGCCCCTTAAGAGAGAGGGGACTAGCTCAGCTCCTGGTGCATGGCAGAGACAAATGCCAAACATTTGTAGATATTTGAGGGATATTTTTTTCTGAGTTCATTTTAGAACTCTTCAAGTGGCAATGCCATAAATCCCCTTCCTATAGTTCTAGCCAATTGTAAATTCTGCAACAAAACATGTGTCTGGCAGAAATGCAAGGCGTAGTCTGAACAGGTGAGGGTTAAGCATGTGAACTCTCTAAACCAGAAAGGGGGGAGGGGATGCTATTTTAGCTTCTACAGAAACTTGAAACAGAGGTAAAGCAGGAAGCTCCATGCCTTGAAGAGTGAGCTCCATTCATTTACTCTGTGTGCCTGAAAATGTTGCCTCCAGCAGTTTTCCGCTGTCAGATGAAGAAGAAATAACTAATTTAAAGGCCTTTGTTCCAATTATAAACCAATGTGAAGAGTTGCTTTTAGACTCATCATTGAAAATGTAACCCCATAATATGATTTCACTTTGTATGCTTCAAGTTACGGTTAGCTACTAAAACTAAGCTTATCTCTAATTATGATAGTTAATATAATGGACCTTTAATTTCATCATATAAGGAATGAGTGGCTACAGCTCAGAGCTCCAAGCTAGTCTAGTTTACATTGAAAATAGGTAAGATGATCTCAAGCCCTGTTTCTAAAACATAATGCTGCCTTTTCCACTAAAAGAAAAACAAAGGTTTTACCTAAATTCTCAATCACTGTATTTACTCCACTTTAAATTACAATCTCTAGGCTGGCATTACAGTATGTTCACCATGCACTGCCTGTGCATTCAAGGTGTAAAGAATGGGCTGTGCAGCTACAAAATCACATGAGAAAGCTACCAAACTGTATCACAGAGAACTGAAAAAAAATAAGTGTTAAAAATACCAAATACACATATACCTTTATAAGGAGAAAGTATGCACTCCTTGAGTCACAACAAGTTCTCCAGTCTCACTTGGAAATGTGATTGTTACCTTCCCGTAATATGCAATTCTGAATTTATCAATTTAATTAATTAATTAATTTCATTTCATTTCATTTCATTTTATTTTTCTATACTGTCCCCTTAGTGCAAACTGCACTATTACAGAGTAAAACCCCTAAAACAAATATTTTTTCATCTGAATCCCAGTGGGTTAGAATAAAGCTCAGTGAGTATTTTCTGCAACCTTTAATTTTCCTTTCACAACAGAGAATGTGAGTAGCCTGCTGATCATCAGGCCATCTTTCCAAGTGGTGGCAAAAGCATGATAAATGGGAAAAGAAAAGGAAGAGTTAGGCTTTCGGGGAAACCAATTAAATGCTCATCTGTGTCTCTCTCACATTATTTATTAAATTCTAGGTCATGATCCTGTAGGATTTTCACAAAATTTATCCCCATGAGGGAAGTAGAAGGAGAAAGTGACATTCTCAATTCATTCATTAATGTTCATGCATGACTCGTCATAGGCCAAATGTAAATGTATAACCAAAATCTTATGTTGGTGGCCTAGATCAGCCATTCTCAACTTTTTCCCTAACAGCCAATATTCCTGCAAATTCTCTGGAGCATTGTGAACTGGCTCTGCTCCTTGCATGCAGGACTGGTGTCACAACCAGGAGCCAAATGGTCAAAACATTAAAAGGAAACATTGGCCACATCTTTAAACACAACATGAAAAAAAAAATGTATGTCAAATCAGGATTGTCTAAAATTGACCCTCTTCAAATGTGTCAGACCACCATTTGACTCTTATCTCATCTTATGAGAAATAATGTTCTCCACTACACCTGAAGGAAGCATACTAGCTTAGGTGGAATACCATATACAGTGGTACCTCTACTTTAGAGTTTAATCCGTTCCAAATACATGCTCATAAGTTGAACATCTTGTAAGTAGAGCAGCTGTGTCTAAAAAAATAGTAAAAAAATGAGAAAAAAAATTAAAAAAATGTAAGTAGAGCAGACCTCATCTAAAATTTGTAAGACAGCAGTTAAAACGCCATCGGGTTTCTGCTCTTAAGACGAATTGCTCGTAAGTAAAGTGGCTCATAAGTAGAGGCACCATTGTAATATCCAGTTTTATTCACCCCTAAACTCTCAGCATCATCCACCTCAGGAAAATGCCTCACTCTGCTTTGAAGCCCTATAGACCTGCTGGCTGGAAGAAGTACTTGATAGGCACCGGTAGAGAGGCTGGTCTTAAGGAACTCCAAATTTATCACCCATCGATCTGATTTGGGAAAGAGCAACCAATGCAACTGTCAAGCAGATGGGGCTTAAACAAGGATTCACAATATTCACTACCTCAGATGAGAGATGGATGAGGGACTGTAACCCTGTTCAGGCAACACTGTATTCTCGAGATGCTTAGAGGGAAGCAACTTCAACAGTCACTTCTGTCTTGCATCATCAACGAGTCTGCAAAAGAGGAAGTTCCTATCCACTCAAGAGACTCCCCACACAAACAAGAATCCAAGAAAACATAGTTTACTGCTAGCATACACAATCTCTATGTAAGCAGGGATCTCTCTTTTTGAGACACATCAGTGACCTCATGAAAAACATAGCAATGAGGAGAGTAGACCTAGCCCTCCATGCCAAGTACATTGCAAACACTGGATATCCCTAATACCTGAGCAGGGCTTAAGAGAGAGGAGAACCAGGTGACAGCTGGGAGGAGGCTGCCACAAGTGAGAGTCATGGCTCTCCTCCAAATGCAGTACTGTATATTAATTTTCAGGAACCCAATGTGGCCTTTGTGTAGATCAGTAACGTCTCTGACCTTGCTTCTAGTCTTCTTTAGGTCTCCGTTGGGCTTTCTTCACCCTTGTTTTACTTTAGTTTACATTGTTGGAATAACTTTGGTTGGTTGGTTCCCCCCTCCCCCTAGTACTTTATTGACTGAGAGTTTGTTATGCCCTTATCTATTGATCATATAGTTATTTGTAATTGCCTTCATTTTTTAAATTGTTATACTTTCTAGGGACAATCCCTTCATCTATTCCACTCATGTAATGGCTCGTTTTACAACTGATGCCATTTTTTCTTAACACATGCAAGAAGGTATCCAGCAGCTTATCAAACAAGCATAAATCACCTTCACTTCAGTGTTTCCACATCATCAGCCTGGAAATCACATGGATCTGAATCGGCAACATATTACACTCTTCCAGGGGTTAAAAGTACTCTGTCCATTAGTATTCCACATGCTGTGAGCCATTTTAGGCAATATTAGTGGGAAACTGGAATACAGGAAAGAATGAACAAATATCAAATGAACAAATAAACAGACAAATGAACGAATGAAAGAACAAATGACTATATGCTACAGCACGGTGGGGGAAATCATGGAACTTGTTCTTCAAAATGCTGCGTGTGTGTGGCTGCTGGTATACCTTGCTTATGTGTGGAATTACACTCTCAAAAGCCTCTTGAGAAGTGCAATTCCACTTGTGATCAAGGCCTGAAAAGAGTGTGTTTAGCAGGGAGGGGAGAACGCTGTTTGTCTGAATTTTTTCCCCACTCTGCAGTAATAGGACATTTATATCACCAACCTTTGTAAAGTGCTCAGTCCTGCTTAATGAAATAGCAATTCATTTTCAGGAAATGGGGAAATAGTTTTGAGAGCACTCTTCACTATGCAAACAGCTCATACAGCATCAATTTTCCAGGTAGGATTCTAAGAGTGGGCAAAAGACTGACAACATTGCCATTTAAATGTCATCATTACAATGTAGATTCTTCTCGTATGAGTAAGTTGTAATCACCTGGCAACCTGATACTTCCAGTAGCCACCCACAAAGTTTTCCTCACTTTTCCTTTCCCATGACAATCTGTCATTCTTCAAGCTGGATGCTGTCACTGGATCCTTCAATAAAATTAAACCCTTAGCTTTGTGTACATCTAAAATTCCATCAATTGGCAGTCTCTAAACAGCTTTTGTCTATTCCTCCGTGAAGACTTTGGCCAGTAGTGTATCAGGAGATACATGGCCTGCAGTTCACCAAGACAGCGTGCTGATCAAGTTAAATAGGAAGAGGAAATTTTAATAATTCATTGGAGATGGCTTTGATAGCATCAAGAAGTGCTCAGCATCAAGGAGGCTGAAGTATATGGAATTCTGACGGATAGCAGATGCAGCTATACTCTGTAAGGAGTCTAAGGTGGCACTGGGCATTTTTTTCATTGTATGTGAGAGAAGGGAAGAGAGAGAAGGCAGGCAGAAGGGACAGACTTAGCTAGCAATACTGGGGCCTGAGGCAGCCACATTGTCTTCCATCCACTCTGCCCTGTTGAAAGGGCATGAGACCTCCAGGAAAAGAGAGAGAATGTGCTACCCTAAAAATGCTTTGTAATGAAAAATGGAAGTGAACAGGGGCATGGTGTGTTACCATTTGTTTTCCTAATATTCATCAGTAGGTTCAATTTTATGGAGTTTTTAGTGTCCCTTAAATTTTGGTGACCTGCGTCAAAACTCCGGTTACTCACCTAGTTACAGTCCTGGGGTGTATGTTGGTTTGGATGTCAGAGAGAGACAGAGGCACAGACTCTGAGTATGTGTGTGTACATACATGCACAAAACATAACACATATCTCCCTGTACAGTCTCACCATGAGCGATAGCATATATTGTGAAATAACAGCGAGGGTGCTTCTTCCCTACCAGCAAAGCAAATGACAACTCTCATTTTGGAAAGTGTGTAGAACAGCAGAAAAAAAAAACCTTTTCCTGTTTGTTTTGACTCCTCACTGTTTGTGAAAATGAGCTTCAACTCTTGCAGCTCTGAAAGTGAGAGGCTGAAGAAAGACCTGAGCACATGAAGAAAGGATGTGTGTGGTGGTGGTAGTGGTGGGGAGCAGCACAGAATCTGCAAACAGCTTTGATTTGCTCCTTGCAAAAACAGTCTGAAATTCTCCTTTGGAATCCTGGTGCTCTCACTGGGAATAAGTAAAGAAGCAACATACGCAGCACAACGCTGTTTGGGAATTACCCTTCCAATGGCTACAAACCCTACCCACCATTTGCAGCAAAATCATTTATGTCAATGGCTGCTTGGTTGAATTGTTCCATTTAGGCTACAGTATTTTATTCAAGGAAGGGAAGGGGAACACAGAGTTCCTGAAAACAATGCTCTCTTTTATCTTTTATTCTTAACGAGTAAGTGATAGTGATAATTGCCTGACTGTACCCTCTGATGGAAACCATGGGGAGCCGATGCTGCTGCCACCATAAACCCTTTGTCTGCATTTTGCTAACCTAAATAACCACATGCCTTGGAATCCCTAAGGATGACATGCTATTTTTCAGATAACTTGACTAATTAACTTCTTTTGGGTTTTTTCACTAACTTAAGAAGAATGCTTCTGAGTCAAATGAATATCCAAAATCCTTCTCAATGACCCCACCCTATTCAAACAGATGTAATTTCTACTATTGAACAAGATATGCCGTGGGAAGACAGAATAGAGAAAATCAAGGAGAAATGGACTGAGTATCGAAGATGGATGGAAGAAGAAGAGAATGAAGACATTCAGTGGAAGCTTCAAACTTTGTGCCCCTGGCTGGGAGAAAAAGACTGAAAATAATTGACTGGGGGGGAGTGGGGATGATAAGAGGGGGAAAACGTAAAATTTAGGTAAGATGAATATGCATAACTGAAGAACTTTGTTAATAAAAAGACTTTAAAAATGACCCCACCCTTTTCATTCAAATTGGTGTTTCACACTTCTTACTAGACTGTTGTCTGGAAGAGGTTTTAACTAGTTGGGTACTGCCATTGCTTTGTATTTCTGTGGTTTTTTTAATCGAGTTCCATATTTTGCTTATTCTGTCTTCTGTTTCATTCAACTCATGTGGAGTGCCAATTTTGGGGGAAAAGGCAAGATACAAATTACATAATCAATCAGTTGAATAAAAATATATAAATTGAGTACTGTTTCCAGCAGCTAGCAAATAGGCAGTCTTGGGAAGCCCTCAGGCAAACAAATTTCCAAGTCTCATTTAACTACAAAGCAGGAATGGGGAGCCCATTGTCTTCCAAATGCTTTTGAATTCTAACTCACATCTGCCCCAGTTCATTAATCATGTGGTGAGGGTGCAATGAATTATAATAATTGTGTACCGTCAAGTCAATTCTGACTTATGGCAGTGCTTTTCAGCATTTTCAGGAACGCTATGGCAAATGAGGACTTGTAACTCTTGGAATACATAGGCCTGATGCTCCAGTTTTTGGGACCCGAGTCCAAGGATCTGCTCCAAGACTTCTTTGCCAACAGCTTTACAAAGCCATCTGCCGTGATTCCACTGGCCTGGGAAAGGCTCGACAAACATTACAGAGCAGCCACTATGACGAAGGAGTCCCTCATGAAATGCGTCCATAAGTTTCCCCAATATAAGACCTGACAAACCCTGGATGTTGGAGAAGTACGCAGACATGCTCGAGTCACTAAGGATAGCACAACAAGCCTACAGCACCTGCTATTCCCAGGCGGTCTCCCATCCAAGTATGCCCAACCCTGCTTAGCTTCCGAGATCAGATGAGATTGGGCGTGCTCAGGGTGGAGTAGAGCATACTCAGAAGTTATTTACTGTTTCCCTTATTCTTGGGGCATTCTGGGACTCTGCAACTTTGCCTGAGGACACACAGTCTAATTCTACTTGCAGAAGGCATAGTGGGGATTCAGGAATTAAACTTAAAGCCTGTGGCTCTGCAGGTAGATACCAAAAGCACTGAGCAAACCAGGACAATA
This sequence comes from Phrynocephalus versicolor, assembly GCA_023846285.1. Taxonomy (NCBI): domain Eukaryota; kingdom Metazoa; phylum Chordata; class Lepidosauria; order Squamata; family Agamidae; genus Phrynocephalus; species Phrynocephalus versicolor. The sequence continues at coordinate 57,861,517 of JAHTLZ010003526.1, forward strand.
GTAGTTCAGTAATAAATGAGGAAGGCCAGAGGTAGGCATGCTTGTTGTAAACATTGATAGTAGTGTCCTCCTTGAGCCTTTGCTTAAGGGACTAAGCGGGTGTTATGGAGAAAGTATATTTCCTCACTTTGACTTCTTTTTAGCCACTAGACTAGCTAATTATACCCGTGTTTATATTCCAGTGAAAAATCACAAGCTAAAACTCATGAAATGTAAGCCATGTGAGAAAAATAATGTGTTATGGCAAGATGATGTTGCTCACCACTTGAAAGAGCATGTCTTCTAAAACGATATATTCTTCTAGTGTTAAATACATTGGTTCATTTCACCCAATGACAGTGGTCCAACTAGATATTGTGGAACATTTTAAATTACCTGTGCATTGCATGCGTTTTTTTTCTTGTTGTGATGGGGGGATATTGCTATTCACTCTCTCCACACCATACCCAATTGATAAATGTCATAGATCTTACTCATTCTCATCAACACAACATGTTGTAGAGTGTAACAGACACAAAACTTTGTCCAGTCACTCTCTTAAACACAGCATTTCTAACAACTAGATCTGGTTACAAGAAAATTGCTGAAAATGCAATGTATAGCTCCAGGCTACTCTCTTTCTGTTGTGGGTTGCCACAGTCACAATTTTTATTCATTTCTGGGCTTTCAACTCAGTGATTCATCACCTGTTGGCTTCAACAGATGTCCAACAAATGGATCAGATGGGTGGTATTCAGACTTGGTCATACCAGGGGGATATTTACTCAGTACTTGGGCAGTTTTGCCAAAGAAGTCCCTAAGGATTCAGTTCTGCCCCCATGCTATTTTATATATATACATTCAACCAGAGTAATAAAAGAGATGTTGTTCACAGTTTTGAGGTTTGGTGCCACCAAATTATCTTTATCTCTTTATCTTTCCCATCAAAATCCATGGAAGCTGGTTGGGCTATAAACCAAGGTTCTAAATCAGTTGTAGCATAACCAGGATGAAGCAAACGAGTTTTATCTGCAGAGCCTCAACATTTAGAGGGTACTGAAATCCAGAAGGGAATCTACTTTACTGGGCTAGGTGAAGATGGAGCAATAGAAAGCTTAATCTAAATATAGCAGAAATGTTGGTCAGCTGAAGGAACATCAGAGGATAAGGATTCAAATCTAGAGTTCTTACATTTAAAAATATTAGCTGGGAAGTCAAGGAACAATCCACTAAATTTCCAGAGTCTTTTAACCACAGAGAGTCATAACTTTGGAAGACCAGAGCTGGAAGAGACCCTATGGATGATCAAGTCCAGTCCTTGTCAAGGAGGCCCATTAAAAAGGGTAATATATCAGGGCACCTTTACTTAGGAACAACATTTATGCTTTCTTACAGCATCGGAATGTAAACATCTACAATAGGACCCGGTATCCGCTGGGGATTGGTCCTAGCCCTTTCTGTGGATAATGAAAACCATGGATAAGAGAGAACGCCTGCCCATCCACCCCAAAACTGCTGTTTCCTGACAGTAGCTTGAGTTATAACTGCTGTTTTGAGACAGTAGCTTGCTTTACGGGTGCTGTTTGTGACAGTAGCTTGCTTTACACATGCTATTTGTGACAATAGCTTGCTTTACAGATGCTGTTTGTGACAACAGCTTGCTTTACAGCTTGTTTTGTGGCTGCTGAATTATATATTTATTTTCCTCTGCCAATCATGGATAACTGAATCAGTGGATACAGTGGTCCTACTGTACTGTTCTTCATATCATGTTTTCATTCTGTTCTCTCCATGTCTTCTCTCTATATTGGCTGATGTGCAGGTGCTTATGCAAAGGCAGCAGGCCTGGCTCACTGAAGGCAAGCCAGATTCTTTTCTCTGAAGATGAAAGTGGTGAAGGAGCAGAAGGTGGCACCAGGACTAGGTAGAGATATGACAGGGTCTGTGGGAAGGGGACAAGTGCACATCTGTTCTGATAAAGCCAAACAAAGCACAGAGCAGAAAAAAGCAAAACGGGTTGCTTGAACCGAATCACAGATCCCAACCATAAACCAGCTTGGTTCATGTGGTGTTGTTTTTCTGGTTCATAGTTCAGTTCATGGCCATCTCCAGTTATGTGAGATTGAGGATAATTATCCCAAGTATCATAATTTTTATTTAACACTATTATTGCAGATGGAGTTAGCATCCAACAATCTTCTAGCTACCATTTGAACCAAGCAGAAAGACTGAGTTATTGAAAGATGCACAAAGCCTTAATAGTTCAGACCCTGCCTTGTAATTTTATATTCTTCTATAATGTGCAATGCCTGGGCTACTTATATAAGTTGGAAGGCTGGTTCCCTTAGTTTTATGTGGGTCAGGTAATATTTATGCCCAAGGTCTCGCACTGTAAATACAAATCTGCCTCCCTTGAACCACCGCACAGGCTGATTTGCTATCCCCATCTGATTTGCTTTCCTCAACAATTTCTTTTTTTTTCTTTTGCCTTCCTCCCTTGTTTTAGCTTTAATATTTAATTGCTTATATAACACACCTTTGTTGTTTTATTTTACAACTGCTTGTTAGTACTGTATGGGCTGCCTGGGTGACCTCTTTTTCTCCTGCAACCTTCTTTGTTCCCCTGTAATATTAAAAGCCTGCTCCAAGTTTTTTCTTAACATTTAAAAAAACAAACTTATTTAACTCATTTAGGTTTAGGCCTTCCTGATGCCAAGATAAACAAAATAAAAATGATTATTTTCTTCTTCTGACAGATGGGCGGTATAAAAATCCAATAAATAAATAAATAAATAAATAAATAAATGTTGTTCTCTTACATGCTTTTCTGTTTCATCCTGCTTAGTTCTGATCCCTCCCCTTTTCTTTTCTTTTCTGTTTCTTGCTGTGCATTATTTCTTGTTTTCCTGCTTTCCTCAAACTCTGAATTTGATGTTCATACTTCATCCTCTCCCATTTCCCAGAGGAGAAAAAGTTGGTACCATTAAATGGAAGGAAACCTTGGCACCTGAGAGCTAAAAAATAAATAAACAGCACACAGACATGGAATGTGGCTACACACAGAGCCAGAGGTCGGCCTTTTCCTTGAGTTATCTCCATTCCACAATACAAAGGAAAATTCCCAGTAATTAAAACCAAACCAACAACAGTTCATCCAGCAGTGAGGACACATATTTGAAACTAAAATGTAGCATATCAGTATTTCTCTTTCATTTATGCATGCCCCTTGGTGAGCACGAGTCTCTCTTAACAACATATGAATTCTAATCATATTGCTACTAGAGAGGGGCACAAAACAAAATTTTATTTGTTTTGTTATTCATTACTTGTTTCGTTACATAATGAAATGAATAATGAACTTCCCCCTCAAAGGAAAATGAAACAAAAGAAACAAAAATTTTCATTTTGTTCTTTTTATTTTTCATTCCCCCGCTGCCGCTGCCAACCAATCCCCTCAGAGGGGGTTTCCAAAGTGGCAGCACTGATCAGCTGTGGCGTAGCCAGCGCTTGTTTTTTAAAAAGTGCCCTCAGCTGACCACGCTACAGCTGAATGGCGCTTGGGGCTCAGCCAAAAAACAAACATTAAAAATCCCTCCTTTCCCCCCAACCGATAGGGTATGGGAAGTTGCACAAGCACCACAACCACAAACATGCACCCATACCCACCCACACCCACAGAGAGAGAGAGAGAGAGAGAGAGTACACAAACAAAACAAAACAAAATAAAAAATGATTTTTAAAAAATATTTCAAATGGAACAAAACGAAATAGAATGGAACAAAAAACACACACAAAACCCCACTATTTTAGAGTTTCATGCCCATCTCTAATTGCTACTCCTACTCCTACTTCTCATCACCATAGTGTGCCATAACATCAGTTTATGTCTTTTGGTGATCCTTTTCATGGTCTTCTAGGTAGAACATACTTAGAAGTGGTCTTACCATTCCCTTCTTCTGAAGGTGTCCTGGGATTGTGCAGTTTGCACACAGGCATGCTTTCTTGGGATGCACAGTTGGGAACTGAACTCCCAACTTCTAGCTCCACAGCCAGATACCTGACTCACTGGTCCCTGAGGTTAGGAAATGCATGCAAATAAATGAGTGGCCTTGTAGAAAAGCAGTGGAGTACTCTGATACTCCCCATTCAAGGCACGGGGAACCAAGATTTTTCCCTTGGTAGTATCCTTCACCTCCTCCTCTACATCCAGTCCCCTCCCCCAAATGTATTCCCCATTCTTTCCCTACCAGCCCTCTGAAAACTAGATTTTTTTTTTACAGGTTAGTGATTCATGTGGGATTATTTTCAGTTCAGCCAGTGAATGAGGAAATATTGGATGGAGAAAAAAATGCCCCCGTCATATAAATATCAGAGCGAAAGACAAGTCAATGTTGTCCAATTATTTCTTTTAAATATCTCTGTTCCATCTTTCCCAGCATACAAGGTAGCGGCCAAAGGAGTTTGCCAGCAGAAGCAAACAGCAGTAATTCCCAACAGAAGGACATCTTCTCTAGCAGTACATAATTAACTCATTGCTATTAAATGATAAATTGATGATGAATTACATGAAGTAATAGCTTATACTGTAGGCTTTTTCAAAAGTATTAGAGCTATCCTTCAGCAGTGTAGCATTACAGCTGACTGATATTCCTTGTCAAGAAGCAGTGGCTTTCTGGTTATTACTGGATGTAATCACACAAGTGGAGAGATACTAGCATCATTATCAAGGTCGGTCAGTCCTACGATTAGGCAAAAGGAGGCAGCAGTCACTGCAAATGACTAGAGTTATGAGGTTAGTCAATGATGTACTATAGTTGTATTTCTTAATGTAACTTATTTTTTTAAGATGCCCAACAGGTGGCTAGGGGATTTTCCACTCTCATGCACCAAATTACATTGGCTGGCTTTGGATACTGTACACCACGATGTGAAAGGAAGTACCATTTGCCATTTAGGCAGCAACATACTCTACTTTACCCAGAATTCCCCATTGTCATAATACTTAACATTTACATAGCACTTTCACACATTAAAAGCCCTTGAATATTCGGGGGGGGGGGAAATGTTCTGAAAGGAAACCCGCCTAACTGCTGTTCCTTGGCTTAAAACAGGCCATAGATTAAAAAAAAACCATGGTGAAATGCCTTCTCTTCACATCCTCTGTGGGGTCCAAAGAGAACTATATAAACAAAATTTGAAAAACTTTAAAGAGGTCACTGGGTGGTGATGCTGAGGGACCACACTGGAAGCCTCGGAGAGTCCACATTTCTATTGGGCTGCACTTGGGTTGCAACTACCAATTGTGCTGGTCAATAAGATGGAAGAAGAGGAACTGGGCAGAAATGCTTTGCCAAAAACTGCCTGTTGAATCTATGGCTGAAGCAAGATTAGAAGTAAGGTCTTCTTGATTCCTAGCTCATTCTTTCAGCCACTCTACTATGCTACCTCTTTGTCTTATGCCATCTGCGGGCTTTCCAGGGGCATCTGGATATTATACTAGCTGAAGTGTTGGACCCAATGGACCTCTAGTCTAATTAAGCAAAGATAAAGCTTTATACACCACTGGTCTACTTAACAAACTGCAATTCTCATTTGTTCCCATGCCTCATTTCCTGCAAAGCTTATCCTATTGGCAAATAATCCTCTCTAGGCAACCTGAATAAACAGTTTCTCAAAATTTGTAAAAAGTTGAACTAATCAAACGGAACACAAATTCCAACTTTATAGGCAGAATATTAATTCTAATGTGATAAAGGATAGAGACTCATCAAGACAATTTCCCATCATTATATTTGGAAACCCCATGAGGTTTACAATAAGAAAATAAAACACCTTAAAACTGCTCCCTTCTTCTCCCCCATCTCACTTCTTCCAATATACTATAAATGATCTGAAGAAGGGCTTGTCACCATACTGATCTATTCTCTTTATGGCTTAATGGTATGTACAGATGGAGTGGTCAATAATGAAATATGAGAGAAGTAATGCTACATTCACTGCAAGTGTAAACAAAATAAGTTTGACCCAATTCTACCTTTCAGGCCAGCAGCCAGTAAAGATAATTGGCTCCCTTTTTTCTACATTTGCACGGTTCTTTTAGAAACAGAGGCATTACTTCAGTGATTACGCACACTGACTCTCATCCGAGTTAAATGAGCTGCATCTTTCAACAGAAACAACTGAACAGACTCAATAGTTTCCATTTGTCAAGTGGGCAAACAGCACTGTTTTGCAAAAAGGGATCTATTCCATTCCAAACGGTTACAGAAAATCACCCGCCCTTTAATATATCCACATACACTGTGGGTTTTCTTCAGAAAGGAACACCACTGTGACCTTGAGAAGTTCTACCCTAGAGTAGGGCCACCAATAAAGGGGCTACTGAAGGGCATACTTGAAGTCAGAGACCCTTCTGCCATCCAATGTACAGTATGTGCACAGGGAGGTCTGTTGAGCAACTTAAGGTAGATAAGCTTGCTTTGTGACACTCAAGATAAATAGTCCATGTTGTTGCATCCTCTTGGGAAGCCCTGCCCAAAGGCAATCATTTGCCATCCAGGTGTTACTTGTCAGCGTGGAGACAGGTCACCTTCACTCTTTGAGATGTTCTGAACTCCCACAATTCATCAATATTGGCTATGCTGGCTCAACCTCATGGGGATGGAAGTTTGGAACATCTACAGAGCCAACCTTTTGCTTTCATTGCTCCAGAGAAAGCCATTTGCGGCTGGAAAAAGGACCAGTCCTTGCTGGCTTAGGGAACAATGCATCAAGACCTGCCCTCTTGGCCAGTGCATAAAACTTTGGCCACTACTCCTGGCTGATTCTGAGGTAATACATTCTTTCATCTTAGCTCCCAAACTGGGTCTTAAATACCATTTGCAACATTGCCTAGGATCCAGAGAACACCTTTGCTTCCGATGCACTGCCTCCCATACTCTTGCCAGGGCGGCTCCCTCTCCATGGCAATGGAAATTTTGTGACAGATCAGCGGATACCGGTAAGTGACAAAGAACTCTAACCTTAACAATTGCATTGCAATACCAGGGACACTTTACAAGTGCCTCATGGAAATTCAAAAATTATTCAGATATAACAACTATTCACCTTAAAATGATGTGTGCAAGAGGCGACATTGTTACCTGCAAACATAGTCACTTAGCAGTGTTATATTGGTGTTCCATTTAGAGATGGGCACGACTTAGCGGTATTTCCGTTTCCGTTTCCGTTACTCGGTTCCGTTACTCTACGGAAACGGTAACGGGAATTACTCCGCCAGACTTCGAGCTCGAACCGACGAACGAACAATTTGGTCTGATTTGTCGTGCTCGTTACTTGCATCGCGCGATCGCGCGCGATGCCAAGTGGCACAGAAAAAAGTTTTTAAAAGTTAAAAAACCCGGTTCCCGGCCAAAAAGCAGGCGGAAATATGCCTGCCATGCCTCAGGGCACCTACCAGAGGGGTGGTTTCTGGAGGTCCCCGGCCTCCCCCCCCTCCTCCCTCCTGGGCTGCTCTGGTGGGACTCGCCGGCGCCGCAGGCTCTCAGCAGCAACAAGCCGCACGGCACGAGTCTCGCCGCCGGCTCAAGCAGCACGGATGGCACAGGAAAAAACTTTTAAACTCTCCCCCCACCCATTCCCGCACGGCACGAGTCTCGCCGCCGGCTCAAGCGGCACGGACGGCACAGGAAAAAACTTTTAAACTCTCCCCCCACCCATTCCCGCACGGCACGAGTCTCGCCGCTGGCTCAAGCAGCACGGACGGCACAGGAAAACACTTTTAAACTCTCCCCCCACCCATTCCCGCACAGCACGAGTCTCGCCGCCAGCTCAAGCAGCACGGATGGCACAGGAAAAAACTTTTAAACTCTCCCCCACCCATTCCCGCACGGCACGAGTCTCGCCGCCGGCTTAAGCAGCACGGATGGCACAGGAAAAAACTTTTAAACTCTCCCCCCACCCATTCCCGGGCCAAAAAGCAGGCGGAAAATGCCTGCCGTGCCTCAGGGCACCTACCGGAGGGGGGGTTTCTGGTCTGGAGGGGGGTCCCGGCCTCCCCCCCTCCGTCCTGGGATGCTCTGGTCTGGTGGGACTCGCTGCAGGCTCGCCCGCCGCAAAAAGCCAGTCTCGCCGCCGGCCGCCAAAGCGCAAGCAAGCGGCACTGGCGGCACAGGAAAAAACTTTTTAAAACTCTCCCGGGTCTCCCCCCCCCACCCATTCCCGGGCCAAAAAGCAGGCAGAAAAATGCCTGCTTGACTAAGGGCACAGGGAACCTACCGGAGGGATTGTTTCTGGAGGGGTGGTCCCGCCTCCCCCCCATCCTGGGCAGCCGGACTCGAGTTGCCATGCCATGCGGTGTGGGCGGGGGATCCAAAATGGGGTGGCGAACGCAATATTGTTTTTGAAATCGTGGATCGTGGTCCAAAAACACACAAGCACAACAGAAACACACGGAAATTTATAAACTGCCAGATTTTTCACAGCAGCAGTGGGTTTTTTCTTGCAACAAAATGTCTCTCCTCTCCTCCTCTGTCCTCCATTGATTTTATTTTATTTATTTTTTTACACCTGCGCAGTGCGCAATTATGGGCTGGCCCAGTGGCCTGGCCAGCCATATGGGAGGGGACGACCATGCAAATTTTTGGAGCCATCCCACCAATCGCATGGCCACTTGGCCATGGAGACTTCTGGGATGTGCCAAAAAGCCCCCTAAAACCTGCCCTAGCCCCCTAGCCCCCTAACCCTAATCCTTGACTCCTTACCCATACGTCACAGACTGTCTTCTTAGTGGGTCAGAGAGGCACCCAGAGGTGCAACCCAATAGCCCACCGTAACCTTACCCGTCATTAGCCTAACCCTAGCCCTTGCACTAAGCCACCTTAGCCCATAGCCAGATCTACTTGCATTGCACTACACACGCAAGTACGATTCCCTTCTTTGTGGGACATGGCAGGTGCGACACGCTCGTACCAGGGGATCAGGTACTTGAGCAGGTCTCACTGCCTGCAAATGGTATGCATATCCATATGGTTATGCATGCCATTTTGCAGCAGCAGCAGGTGAGGAGGGGAGACCCCCATGTTGAGGGGTCTCTTGGAGCCTGCTGCTGCTGTCCCTTCCTAGTGGGTGAGGATAGGAGGCACCCACGGGTGCCTCCAGGAGCCTACTTTCCCTTTATAGTGGGCCAGAGGAGGCACCCACCCCACAGAGGTGCCTCCAGGAGCCCGCTACCCCCCCCAAAAAAACCAGTATAACGATAACGAAAAAACGAAAAAACGAACCGACTAATTTTTGCGAAGTTTCGCGAAAAACGGAAACGAGCCGACACGGGCTGCCTCCGACACACGACAACTCGAAAACGTCATTTTCCCGAGTCGTGCCCATCTCTAGTTCCATTAAATGGCTCACATTCCTACCACTAACCTGCATATATTGAAGTAACATCCCAGAAAAGGCTGACGTCTTCCAGATTAGACCTGCAAAGAAACTGCTCTTTGTTATTCTGTAGGAGTGTTGTTACGCACATCCAGGACACCCTCTCTTTGCCATTGATGCCTCACTCTCCTCTTCCCCCCTCCCCCAGTAACACCAATGGGGAAAATAGAAACCTAGGTTAAAAATACCTCTCAGAACTGAATGCATTAGCACATTTTCCTCTGCCCCATTTTTTCTCCAGCTGTAAAAGATGAAGAGAATAAAACTAAATCTTGTGCACTCTTTCAGCGGCTCTCATTTGCTGGGCACCAATTGAGAATTTAGCAGCTTTAAGGCACCACAATACGTCTTCCATAATGGAGCAGCAAAGAGAGGAATGTGTTAGGCAGCAAGCAAAGGAATCATTTTGTCCCCTTTCCTTTAAATAACCCTGCTGAAGTTTAACTTTGGAGGAGGAAAAAGAAAACAGCCACACAGGGTTGGTTTTGTCACTGCTGCTGCTTCCAAAGGAGCCTACAGGTTATGAGATTTGGTTGAAAGGATCAAGCTTATGAAAATGGCCTGGTGTCTTTCGAGCACTGAATGCCAATGGGTGAACTATCCTCCAGGGCTGGCCACCGTTTTAAGAACGGTTCTGCTAATTATCGTTGACTATGTCACGGAGCAGCAAATGAATAGCTCAAATAACACAGTCCTATGGAATGGCTGCAGAACCCAGGGCACTGGAGAATGGCAAAAAATGTGTTTTCAAAAGATAATGTTCAAGCTGTGACATGGAAAGGAATGCTACAGATGACATTTCTGTATGAACATAAGAGACCTGATCCAAACATGTCATGGACGTGGAAGCATTGCTTGCTCATTTTGGAAAGGGAGCATGAGAAAAAAAAACTCTGGTGGGCCAATATACTGAAGGTTTGGACCACACCTTTCCCTGAACGTGCAGCAAGAAGCAATGGGGTGTAAAACGGAGGAAAAACCACTGGCAAGACTTCAATCAGGGGGACACATACCTTCCACCAGCATGGGCTCTCTGCTTCTATAAGCCTCTGTGAATAGGACACGCTGTAGCTTATCGTTGTTACATGCTGTCAAGTCACGTCTGGCTAACGGAAGGTCTTACATCTTATCTCTAAAGGCCACAGTAACATTTCAAATCCCTATTGGCTTAGAATTGGAATCCAGCTACAGTCCTGACATTCAGAGCCAAACTATATGTTACATTAAAAATGCAGCCAGTAGCGATATCCTTTTTTTTTTTTTTTTTGTAATGTAGTGGAAGCAGTCCAATTTACGATTTTCCTCCCAGTCTAATGCTTCCCTCCCTAGCCACAATTTTTACCATCAATCACCCTTCATTCCCGCTCGTCCACACATGGCTATGGATCTTTTACAAAGGATGTTGCAGTGGGGCCCAAGTTTGGGGAGGAAAACATTTGGGAACTCCCAATAAAAATCATACCTCCCAACCGTATAACCCGCTCTTCCTCAAACAAAGACATAGCTGCTACCTACATAACATGCAGGGTGGCTGACAGTTTTACAGTAGATCCTTGATCTTCCAGCGACAAGAATGAACTCTCCTCCAATGCTGTACCTTTGTGGATTTCCCCTCTATGATATAATAGGTCATATCTGGTATTCAGGTCTTCTATTAGAATAAGAACATGGCAGCCTGCCAAGGACTAAAATAGAATGTTCATCCAGCTAGGGCATTCCATGATCATAAACAGAAATCTTTCTTGTCACCTGCCTACTTGATACATTTAATTGGAGAGAGCAGAAAGTAAATCCTTTCACATAACTGCTTCAGTATGGTTCATCTCCATTCATTTACTGGCTCTGACATTAAGACACAGTGTCTCCAAACACCACACTGGTTTTTCTGGCCTCCAAATATTGCCCCATCTTCAACAGGAATGTGACTAGTCCGGTTTGTCAAAGGTTTCTGTTGGGAATTTCATTTCTCCCTCTTTGACTATCAAGAGTTGAACAGGATTGTGTGGTTCTTTCTGTCCTCCTTGTCAAAGGTTAAGACCAAAAGAACATAAGTAGAGCCATGCTGGATCAGGCCAATGGCCCATCTAGTCCAGCTTGCTGTATTTCACAGTGGCCCTACCAAATGTGTCCGGGTACACACAAGACTAGATATTAGAGATGGGCACGACTCAGAAAAAAAGTTTCGTTTTCGTTTTCGTTTTCGTTTTCGGCTAGGGTCTGAGTCGTTTCGTTTCCGTTTTCGTGGGCTAATTTCAAAATTTTTCGTTTTCGTTTCGTTACGTAACGAAAACGAAAAAACGAAAACGAAAACGAAAAATTTTTCGTTTCTCCCCATTTAGCTCAATTGAGTGCTTTTCCAGTAACGAAAAACGAAAATTGGCTCGAAATTAGTCGTTTCGTTTCCGTTTTCGGTCCAGGTTGGTGCCGATTTTCGTTTTCGTTTCGTTTCCGTAACGAAAACGAAAAACGAAAACGAAAACGAAAATACCGCTAAGTCGTGCCCATCTCTACTAGATATCTGTCTCTTGCTACCACTCCCCTGCATCTGGTCCTTGAAGTACCCCGGTTTTACGCCTGGAGATTACACATCTCCATCATGATTTGTAACCTGTGATGGACTTTTCTTCCAGGAATCTGTTGGGAATTTCATTTCTCCCACTTGTGTATCAACAGTTGAACAAGATTGTGTGGATCTATCTACCCTCCTGAAAATTTCTTACTGCTGCTGCTGCTGTTTCTGGTACATCTCAGAAAGGTATGGGTTCTGGAACATTGCTTCCAATAAGACAACTCCCTCACAAAAGAATGTTAGCACATTATGTTCAAAAAGTGATGTGGGGAAAATAATGATCTGTAGGAAAGAGAATGAAAAATATACAAATCCTGGCTGAACAGTGGTGGTAGTTGTGATGGTGGTAGTGTGTGTTTAACTGTGACTATAGTGCACGAACACATTGTAGAGAGGTCATGGCTCAGACATAGAACAATGCTTTATTGTACAGAGAAGGCCAAAGTTCAGCCTCTGGCATCTCCAGCTAACTGATCTTTCACATCTGGCCTAGAAATGACCCTTATTGGCAAATACTGGCATCAAGACACTCAAAGGACTAATGGCCTTGTCACATGCTAAGCTATGATTTCAAACAGTGGTGAGAAAACTTTCAGAGGTTCCCGGGCTGCACACGCCCACACCAAAGCTGCACACATCCTACCCAGCACCATTTTTTATCCATATAAGCTTGTTACAATTTAAATGCACCCAATGCTTTTTGTGACTTTTAAAGAATGCAGTTTTAACCCATATGGGCACAAGGGTGCTGATGGAGCCAAAAATAGGTTCCTCATCTGCCCCACCTTTAATTTTTAATTGTTATTTTTAAAAAGGATTTTTGGCTTATGAGAGGCAGAAAAACCTATGTTTTATAATTGGCTTGCTTAGCGAGTGAGTAAAGGCTATTTTAAACCATCATTCTGGCTGGCTTATAATAATGCAGGGAAATTGAATTGCAGCTCCCAGCCTGAATTGTTAGATCAATCTTCCATCCTTTCAGCATGCAGAATGAAGACAGATATCATAGAAGCCAAGGTCTTTGCTCATATTTGGGGTTGCTCAATATGGCAATAAGAATGTGAAGAATACTTGGCAAACTCTCTGTTCCATCAGTTTGGGCTGTGTCAGATAAATGAGACACATCAAGCCCCCTGAGACTCCTCCTTGTCTAACAAGAGCAAAACAAGGAACACATTTTTGCCTCATAAGGGACTTTATAATTCGAGCAAACTCTCTGGAAAAACTAGTGTCCTTCCAGTTGAAAAGTGAAGCAGATACACACACAGTAAGCACAGAACCACTAGAATCATAGAATCATAGAGTTGGAAGAGACCTCAAGGGCCATCTAGTCCAACCTCCTGTCATGCAGGAACCCCCATCACAGTGACCCCGACAGATGGCTATCCAGCCTCTGCTTAAAAACCTCCAAAGAAGGAGACTCCACCACCCTCCGTGGCAGCATTTTCTACTGCCGAACAGCTCTAACTGTCACGAACTGTCAAAACTTCCTAATGTTCAAATTGAATCTCTTTTCCTGTAGTTTGAGACCATTGTCCCATGTCCTAGTCTCTGAAGCCATGGGAAACAAACCAGTCCCTTCTTCAATGTGACATCCTTTCAAATATTTAAACACAGCTATCATATTCCCTCTCAGCCTTCTTTTTGTAAGGCTAAACATTCCCAACTCCCTAAGCCACTCCTTAGGACATAGAAGCACTATGCTTCTGTTGATGCAACCCAGGACTGCATTGGCTTTCTTGGCCGGTGCATCACACTGCTGACTCATGTTCAATTTGTGATCCACCAAGACTTTCAGATCCCTTTCACAGGTACTATTTTCCAGCCAGGTGTCTCCCAACCACTAGCTAAGCATTTTTAAAAGAATGCAAACAACACTGCCAATGTAACAAAATAGCAACCATGAAATTTTTGTGCCAGATGTTATTTGCCTGAAAGGTGTAGATTTGCAAAATATTAATTTGTTCAAAAAATCCTTTGTGTTCCTCTTAGCTTCTGTTGTGGAGACTGCAATGAAATATCTTCCAAAGATGAGCCAAAAGATTTATATAACTATATGGCCAGTCAGTCATCATGAGCAAGTTCCACATATAAGTACTAGCTGGTGGGAAGAAGATGATTTTCAATGGATGAGTCTTCCATCAGATCTATTTTTAAAAGGTCCCTTCTGCACATTATTTTGTATAACCGATATCTCCACTGTTTTCACCACAGTTCTTTCCATTTCCATATGTATTCTGTGCATCCCACAATTCCAAACATCTATGCTACAGCTATTTCTTACATCTATGGCAGTGATGGCAACCCCTTTAGAGACTGAATGCCCAAACTGCTATTCAAAACCCACTTATTTTTCACAAAGTGCCAATACGGCAATTTAACCTGAATACAGTGCTACCCCAGCTTACAAATGCTTCGGGTGCTATCCTTCGTGAAAGCGAGGATCAAAGAGCAGGCATTTGAATTTCCTGTGGCCACAGCACCCTCACAGTAGCCATAGGAAATTCAAAAATCTGTTAGAACATAAGAACATAAGAAGAGCCATGCTGGATCAGGCCAAAGGCCCATCTAGTCCAGCTTTCTGTATCTCACAGCGGCTCCACCAGATGTGTTTGGGAGTACATGAGACTAGATATCTGTCTCCTGATACCACTCCCCTGCATCTGGCCCGCTCCTCACTTTCCTGAAGGGTAGCACCCCTGCTCTTCGATCCTCATTTTTTCCAAAGGGTAACACCTTCAGGAAAGCACAAATAAAAGAGAAGGCTTTTGAGTTTCATGCGGCCACAGCACCCTCAAAAATAGGAGTCACCATTAGCTCACCATAAAAGATGAGTTGCCACAGAAGATGATTTTCAATGGATGGTTCTTCCATCAGATAGTTGATGTACAGCTTTGTTGCTGCAAAAAAGCTTTTAGGTGCCCTCTAACTTATTTCATCCTATGGGTGGTGATGGCAAAGGCACAGAAGCAGCCACCAAAAGACTGTGGAGAGACCTTCAAAATAATTGAGGGAAATAGCCATCTATGTCTAGGGGAGAAAGAAAAAGAAATCTCAGAATGATTATCACAAACATGTCTTCACAGAAATGTTGGCCCAACCAAGTTGTTATGAATGACAACATGCCACATTGATCCATGAATTCTCCAGGCTTTTCCAAATGTTCCATTTCCAAAGGGTAATTGCAGACATGGTTGTCTTCACTGCAGATGCTTTGTATTACATCCCCCTTCCTATCAATCTCATTGGGGGGTATGAGGGAGGGCAGTGTCATGTCCAGCTCCAGGAAAAAAAGGTGGATCTAGCGCAATGCCATAATTTATTCCCCAGTTTCTTAACAGTTTTATTGCCCCATGAAAAAGCTTTCAATTTTTCTGTGCCATTCTCTGCACCCAGCTTAATTTCTTTTGATTATATTTTTGCAAAATTGGTATAACATTTCAAGTAGGGATGAAAAGAACATTTGTTAGATAGATATCTCCTGTTATAGACAGGTTGTCTTGATATGGCAAAAGAATCTGCCACAAACAGCACTTGTTTTCTTTCTTTCTTTCTTTCTTTCTTACTTTCTTTCTTTCTTTCTTTCTTTCTTTCTTTCTTGTTCCTTATTTGTTCGTTTGTTCCAGGAGTACAAGTCCAGAAAAGGCTTGATGCTTTTAAGGTAGAAACAATCCATCCAATGCTTCTACTCATTATAGCCCATCAACAAGGATACTTTTCAAATGTAACTTTTCTACCATGTTTGAGAAAATGGAAGAAATTCTCAGTGGAGAACATTTGCCACAACACTGGCACATATTATATATCTGGGAGATCAATAAGATATGTCATACCTGTATCAAGCTGGAGTTTTAAAAAGTCAGGTTCAGTAAGCTATTTCATGGCTCGTCTGGAACATCTCAAGACCCTGAGTGTGCAAGTAATGCCATCAGCCCTATAGCTCAAAGATAGGGCATTCTTTACCCCTCTGTGATTGCTGGTATTATCTGTTTTATTGCCATTTAATTGACTACTTTACATCACTTCAGTGAACAGGAGGAGCAAGAGTTAGGTACACTGTGCTAAGCCAGTAGCATCAGACCCTCATGGGCCCTTGTACATACAGACATTGACCAGATTTTGGTGCTGGGCCAGGGATGGCAAACCTTTTTTGCACTGAGTGCCCAAACTCAGTGATGGGGATGGCAGCGGTGGCAGGGGGGCGAAGGCAGCAAGGGCAACGGGGGTGGCGGGGTCAGGGTCATTGGCAGCAGTGGTGGGAGGGGAAGGGATTGCAGTGGTGGGAGGGGCAGGGATTGCAGCGGAGATGGAGATGGAGGCGGCAGGGGAGGTTGGGATCGGTGGCAGTGGGGGGCAGAGGTGGGGGTGAGGGCAGCAAGGGCGATAGGGCGGTGGGGTCAGGGTCATCGGTGGCAGCGGTGGCAGGGGGCTGGGATGGCAGAGGCGGGGTCAGCAGTGGCAGGGGCAGCAAGAGTGATGGCGATGGGGATGGCAGCAGGGGGTCAGGATTGGCGGCAGACGGGGGCAGGGGTGGGGGCAAGGCCAAGGGCAGGAAGGGCGATGAGGCGGGGGTCAGGATCATCAGCGGCGGGAGGGGCAGAGATGGCAGCGGTGATGGCAGTGGAAGCAGGATCGGCAGTGGCAGGGGGCAGGGGCGAAGACAGAGATGGCAATGGCAATGGGGACGACAGTGGCAGGGTCGGCCTGGCACCCAACATGCTCCCTGCCCCCCACTTCCCCCTCAGCAAATTCCTCATGGTTGGTCCAGCGGAGGGGGAAGTGGGGGGGCAGGGAGCAGGTTGCATGCCAGGCAAAAGCTCTTTGCGTGCCAGCTTTGGCACGTGTGCCATAGATTCACCATCCCTGTGCTAGGCTGTTCATCGCCTACATTTGCTACTCTCTCAGCAGTAATTTTCCTGCCTCACATGTGGGCCATGGAGTCCCATCATTTCCTCTATTCCTGCCTGTAGCCCACAAGTATCAAGAGACAGAGCAGACAGACTAGCACTTGAAATATTGCTGTTTTCCAAAGATGTGGCAGCTTTGTTTTGTTTTTATTAGACAACAAAGGCAGATCCAACTCAGCTCAAAAAGTGGACCCACAAGAATATCTCTGCTTGGCTGTACTTTAAATCTTTAATGTGAGAGATTTGGGAGGAAAGTAAATGGCCTGTTACTCCACATGAAATTATGGTCTTGCTGGAATGCACATAAGCTGTAGTAGAGAAGAAGGAAGAAATATGTGCAGCTTGCTCTTCGGTGGGGGGAAGAATGATACATTGAAGAACAGCAGAAGAGCTTAGTTTGATAAATATTTTGCTAAAGTGACTTCCAGCACTTACTGGAAGCACTGTTCATTTGAGTCGCCAGTCATCAGAAAAGCCCACATGAGCTCAGGTATACAATTAACTTCACCACAAAATGTGAACACTATGCATTAGTGGGCATCCTCATTCCTGTAAAATATGCCACAGAGAAAAGCTAGTTTTATTGTGAGTCTAATTTCCTTATAGGCCATTTACCAATAACCTTCTGTTTCAATACAAAGGGTGGATAGATATTTTTTAAGCCAGCAATGAGGGTTTACATTTTTTTAAACTTTGTTTTGCTTCAAATGGGCTACAATAATATGATGTAGTTTTATTTTAAACCATCGACCAGATGATCGATCTAGAGATAGATAACTGAGGCAGTATATGCCCTGTATTTTCTGCTTTATTAACTTCACAACTGTATTAGTCACTGAAACTTGGCCTACATATAACGGACAGAAATTAAAACTCCACTGATTGCTTTGAATGAGGCATCTAATAATACAAGACAGATTTCAACTTAAAAACCACACAGAGAAAGCAAGCAATTTGGTAGACTGGGGTCTAGGATTTGTTCAATCAGGGGACTGCTCCAACAGCTAAAGAGTGAAAAATTCATTATAGGGGAGGCTGGTTTTGTGTGCCCAGTCTAGCAAAGGATCCATTTCACAAATGGTCTTGCTTCTCTCACACACTGGGAAGGTGGAATCCCATACTCATTTGTGATCTCCTGAATATTGTAAGGGACTTTCCCTACTCCTGAAATCTGAAGGACAGATCTATGTACTGTTCCATGTATATTCAACATATATGTACATATATGTATGTGCATACTAGCCCACCCCCTCCACCAATATGGTGGCACCATGTGGCCAATGGTCCACAGTGGGGCTTCTTTGTCTGCCCCACCCATGTTTTGACATGAAAATCACACAGTCACATGGCTGGGCGAACAAGGGCTTGGCTGCCCGTGCTCACCCCAGTCTCTTTCCAGATTTCAAGCATCCCTCCCACCCACCCTAGGTGTGATGAGAATGAGAGTAGCTGGTTGCTTCAGGGCAGGATAGGAATTTTGGATCTTACCCTGATTGATGGTTAGGCAACAGTGTGTTTTTTGCTAATCCCATTATCATTAATGCATTAGGTAGGGTTAATATTGGTCATGACAGCAGATAGTGCAAGGTTTTAATTTTAGGTGCGCTCATGGTACATGTTCCCATATAGGGTACAGGGCATCCTTGTAATGGAATGGCAAGATCACAAGTTCAATTCAGTATAGTGTTACTAAGACAATAGGTTGTGATCTTGGGGGAGTTTAGTCTCCTGGAGTTTGGAAATGTGCTCAATAAATACAACAGCACGCTTCTAAAGCAGGAACTCACTGAGGGGCAGAAGGTCAAAGTTGACCCAGGCCCACATTTACTTGCACTCTTGCATCCCCCTTCTTATTTTAAGTTTTCATAATTAAATCAGATTTAATAAAGTTGTGGCCCAATTTTAAACTCCAACAATGTTGTGTCAACTCTTTATTTCAGGTCTGGGTGGGAAAGGCATCTAAAGAGTCTGCAACAGGTTTAGATGGATACATCCAGGACTTATTACAATCCTCCATGACACAAATGGCCTGTGTGTTTCTAGCCATGTTTCTGATTTTCCATGGAAAGGAATTCTTTTCCACAGAAAGAATTGCCATGGCTTTTTGCTGTAACAAAAGAAAACGGTGTGTCCAGCGCTGAAATCTCATTACGTAAAGTTCTTTCTCAACAGAGGGCAGCTAATGTATGTAACCTTTCTCTCTCTGCCCTCTCCACTGTCACCTTCTCCTTCAGTACCTGCACTGTGTTTTGAATCCAATCATTAAATGACAGCAAGTTGTTTCTTTTCATTTAATTGAAACAAAGCTTCTTCACACTGCCTCCAGGCAGTCTGTCATGTTGACCCACAATACTGAGAAGTTGTTTGTAGTAAACATTTATGAGGTGAGGGAAGAGCTGTGTGAAGCAGAGGCAGGGGTGAGTCCCTCACAAGCAGGCAAACCCATAAAATAGGCCTCTATATGGTTCTACTCAATAAAGGTGTCTTGACAATATTTATCAACCATCTGTACAATGTCTGCTTTGGCTCAGCTGGATGAGAAATGGAGTAAGAGGGCACCAAAAGTCATTTGGCCTTTTCAGTTGGGTCCCTCTAAAATACTATGGCTGTGATGCTATTATTCTCCCCACTACCACCACCACTATGAGTGGCATGTTTGGTCTTGGCCTTTGGAACAAGACTAAGAAAAATGGTAACCAGCACTGTTGGACAGAGACACTGCCTCAAAAGCACAGGATTCTGTTGCCAACAGTGCACAAATAAAAACATATACAAATAAAATGTTTTGCAGATAATGTCCTACCGTAGAGTCAATAAGGTAGCAGGATTCAGGTGAAATATTGGTGTGTGTGTGAGAGAGAGGGGGGGGGGAGAGACTGCTGTGTGACATCAAAGGATCCAATTTTGTCTTTTCATTCAAAATGCACAGGGTTTGAAATAGACAGAGAGTATAAGATGAAATTCTTTTTTTCTTTTTAGTTGAAGCTAATTTCCCATCTATTTTTCATTTTTAAGGGGCCATGGATTATATTGTCAAAACATTAAAGGCAGGCAGGCAGATACACACACATCACATCTCACAAGAGACAGGAATCAGCATTCTTTTAAAAAGTTAATGTTTTGCCTCAGAACAAAAACAGTTTAGGAATAAAGAGGAACCGCTAGCCTTCTCCCTCTGGGTGGGTACTCCAAGGGGGGCCTGAAGGGTTTTTACATGTAATTGGTCCTTCTTGGTGGCCAGCCCAGCTCTCTTGAACAAAGTGCCTACAGAGATTAGACTGGAGGAGTCTCTGCTGGCCTTTAGGAGAGCCTTAAAGACCTGGCTCTATATGGAATGTTTTGGTAATCACTGAGTGTATGACTGCGTGTTGTGCGTTGGTTGTATTGTTTTGTCCCAGACCACTTCTTGCTGGATTTTTATGTTGTGGTGTTATTGTTGTCTATTGTTTTTACATTTTATTTTTATTTGTTTATTATGGGGTTGTGTTTGGGCAAATTGTTTTGTAATTTGTTGTACGCCACCCAGAGTTCCCGGGGGGAAATCGGGCGGTTAAATAAATAAATAAATAAATAAATAAATAAATAAATAAATAAATAAAACAGACTAATGATGATGACTGAACAGGCTCAATAGCCCAAAAATAGTGAGCTGGCTGGATAGCTCTGTAGTTTAGGTATCTGGCTGCAGAGCCTGAGGTTTGGGGTTTGATTCTCCATGGTGCCTCCTGTGGGCAAAGCCAGCCTCTGTAGCCTTGGGCAAGCTACATAGTGCCCAATAAGCACACATCTCTATAAACACCCTATAGTGTTTATAGCTGCATAGTTCCGGGGAGCCTCCAAAAGAAGGGGATGGAACCATTTCTGTGTATGCTGTACCTGAGAAGGCCTAAAAAAAGGTGTGTTGCGAGTCAGAATTGACCTGACAGGACATTTTATTTTATTTTATTTTATTATTTTGAATATTTTTACCCCACCTTTCTCCTTGGGAAAGGACCCAAGATAGCTTACAATAACTGGGGGGGGGGGGGCAATATACAGCCCAGAATATTTCAGGCACATTCTAGTTAAGAACAGGGTTAATCATTGAACAGATATATTGGCCAATATACAATTTTTAGGTGAAGACCAAGTTACTGTTGGTACAAAACTGAGGAAGACCAATGCCAAATACTAAAACAAAGTTCCCCTTTAAAGCAAAGTCCTTCTGAAGCCGAAGACCTAGATGCACAATAAGATATATGAAGAGATGATATAAATATAGAAATATGCATGAAGTATAGAGGTCAGTGAATAAGCCTCAAGGCAAGCATCTTCAGATCCAGAGTCTGGGAGTCCAATTCTCCACTCTGCTTCCTTGACAGGGAACTTGATGATCCTTGAACTTGATGATCTAAAGGCTCTGCAGTTCTATGATGGTGGTGGTGGTGGTGGTGGTGACAACGATGACAATGACAATGGCAATGATATTAGAGCTTTAAAACCTTACTGCATTGCCACCAGTCAGGAAATAAATAGGCATGACACAAAAGATGGGGTGAAAATTTCCCCAAATTTCCCCAATGTCTATTGTGACTTTAGGTGGTGACTGAGGATGCCCCCCCATATATTTTCTTGACTCATTCATGATTCAAAAGACCCAAATGCATACTGGCACCACCTAGGGCTCACTGTTACCACCCAATTCTAACACACTCTCAGCCAAACTGTGAGCTATTTAAATGTGATAACCTACCTCCTATGCTCAACTGACAATCATCATCATCATCATCATCATCATCATCATCATCATCACCACCACCACCACCCCTAGCCCCCTTTTGTTCAATGCACTAATCCTGGTGCCTGGCCCCAGAATTCCTGTCCAGGCCTACAATAACTAGGAAACCTCACTTTGCATCTATAGAGTGGGACAGTGAAGCCAAGACAATGAAGAAGGAGGCCTATGTTGAGGGATGGCCAGCCTATAAAGTCATTTTCTCCCTGCCAGACAATGCAGGCAATCTAAAAACAACAATGACACTAAAAGGTTCCCATTCCTTCCCTAGAGAGGCAACAAGCCTCTTCCCTTGCAGTCACCTCAGCCAGAGACATCACAAAGACACCAAAGTTAGCATTAATATTGCTATTTTAGAAGTAATCATTCTTTAAACAAGCAAATTGCTTGGGTAACTTGCTAGTAAGATGTTCCTACATGCTACTTTTAATTGTTTAAATCAATTTAAAACAGCCCACTCCTCAGGCACAGATTGCACTATGGAACCACCTTATGGAACTACCTTAGGCAGACCACTTCCGGTTTCACACAACCTCAGTGGTGAAGAGAGAAGGCTTAACTGCCACCATCTTTCCAGGCACTGTCCAAAACACTTTTTTCAATAGCAAACAATAATCCCCAGGGATTCACACTGAAGGTCATCTCCTGCCTCCAGATCAACAACAATGCAAGGCAGTGTGTGTGAGTCTTAGAGCCTGAAATGCATTTGAGACATGCACAGAGACAAGAAAATGTCATTTTCTGTATGCTTCTTCCGTATATAGTTCAGAACAGGGCAAGCCAAGGGATAAGACAATACAAGTTCTGTTGATTTGTTTCTTTTCAAGTTGCTACATATATAGCGAGAGGGGGGATATATATATATCCCCCTCTCTGTTTAAGAGGGCTTGCCTTTACCAATGGTCATGAATGGATGACAATAAAGAGTAGAACATATTTTTAAAAATCTTTCTTGCATCTTGCTGTACTGCTTTTCATTCAATCCCAGGAAAACATTTATAAAATTTTATCTCCCCAAATAAATCCCTCATGTGATGTTTTCTTCCTTCTCCTCTACCCATACACACATCTTTTCCCATTCTTTTCTTTTTGAGGAGAGGTATTTCCCCCCTGTGGATCTCAACCTTGTTTCATTGGTTTCTCTCGACTACAGTGAAAATGTACATTTGGTCTTTTAAGACTATAACCGCTTGTTCCTATGTTCACAAGGATGAGCGCAGATCTCTTAAAGATTCATATTAGGTGCAGCAAGGGAAAGTGAAAGTCAGCCTTTTAAGATGCCCTAACACTCTGTGGGATTGTGCATATGTGAGAGAGGAAGGGGGAAATGAGGGAGTGTATGAGAGTTAAAGAGCTAATTGCCCAGCAGCAAAGCCAAGCTCAGAGGGAAGAAGTAGATCAGTGGTTCTCAAACTGTGGGTCCCCAGATGTTCCTGGACTGCAGTTCCCAGAAATCCTGGCCAGCTCAGCTACTGATGAAGGCTTCTGGGAGTTGCAGTCCAGGAACATCTGGGAACCCACAGGTTGAGAATCACTGAAATAGATGAAGGAACATCTGATGAATGCCTGCCTCCTCTCCGTGAATATGAATATCTCTATGTGTGTTTGAATGGCTATGCTTGTGTGGATGCTTGTGTGCACATATAGCTACACACTTTTGCCCCTGGGTTGCTGGGCATCTATGTCTGTCTGCCCACCACTAGCTACTTTTCAACACCCTCTAAAATCCAGCGAGTTTGACCACTGCAGATAAGAGAAAATTTCCTTTCTGTTCATTTCTGAAGATGTTGTTATCTTTGGATAACATTAGCATGTCACATATTTCAGTTAAAAAGAACTTGAGGTTTAATATCAGTTGACTCCAGGAGAAAGTGAAACTGAGATTTTCACAGCCCTGGTTGTGAAGAGCACACACACATTTTAAAACTGACATAAAAAGCCTCTGTGTATAAATGTACAGCTGAATAAGGAAAGATCATTCTGTTCTTCATTCCCAACACACATCATAAACTTGTTCTAGATAACAGAGAAGCTGCAAATTATCCATTTCTCTTTATTTCAGTGTGAAGTTGAATAGATGTCTCACGGCATGAAAAACATGGAAATGTGCAAATGTTTCCAACTATATTGATCTAAATTATCCATGTGCCACATTAAAGGGAGATTAAAAAATCCTTTTACGATGTCTAAAGGTTAAGTGTATAAAACATGTAAGATTATCTAGCTGGCTTTCAACATGCTTTGGATAAAATGTATATCTCTTATTCAAAGATAACAAAATCCTTCATCTACCATAGTTATTGATCAAAGGAATCAACACCCTCTATAATCCTAGATTTAATTGTTCCAAAAATGCCATTAATATGGCTGCCTTTTTTATTTCAAAGCTCTGTTTAATTTACTTTGCTATCATTTATGCAATGTGTTGGTATTTCATTTCATTAGCTGTTCACACTGGCTTTTATTGAATTTCATACACAGCAACTGCCTAACTCTTGGGAGCTTGCCTGTATCTTTTGAGAAGCACTGAATATGCTCACTCAGCCAATTCAGTGAGCAGGGCTGGTTAGAATAAGCCTCAAATGTAAGATATTCTGCAAGTTCAATTTAGGATGATTTTTTTCTCACTATCTTCTCCCACTTCTAACTAAAGAATACGGTGGTGGTTATTCAGCTGAGAAACATCTTTCTACACACATTCTGCCAAAAAAGCCTACATGCTTTCTCTGTTTCAGTCTCTTATATTCCAAAGCAGTGGTTCCCTACCTGGGGTTCCCAGATGTTATTGGACTACAACTCCCAGAAACCATGGCCAGAACAGCTAGTGGTGAAGACCTCTGGGAGTTTTAGTCCAAGAGCATATTGGGATCCAAGGGTGTTGTGAATCACAGTTCTAAAGCAAGCATGAGTTGGATTGATGTGAAGGCACTTGTTCATATCTATCATATCCATTTTAAAATTCCGCTTAGCTTCTCTGCAAATGATCAGAGTATTAACCACAGATTCAACCCAACCCACACTGAGCATTTTTTGTCTTGGTACAACTCTGCTCTTGGCATTGGTAACACTGCAAGATAATCCAATCACTATAAACACTATAGACTATAAATCTCATGAATGAAGTTGTGAGACTAAATAGTAACAATAACTTTAACTGTCTTGCCCCACTCCTATAAAATCTTGAGATCTGTAGTCTCGTGAGGTACTTTGGCCGCTGTGCTGGAAGCCTCTAGTGCTCTAACTCAGGGGAGTACATTAGAACACCTGAACACTATATACTATAAATCCAGGATTCCACAGGATACAGCCAGGACAGCTAAAGTGGTATCAAATGGTTATAAATATATAGTGCAGATAGACTCTGCAAGGAGGATCGTAAGGCATACCAGATAAGGGAATCAACTATTAATTTAGAAATCCCTACTTTGAAACTTGCCTTGACAATGACCCCATTAGGTGGCCTTAGGCAAGGTGTCTCTCATACTCACATTACGATCTGCAAATAACAGCATTGCAAGTACAGATAATAATACACATAACAGCACTAACTCATTTTACACATCTGTTTTAAGTAGGTCATACGTTTGAAGAACTTTGAACACTTCCGAGTGCTATACAAATGCAGAGTCTTGTTAAAGCATTTTCCAAAATAAATGCTAGAAACATTTTTAAACGTTCTCATCAGAAATTATGATCAACAGAATGCCAAAATAACATCTTTACTCTGTGAATACAGATCAGGCAAAAAGTAGCAGGATTGAATCATTAATCAAAATACAATACATGCTAAGCATTGTAATACTTTATTTTGCTGAACAGCAGGTGCTATTGTTACTCCCACAATATAGTTCTGGAAATAAGGGTTGACTGCATTCTAAATATGAGAGGGAAAATATTTATCAGTTCCACTCTAAAATCTGAGTACAATTGTGACATTATGTTTGAACATCAGCTTCTGCCCATAGCTGCATTTTTAGAAAACAATCTTGCACTAAGAAGCAATCAACATGTGGGCTGTCCAAGAGGCCCTCACCTTTCATAGTTGTGCAGTGGCAATCACACCCGCACAATGTTGTGATCCAGTGCCAGCACACCGGTGGTGTGGTGCACTCCACCAACATTAAATTTGTTTTAGACCAAAAGTCACTACAGAGTCCAGCACAACAGAATGTGTTCAGAAACTCTTGGGTTCAGTCACCAGAGAACACCATATTCTTCCTATCTGAAACTCTGAAAGGCCACTGCCAGTCAGAAGTAGACAATATTGAGCTAAATGGGTCTCCCAAAGCCATGTTTTCTATGCTCTGTTTGGGAAAACCACATTTTAGACCACCACCACCTCCCAAGGAGCCCAACTTACCCCTTTTATTTTGCCACCATGTTGCTAAATAATTGTCTTAATTTCCATGGGGAAACCAAATAAATTCATTTTTAAGGATAACCTGACCTCCCTGGTGCTGAGGAGATGCACTGGAAATACTGAAGCCCTTCTGGGGATCCTGCTATAAACATCTCACCCATCTTAATGGCAAGCATTTGAAAGGAGAGAGAGAGAAAGAAAAGAAGAAAATGCCTCAAAGACAGATATACTTGCATTGCTACACAGTTACTGCTGATATTGCTCCACAATAAAGAGGGCCATTGTTGAGTCAGCTGTAGCCTCTACAGTACTTGAAATTTTTTAAGTTGCAGTAACCTCCAATGTTATGGCACAAAAGGGAAGAAATACACCCCGGTGCCTGCCACCCTTCCAAGTGGCTTTTAATAATGTAATAATGCAAAGTGCTCACTTTAAAAGCTTTGTAGAATAATTGATTTTTGCATACTGTGCCTTAACTCATGTTAGCAAATTCCTATTGCAACCAGTCTCTTTACCTAAGTGCTCACAGAACACATATAACAATTTTCTTTGGAAAAAAACATGCCATTTACAGCAGCCTGCTGAGAGGAGACCTGCCATAAGCATTCTCACTTAAGCTGTGCCTTCCCCTATGGACCTCGCAAGCAAAGCTGTGGCGTTTGGGCAGCCACACCGTAAACAAAACAGAAACCAGCTGTTGCCACCATTTCCTAAATTCTTTCTCTTCTGAGATTCTGGTTTCCTTGTAATATTGTCAAATGAGTGCTCTATATCTGATCTTTCTTGCCCTGCAGGTCATTTTTGTGTGTTCATGTGTGTCTAGGCCTGTTGGGAAAGAAAGGGAGCATGGAGCAGGGGCAGATCATACAAAATTACACTTGATTGAGTCTCTCATGGCACCACAGGAAGCAGTGGGTTGGAAGAGCAGTAGAAGACAATGACTGATGGCAGTGCAATATAATTACAAGGCGCAGCTATCAACAAGCTAGATACTCCACAGCAGGAAAAAGAAAGATCAATGCCTGTTGCCTAAAGCTGTGTGGTATTTTCTCAGTCTGTCAAGACTATGCTTAAATAAGTAAGCAAACTAGAGGCTTCCAGCATCCTAAGTCCAGAATCAGGCCCTTTCACTAGGAATAGATTTATTGAAAAAAATCAGAAAAATAGGCATTACACCAACTTCCTCCCTATTTTAAAAAATAAAGTTGGCAGGTGATAGAGCATTGATCTGAATCAGCATTATATGTGACAGAACTATGTTTTAAAAATATTGCAAAGAAAAAGTGTGCTTACTGAAAGGGGATGTCCCCACTCAGCTATCACAGCACACTCCACTAAGAAAACCAACATAAAATATGCCCTTTCTTAATGATACAGACAATAATAGGCGTCAAAACCCAAAACAAAGCACCATAACACTGTACACTCTGTACACTCTCGTGGAAACACATGAAAGGGCCTTCTCGACTGCTGCGCCCAGACTCTGGAACTCCCTCCCACTGGAGGCAATCACTGCCCCATCTCTGATGTCTTTCTGGAAACATGCAAAGACCTTTCTCTTCAGGCAAGCTTTTTCTGAATGATAGGCTGGTATGTGTCTTTTATATGAATCTATTACGTATTTATTTTGAATTTTTACCCCACCTTTCTCCTTGGAAAAGGACACAGGGTGGCTTACAATAATGAGGGATGATATACAGCCCAGAACATTTAAAGACATATTCAAGTTAAGAACAGGAAATTAGGGGAGGCAACTTAGAACATTAAAAGGTAACATTAAAACTACAAAGAGTACACCAAAAGAAAGAAAAAAATCCATTATGAGGGGTGGATGGTAAACATGGAAACACTGGTGTTCTTATCAAATAAGTCAATGTGTCACGTATGGTAATCCATATAAAAGTCATGTAGTAAGTAGTTCCTCATTCAGTGAAAGCTTGTCTGAACAGTAACGTCTTTACCTGCTTCCAGAAATACAGCAGAGCTGGGGGGGGGCAGTCCTGGCCTCCAATGGGAGAGAGTTCCAAAGTCTGGCAGCAGCAACAGAGAAGTCCATTTAATGTGTTCTTATGAGACACACCAGTGAAGATGGCGTGATGGAGAGAAAGGCCCCTCCTGATGATGTTAGCACCTGAGCTGGTTCATACTGTGAGATTCGATCTTTGAGATAGCTTTGACCCAGTGGAGCTACTTTCAACTACCTCAAAGGTCAAAACTCATAGTATGGACCGACCTGGGTATTAAGGTCATCAGGAGAGACTGTTCGCTCCATCCTGCCACCCTCACAGGTACGTCTTGTGGGCCATGAAAGGGCCTTCTCAGCTACTGTGCCCAGACTCTGGAACTCCCACTAGAATCAATGACTGCCTCATCTCTATTGTCTTTCCAGAAACAGGCAAAGGCCCTTCTCTTCAAGCAAGCTTTCCCTGAATGATGGACTACCTATTATGTGTCTTTTATCAGGATCTGAAAATTGAACTTCAGGGACTCTGGCATAAGCCAGTACAGGGTGCGGTGCCTAAAGAGCTAAGCAAGTATTTAGAAGAAACTGGAGTTGACATAGTCACCATCAATCAGGTGCAAAAGGCCACCTTAGTGGGATCTGCTCACATAATTCGCCGATACATCACATAGTCCTAAACACTGGGAAGCGTTCGACTAGTGATTTGTAATACAAAATCCAGCATAGTTATCTTGCTT
>JAHTLZ010003526.1:57897109-57916401 GCA_023846285.1 Phrynocephalus versicolor
ATTGATTGATTGATTGATTGATTGATTGATTGATTGATTGATTGATTGATTGATTTGACCACCTGATTTCCCAGAAGGGACTCTGGCAGTTCACATGAAAGGCAAACAAAGAAATAATAATAGAAGTAGAGCAGCGTCAATAACAACAAACAGAAAAAATATATATAAACAAGTTAAATGCACAATAAATACTAAAAGCCTGGTAAGAGGCAGAAAATGAGAGATAGTGAGGAAAATATACTCTGCCAATGTGCTTCTGACCTGTACCACATGGATCTGCAAACCTTGGTCCTGCCCCCAGCTTCAGGAAAACAGTACTTCCTCTTGTCTCCCATTGAGCCTTTATTGTTTACTTTCAGTGACTGTCTATTTCACAATATACCACAACAGGCTATGGTGATCATTGCTAAGCAGGGCTGACACCTCACAAGCCGACATGTAAAACAAATGATGAGCTTGGTTAACTAGCAGCTGTCTGCAACTGCTGGTGACATCACTTTTGCTCTGCTATTGGAGCACTTCAAGAAGATATGTTCATGACTAAAAGCAGACAAAAATCCCTCTTATTGGCCCCCTCCTGCACCCCTTTGCTTCTGAGAGGATGTTTTCTATTTGGCTTTTATTTTTCAAAAAACTGATGGAGCACATGTATACTGCCATAATAACTTTTAAAATTAAATCACTTTCTGGGCCCCTCCAGTTTGCCAATATCCTGAAGTGGCTCTCTTCTTAAGCCACTTCAGGATATTGGCAAGTAACAGGAAGGCTTAATTTTCATTCATTCCCAGCAATTACATACAGGATGCTGGAAATGAACCAATTACATATGCTAGAAATGAACCGAAATAGAGTGATCCTACCCATACCCCCAAAAGAGGAGGAGGGAGGGGGCATGACAGGTGCCAGAAAAGTGCAGGCAGGACCACTCCAGGAGCACACTGGTTTACTCCAACAAAAATATCATCTGATCATTGTTGTTAGCCACCTTAGGTCCTTTGAAGGAGAAAGGTGGGATAAAATCCATGCAGTGGACCAAACAGTGAAATAAACATATGTGTAATCAGCCACTTAGACCTACTTTAAATACAATGGTACCTCTGTTAAATTTAATTCATTTTCTGAGGCAATTTATTATCTGAAAAATTGTTATCCGAAATGTGGTTTCACACTGAAATGAATGGGAAACCAATTAATCCATTCAGGAGGTCTGAAGAAAGGTAAAAACACTGGGGTTTTTTTTTTCAGACCTCTTGATAATGTGCACTTTAAAGGCATACAGAGCTGGAACACACACACACCCAGAACACGCCCCTGCAGTGCAATGCAAACATGGACAAAAGAAACCAGCAAGACTACCCCAGATTGTTCCCGCCCAAAGTGCAATAGGGGAAAAATGCAAACACACACAAACACAAGCCCCAAAAGAATCCCAGCCTATTTTGCCTGCAGAGCAATGGAAAAGATTGCAAACATGGAGAAAAGAAAGCAGCAAGACTCCCCCAGCCTGTTCCCAACAAAAATACAAAGAAAAGCAGTGCAAAGATTAATAAAAACTAGCTCCTTGCCTTTCCAAGTTTGAAAGGTCCAAATCCCTCAGCAAAAAAATGTCCAGAATGGCTGCAAAACACCATGGAAAAAAGCTTTAACTCCTCTACCAGGGGGCGCAACTTGGTACATTTTTTTTGCAAGGCATTATGAAAAATTTGTTATCTGAGGCAGCCCATAGGCAACATTTGTTATCCAAGGCAGCCCTATACCCAGAAATTTCCATTTGCAATCCGAAACATTTGTTATCAGAGGCATTCATTATCTGATGTATTACTGTACAGTGGTACCTTGTATAAAGGAATTAATTTGTTCCAAATGAAATTATGTTAAGCAAATTTTCCTTTATACAAATTCCCATAGGAATACATTGAAAACGGAGTAATCCCATTTTTATGTTGTACAGATTCTCCCCATAGGCGATTATGTTAAGCAAATTTCCCCTATCTCCGGAATGTTTTATGTTGCACAGATTTTATGTTATACAAACTGTTTGTTATACAAGGGTCCACTGTAGTTCCATTAGCATTAATACAATTTCAGTGATTTTTGACCAATTAAAAATCCTTTCTCTCTCTCTCTCTCTCTTTCTCTCTCTCTCTCATACACACACACACACACACACACACACACAAACTTTTCTAATTGACTACTACCTGATAGCATCAAGTATAAAATAAGAGGTACTTTAAAGTCACACCAGGCACCTATTTCAGTCCTCTGTCATCAACCCAGACTAGCCTCTGGTCTGACTTCATAGTTTCAGAAAGCACTTCACGGTCTCTTGAACAGCCCTTACCTAACCCTGATACAGGAGATGGAAGAAGATGGATACTTGATTTCCTCTTTTCTGCCCCCACCCCATTTGTGTCCAGAGATGGATTAATTCTTCTCCCATCTCTGTCATGTCCCTGAGTGCATCATTTACTTCTCCAAAGGAAATGGTGACAAAAGAATCGAAGGGCAGTCATTTGCTTTAAGGGAAGAAGGTAAAAGGTGTTTGCCAGAGCTTGGAAAAGTTACTTTTTGGACCACATCACCTAGAACAGCCCAGTCCACATGTTTCAGAGGTGTAGTCATGCTTGCTGAGGATTCTGAGGGCTGCATTCCAACCAAGTAATGTTTTCCATCTGTGTCACCCTGAAAGAGCATTTTGGCTTAACTTGGAGCGCGGATCAAGTCAACCTACTAGATAAATGACCTCCAGGATTCTTAGGAGAGCAACTGAGATTACTGAGGTGGTGGCAGAATTATCCTTTTAACCAGTGTCATACTGGAGGAAGTCAAGGGCAACAGAGATGTAGGTCCTTCACCCCACACTTCTGGCATCTACACATCTTGTACAGTGGTCCCCTGCCCTTCACAGTTCATATACTGCAGTCCCGTTATATCATGGGACCATAGTATATGAAAAAGCCCCCCTGGGGTAACGGGCAAAGGTCTGTTTCAGGCCTATACTTACCCCAGGACTGGGGCTGTCCCGGACAGGCCTGCAAGGGCCTTCCCAGGCCTTCTGGAGGCCCCAAAGGGCCTCCCTGCAAACCAGAGGTGACTTCTGAGTCACCAAGAATAATTTCTGAGGCCTCCAAGGGCCTTTCTAATGATTTTCGATGACCCTTTTTAATGAAAATAAGTTTTAAACTGCAGAGCAGGAAGGGACCCTACAGATTAGTGGGGGCGAACCTTCCGCACTCCAGATTAGACATGGGCACGGAACGGCGAAATTTTCGTTTCTGTTACCGTTTGTCGATTCTGTTAAGTAACGAAATGACAAATGAAAATTGTGCTGAAAATGCAACAAAACGAACAGAACCACGGAAATTGTGGTTGTTACGTTTCGTTTCCGTTAATGGCCACGCACAATGAAATGAGCTGTTTTAAATGTTAAAAAACACCCTGGACATCCATAAAAACGCAGCGATACTTATTTATATTGTCTGATAATACCTAGCAGGGGGGTTGGGGTCCTTAAAAAGTTTGTTTTTGTCTTCTCCCATCGCAATGTATTTTTCTTTTCCCTTTAAAATGGATGTCGCCACCAGCCACAAAATGGAGGCAAGCCATGTGATGGGATCATGTTCAATCAATAGCATGCCCAGATTGCAGACTGGGTGGGCAGGTCTGGCAGCCACAGAGGGCATACAAAGCTCTGGCAGCCCCCGTCCTCCTTGCAGTCTCTGGTGGGAGTTAGGGTGGGATTGCTGTCTCTGCTGCGACTCTAGCTTCAGTCCTGCAGCCTCCCTGTGTCCGTGTGTGCTGCGTACCTCTCGGTGAGTTGTGACGATCCCCCATTCCAGATACTTGGTTTTCAGAGGCACAACCGGGTTTATTTCAACATCCCACTGCTGTGCCACAAATTGTGATGACACCTTCCTTTTACACACTGAATTGTGATGGGAATGGTAATTCTGCCACCTTTTATTTACTTAATAATGCTGCCACCTTTTAAACTCATCGCCTCATGAATTGGGACTGACTCAGAGATATAATATAAAAATAATGACGAAGATTATTGAGAAGCTAATAACTATAACAATATCTGAGGATGGTATGCGTTGCCTTTAACATATACTGTAACAGATTTAATGAGCTCCACAAGCCTCCCTGTCTTAAATAGCTAGTAAACAGTATAGCCCTCACTGCCTGACAGAACTCTCAGAGAACAGTGCTCTCTCCCAGCACTCACTCTCAACTTCACTGAACTGCCTAGGCTCCACCCTTTTTATATCATACCATTCCCCGCCCTCCTGCTGGGATTGGCTGATGATTTGTATATTCATCACTCCTGTCTGCAGGGTTTGTCACATGAGTACCCTCCGTTGCCCCGCAGTACAGTCACTCTGCGGCTGCCTTGCACCCTGGGCAACGCCCGCTGCTGCCTTTGCAGCCTCCCTGCGTACCTAGTCTATACTGTGTCTCTGCCAGCATCCATTTTTTTTAGTGTTTTCCCTCTGGTCTGGGGCGTTGGGGGATGCCTGCGCACGGAAATGCTTTAAAAATCGCGCAAAAAGTGGGTAGAAATGACAAACGAAAAAACGAAAAACAGTAACGAAATTTTTCAAAAATTTCACGACAAACAGAAACGAACTGAAACAGACCTCTCAACGACAAACGAAAAACCGAAACACCATTTTTCTGTTCCGTGCCCATCTCTACTCCAGATGTTTTGGACCACAACTCCTAGAATTCTAAGCCTGTATCGCCAATGACAAAGGACTGTGGGTGTTGGGGGCCCAAAACATCTGGAGGGCCAAAGGTTCGCCACCACTGCTAGTATAGATCACGGAGTCCAGACCCTCTCATGGTGGCACAGTAGGGAATCAAATGCTCAACCTCTGCCTCTGACCAATCCAGCAGTTCAAATAAAACTCCTGAACGGGGATTCTATGTGGTAGCATTACAATTCCCAAAATGGGATTCCGCTAGTTGAAATCTTCAAGTCAAGGTTATGTATCATAAATATCCAGAAGTTTCTTGGTGTGAACAAGAATGCATATGTTCTCCCCTCTCCTATAAACTCTAAATTTCTGCAATCCCTTTATTATGCTTCAATAAGCAATTTCTTTACAATCCAAAATGCTGACTGAATTCTCTAATCAGCTTTTGTTCCGTAACTGTTTATTTCCATCAGCATTACAAATGCAGGATTTGAAGTGACCTATCAACAGTGCATAATCCAGCCAGTGATCTTGTCAGTGCTTGTCCCTTCCTCCCGAGATGCAGAGAGTATATCCAATGCTTCTGAAAGGAGGAAATAATAGGCTTAGAGAAACACTGAGGGCAGGAGCTGATGTCAAACAAAAGAGCACACTGCCATTCTAAAGCATTCTCCATTGCTCCCTGGGAATTGTAATCCATTCATTTGCGCTAAAGACTTTGTGCGCACTCATTATGCATGAAACATAAATGCCTGGCACATTTTGATACTGTAGCTTGGACCACTGGGACCTGTAATTAAAACACATTTCAACAAAGGCCGCTTTAAGACAACCAGTGACAGAAAATATGGACAGCTTCACCAATGTGACATTCTCTGAGAGTTTCAGTGTGTTAGAAAGCCAGCCAACAAGGAGACATTACAAGAGGCATTTTTTTAAAGAAGAAGAGTTTGAACACTACTTTTGCAAAGAAACACACTTCCTTATTTACTACTTTGTGGAAGCAAGTTATTACTGGTACCACTTCATTTTCTAAAGCAATTCATTGTGTTGAATATTATCGATACATTATTTTGTCCTAGCAGACTTGAAAATTACTGGGAAACACGCTCAGGTACCCTGTAATGGCCAACTATGATAGTACACCTATTGAGGGGACGTTCGGTTTCTTAGGACTTCCAGAATTGACCCACAAGTGTATTTATTTACAGAACATTATCTGATTTTATCAAATGCCCAATGAAAGCCCAAAACTAGGAGGTATCTGAGCAGCCCTACCTAGCTCTATGTTTTTCCAGAGATGTTTCTTTTTCAAACAGCAGGAAACTCCCTGGGTGCACTGTGACAGTCTAAAGGCGATCTTGGACTTGCAAAAGTTCTTAGGTGGGCATTTCCATTAGAGGCACCCTCTGTACAGCTGGTGTCCATTTGACTGTATAGCAGGCAATTTCCTCGCCGTTCAAAGCAAAAGTGGCTTGGGAGGGGCATGAAGACAGGTAAAGGCTGCCATGAAGCCTCCTTGTTTTGGGTCTTTCACTCCCAAAATAATGCCCGTAGAGTATGAGTCCTGAAAAACCAAATGTCCCATCTGCAATTACATCTCAGAAATACGAGCATACCAAAAGATGAAACAATACTCTCCTTGTTAGGTATGATTGACAAAATAATGTCATAAAACATGAAACATTTCTGACAAAATGCTTCTAACAGTGTATTAAAATACCCTTAACATCTGAAAATAAAAAGGGGAATGTTATTTGTTATACCAAGATATAATTTTATTAATGTACTATTGTAATGTTACTTTTATAATGTTGCATGACTGTTGATAATATACAACGGTGTACATAAAATGTTATTTCAGTTATACACCCTTGTTTGCCCAACAGATACTCGTTATGTGGAACTGTGTGTCTTGCAGCTAGTTGTTTCCAGGCGACTTAGAATTGGTGACTTCTGAACTCTGGCAAATAGTATGAGAAATGAGGATTTATATTTAATACCAGAGCAATATTTGGGCTACTTGTTACTTGGAAGGATTGGGGAAAGCTGGTTAACAGAACAAGTTTCCTTCAGCTCTCCACTTCTCTGCTTTGATATATCAGATGATGGATTCTTTCACTTCCGTACTGAGCTCCATTCAAGAGCCAGTACAGGTGACTATATCTAGATCTGTAATCAGAAAGAAAACATGGCATACAGAGACTACAATAAGTTAAAGTACAAGTCAAGTTGAGGTGCCAGAGGAGAAGTCTATTCTTCTGATCAGCTTATTCTGTTCCTTAACCACCTCTGCCCCTCATCCAGAACTAGACAAAGGTTGGCACCTGTCAGGAATCCAGTTGGTAACAGTATACCTCTGTACAGATTACAAGCAAGCTGGCTATCTGTTTCCATATCTGTTTCAACTCCTGAAGAAAAGATAGCCCCTTTTGCACTGATGACTGGTACTGAGAGCTTTGTCACGGGAGAGTATCACCCATTTATAGAGACAGGACAAAATCTTGGCCTTCAGTAAAAGAGACACTCAAAGGTGGGTTTTTTAGTTTTAATTTTTATTTTTAAGTTTTGTGTACTCATTGGTTTGGGACATGAGTTAACAAATATACTACATCAATGAACAACTGGTGTGTACTTTTGCATGATGGGTGAGTGGGTATTAATCAGTTGCAAAAATATAAAAACCCACAACTAAGAATCTGATATATCTTAAACACGAGCAACTTTTAGATGACAATGGCTTTTGCAGACTATAGCCCACTTCTTCAGATGCATTACATGAGCGGTTCCCAACATTGTGTAACTCAAGTGTTCTTGGACTGCAATTCCCAGAAACCATGGTCAACACAGCTAGTGGTGAAGGCTTCTGGAGCTGCAGTCCAAGTGCACCTGGGTTATTCAAGGTTGGGAACCACTGCACTGAACAATCCCAAGGACATGTTCTAGATGTAAATAAATTAGCTTCTAAGAAATTATTTTAATAAGTTCACTATATAGACATCTGCTTGCACTATAATGTATTATATTTGTAAATTTTCTCTTTGTTCTGTAGGGACAAGAATCATTGTTGTGTTTTGAAAACACTGCTCTTGCCCTCCCTACAGTTCCATTTAATCAAGTAAATATGCACATCCTGGAAAATGAGAATGTCCTTCAAGCTCTTTTGTCCAACAGAAAGCCACCTACCATTGAGAAGAATAGACTACCACACTCTAGATAGAAAGTCAATGGAAAAAGAATAGAAGAATGTTTTTGTCCCTTATGGTAAATTGTTTTTAACACAAATGCCTTATAAAGCAAATGTAAAGCTCTCTGATACAGACCACTTTTGTTAAGTATCTTTTGGGCTTACCTTATAGACAAACTGCTCAATGTCTGATTTTTATTTAGCCATTACAAACAAGGAACTACAGCAGGACCCCGGTATCCACTGGGGTTGGGTTCCAAGCCTTCCCATGGATAACGAAAACCATGGATAAGATAGAACACCAACCCTTGCCAAAAAAAAAAAAAAAACCTGCTGTTTGTGACTAGAGATGGGCACGACTCAGAAAATTTTTTCGTTTTCGTTTTCGTTTTCGGCTAGGGGTCCGTTTCGTTTCGTTTCCGTTTTCGTGAGCTAATTTTCAAAATTTTTCATTTTCGTTTCGTTGTGTAATGAAAACGAAAACCGAAAATGAAAACGAAAATTTTTTCGTTTCTCCCCATTTAGCTCCATTGAGTGCTTTTCCAGTAACGAAAAATGAAAACTGGCTCAAAATTAGTCGTTTCGTTTCTGTTTTTGGTCCATTTTTGAACCGTTTTTCATTTTTCGTTTCGTTACGTAACGAAAACAAAAAACGAAAATGAAAACGAAAATTGCGCTAAGTCGTGCCCATCTCTATTTGTGACAGTAGCTTGCTTTACAGCTGCTGTTTGTGATAGTAGCTTGCTTCGTGGCTGCTGAATTATTTATTTAATTTTTTCCTCTGCCAGCCATGGATAACTTAATCAGTGGTTAATGAATCAGTGTATATGGGGGTCCCACTTTACAAGAAGGCATGCAGGAATACTGAGAAACTGGAAAGCAGGGAAAGTTATAGTTTGCGAAGAAATGCTAATGCATTGTCAGAAAATGTTCAGAAAACGTGAATATATCATGTCACTGAGATCTAAAGTTTTTCTTTCATTACTTCATGAAATAGACAGATCTCAGAATTACTACACATCATCATTGTGGAACAACTGTATGGAGAGGCCCTACTTATATCTATACTGTAGTAGGATATCCTGATTAGACAGTCCTTCATTTGGAGACAGTGAAAGATATGAGGTGGGGCCTTAACGCTCTTGCTGTTCACACTTTTAAATCAAGTCTGTTTTCAATGTCTGAAATGGACTCATGTTTAAGAACCCCTGGAGAATCAGTTTGAATGGCCAAAATCCAACCATTGGTCCCAAATGCACAGATTCACTGAACTAAGAAATGATATTGACTAAGTCACAATTTATGTAAGCCGCACTGTTTCAATAGGATGGCCTAGAACAGTGTTGGTGAACCTATGGCATGGGTGCCAAAGGTGGCACTCGGAGCCCTTTCTGTGGGCATACGATATTGTCCCTTCACAGCCACCTGTATTCACCTTATGAAAATTAAGTGGGTTTTGAATTGCAGTTTGAGCACTCAGTCTCTAAAGGGTTCACAATCACTGACCAAGGATTCTAGCCATTGACTAAATAAAGGAAATTTGCGAAGTCAGTATTTCCATTAGTCAATTGATTCAATGGATCTCATCTTGTTCAGATTAATAACTGGATTTAGGCTAGTTTGTCTGTCACTGTCAGGAAGAATGGGAGGGAGGGATTAGATAGTCATGGAAATACTGGACAAAATAAAGATGTCATGAATTCAATGGAAATGGAAATGTTTCTGATATGTTAACCTGTCTCGATCAAGAACAAATGAAGTCAGATCAGACAGTACACTCTCTGTTTTTAACAAAATAACTTATTTAATAGAAAAGGGAAATGTAGAATTGATAAGTAGGGCTGTGCTGCTGATAAAATATACATGGATTTCATCAAGATAATTCTTCAAAGGAGTCAGTAAGAAAAAATGTCAAACACATCAGCCAAAATCCTATTAGTAACACCTCCAAACAGTGTAAATCTTATTGGTGAATTGCTGCAAGTTAAGACATTAGCATAAGCTTTTGTTGTTCCATGGTAGGTTGCATAACTCAGCATGCAACACCAAACACCCACAATAACATCTTAAACTTCGAGCACATCACCTGCAAGATATATAAAAATTGCATGATGCCAGTTGGTGTAATTAACAGAATTTTGACCACTGTGTGCAATGCTCAACTGAATGATGTCAACATTATTACAAAATTCCAGTGAGAAAATTTCAATGTCTTGATGAGTTGAATAGTTACAGTGCACTTTTCATATCACTAGTGATGCAAACATACAAGGAGGTGCAATACTCTAGGCAATTCAGGCAAATTCCCAAATAAGATTCAACTGAAACCAGGAAAATATGTACTGTATTAAAGAAAGCATGCATTATTTTCAGAAAATACTTAGAATGTAGAAATAAGAAGAAAAACTGAGTTTAAAATGTTATCTCATAGCATTAAAGACTAGTTCCATTTGAGAATGTATTAAATCAAAAGCTCTGTTTCTAAAACTTGGGAGGAAATAACACCATTTTCTTCACCCGTATTTGGACTGCATCTGAAGTATTTGAATCCTTTCTGGGCACTGCACTACTTTGAAAAGTTGGAAAGCATTCAGAGGAAAGACAAAAAGACATTTAAAGGAAACCACCCTTGGAGAAATTTTCTTGGATGTATTCCAAAAACATCAAAACTATAAACTAGCATCTGTTGTGAAATGGATTAATAGAGGATATGCAGTCTTGGAGCAAAGAGCACAGGCCACATTTTGTAATTCTGTAAGACTTTAGCTAAAAGCTTAATGTTTCTTTGGGGAAAGCAATGTTCTCAAAAAAAATTTCTTCATTGATTCTGAAACTTCTGAGCAGAATCTGAGTGACAACTTGGAAAGCAATTAGTACATTAATACAAGCTCAGTATATATTACACAATATAAAATGGTGCCAGTCATGTCCACAAATTGTATAACAAGCATACTGCCATGAGGAGGTGTAGATTACAAATTGTATAACAAGCATACTGCCATGAGGAGGTGTAGATGGTCAATGGATCCACTACAATGGCATTCTAAGTGGTGTAAATGTATCCTATGGCAAGCCAAATATGTATACATTTATGAAAATAATTACAGAATGAAAACTACTATGACATTTTAAAAAAATGTCTTTATATCCTCCTGTTCTGGTGACGGGCTAAGAAAATTAACAGTGTCAAAGTAGAAATGTGTCTATAAGCCTTTTTACATGACCCCTAAAATCCGCTGGTCTCTTAAATTCGGACCAGAGATCTTGGGGGTTCGTTGCTCTTCCTTCCTCCCCACGACTCTGCACTTCCTTGCTTCTGTCTGCGTGAGGGGAGGGAGGAAAAAAAAGCCATAAAAGGGACAAAAGAAGAAAGCCTTACCTCCGGTGCCGGTGGAAGTTGCTTAGAGCCCCGGTCGGAGCCCCGGTTACTTCCTGGTTGCTCTTAAAGGGGCGGGAGGCAAAAAAGCAACAACAAAAAGAAGTGAGGAGAGCCTGGCAGATCCGCATAAAGGACTTGTCACCTTCTGAGAGCAGGTACTTAAAAGGTGCACTGGGTCACGCTTAGGTGGGTGGGGTCGCACTTAATTTTCTGTTAGCTCCGGAGCTGGTGGGGAAACATTTTTAAGGTCCGGAGCTTGCAGCCCTTTGCTGCGGAGCTTAGGGGTCGTGTATAAATGCCCTATGTTTCACTTGCTGGGATATATAAGTGAGAAGGTGCTGTTGATTACAGGAGCCTCTTATGCAACTCTTTGCTCACGGTGGACAGAGAACAATGGATTACACAGTGATTTGATCAGACCCCGAAATACACTTTTTATATTCTTGTCTGATCAGTTAGACTGCAGCGTCTTCTAGCAACACGAGCAAATGTGTTCTGAGATAAGCCTTTATCAGGTATAACTTACACATCTCATGAAGTGGAGTCTAGTTCTTGGAAGTTTATAACAAAATACATGTATTGCTTATTAATATATTACCAGCTTCTGTTTTTGCGGTGAGCAAATTGGTTAATATGGCTACCCTTTGAAAAACCAAGTAGCACTCTTAATTAAAAAGAAAACAAATCATGAAAGAAAAATAGAATAAAACATTTATATAGCAGCATCTTATGGAATTACTAAAAATAACATTATCATGAAATGTTTCCTCACTAATTCTAAACACTGTCCAAGATTGATCAGAAGTTGAAATGGAAAATACTAAAAGATGAAGAGGGTTATTGTAGCCCTCCTACTCTGGAATGGAGAGGAAACCCACACAAATGTTTATTACAAAATCTTTCCTATAATAAGTTAGGGTTATGACCAAACATATTGATGCAAAAGCGCCAGATTCTATTTTTTTTTTAATCTCAGACTATTTCCCCAAGCAAGCTGAGCTATTAATACCTTGACATTTCACAATTCCAATCTGTAATCAGTTACACATTTCATTTTACCGGTGTGTATTTACATATAATCTTAAGGATATGGAGGTAGGGTTTTTTTCTCCCCTTCCTTCTGATCTTCTCAGAATTAGAATGTTGGTTAAAAACACACTGAAGCAAATTGATTTCTCTCCAAAATTTAGTGACACTTTTAACCTGCTCACCCCTGGATCACCACATCTCCTCTCTACATAAAAAGCAAAGGTAGCCATATTGCCCATCTGAAATCAAAGCAAGTGCTAGGATAACAAATCATAGTATTTTATTTATCTGTTTGTTTGTTTGTTTATTCTATTTATATACCACCTATCTGACCTGAGGGCCACTTGGCCAAGGAAAAGCTCACAAATTGTGACACAGGCATTCTAATTCACCTTGAAAATTCTCAGCCTCCCTGACACACTCAAACCCCTCCACCATTTTAAGGTACGAATCCAAGAAGGGGATGAAACTACATGTGGCTCAGAAACTAAATGTGGCTTAAACAAACAACAGCCACTTCCCCCCAATTCCTCCTGATTTCTTGCTTTATTGAATGTTGCGATTGAAAACAAGGAAACTGCCAGGACTGTTGGAACTTGTATATTACAAAGTAATAGTAAAGACAGAGTTACTGGGTGTAGAAGGTGAATGCAGTACAATAATCAGGTCAGGGAGATGCTGAGGCATACCCAAGTGTTTTGGGATAGAAGCAAGCAGGCGGGATGCAGCCAGCAGCACCCAACAAGACGAAGAAAGAA
Source organism: Phrynocephalus versicolor (assembly GCA_023846285.1). Classification (NCBI taxonomy): domain Eukaryota; kingdom Metazoa; phylum Chordata; class Lepidosauria; order Squamata; family Agamidae; genus Phrynocephalus; species Phrynocephalus versicolor. Next base: position 57,910,166 of record JAHTLZ010003526.1, read on the forward strand.
GAACCTCTGCTTGTGGAAGCCTGTAAGAAACAAACTCTGCTCTGCTGTCCAAACTCCCTTGTGCTGATAAGAAGGGCGACAGAAATGCAAATTGCTGAAGGACTTGCAAATACAGAGACAGCACACTTTAATTTTATCAGTTTATTTTATTTTTATATACTTTATATCAGTTCAATTTTGTAAACCGCCCAGAGTAGCCATGTAGCTAGATGGAGTGGTATATAAATTTAATAAATAAATAAAAATAATTAAATAAATAGTTTGTAAGGCAGTGAAGTGAACTGTTCTAAAACATATTTGTAAATAAATTCTGTCTTCTCAAGATAAACAACCGCTGCAGCTCTGTCTACAATCCCCAACAAGAATATCTAGTCAGGTCTAGTAAGAAATACCAGAGAGCCACCACCAGTTAGAATGGACAACATGAAGTGACATGAAACAAAGGGCTGACTGGCGTATGTTCTTACACTTCTGAGAAGGTTTCATGCACCTCAGACACAAGGTCTATAGCCAGTTGTGTGCAGTGACATTTTATGCCTATCTCTCTGAACCCCTCTGTTTATTTCACAGTTCTCGTTTGGTCGGTCATAATGCTTTCCGGCTAAGCAACCTGACATCTGCTCTTGTCAGCAAAGAGAAAATATCCACTGGGATGAAAAAGAATTATGGATTTATTTCCAAGGCTGGACTTTAGCACCAAAGGGGAACATTGTCCCATGGTGTTTAAGGCTCGTTTGTTCTACAGTGAAAACATTTTTCATTGTAAAATAAACCCTGTAACCATGTCTGTTCTTTCTGTTATTAAATATGTTAACGTACAATGGAGCAGAAATTCAACACGCAGCTCTATGATGTGCTTCCTGATTAAGTTTCTCCCTTTTTCCGGCTACATTTCTCTACGTACTCATTATTTTCACACAACAAAAGAAGAGGACCAAAACAATCTGAAAGTTAGACACGTGCCAATTTTCTTCCCTATTTGTTTCCAGACAAACAAAACAAAATCCTGTTCATGTTTCCCATGTGCAGTAGGAAAACTGCAGAGCATATTTCTCTCCCCCTCTCCCCGTCATTCCCCTTTGCACGATTGCTTGGACAACTGGTCAGGGGACCTGTTCCACAGTCAACACTTATTTGCCTTTGCATACAAAGGCATCTCTGTCAGAGAGGGACAAACCATCCTACGACTGCATAAGCGAACATGATTCTGGTTACAGAGATAGCAATTTTTTTTTGGGGGGGGGTGTTCTGAAATCCAGATTAAAAAATCAGGAAAAGACCACATGGTGACGTTTCCTTCCTATGTGTCAAAACACATTTGGAAATATGGAGAAAAGGTTCAGCCTAGCCTTCTCATGCACTCGTTGCTCACTGGTGTGAATTTTTGGAGATTGTTGCAGATAATCAACTCATGTTCTCCAATTTAGATTTCAGGTTAATTTGATCATATCTGCTCTACACTGTGAAGGGAAGGAATGGTTAACATTCATAGGCACCTTTATGGTGACTGATAGTTTCAGAGGCTTGTAACTCAGCACTTAGGGGAACAATTAGGATCACTTGTAGGACCCACTCGTACCACCTGTCCAAAGGTGTGAGGCCCTCGTCAGAGGTGAAGGGACAATCACTGTACACTAACCATGTTGATTGTCTGCTATACAGTGATCGGAGGACATTGTTCATGCAAGCTGTGAGCTTGGCTTAAATGACATATGCCCACAGCCTTCTCTGTCACAGTTCTATTGCAGTTTAATCAATTTCTTGTGTTTTGTCCCTTCACCAAATCCTCCATATGCAAAATCTCAAGCCATAGTGTCCATGTTCACCTGCCTAATGCTTTAACGTGGCAATGAAGTCAGGAACAGTATTTAATTTGTTCAAGAGATGTGTACCATATTTATTGAAGCATCCCACATTCTCTATTTTCAAGGCTTTCAAAGCACTATAAAATTACTCTTCAAGAGGGAAAATATGTTTTAAAGACAGCAGGAAACCTTAGCATGGAACAACCAAGGATAGAGATACCAATATAAAATGTTAAGGGACTTTCAATGCCAGTGCAAAAGCCTGAAACCAGATATCAATTGGGGGTGGGGGTGGAGAGAAAGCTGAATTCTTAGCAGAGGAAATAGCAGTGAATAGCTCTGTGGTTTAAATCCCTGCCTATGGAGCCAGAGGTTGAGAATTTGATTCGCCATTATGCCTCCTTGAGAAGGACTGAACTCAACAAACCACAGTTCAAATATACTATTATAATTCCAGAGTTTGGGCATTTGCTGGCCATGAGAACAGGGTGCCCTACTTAGCAGAAGATAAGCCTCTATATGAAGTGGGCCTATATCTGTCCAGCTGGAAGCCAAATTACTCTTTAAGAGCACTATCACTTTAAATAAACTGTAAACTTAGCTTTAACTATTGTCTTTTAATGACTTAAGGTATTTGTTTCACCCTTTTTAGTATTTATATGCTTACTTTTTTTAGCTTTAATATTTCCTTTTAATGACGCATCCCGCTTTGAATTATGTATGCCCCCTTGAGTCCTTTTTAAGGAGAAAAGAAAAGGTAAGGTGAGGTAAAATGTTTTTTTAAAAAAAAAAGTATAAGAAGGGAGAACAGGAGCTTTGATGTACCATCAACAGCACATGGGCAGAAGAATGACAGGCACACATGTAACTATTTTCTGTGCAATAGGTGAAAGGTATTGTATTTAGCAAATATTTAAAGATTTGCTCACAGTACCATGTGAGACTATTATGCATCTCTCTCTCTCTCCCCCCCTCCCCGTCTCTCTAAATTGTCCTCTCTTTTCATGGTGTGCTGGCAAGGGACAAAGGACATACCCTGTAATCTGTGTGAAAGAACTGACTCCCCTTTTCTCTCTTTTACCCTAATAATTCAATTTTCTACTTAAAGAGCTTTCCTCTAACAGTCCAAAATACATGATTCCTCTCAACCACAGCATGAATATATTAAAGCTTCCCAATGCTAGTACTTTGAGCAAAAGCACTACACAAATTAAGGTTTTGCCTTATTTTTCACTGTGCAGCCTTTTAACACCCTTACTCTCTCACAACACTTTGCACTTCTCAAGAGGCATTTCTCAGCCTGTGCATTTCAGTTGTTCACAGGTACATAGAGATTTAATGTGAAACCATTTGATTTGCGCTTACTACTTCCAGAGGCAGCTTGGAGTGGGAGGGTGTGCTTGCGTGTGATGAAATGAGTTTGAATATATAGATATGACTGTAGCACAATTACACCACTGCAGCTGATCTCTAAAACAGCCCAAAAACTATTGCTTTCGTGGTCTTCCTGCCACTCCCTCCGTTTTCGATAATCCAGCCACAAATTTCCCCCCAACATGAAGACAAACAAGTCTTTTACATAGATTCATTTCTGCTCAATAAACAAGAACCTAAAATAGAGATGGGGACAAACTGAAAAATGGATCACATTTTCTGACAAATTTGGCCAATTCATCATAATTCATCAGTTTGTATTCATCATAAATTAAGTTCTCCAACGAACATGAATGGATGAATTTTTAGCTATTTTGGATTTTGTAATTTGTCAGGCCATAAAAGCCCCCTCCCCCAGTGCCAAGACACACCAAATTTGAAGGGAAGCTTCCTCTATCTCTCCTATACAATCCCTCCAGGTATGGGGAAGATTGAGTTTCCGCAACCCAGATTCTACAGGGCAATTTCCTAGGGGCCCCCAATTTGTGGGTGTATAACTCAGATGTAGAGATGGGCACAACTCAGAAAAATTGTTCGTTTTCGTTTTCGTTTTCGTCAAGGGGTCCGTTTCGGCTCGTTTCCGTTTTCGTGAGCTAATTTTCAAAATTTTTCATTTTCGTTTCGTTGCGTAACGAAAACGACAAATGAAAACAAAATGAAAAATTTTTCGTTTCTTCCCATTTAGCTCCATTAAGTGCTTTTCCAGTAACGAAAAACGAAAATTGGCTCAAAATTAGTCGTTTTGTTTCTGTTTTCGTTCCAGTTCTGAGCCGTTTTTCATTTTTCGTTTCGTTAAGTAACGGAAACGAAAAATGAAAACGGAAACGAAAATTCCGCTAAGTCGTGCCCATCTCTACTCAGATGTCGGAAATTCGATCTTCACAAAACTTGGAAGGATTATAAAGATAAATGTGGAGAACCCTCTCTGTTATTTTGGTTTCTTTAGGTGCTCGGGGGGCACTTTTCTGGGGGATCTTTTTGGGGATGCATAGCTCAAAGGTATGAACCCCAGTTTACACTAAACTTTCAGCATTTGTACATGAAAGTCAAGGATTGCATCCTGGTATCTCTAGGTGCCTTGGGGACCAATTTATAGCATTTTAAAGTGGAGATGAAACAATTTGTCAGTTGATTGATTTGTTGATTTGTCAGTGAAAATTTGTTGATTTGTTCATTCAGCATCACAAATGAATCACGAATCATGAGGAATCACCATTTTTTTTTAGTTTGTCCCCATATGTAGTCCAAAATCCATAACATCTGCTAGATATCTATGAGTCAAACAACATTCCCAAACTACAGTGGAATTTTTATATCCACAAACTGAAAATCCATATTCTTTTGCTTCCTGATGCATTTATTATTATTATTATTATTCATATTTCAGTCCCTTTGATGGAGTGAAAATATTTTTAATAAAGAAGATCAACATTTAACATATCTGAGAAAATAACTCTAGTGAGGGGCTTTTTTCCCCTTAAAACAAAAATTGTCAAATATCTTACATCTTAAGACTTAAGTCATAGCCCTGCTCACCTGGAAGGCAATTCCAATTATTTCAGTAAGGCTTTCTTCTCAGTAGACAAACACAACACTGTGATAACCACTCTGCATTATATTACCTGTATCTGTACTACTGTTAAAACAGTAGCACTTCAGTATTTGATGCTATTTATCATTAGGAATGAAGAAAACCTAAATATACCAGTGTTGTGGCTGAATTTGAACCCATTATTCTTAAGTGTGAAATAAACTTCTATATATCCTCTGCAATACACTTCCCCATACACTGGTCTAAGTTAAGATCTGGACATTACTGATGAATCAGCATAAAGTAAGTAAGGAGAATATGGTGAGAATATCATTCGTTGATCATTGAAATACATTCCTTTTAAGAAAAATCAGCACAAACACAGCAAATCCACAGTTCATTTCTTTATTCAAAGTATGGCTAATTTCTCACCCCATGCTACTTACACATTCCTTCATTCCTGTTGACAAGAAGTGCCACTGCAAACTAACACATTTAGTTGGAGATGTGTCAGATTTAAGAAATGCAAAATAAATGTGCTTTATAAAACATATGCTAGGTTTCATGGCTACAAATCTGTATATTTTAAAAATAGATCAAGCTTAATTTTAAAGCTCTTCCTATCAGAGAGGGATCCAACTGTATAAGAACTTCCTGGAGACACCTGATATACTAGTATTGCTCTTTGGAACAGGCTGGTCTTTGACATGTTCCATAGCATGGACAGACAGTGCAATTGTGTCAAAGTCAAATAACAGGCATGTCATGAGCTACATGGAAGGGATTTTGTAGCTGCTCCTCTGATCCAGGGAAGCAATGGATTTAGTGAAAATTAGAAAGTGAAAATCATATATATGAAATGCAAATGAAGTTGATTAAAATATGGTAATTTCCCAATGGTGAAGTTAATATTTCAGTTTAAGCTAATATGGGAAACTCAAAATGTTTGAGGAAACCACAGCTGAACCTTGTATTACCTCCAAATTACCTTCAACATTCCCCTTCTCTGAGTCAAAGAATGCAACTGGAAATACTGGCATTAGATTTTAAAGGTCCTTTCCTACAGCTTCTTGGCTTCCTATCTCATAGATGCCAGAGCCAGAGTGAGCATAAACATTGTCTATCTGAGGCTGGGAGTGCTGCTGACTCAACATAGCAAGGGACTGAAAGGCCAGGAATGTAAGTAGGATACATTGGAAAATGCATTTAGTCATCAGCTTTTAAAAGCAGAATACACCAGATACAGGTATAGAATAGAAGTAAAGAAGAAGCTGATAAGGAAAGTGGGGAAAGTGGTGATGTTTTTTAAAAAGTGAGGAAAGTCATTATACAATTATTCAAGGTTGCCAAAATACCATGCCAGAGCTCCATTGGAGCAATGGGACTAAAGTCACTGACACCAGCAGATTGCTGCCCATCATCATCATCATCATCATCATCATCATCATCATCATCATCATCATCAT
>JAHTLZ010003526.1:57916411-57928247 GCA_023846285.1 Phrynocephalus versicolor
ATCATCATCATCATCATCATCATCATCATCATCATCATCATCATCATATTCATATTCATATTCATATTCATATTCATATTCATATTCATATTCATATTCATAGAACTGCACAGCTGGAATGGACTGTCTGGACCATCAAGGTCAAGCTGTATTAAAGAGGCACAGAGGGGAACTGAACTTCCAACCTCTGGGTCTGTAGCCAGAGATTTAAACCACTGAACTAATTCACATGCATTATCACACAGGAAGTCTAATCTATTTTAGTCTGTTTTTAAAAACAACTATTACTACTGATACTGATGCTTTTCTAACTTATATACTCAGTTATTTTGGGTGGCAAATTCTGAATACTGTAGTCCAAATATATTATCTGTAGCTTATGGGAGTTGTAGCGCTTTACAAAATAGTTATAATTAAAAGCATCACTTTTTGCATGGGTACAACATAGATATTTACTTTATCAACTTAAATTACAGGTCAGGGAATATGTCAACAGACTGCACTAGCCAGCAAATTCTGGAGGATGTAGTCCAAAGAGGTACCCAGTGGGTATAATTGGATAGAGTGATGGTCTGGGGCTCAAATCCCCACTCCACCGTGAAAACTTAAGAAAATGTGCATGGAACAGGAAACTTCATTCCCCAAATATATATGTTACCATGAAATCCCTTTTAATGTCAAAATAAGTCAGTTAAAATCCAGTGGCATATAGCATAACAGTCCAAAGAGCCTATATGTCTATCCCATGAGAAATGGGCCGAGTGCTGGGCAAGAGGAGGGGGAAAAAAGACCAGTATGAAAATAAGCTGAGGATTGGGCAAGGAAGGACATAGAAGGACAGGGTTCTATCTCTGGTGCAACCTGAATGAGAAACAAGTAGGGGATAAGATTGAGAGGGGGAGGGGGAGGGTAGAGAGAGAGAGAACTCTATGAAAGAGCAAAGTTGAACAAAACTGTAGAGGGGAGGGTCTTAGAGCAAGAGTAGGACTAATAGATTTCTAACAATGGTATAACCTGAGTGAGCAGCTACTTTGGAAGAAATGCAAAGCAACGAATTTGTATAGCATGGAGAGCAAAGTAGAAGGGGTGCACTAGATTGAGGCCATCTCTAGTCCTGGTGAAGCCGGGCACATTTGCCAGTGCATATGTAAGTTCACTACATAATTCTCAGGTTCAGCTGAAAGCATAGGTAAATTACCTAAGTGCATATACTCTACTTACTCATAGCTGTTCGTTTACAGGGGTAGAACAAAAACGTGTTGTCTCTCCTGTTTTGGCAGCCACTGGCAGTATTAAGTTTTGGCTACATTAGTCAAATCCTATCCAAGTGGCAGATCTGCAAGATTGATTTGCTCTGACATGACATGAAAGATCAAAGTTCCTTCTTAAAAAAAAAAAAAAAAACACTGCCAGAATCCAAGATGAAGCTCGGTTTAGGTATAAAGCTTCTACCTTGGAAGCCCTCTCTCTAGATTTCAGAGCTGATTCTGGTTACTCCACAATGAACTCAATAAATTATGAGGAAAATCATTTAAGAGTTCACTCATCAGGATGACTTTGCCGCTCAGGAACATAATCCAGAACAAGTCCTAGCTGCTCCAATGCCTGAGTACTACCCATGGCATTTGTATAGTTTCTGCTCTTATAAAGTACAATAGCTTTACATGTTCCTATTCCTGGCTCCTTCAAGAAGCATCCATTTTTGAAAATGTATAAAATGCATTAAAATGTATAAAATGTATTAAATCTCCACTTCTTCCATTTTGTTTAACATCATTTTCTACTGTTATTCTATAGCCATGGCCAGGCTGAAAACGACAAACTAGAAACATCAACAAGAGACACAATTACAATTAATGGGAGACACAAGGAAGGAGTTTATTAAAAGAGAAATCCTACTGCGCATTCATTCTATCCGTGGATCAATAAGCAATGATTTTGCCTTAAACATAAGAAGTCAACAAAATAGTAGCACTCTTGACAAACATTCTAATTAATTTATTCTTTGGATAATTAGAGTATGTATTCAATATTAAATGCTCACCGTATATAGAATGTACATAGTCCTTTCTGCATCATTTCCTCTCCATATCAATACCCATGTTTCTATTTAATGAGTTAGTTGCCTTCACATACTCTAAGACACAGTGTGAATATGGTGTATTCAATTTGGAGAGCTATTGATTAAAGGCAACTGCTGGACTTCAATGTCTAGCTGCTAATACACAATCCCCTCTCAAAGCCAATGAATTCATGGTTCTTGATTAGCATGGGTAGCAGCACTGTTTTCCTTTCTATCTTCCTATTGCGGGGGGGGGGGGATAAAGAGTAGCCTGCATTTCTGTAATTAAAACTGTAAACCGCCCAGAGACTACTTGAAGTGGTATGGGGCGGTATATAAGCAGAACACTTTGCTTTTGCTTTGCTTTGCACCAGTTGTATCAGAAAGCTGCAGTCATGTAGAACATGCTTATCTTCCCAGTGCTAGAGTTGCCCAATGTATAGGTGGGCAGGGATGAGATGACATCTCCAGTATGGTATAATACCGGTGCAAGTAGTACAGTATGCATATGCTGAACCAGTTCTCCTTCTTCTTGCGTTATTAGGTACCATCTGCATTTGCTGTACAATATAGGTGGTGGGAGTGCAGTCAAATATGTTCTGCACCAATGAAATACTGTATATGAAACCTATTTGTAAGTTTTCAGTTGATTAAATTTCCCAGAACATCATCTCACCACCATGGAGTTTTGAATAGCTCTTCAATATGTCATTATATACAGAGGCTAAGCAGTGCTATAAAAGGATGCCCAGAAACCAATGAGCAGCCAATTTATTGGTACAGTAAGAGTATGACATTAGAGGAACTGCTAGCCCAAATAAGCCTCTTTCATTGATCCCCTGACAAATCAGAACCACTTCACACCTTCACCAGGAAGGCCACAGCTAATAGTAATGACCCATATTTAATGGGTGTTCGGAAGAGTTGCATAGGCGTGACTTTCACACACCCCTGGCCATTGTCCAGCTAATGAATCTATACAAATTGGAAGCCTCCCATCAACTTTTCTCAGTCCGACAAAGCTACTTGGATAAGCAGCAAAACATTTCAATCTCACAAGAAAAGTAATCCAGATGCCATGATTCAACTCCCAGACTCTGTTTCTAATGACATGCTAACAGCATCATCTTGTTGCAGTCCAAGAAGTCCAAGAGAACCAATTCAGTGGCACTACTCCTGCCCATTTCTCCAGTAAAACCTAATTCATTTATTTATTTACTTTTATATTTGTATACTGCAGACTGATTTTCCTCAAAGAGAATTCTGGGCGGTTTACATAAAGCAACATAAGAGAAAAACAAAAATTATAATAAAATTAATAAACAACAGTACAAACAAACAGACAAATACTCAGCAATTACCAAGACAACCAAAGCAAATTGCATTCCAAACTCCAAACTTCATTAAGTTGTTCTCTAACCCAGAATAATCAACATAGCTGGAGAAAATCATCAACATTGCTAGAGCCAGCACTGATCATAATAATGATGACAACTTCTAATCCAAATCTGATTTACTCGGTGTTCAATTCAGTACAATGCCCCTATGGTTTTGATCTTCCAAACAGAAAATGGATAGCGCTTAAATGGATTTGAACCTGCCACAGCAGGTGCCAGTGTTTGGAAACATAAATGGGGGCACAATTCTAATTGTGACAGTGGGCATGTCTCACAAACTTTACACCACACTGCAATGGCATGCACCCCCCTAAGATTCCCTGGCTCCCTGCAAGAATGACATCTTGAGGGTACTGCTGTTCAAGGGTTCAAGGGTTTAGGTATCTGACCTTAGGGTTAGTCACTCTAGGAATTGCTCCTACAAAATTTATTTCACAATTCATTCATTATTCATATTATGTGTTTTTAAAATCTCACTGAATTAATTAGTTTAACATTTTATATTTATACATATTTTATATTGTTATTGCAAAATCTTACACAGTAACGCTCCATGTCAAAGCCCTACACACTGAGCACATGCTAGCAGAGTCCCATACATTGCCAAAGGTCAGAAGCCATGGAAATAGAGTTCAGTCCTTTTTCAAGAGCCAGGAGCCAGAGAAATAGCCAGAGTCCTTATTACCTGTTCGAGGTCACAACAGGAATGCATGTGGGAACCAGATGCCAAGCCAAGGAGAAGAATGCAGTCAAAGAACAGTCCGAGGGTCCAGGGGTCAAGCAAGCAGAGTTCAAGGTCAGGAACATGAACAAACAGGAGTGTGGCCAAGGTGACTCGTTGCTTCCACAAAGCCTTCTCCCTCCCATCACCAGCTTTATCCTAGAACATGGGATCCACCTGTACACCTGGGAACCTATTCTGTTAGTACTCAGGACTACTCGAGTGAAGGTGCCTACGGGCTAGGTAAATCTTATCTCTGCTTCTACATTGACGCACGATTCTTTCTGCAACCCTCCTGGGAGGCGAAGCTTCTGGCACAGCCTCATTATTTACAGCTGCTGGCTGATAAGAAGGCTCTGGAGGCTCCGCTGCCAGCTCTCCATCCATTAACCCCTCAGGGTCAGGTTCTGCAGCAGGCAGGGTCCTGACACTCTATTCAGTAATGCCATGCAAAATAAATAAAATAAATTGTGCTCAAGCGAGCAGGAATGGGTCTGAACAGAAAAAGCTTCTGCTTGACTGTAGGATCTACACAACAAGCAAGAACCGCAATCCTTCTTTTATGGCAAGCTGTGTTTCTTTGGCAAAGCACCAGAAATGCCACCTCCTTCAAACCATCCCTTCCTCTAGGAGGCACTTATCATCTTCAAGTCTAGGAGGTTGAAGTCTCAGCTGTGGATGGCTGCTTAGACTCACTGAAATGAACAAGGCTCCAAAATGCACACAACATGCTACAAAACTCGGTGCAGGCCATCCCTATCTTCTGGATGCAAGATCTAAGGGTATGTTCAACTGCCACTAAGGTGTGGGAAACAGGCCTGATTTAATATTGGTGTTTTGTGTTAGACATTTGGGAATCTTACTGTTGGGCTTTTTGAGGCTTTACCACTTCACATACCCATAACTCTAGGATTGCACTAGCTTGACTACCTAAAAAGGATCAGCTAATGTTTCTGAAGAAATGAAACTTCTATCAAGTGAGTATAAGTTCCCTGTGTCTCAGTCAATAAACCTGCAAAAGCTAGTTATTCATACACAAAAGGCTTACAGCTCTCTACTAATTCAAGAGAAATGATAGCACAAGGACTACTTCGGGCTCTTCAGGGACTACTTGAAGTGAAAAGGATAAAGTGATTCTTTGTGAAATGAATCAATATCTGGTATTTTCATGTAATTTAGTTGGATTTCATCTTTAACAAGTTATTTGCTTCTCTGAATGCCACCATTAAGGTTATAAAACAACACTTCAAAAAGAAAGTAACATGTAAAAGAAAAAAGAAAAAGAAACTGTTACAGTATACAAATTATTTAGACTTCCATTTTTCAGATTTATTCCCCGTCTTGCATTGGAGTGGGATTTTGCAACTGGAGTAGTCCAGCAAAAAAACAAAAAACAAAACAAAAAAGCAAAAATATGGATTTAAGGAAAGTCCCTTATCAAAAATATTTCTAAGACAACCTACTGTATATGATAACCTTCTGAGTGAAAAGCAGTACTGTAATGGAAAATCCTTCATAGATTTCCTTGTAAAGTATATGAGAGAGAAAGAGAGAGAGAGAGAGAGAGAGAGAGAGAGAGAGAGTTGTGTCGTTACAGTCGTGACCCCATGTCCATGGAGTTTTCTTGGCAGGAACACTGGAGTGGTTTGCCACTTCCAACTCCGGGAGCCTACAGCACCTGGTATTCCCTGGTGGTCGCCCATCCAAGTACTAACCAGGGCCAATCCTGCTTAGTTTCCAAAATCAGGCAAAATCAGATGTGCTTATGAAAACCATTTATTCCAAAAGTAACCTTCTTAATGCCTTCTGTTAAGAGAGGTTACAGGTTCCCTTCTGCTTGTCCTTTTCAGGTCATCTTCAGACATCCCATTAGCAATGGACCAGCTGATCAAAGGTTTTATGAGAGGTAACTCTTGCAGGCAAACATACTAGACCAAAGCTGGTGAATCTATTACACAGCTGCCAAAGGTTGCACATGGAACCCTTTCTGAGGACACACGACATTGCCCCCTCACAGCAATGACACTTCCCCCTCTGCTCAGAGCACGCCACTGTGCTCCATGCAGAGAGCCGGGTGAAGGGGAGGCAGCAGCTTGTGGGCTCATTCCTCGCCTCCAGTTTACTCTCCCGCCATGCCATTCTAGACATCCCAAAAGTGGCATGGCTAGAGAGTAAACTGGGGTTAGGAAGGAGCCCAGAAACCACTGCCACCCCTTTGCCTGGCTCTCTTCACAGAGCCGTTCACTGCTGTGGCCACAGGAAATTCAAAAGCCTACTCTTTGATCCTCGCTTTCCTGACGGGTAGCACCTGTCAGGAATCCAAGAGCAGGGATCAAAGAGCAGGTTTTTCAATTTCCCATGGCCACAGCAAGGGTACTGTGGACACGGGAAATTCAAAAGCCTGCTCTTCGATCCTCCTGAAAGGTAGTGCCTGAAGCATTTATGGTGGACCTTCAGATTGGAGCACACTAGTATACAGGAAGCAAAAAATAAATAAAGAAATAATCCACTAGATGTGAAATCACTTCTGGGAATGCCACTTTGCATATTAGGGAATTTGCCAGGATCCAGGGTAGGAATCCCCTGGGGTGGTATCTTGCCTGCCACCACTAGGTTCCCTAGTCCTTAGCCTTTCCTTTCCTCTGAATTCTTATTTGATGGTAGTGGTGGTAATAATATTGCAGTAGTCCAACAGCAGCTGGTCAACACTGGAAAAACCATTAGATTTCCCCTCCCCAAATGTATGGAAGAAAAAATAGGGTGATTATGAGCTGTTGGTTGCAGCCAAGCACCTGTTGAAGTACGGATCCATTACCATACCTCTGCTGCAACAGCATTCCCTCAAAGGTGACCTGTGATCTGAGCAGGGGAATGCCTCACCCTGAAATTCTAAGGTCAACCCTCCAACTCAGCCACAACTTGCTTTCAGTAGTATGAAGCAAGTTGCTGCAAGAGTAATTCATGGGTCCTATACCAGTGAAAAGCAAATAAATCATATGATCATTTTAATTTTAAAAAAGCCCTGCATTTTTGTCTGTTTCATTCTATCTCAAATTATTCATGCTTCCTTTTTTAAGGAAGGTTATATCAAGAATGATGGCTCTTTTTGATTCACCTTTGGGTTATTCTGTTGTTCATTCATCCAATTTGGCTTCTGCCATTTCAACAATAGTCTGCTTTGTGACAGATAAATATTAAATTGGCTTCCAGGCTACCTTTGACAAACAGTCAAATTAGAGAGTTCATAACAGAAATTAACTCAAGGGCAAAATTATCTTGCTTGCAACTGCAAAGCACCTAACTTAATAAGAGTGCTTTATTTTGCTTTCCTGTTGGTACATACAAGTCCTTTTGACAAGTTGCTTCCACAAAAGACAGCTAAGACTGGGTCTGCTAAGATTCCTATAAATATCTGTGTACTCCATGCAATATCCATGAAAAACAAGGTAGATCTCTTGATAGATCTGCTTCCACCACCTTAACCTGGAAGGGTTGGTTCCACTATCTTCACTTTATCTCCCCTATACTCTCAAAATCCACTATAGGGTGGAAAACTTGTGGAATATGTTCCAGACCATATTTTCAGGTAGAAGACATGGAGGAAAGCAAAAAAAGTTAAAATGTGGTAGAAGCCAGGTGCTAGCATGATATTAAATCTAGGCATTGCCTGAAAGGAGGATCCTACATGCAGATAGCTGAACATGGATTCCCCCACCCCTTTGAAAATATTGAACTAAAGAAGCAGGAACATAATCTCAGTGCAGGGTTAAGATATGGGGTCAATTTTAACTGCATTTTAATGCATGCAGAAAAGTTATTATGGAAGCTATGACAAATTTTAGCTAACTTACAAGTTGCCAGGCACATCTCCAGTCATGCAACCTACATGTGCCCAGAACCTCATCAATTCACCATGATAACTTCTGCAATCTCTCTTCTACACATTAAACCCATGGAGCAGAGTCATAACAAGACTCTGCTCCATGGATTTAATGTATGTCTCAAGCAGACTTCTGAACAGATGAACAGTTGTTTTTCAAAACAGCACAGGGGGACAGGGGTTGTACCCAGTTCCACACTTGAAGTAGTTAGATTAAGTCTAGTTACTGAACTAGAACATTTATGTCACAGTCAAAATTAAGAGAAAGCTGTTATATTTATAAGGGAGCAAAGATATTTTGTTCACATACAATATTTCTTTTCTGATAAATGCAGTCATTTCTTATAAAGTGGGAAGGAAGGGATCTGTGCCCGGTGCCACTGTCTTAACTTTAATAAGGTTTAGCTATTATGGTAGATTATTGATGAAATTAAAATAGGGTGATCGGAATATAAATTTAATTTCATTGCAAAAAAAAAAAAGATGGAGAAAGTAAAACCATGCCTGCCAGAATGGTCAAGAACTCAAAAGAAGATGTATTCCACTGATGGCTCCCCAGAGAAAAGTTCTGCCCTTTTAGATCATTTTTTTAAAAAAGAAGACTATGACATGCATTTCTGCTGAAACATTCAAGTTATCAAAGAGCAGTAAAATTAATGCAATGCCATTCTCTGTTTGCTTATTCACTAGTGAAGATGCAAAAAACAATTCTATCAAAGGCAACGGCCAGCTGAGTCCAAGAGACTCCAGAGTCAGTTGAATCCAAACAAAGTCATATGAGGAGGGAGGAAAACCATTTAAATCAATGGCACATGCATTAGTCATTGCTCATGTGACCTACACAATTAGGTCTCCTTCACTGCTGTTACCTGAGATCTACTCCCAAGCACATTCCTATGTGTCACCTCTGATTAAATCTGGATGCAGCCCAACATCTGTGGAAGAGGAAAGCTGATAAATAAGATGTTGATGAAACTCACTGGAAGAACATGGGACAGCTACTACCTCTCAGTATAATCAATCCCGGAGACTTATTGCAAAGTTAAAAAGGGGTGTGTGTCCCATGTATGGGGTCACACACATCTTGAATTCCTTGGAGGGAAAAAGGAATGATTTTTTTAAAAAACATGGGAATGGTTCACAAACTGAGACTAGCCATTGAGAACTTGAACATTACATAAACAGTTAACAGTACCATGAAATCACATCTGTAGCAAGCAGTGATAGATCTTATTTTGGCCTGTTGAAACACAGGTGAGCATTTTAGGTCACATCGCAAAGATTCAAACATTATCCTTTTAATACCTTCAGCACTGGAGCACTCAGTCTTAGAATTATAGACCTGGAATGATCCCAAGGATCACTGGCTGGAATCCTCTGCCAATGCAGGATATCCACATCTAAAGTATCTCCGACAGACAGCCATTCAACCTCTGTTTGAAAAGTCTGAATGAAGGAAAGCCCACTACTCTCTGAGTCCATCCACTTTACTTTAATCTCAAAAATTTCTTATCACCAAGATCTTTTTCCTAACGTCACTCTAAGATGAAATATCCTTTCTTGTAACTTGAATTCATTTGTTTGTGTTCTGCCCTGTGGAGCAGTAGAAAACAAAACTGCTCCATATTCTGGAAGACAGTTATTTAAATGTTTGAAGATGACTATCTGTTGGAATATTTAGCAAGATTTACATTTTGGCCATTGCAGGGTTAATGTGAATATAGAGTATTATGGGGTGGATTTAATGTGAAGAGCAAAGCCTATTGGTTGTTGAGATCACACCATTTGGAATGTTCTGGTAGAAGTCTAGTTAGTGTGTGTGCCTTGTATTCTTAGAGAAGAGAAGAATGTTCCTAGCTTAACAAAATGGCTGTTAGAATAGTTATAGTTAGAAACCTCCTATGTACCCTTCCCTTCTAGTTAAATAAATAGTTCATTTTTCATATAGTAACACAAGAGGTGTCTCTCTCATTAAACCAATCCAAAATCATCTGCAACAACTGATCCAACAAAGATCCCCAACACTATCATATTACCCCTCGATCTTGTCTGCTCTAGGCTAAACATACTGAGCTTCCTGAAATGGTCCTCACGAGGCTTGATTTCAGTACCTTTATAATTTTACCGCATTCAACATTCCATCAAAGCTCAAAGATAATAAAATAGCTTAGCATACACTTATGTTTCATCCAAGAACACAGTCATTTGGAGAACCCCCCCCCCGCTACTTTCCATATTAGTCCTTCTTTGAAATCCTAAAAAGAAGTTTTCCATAGGAATATAGAGGCATCATCAGTGTTAAGCAGAAGTTTCCACCGTAATGAAACCCACTTATACTCAGAATACAGCCAACGTTACCAGTGTAATCATGGGAAAAGATAAACTACACTACACCAACAGATGTTAGGGATACAATGACCAGCTTGCAATACCCTTTTTCACTCTGTTCTGCTTCAGCTGCCAGATACTGTTTTGATAGCCGTGGGAGGACAATACAGCACCAGCAACTGTAGCAAAGAATAGATGGTGCAGCCTCCCATTGCATGTACAAAACCCAACTGGACAGGCTGATGAGTGTTTTTGCAACACCGGGGATGGAATGGAACTCTGTGCTGTACCTAAAGCTGCCTCCTTGTGACAGTTCCCTCATGAAGCATACACTCTTCCTCTTGCCTCATGGCAGGATCACCTCAGGAAAGACTTGGAATGGAAACTGCTCCTTTTGTAGTCTTCCAGAAAGTTTAGGAATGGCTTCCGAAGCAATACATGTGTTTATGAATTGATTTTATTTAGCTTTTTAAATATAATCCTTGTTTAATATTTGTAGACTTATTGTTTTTAGCTTTTAAATGTTGTCTTTTTAATTATTTGAGGCACATTAGATAGTTTCTAAGGAGAAAGGCATGATGATTGATGATGATGATGATGACTGCATGGGCAGTTCCTCAAAAAAGTCAAAGGAAAAGTAGATGAGGAAAAGATCTGGTTATGGCTCACCAATGGAACACTGAAAAAAGAGACAGAAGCCCTGATATTTGCAGCTCAAGAACAAGCTATCAGAACAAATGCAGTTAAAGCTAGAATAGAAAAATCAGCTGAGTCCCCCACATGTAGACTCTATAAAGAGGCAGATAAAACTATCAACCATATATTGAGCTGTTGCAAGAAACTTGCTCAGACTGATTACAAACAGCATCATAATGTAGTGGCTCAAACGGTCCACTGGAATTTGTGTCGGAACTATCATCTGCCCATAACAAAGAACTGGTGGGATCATAAGCCTGAAAAATGACCACGCAAAATTACTTTGGGACTTCTGAATACAGACAGACAGGATTTTGGAGCATAATACCCCGGATATTGTGATTGTGGAGAAGAAAAAAGTGTGGATCATTGATGTTGGTATACCTGGTGATAGTAGAGTCACTGAGAAACAACTTGAAAAAATGACCCGATATCAGGATCTAAATATTGAACTTCAGAGATTCTGGCATAAACCAGTACAAGTGGTCCAAGTGGTAATTGGCACACTGGGTGCAATGCCTAAAGAGCTAAGCAAGTATTTAGAAGAAATTGGAGTGGACAAAGTCACCATCAGTCAGCTGCAGAAAGCTGCCTTACTGGGATCTGCTTGCATAATGCGCTGATACATCACTGAGTCATAAACGCTTGGGAAGCATTCGACTAGTGATTGGTAATACAAAATCCAGCGTAGATAGCTATGTGGTTATAATAATAATAATAATAATAATAATAATAATAATAATAATAATAAT
>JAHTLZ010003526.1:57935951-57954137 GCA_023846285.1 Phrynocephalus versicolor
AAAGTGTTCATTCAGTTGAAAGCACATGGGAACAAATGTGCAGTCATCTGGAAATAAAAGCACTTCTAGAGACACCTGTGGTTTTCAAGAGCTTGCCAGATTAATCCAGTCATTGCAATGTGAGGGAAAGACAAGGGCTGCATGAAGAGCAATCACACCCCATGCAGGAGAATGGCTATGAGATGCTAAAATGTATGACATCCATTCTGCATTTGCACCCCCTTTTCACTGTAGGAACACAGACCCACTGTGAGGCAAGTCAAATAGTTAGAGAGACAAGAAGACCTTGACACCCCGGGGTTGGCAGGCATTCTTTCTAATGCCCACATTTAGACAGCATTAGTAGCATCGCTTTATGCTTCCTTTCTTATCTTCTGCAGAAACTTTAGGAAAATATGGTCCCTTGGTGGCAGAGTACATGGTTTGCACACAGAAAGATTTAGGTTCATCTTTTAGATTTTCCTGCTGTGAAAGTTTTCCTTTGGAGGCTCTACCATAATGTTGCACAGGCAGTTTTGAAAAATGCAACTTCTTATGTCACTAAAAGCTACTTGTTGTGCTTCTTGAAGATAAAACAAGGATAGATGTGTTCTGGAACCTCCAGATGCCAGTTTAGAGGATTGGGATATTATTAACCCCTCCCCTAGTAAACCCTGAGAGGTAAATTGTTGTGGCTAATACTCTCATTTAATGTTGTCACTAAAATGTCACTGAAAAGCAAGTCCTATGTTCTCTTAATGTAAATTTAGTGCCTTAATTTGTAGTCCTTACGAAGATCAATAATCGTCTTAATTCCCAGCAGGATTTAGCAATTCCACCTTTTATGTGTGCACAGATGCACTTAAGTACATATATTAAAACAAACTGGCCCACTCCGAGTTATTTTCTTTACAATTATTTATGTCCCCCGATGCCAAGGAGAGCCCTTGAGGCTTCCTTCTATCCTAATGAAGTGTATTTATTTAAATTGCCATAAACCATGACTGGCAGTTTCAGAGTGAACCACCCAATAGGTCACATTGTGCTGCTCTGCCACATTATTCTGAAATGGGAGGACTGGAAACATAGGCACTTGGGATCCTACATTTCTCTGAGCAATGCAATACCCTTGTTTATTGATTTAAAAATGAGCCCTCCCATGGCCTGCCTTTACTTTTGCCACGACACTTAATAAAAGTGTAAGAGTCTTGTTATATGAAGCAACACACATCTATTCCCAAACCCCTGTTAGGATTAGTAAAATAGTGCTACATCCTTGGTGGTAAGTAATGCTACAGTCATTCCCCACCATATTGTGATTCATATACCACAGTCCCATTATATTGCAGGACTACAGTATATGAAGGCAAGGGGTAAGCTGTGTGGGCCTGTTTGAGGCCCTCTGCACTTACTCCAGGCCTGGCACTGGGAACCAGAAGTGGCTTCCGAAAAACCGGAAGTGCCTTCCAGATTGGCCAAAACCACTTCTGGAGCCTCCAACAGGCCCAGGAAACCCATCAGAGGCCCGTCTGGGGCAGAGGCAGGACTCAGGTAAGTGTAGGAGGCTCCAGACAGACCCTCAGTCCTGACCCAACCCTGCATCCACATATTGCAGATTTTCCTTTATTGCGGGTCGCCTCCGGTCCCTAACCCTTGCGATAAATGAGGGATTACTATACTTCCTCATGGCACAACAGGTGAACTGCTGTACTGTAGCTGTAATTGTGTTCACAACCTGGGGTTCAATTCCAGGCAGCAGGCTTAAGGTTCACTCAGCCGTCCATCCTTCCGAGGTTTTTTAAATTAATATGCAGCTAGCCGCGGGGAGGCAATGCGTAGTTTGCATAATTACTTGTAAACCACCCAGAGGGTGCTTTAAGTGCTATGGGTTAGAGATGGGAACAAAATGCTAAAATAGTGTTTTGTTTCATTTTTCGTTTCCTTCCATTCATTTCATTTGAAGTGATCTTTTAAAAAAATTCATTTTGTTTTTCATTTTGTTTCATTTTTCATTTGTGTACTCTCTCTCTCTCTCTCTCTCTCTCTCTCTCTCTCTCTCTCTCTCTCTCTCTCTCTCTGTGTGTGTGTGTGTGTGTGTGTGTGTGTGTGTTGCTTGTGTAACTTCCCACACCTGATTGGGTGCAGGAAAAGGCAGGATCTTTTTCCCCCCCCAGTAGTGTGGGCTTGGGGGGTTGCAAATAAAAGTTTAAAAATCCCACCTTTCCCCCCACCTGATCTGATGGGGGAAACTGGGGGATTTTTATTTATTTATTTATTTATTTATTTATTTATTTATTTATTTATTTTGCTGAGCCCCAAGAGCTGATCAGCTGTAAACTACCCTCTTTCTTTCTTTCTTTCTTTCTTTCTTTCTTTCTTTCTTTCTTTCTTTCTTTCTTTCTTTCTTTCTTTCTTTCTTTCTTTCTTTCTTTGTTTTTGCTGAGCTGCGATGGGGGGAAAGGAGCAATTTTTAAACTTTTTTTGCCAGCCCCAAGCCCACGCTATAGCTGATCGGTGCTTTAAATAAAATAAAATAAAATAAATTCCCTCACCCAATTTTAATTATTATATTTTGGCTCAGCCCCAAATGCCAATTAGCTGTAGTGCGGGCCAGCTAAGGGCACTTTCTAAAAAAACAAGTGCCGGCTGCACTACAGCTGATCGGCACTGCCCCTTTGGAAGCCCCCTCTGTGGGGGCTGGTCAGCAGCTGTGGCAGCGGAATGAAAAATTAAATGAACAAAATGAAAATTTTTGTTTTGTTTCATTTCATTTTCCTTTGAGGGGGTGGTTCGTTATTCATTTCGTTATGTAACGAAACAAATAATGAATAACGAAATGAATAAAAAATTCATTTTGTGACTATCTCTAGATGGTATAGAAGCAGCCCAGTTCATTTTTTTTTTTTTTTTGCTTTTGCTTTTGCTTTTGCTTTTGCTTTTGCTTTTGCAGCAGGTGAAACTGCTTTCTGGAATGTAATGCTTCCAAACTCTGACAAGTATGCAAGTTCACTGCATACACAAGCCAGATCCTTGTCTCTTTAGTGATCAGGTGATGTAGTCAACGACTTATGATCCCAATTTTTCTTATTTCTTATACTCTTACCAAGGCCTTCCTTGGATGAGCTACAAGTGGCATATGTGAATCTCCTCCTACCCATCTTATCCTCTCAACCACCCTATGAGGCAGATCAGGATGAAAGAAGAAATATTCCCAAGATCATTTAATGACCTTCCTGCTTAGCGGCCACTTAAATCTCTCTTAGGAGCAAGCCCAACACTCTGTCTCCATCATTAAATTGATTGCTAACATACAATTTGTGTTTTTCCAAGTGGGGCGGGGCAACCTCATTCAAAAGTCAAGCTTTCTACAAATCCTTTTCCATGAGGTCACCACCAGCAGAGCCCCAGTCTTACAGAGCCCCATGTAAGACTGGCATAACTTTGTCCCAGAGAGCGTAACTCTTTTCTCCCACATAATGTACTGCAACTGCAGTTTTGGTGGTCATTCCTTCAGCACCATGGAGAGAGCCTTCTGAAGCATATAACTAGCCATTTTTCATTTTCATTGCCTTAAATAATTCAGTGGCTTCAATAAATTTGGTCACTTCACAGCTCCCTGCTTGTGCCACATAATTTATGAACAAGCATTCAGATCCTTCCACTGCAAAAGCTATCTCCCCCTATTATTTGCTTCTTGGACTTTAGTCAATTGCCTTTTGATAAAAGGACCTCTTGTCTTGTCCTATGACAGCTAATTTTACCCAGGGTCCTCTGGTGAGGACCTTTTAAAAATCCAAGTCAAAATACTATTATGAACATATTTGTTGGCATTTTCACAGAGCAGATACATTTAAATCTGGTAGTATTACCTTTGCAGAAGCCAGTTTTTTTAAGGGGCCGTGAGGAAGAAAATATTTTTTTACCCAATGGATCTTCACTCCATTTGTTCTTTAGTCTTCCTGCTTCATGCTAACATAACAGAGGGCAGACAATGGCATCAGTTCTCAAAAGGATTGTTTCCTATTATGAGAAATAAGAATACACTTCTTTTTAAAAAGACAGTTTTAAAAATGCTGCTTGTAGGACTTGGCCTTAGTTTTACAAGCAAGACTGTAACCTGCTTGTTCTTTTTATTTATTAAGAGAGACATGTGTTAGCTTACATGTTACCCATATTTATTTTTATTCGGGGGTGGGGGAATCTTCATCTGCCATATTTCTAGGGATTCAAGTGGCTATATAAAATCAGTTAAAGGAGTATGTGTGGCCTCTTTCACGACCATATATTGTCTTACACCATATAGCATACATGAAATGCCAGAGCTGGTGTGTGTGTGGGGGGCGGGCATTCTGAGAGAAGCTGCAAACTTTCTTTGCTTTTATTTCATCTTGTTATTCAAATAACAACAACAAATTCTACTTGGAAACTAATTAATCAGCTCCACACTGTCCTAATGCTTTTCTTAAGATTTCAGTGCATTTATGGCATAGATTAATTTGTATCATTTAGTCCCTGACTTAGAAATCAATCTCTTCACTCTCTCTCCTTTTCCAAGAAGAAAACGAAGTTATTCCCTGAATCTTAACTTTTGGCTGTCATCATTTTAGACCCATCAGGTCCACAGAATCTACAAAGTGACCTAAAATATACTGCCGTCTTCTCCTTTGCTGGACTGTTGGTCTTTTCTGCTATCCTTCACTGTTATTAATAACCCCTTTTCAAAGAGCCTAGTGACTCACCTGCTGTTTTACCACTCCCAAGTATCAGGCCCAAGAAGAAATAGCTTTAAAAATAATAACACGTGTAACAGATTACTGGTGAACTAGCTGATGATAATACATCAACTTCTTTTATTAGCTTTTATCTTGAAGCTCCAACATCACATGCTACAAGGAACTTCAAAAATTGGTTTTCTTCTGGCTGATATGCCTAGCTTACAGGACAATCATACGGGTGGGTGGAATGTTTAGATTTCTTGGACTACAGATCCCATAATTCACCATTCTGGGAATTCTACCTGACAGACACCTTATAGCCAACTAAAGTAGAAGGCTTTGAGGCTGAGGTATTCCTAGCTGAGCCTAACTTCCTGTTCAGAAAAAAATGTCCCAAGTAGCACCGTGGAAGAAACAAGAAGCTTGAGCGAACCTAGGACTTTGACAGCCTCAAAGCCTTCTAGTTGAGGCCTTTCTGAACTAGCTTGAAAAGGCATGGCATCCTCTTGATTGTGTTGTATTACAACTCCCAACATCCCCAGCTAATATGGGCATAATCTAGGCATGATGTGATATTAGTTGTATTTGAAAATATCTGGAAGGCATCATGTTAAGAAAAGCTAATCTAGTTAACATTTGGTTTAGAGACTTACAGCAATAAAACATACATTCCAAAGATACTTTTATTTATTTATTTAGATTTGTCGCCACCTCCCTCCCTGGAGGGGACTCGGGGTGATTTAGAATATAATGTATTGTATTAGCATACTGTATAAGGTTGATATACGAAAAGGAGATACTTCATTCAGAAATCAGAATTACAAAGGTCACAAGCCACCTATGGTCTATGCAGTACACTTCAATATGCACTGAAGAATTTTTTTCACATTCATGGCTATGGAAGAAGTACATGTCTTTAGCACTGGCTAAAACTGAAATACTTTGAGATGATGTATACCTTGGCTGGATCATCAATCTAAATGGAGACTGCAGCTAAGAAACCAGAAGAAGACTGAGACTTGGGAAGGCAGCAGTAGAAGAATTAGAAAAGATAATCAGGTGTTAGAATGTGTCAGCAGAGACTGAGACAGCTTTTGAACCAAGACCAAGATCATCCACACTCTTGTATTTCCAATTACCACACATTGGTATGAAAGTTGGAGAGTTCAGAGAGATAACATGGTGTTGTGTGCTGGAGAGGAGCTTTACAGATACCCTGAACTGCCATAAAGGCAAACCAGTGGGTGCTAGATCAAATCAAGCCTGAAATATCGCTCGAGATAAAAATGTTGAAATGGAAGCTGTCCTCCTTTGGGCACATCAGGAGAAGGTGGAATTCTCAGAAAAGACAATTATGTCAGGAAAGGCTGAAGTCAAAAATAAGTACCAAATACTTATTTTGGACTAACTACCTAAAGGAACCCACAGCCTTGAGTTTATACAAACTAATCATGACAGTTGAGGAAAAGATAATTGGGAGATCACCCATTCATAGGATCATCGTAAGTCAAGGCTGATGAATCACAAATAATGAATTTACACTTTTTTTTCTTACGAATCAGTGACTCGATTCATTAATTTATTTTTGGCTTTAGAATCCTATAAAATGCCTCCCCCAGCACCTGGAGACACTAAAATTACTGAGAAACTTACCCTGACTCTCCTCTACAATCCCTCCAAGTTGGGTGAAGGTTGGGTTTCAATCAAACATCTCTGTCACACACAAATGCCCTTTAGCAGCTGGCTTGGGTAAACCCCAATCTTCATCCAACTCGGAGGGACTGTGCACAAGGGGAAGCTTCTCTGCTACTTTGGTGTCTCTATGTGTCAGGACGAGTGCGGATTTTACAGTCTAATGGATTGCTAAAAATCATTGCTTTTTAGTAATACTAATTAGATGCTGAGACCTTGATTCAGGTGAATATGAACAGATAAATTAGTGATTTTTTTAATGAATTCTGAAATTCATGTTTAATTCATGCCCATCTCCAATACGCATCATCTTGACCAAAACTTTTAAGTTTTACATGTCTTCCATGTCAATCTGAAACCTGTTGCTGCAGTCAGCACAATATAGCAACTGAGCATGGGTGAAATCACATTTCCTGTATCTCTGAGGTTCAGAAGCATTATCAAAAAGCAAGCTTTTCTATGCCATGAATTCCTTGATTTTTTTTAAGCTCTGTTATCTCACTTTCTCACCCAACACCTGCCAGGTTACATCTATCACTCCAAAAATGTTTAGATACTTGCTGACCTGCAGTCCCCCTTAAGCGATATAAGGAAATAAGATTCATTTCTTCTTTTTCAATTTGTCCATACAGTGCCCTTATTAAAAGCCAACACCATGAGGTTATTACCACATCAGTGTACAATCTCTACTGCAGCCTGGCATTCCAATGACCTTTTAAGTCATTTTATTAGCACATTTTTTGTATTTCCCCATCAAATATTTTCATGACTAAATAATATATATGTATTAAAATACAGGTAAGGTGACTCTTTAACAAAACCTCTTGGATCCAAAGTTAAAAGCTAATTTTAATAAAAAATCTGCCTTTCCAGTTGGTACCATTTTACTACCATGGGTGTTTGTTCTCCCTCAATTCACTAATTAGTATTACTAAAAAATATATATAATTGCTTTTTTACTGCAGTGAGATTAGAAGAGATGCTTCCAACAGCTGTCTAGCCCCAGCCCAGGGCTCCAAAATATTTGTGACTTCTGCCACTGTGCTTACATCAGCATCAGTGAAACTTGTTAAATTTTAAATATTGTGTGCTCAAGTACATTGTTCCTTCTCTACCCACAGGACAATGTCACACTCCCTGGTGATAGACAGAATTTATTGAGTTTTGCACATGAAAAAAGAAAAGAAGATCTCTAAGTAGAACATTCTACAAGGAGATCATAGTGGGTGATTGGATAGTTCTAAGAGACAGTCTAGAAATGCCAAGAGTCAGACAACAGAAGGCAAAGATAAGTCATGCAATTATCAGACACACTTTGATCTATAGAACAGTAGAACCCCAGAGTAGTGTTAAAATATAAAACAAATAGGCTGGGCATCTGGCTTGAAGAAGGCACAGAATTGCCGTTTTGTGGTTCCCAGGGACAAGCATTTGTCACACAGTTTTAATTAAGACATGTATCTGTCATACTACCACATCTGGCTAGCAACACTAACGAAGAACACAAAATATAATGAAGTAAAACAAACTAAATTTCTTTCATCCTCCCAGTCCAAGAAATGCTTTGCTTCCTATGATAAATCCACATTTCATATGCTTCTATAACCATTTTTTAAAAAGTGTGTTATAATATATTATCCCATACCAGGCAATGCAGCTTCTCAAAGCCCATTTAAGTTTTTATTGCATATTGCAGTCTCCCTTTTAACACAGCTGTTGTGACACATCTCTCCTAACCTTGTATTTTGGCTATGATCTTACTATTCATTCAGAGCTTACATTTGCCAGGATTCCACACACTTCCATTTTGGATCTTCAACTGCCTCTGGATGGAGGATTTTGTACAGGGTCACACTAGAAAGAGTTGAAAGAGCCACTTAGCTAGGTATGAATGTGTAGCCACTAGAAAATAGCCTGAACTGGAGTGTGCCACAAGTGCTCAAAAATATGGGCTATATCACCATCTGATTTCACCCTGACTTTGGTAGGTAGTACCACCATATATCTCAACAACGACAAATGTTGCGGTTTGCATAATTGGGCAAACCCAATCACTTCAGATGGAGGAGCTTGACCAGGTGGTCTGGGGAGCAGTGACAATCTAAATCACTTCTAAATCACCTCTAAATCACGCCCGATATTGAACCATGAAAATATTAGTACCAATCAAGGCCAAAGCCAGAGGCTGCCTTTGTTATGGCTAATATGAACACGATATTAGCATTAGAAATGACCACAGGATTAACTTGTGGGTGACAGCATTTAACCATTGTTTATAGGGGATCTCTTCATGTTAGCAAATCTGCGATGTTGGTGTGTCCAGGGTTGGAATGTGGTGGGTCAGAGGGACAGGTTTGGGATTGCGCTTGTGTACCATGTTCCCCGTGACCCTGTATTCTCCCTTCCAGAGCTCTCCAAGTTCATCTCAGTTGAGGTCCCCCTGCCTTCTGGTGGTTGGGGATTTCAACGTGCACGCTGGGCATGGGTTGTTAGGAGTGGTTCTGGAGTCCACAGAGTCCATTGCCCAGATTCGCCCATATTTTGATGGTTGTGCAGGCGCTGGTCATATCAAGGATAGATTATTGCAACACTCTTTACATCAGGCTCTCCTTGACTCTTGTTCAACGATTGCAATGGGTGCAGAATGCGGCAGCCAGATCGGTGGTTGGTGCAGGCAGATTTAACTGCATCACCCCAGTACTGGCTTGCTTGCATTGGCTGCCCGTTGCCTCCTGAATAAGGTACAAGGAGTTGGTTTTGGTTTACAAAACCCTCCATGGCTTGGGAACTGAATATCTGACAGAGCACATATCTCAAAGGTCAGTGCTGGCCCAGCCCACCAGAGCCTCTATGGGACTCTTGCTCCGGGTGGCCACTCCTAGGGAGGCCCGTAAGGTTGCTACACATAATCCTTCTTGGTGGCCAGCCCAGCAGCTTGAAACAAGCTGCCTAGCAAGATTCTCTCAGCGCCATCTATAGTTGCCTTTTAAAAAGTGCATAAAACTTGGCTCTTTAAAGATGCATTTGGCTATCCCTAACATCTTTTTTTGTTTCCCCCGTGTTTGATTTGTGTTGTCTTCTCTTGTATATGTTTGCTTCTATGTAAACCACCCAAAGTTCCTGTGGGGAAAATTGAATGCAGTAAATAAATAAATAAATAAATAAATAAATAAATAAATAAATAAATAAATAAATAAATAACATTATGCTTTCCAAATACTCTTGTCCTCACTAGACAGAAATGTAAATTAGTCCCCAGCAGACTTGAGATGGCCAAAGAGTGCTCTGGGCTTTAGATTAAGTACTTGAGCTATATGAAACATGAACTGTATATGTCTTGAAGAAACCACAATACAGTTAAAGAAATGAGAAGGGGGAATAGATCCATGGAGTAAGTGAGGTTTGTGGCCAGGATCTAACCAAGTACAGACAAATACTCAGCATGCTATGTTTTATTCAGGCAGTCATGACACGTAGCAGTATGTTGGCCATTGTAACAAAATATGTATTCAGATCAGGTAATGTTTACTGATCAGGTAGGCAAGGAAGTCTGTGGAGCTTTTGTTGGAAAATATGGAAAAAGAATGTAGAATGAATGTTAAGGAATGAATTATACAGTTTTGTGGAGAAGTTAACTTGTAATTATCAACACATCATTCAAATTATCCCCAAAGGGTCTGAACACATTGAAATCCTCACAGGATGGTGTTGACAACAATATTGTGAGGAGCCAAATTGTTTATATGATTCTAGTTAATCAGAGGCACTGAACTGGTGTTAAGCTGGTGAAGATGTATCTTGGAGGTGAGGTACATTCAGATCATAATCCTATTATCATTGTAGTTTATCTCAACTGAAATAAGATTTTAAAAAGCAAAAGCTAAAAGAAGCATTAAAATTAAATGACTAGGTGAAACAACCACATGTACTGCTGTTAAGAAGGGAGATTCATGGTGGTATCAATAAGACTGAGCACTCAGACAGCTCAGATGTAAATGCTAGTTTCAGTAAACTGACAGAGACTTTACATGAGGGCAGCTGCAGATGTACAAATGCAAATAAAAAAAAAGAGTAGCAGGAAAATTGTGGTCTGAAAAATGTACCAAAACAGAAAATCTGGAGACAATCCATGCCTCCTTTAATGTGATTAAAAATATCAAGGAGGTACCAGATATATCTGTTAAAATGTGACTGGGGGATAAATGCAGCTTGCACACACATGTCAAAATCGCAAACAAACACTCCAACATTGGAAAGAGAGACCTTTAATTCAACTCCGCTGCTGACTCCATGCCCATTGGACAGGCAGGTACCACCCAGAAGGATTATTGTCTGGGGGAAGTAGGGGCTCATGTCTCAAAACCAACTTTTCTGGTCTCTGAACTACATGCATTATAAGCTTGACAAATAAAGGCAGGTACAAAAGTAAGGAGGCAGATGGTAGAAGAAAAGCCTGCCCTTACTTCTAAGTGGCTTCCTGTCCTGCTCAGGGCACTGCAATTTATTTCCTAATGGAAAACAAGTGCAGTTCTCTGAGGAACAGAATGTACCACGCCTGGTTACTGAAACCACGAGCAGATGCGACGGTGCAGATGGAAGATGTGTCAGAAGTATCCTTGGCTGTATCCTTGGGGCAAAGCAACCAGATGTCCTCGATTGTCCAGGATAATAAAGAAGTAATGCTACCTATTCTGGGACGATGGCAGAGTGAAGGAAGATATAATCATCATCATTATTATGAATTACAAACATGCCCAGTGCTGCGTTGCCAGCCCCTCCTGTGAACCACATTCAAATCACAGCAACCATTTGAAGAAGGCATACTAATGGTGGCCACGAAGAATAAATAAATAACGCCACAATAAATAAATTATACCACAGCAAAGTTGAGTGTAGTTAAAACTCTAAGGCCAAAAGCAGCCATTTGTCTTCTGCTTCACCATGTGCCTTTTCCCCTCGCTTGCTTAGGTCTGGAAATATTTGTCTCATTTGTTATACCTTTGCACTGAGCAAAGAATTAACTAGCGTTCACTGCAAAGGCTTAGGTGCCAGTATATTATGTCTGGAGTAACAAAACACTATAGATGGCAGGACTCCTATGCCTGCAACTTCTGCACAGCATGACAAATGTTGATAGATGCATTTCTTTCCCTTATCTTTGCATTATTACAATATTTGAAGCTACATCAGCCAATATCACCTCCCTACTACACTCCGACAGGTACAGTAGACTTGTTCCTTGTTGTCTTGAGCACCATAGGACATAACAGTACTGCTGTGTTTTCAGTTGCAAACTACAAAGCCAAGTAGAAATTCATTTCCTTGTTTATTTCATTTTCCTTGCTATGACTCCCAGTGTCTTCAAGGCCAACCATGGCTAAAACAATATGCTGTATCATCATCTCCCAACGAGGCACCTTCAGATGTGCTGAACTACCACTCTCATCAACACCTAATTTATTGGACATGCAAGTTAGGGATTCTGGACACTGGAATGTGGTATAGCTAAAAAGCACTCAGGAGGATAAAGTTGAACTTTCTAAAGAGGAGGCCATCTGCCATGATCTTGACCACCATTTTCAGGCAGCAGATTGAGCCAAGATGTCTACCTTGCCCAGCTAATTTCACTGAATTTCAACCAGGGATATCAACAGAAGGGGACAGGACACTTTATCACTGCTCTTCCCTCCTCCTCTTCCCTGGACTTCTTGCCTGACCTGGATCATAGAAGAAACCAGTCTGATTACAACCAAGAGGGTCACAGCAATAATTAATGGATCTAGAGACTCACTCATTGGAACCTTCCCCATTCAGCAGAACCTTGCCCTCAAGGAGACACTCATTCAGCTATTTTTGGCGGAGGATAATACAAACTAAAGACCCATAATCAATGTGCCATATTTTGAGCAAAGTAGTGGAGAGGGTGGCAGGCAGCTAGCACCAGGTGCTCCTAGATGGAACCAATGCCCTTGATCCATTCTGTGCATCACAGCACAAAGGCAGCACTGCTTGCCCTGCAAGATAACCTTCTGAGGGAGACTGATGGGAGCCAAGTGTCCCTGTTGGTCTCCCTGAACCTCTTGGTGGCCTTTGATACCATCAATCATGGTATCTTCCTGGGGAGCCTCTCTGAGTTGAGGAGTTTTGGCCTTGGTGTGTTGCAGCAATCAGCAATGAAATGCTGCAAAATCAGGCTATCAGGAGACTGAGACTGCCCTGATGTTAAAGTAACGGGATCAGAGCTTCAGGAGACTTGAACAACTCTGATGCTGAAGTATCGGCAAAGTGCTTTGATCTCTCTCACACACATACACACTGACACAGAACAAATCTTCGGTCCCGCTGAGCCTGACTTCATCCAAAGAGGCTCCATTTTATTAATTGCTCTAACATAACTAATTAGCATAAATCATTACATCACTTTGTTGCACAGTGAGAAATTAACTAAATATGGTTATGAAAGGTGTTACCTAGGAAAGCTACATTAATATGCATTTTTATGTATATAGGTATAACTTTAATTGGTGAGTCTTAGCATAATTGGTAAACCATAGCTGTTGTGATAAGAGATAGTACTCTATTTGCTAAACTGCTTCTCTAATTGGCAGACTTAGCTGGGAAAGTGATAGCAAACAATGAAACCACCTTTTGGCTAACTTAAGAATCATGAGAACATGAGACAAGAGAGAAAAGGTGGGGGCTACGGGCTGGCACTTCTGCTGTTGCAGTGTTACTCACAGAGGCTGTTCCCTCTGGGAAGCCAGAATCAAACATGGCTCTGATCATGTCAACCCATAAGCCTCCATTCCAATGTCTCCTATCCCAACACTGGCGATTGCTGTCCTTGCTTTGATGTGGTTTCTGCTCTTCTTGGATAGTCAGAGAGTCCAACTTTGTGAGATGACCTCCATCCCTTGTACTCTCAACTGTGAGGTTCCACAGGGGGCAATCATTTCATCAATGCTACTTTATATCTATATGATACTGGTGTGTGTGTGTGTGTGTGAGAGAGAGAGAGAGAGAGAGAGATCAGGAAGTTTGGAGCTTGGTGTCATCAGTACACTGATGACACCAAGCTATATATCTCCTCTTCTCCATCTGTAGTGATGTCATAGCCATAAATATGAACGGAGTCTTCTTTTTAATTTAGTGAAATGAAATGTATTCAAGCAGAGAGATTTTTGTGCCATAATCTTTCAAAGTAAAGTCACATGTGTGGGGAGCAGATGTTAACTTATGTTTGTCAATCAAGAAGACTCTGTTCATTAACAACTATACATCCCTTGAGTGCTGCCTTGGAGTGAAAGAGGCTATAAAGACTGTTGAACCTGGTGGAGTGACTCTCTCTGCTAAGGCTGAGGTTCACAGTATAGCCGCTTTACTGAACCCAGCAATTACCATGGAATCACTGATGGCATCTGTAGTCTGTTCCACCCACTTCCAACTTCAGTGGATCACCCAGCTTGTATCCCTACCTGGACACCAGGGCCTTCACCACATTGATCCATTCATTATTAATCTCAGTATTCAAGTACTGCAGTACTGTTTACATAGGGATGCCTATGAGGCTAATGCAAAAGCTTCAGCTGGTGCAGAATGCAGCAGCCACATCATTAATTGGAATGGGACATAACACTACATGACCCCCACACTGGCCACTGCACACTGGCTACCAGTTGGCTCCCACATTGACTTAAAGGTGTGATGATAACATACAAAGCCCTACACTGTTTATGACGTCAGTATCTGTCAGAGTGTCTTCTCCTGCTGAGAGCTGCCTGAGTCACTCACTCTTCCTAGCACGGGAAACTGAGATTTCCCACACTGGGGATTTTCAAACACACACTGAAAATTTAGTTTTTCCAGCAGGCTTTCTCTGAGTCTTGGTTACAAAATCAGAGAAGCATCATATTATTAGTTTCAATAGTCTTTGCCTTCCCAATTATCATTTGATTTCCTTTGGTCTTCATTTGATTACCTTGTGATTATGATGTCTTTTACTGTTTATTTTTGTAGTTATACATAGTCCATTCTGATGTGTTATATTAGATTGTTTTATTTAATTACTGTGGCATCCTTGTTGTATTTCTTGTTGTACACCACCCAGAGTAGCTGAGTAGCTTAATGGTCAGTATAAAAGTCAAATAAATAAATAAATAAGATATATTTCAGCCTCATAATACACAATGGCCACCTTCCTGCTGTGTAATGTCATTTTCCCTATGCCATTATAAGTGACACAACAGAATTGTAGGGAGGACTACTGTACTATGCAAAGCTCAGCATCATAGATGTTCCATTTCTTTGAGACAGGCGTTAATGAAGTGTTTATATCAAGTTCAATAGCCTTTGTTCACTACTACCGTTTCCAAAATGGATTCTCATTTAGAAGACTTCTGACTCTCCTTTTTCATTCCAGTTTTGATTCTGAAAACAACTTTGGATGTGTCAATAAATATAAAAATTGGGAGAGCAAGGGGCAATTGTGTCTTATTTTTGAGCATCAGAGCAATATATATGAAGCCATGACTTGTACACTTTCTTCCCTACAAGTAGAACAAAGTGTAATGATTAAACTGGGAAAAATGGCAAGCCCAGTCAACTTGCAAGGACACTTGTTAATAACAGACAACATAAGGCATGAAATAAGATATTTCAGAAGGACAAGGGAGTGCTTAGGATAATACAACACATCTTTTGAGGCAGAGGAGGGATCTGAAAATTTCACACTTCTTTAATATTTGCACTTCTGTACTTTGGTCAATTTTTAATTCAAATTCACATTGCCTTCCTTCAGATCACAGCAGGTCAACCACGCTGCATCTCCTAAATCCCCTTTATTTCAATGTAACAATGGCACATGTGAAAACAAGTAAACCTGCTCCCTCTCATTGTCCAGTCCAACCAGCACAGCTGGTATTCAATGCCCACCTGCCTCATTCAACATGCCCTGTTTCACCTTGGTCTTAGAGGTTGTTAACAATACATCACGGAACACAGGAGTCAAATACATTTCAACAAACAGAACCATGAATACATCCTACATAATCCAGCATACATCAGAATTTATGGTGGGACGGAGAGAAACTTTTTGGTAGACATGGAAGTCCTCGCGTTTTCTTTCTTTTTTTTTAAAGGAAGAATAACCGCTTGATTAAATTTAGGGGATGTGTAGCATGACATTCATTAGGAAGCTTATACAGTGGTACTCCGACTTACAAGGTGCCTGACATATGAAAATCTCAACTTACGAGCGCTCTTCAGCACTCTCCCCACCGGCTGCTTACGAGCAAGATCGGAATTTCCCATCTTACGAGCAGTGGGTGGGTGGGGCATCAGGATTTGAATTGCCTTCCAGTCACCCAGGCAAACGCTGCCTTGTTGACTGGAAGGAAATTCAAAAGTGGTGTGCCGCTTCTCCCCCCCCCCCATGGGGGCTCGGAAGAAGCAGCATTAAATCCCTTGCAGTCAAGGAGGCAAGTGCTGCCTTAATGACTGGGAGGCATTTCAAATCATGCATGTAGCTTCTCCCCCCTTGGGGGGGGGTCAGGAGAAGCTGCGATGCAATTCCTCCTCCAGCCAGTGCCAATCAGCTGCTTGGCCCTGGCTTCGGGCCAGCGCTTCCGGCCATATCCATTGAAATGCATTGGCTATTAAGCCAGTGCATTTCAATAGAGATAGCCTGGGACTGGAAGGCTTTTCAATGGAGATGGCCCTGGGAGCGCTGGCCTGAAGCCAGTGCCAAGCAGCTGATTGGTGCTGGCTGGGGGAGGACTCACGTGTGCAGCTTCTCCCGACTGCCCACCCAGAAGCTGTGCACAATGTATACAGCGGTTTCCCATAGGAATGCATTGAAATCTGTTCCCTCTGGAATGGATTAATTGAATTTCAATGCATTCCTGTGGGAAATCGCTCCCCGACTTACAAGATAACCAACTTAACGCGTGTTGGCTCAGAACGGATTAATCTTGTAAATCAGAGTACCACTGTATTATTTTAAAGGAGGAGACATCAGAAGGGAAAAGAAGCATTTAATCCACACTAAGGGGCAGCTGCCATGAGCCTGGGGCAGTGACAGTGATAAGGAAACAGACAATTTTCAACTCCAGCATCCCACTCTCTGAGTCAAGCACCTTAACAAAGCTAATGATAAGGCTTCCATTTACTTTGCCTTTTCAATGGGTTCCCCTTTTGTTTGGGGGTCCATTCATCCCTGATCTTTTGCAACTGGTCTTTTGAAAACTTTATATGGCCCAAATCTTTCTTACACTTTTATTTCAGTACTCTGCTGTAGGTATCTGATGGTGGGATGAATTAACCCTGCAGAACCCTTCAAAACTAGTCCCCAAAAATCAGGGTCATGGCAACAATCATCCTATCCAGAGCAGAGAACACAATACAAGTGCTTGAGGAAACACAGATCATCATCAGACCTATGCAGCGGGCACTTTACATTGCATTACATTCCAGTCAGCATCATCAGCAGGAAAGGCACAGATGAGAAAGAGAAGCACCATCAGATTCATCAGATCTCATCATCACCATCCACCAGACATATGACTTTCCAAATGAGGCAATCCAAGTGAAATATGATAGTTTCATTACCCTCTCTTTTAGAATGCTGAATGTATCATATTTCAGAGGTTCTCAATCATAAAGCCACAAAAGACTCTGAAAACAAAATGCCTCTTGAGTGTGTGTGTGTGTGTGTGTGTGTGTGTGTGTGTGTGTGTGTGTGTGTGTGTGTGTGTGTGTGTGTGTGTGTGTGTTCCATTTGGGTTAAACTGAAGACCCCATCGCAAAGAGGTACATACAAATATTGCCTAATGAGTCTGTAAACAAAGATAAACATAAAAGGGGCATTGATGATTCACAGCAAGAGGAATCAAACCTATGTACACCAGTCCTTTGACAGAGGTACACCATTCTTTTATCCCAGCAGTGTGAACTGCTTCATCCCTAGCATCAGTGGTCTAGCTATCCACAATCAAAAATGTATTCAAAGGTTGTTTCCACCTCCTTAAGAATGATTGCTATGTGCCATCAATTTAACGCAACTGTTTTCAAGGTTTTCTTGGTAGAGAATACTTAGATGTGGTATACCATTCCTTTCTTCTGGGAGTGCAGTGAGACTGTGCAGCTCACTCAAGACCACACAGGGTGGCCCTTCTTGGATGCATGGTGGTAACAGCTCAGGACCAGAATCAGCATATACACCTCCACCTGAAGGACAAAGGGCACTTATTGAAAGATGAGGATGTACACATAGTAGACAGAGAAGATAGGTGGTTTGAGAGAGGAGTCAGGGAAGCCGTTCATTTGAGTATTGAAAAACCCTCTCTCAACAGAAGTGGGAGGGCTCAGACATAGTCTATCTGCCACTAGAGATGGGCACGACCAGGAAAAATTTTTTTTCGAGTTGTCATTTTTCGGGACGGGTCCTTTTCGGCTCGTTTCCGTTTTTCGCGAAATTTTTCAAAAATTTGTCGTTTTGTTGTGTCGTTTGTTGTTTGTCGTTACCGCTGCGATTTAACGCAACTTGACTTCCAGTTCCCAGAGCATGGGGTTAGGGGGTAAGGGCTAGGCTTAGGGTAACGGTTAAGGTTAGGGTGGGTTAGTGGGCTGTACCTCTGGGTGCCTCTGGCCCACTAAGAACACAGTGTACTGGCATATGGGTTAGGGTTAGGGTTAGGATTAGGATTAGGATTAGGGTTGGTGGGCTTTTAATGCCCTCTCTGGCACATCCAGAAGTCTCAGCAAAACCTGGCCATGCGATTGGTGGAATGGCTCCAAAAATTTG
>JAHTLZ010003526.1:57954147-57964217 GCA_023846285.1 Phrynocephalus versicolor
AAAATTTGCATGGTCCCATCCCATGGCCAGCCCATCATTGCGCGTGCACAGGTATAGAAAAATAAAAATAAAATAAAATAAAATAAAATAAATGGAGACGTTTTATTGCAAGAAAAACCCACTGCTGCTACTGTAAAAATTCAAGCATTTAAAATAGCTAATTTTCGCATGTTTCTGTGGTGCTTTGGTGGGTTTTTGGACCACGGTTTCAAATCCCCCCGCACCGCATGGCAAATGGAGACGCCGAGGATGACCCCTCCCAGCCTGGTACCAACAGCCCAGGACAGGAGGGGGGAGGCTGGAGTGGGGACCCCCCCCCCAGAAAGCACACCTCTGGTAGGTGCCCTCAGGCAGGCATATTTTCGCCTGCTTTTTTGGCCGGGATTCGGTTTTTTTAAAAAAATTTTAAAACTTTTTTTCTGTGCCGCTTGGCATCACGCGATCGCTGCAATGCCAGGAACGACAACGACAAATCAGACCCAATTTTTCTTTTGTCGGTTCGAGTTCGAGTTCTGGGGGAGTAATTGTCGTTACCGTTTCCGTTGCGTAATGGAAACGAGAATTTCGTCAAGTCGTGCCCATGTCTATCTGCCACTTATCATTCTGTGATTTCAACAATACCTAGACAAATAAAAAATACTTCACACCTTCACCACCAAGGCCATAGCTAACGACCAATACTTTATGGGTTTCAGCACATTAGGACATTTTTCACCTTAAGGTTATTGAGACTGTTGCTTACCTAATGAGCCTATTCAGGCCATTGTTCATCTTATGAGCCTAATTCAGACCAGGGTGACAAGAGGTCAAAGTGAGCTATAAAATGGCGGACTCACAACTAGCTTTTTACAGACTGATGAAGCTGTTTGGATAAGCAGCGAAACATTTCAATCTCTCAAGAAAAAGAAGTCCAGTTGCCATGACTCAGCTTCTGGACCACATTATTGTTACCCTGAAGTAATTGCAGTCTCCACATCTCTTAGTTCTCCATACTGTAGGCCCAGCAGGGGGATGATTCATTTGGGAGGAATTCCTCACAAGCAAAATGCCACAACCTATTGAATTCTTGCACTTGCAATCCTTACCTCCACTCCAAATTGGTTAACATTATAGAAGAAGAAAAACAAAGGAATGGCAGACTTGGAAATGGGAACAGTGGCAGAGAAACCTACAAATCTGAGCATGTATATACAGTAGGTACATGCACACACTCATTTTATCATTTTATTTTATTTTTACTTTTGACCCTGATACAAGTTCATGATCTTTCATCAAATAACAAATTGTTCTCTGTGAAGACCGCTGCCTAAGAAGTTGAAAATCATGTTGATGATTGCCATTTCCTTGTACAAGAGTAAATTCCAAGGATTTTTGTTGTATTTGTAATTCATTTTATTAAATTTCTGAATGATAACAAACTGTAAATGAATAGCAGCGAGTTCTAAGCCATGTCACTCTGTGCCAGAAAGCTCACTTCACTAAATTATCCCCACTACCTCTCTCTCTCTCTCTCTCTCTCCTCTCAATCTCTCCCCTTTTCTTTCATTTAGGGCAAAATTTCCTCCTGTCTCCAGCTTGGCAACCACCTCGATCAATCATGCAGCACTTTTCAGTCTGTGTCACTAGATTAATCCTGAGGGAGTCAGAAAGCAATCCGCTTGTGTAGCTCTGGCAAAATGCTCCAATATTTGCATCACGATGTTGTGGGAGCATGAAAAAACTGACAAAGAACTTATGATTTCCAAAGACACATTTCTTCTGCCAGTACCTGCAGGAAACAAGTCTGCTACATGATCTACTCCTCATTACATCCATTTGTCTCATGAGTACACTCTTCATGTTGCTTCCGGGAACACCAAGGAATGGCATTCTGTGTCTAGAGGGGATGGCTGAAGAAGATGGTCTTCTTGACAGAAGAGAAAATAAGGAAAGGTGACAGTTGGTGCAGCTGTTAATCTAATTGAATGACCTCAAACAAGTTATCTCCTCCACTTTATTCTCCTATTTTTTCTTGTTTCATTTAGTTATAGTAAATATAACTTCTCACAATACAATTAGCTTGTAGAGACCACCTAACTGCCACCACATGATGACTATTTCCCATGATGAGCTGTTTCCTGTGTACTTCTTCACCACATGAAGCAACTCTCAGTATATGTTTACTATTCATGCTGCAATAGGCTGCTTCCACACAAGTATTTCGCTGCAGACAGGTTGCTAGTTGGACAGCACCAGATCTTCCGCAGATAAGCATAAACTAACACCTAGCTACTGGCCTTATGAATACAACCACGATAATCTTGAATTTATCTTAGCAAATTAGTGAACAGGGCTAAAACAAAGCAAAATAGTGGATTTCAACAGGTGGAAAATAATGTTCTGAATTTCAGCAGATAAAATCAGATTGCACCAATCTAATATGGGTGAAGATGACTTGGCAGTACCATATGTGAAAGGGATCTCAAAGTCCTAATAGGTCACAAGCAAAACTTGGGTCAACTATGTAAGGCAGCCGCGAAAAAGTTGAGTCTAATGCTAGGGTGCATTAAGAGAACCATGGTACCTGGAGCAAGAAAAAGAACAACTCTATTCTGTTATGGTCACATATCACCTAGAATCTTGAGTCTAGTTTTGGGTACCACAGTTTGAGAAGGCTATTGGGAAGCTGGGAAGTGCCCAGAGGAGGATAAACAATGTGGTGAAGTCTGAGAAATCATGCTGTGTGGAGGAGGGTTGAGGGATTTGGGCATTTAAATGCAGAAAACAAAAGGTGGAGAAGTAATGTGGTAGTCATCCTCAAATATTTCAAGGGCCATCCCGTGAAATATGGGGCAAGGCTTTTTTTCCCTCCACCCCCAGAAAGTAGGTTACAAAGTAACTGAATGATATTTCAAGACAGGAGATTTTCAATGTGCATCAGGAACCATTTCCTCAGAGGAAAAGCCATTCACCAACAGAAAGGACAATGGACTAGATCAGAAGCTACTGGATGCCCTTTCACCATCAGTTTCTTCACCAAAATTGGGTTGCCGCGTATCAAGGCACATTAGCTGTCAATCTCCTGCTTTATTGGGAGGGTTGGACTCAGTAACTCCCTGCCATCCTTCCAGGTATACAATCCTGTAATTCTATTAGGTTAAATACTATTTAATTAATTAGTGTGCTTCAAACCCAAAGCAACATGTTTAGTCTTCTTAGAAGACTGCACCTGAGGCTTCTGTGCAGCCATAACATGCTATTATTTACATGTTGGTGAAGTAAAAAATTACTAGGTGACAAAGGTAAGAAAGCAAGGTATAGCTGCAATGTTGAGCCCTACGCATTATAGGGGTCCTACTACTATAGGAATCTATGGGTCTTCCTTTTATCTGCACTGAATTCAGGGGGTGCAAGAAACTCTAGGTTGATTCTGGACTGCAACTTTTTTTTTTTGGCACAATAGTTGAGTGACCTTCCTTTCTACAAATTTAAGTATAAGGATGTTACAAATCTTTACAATTTTTTTCATTTTCCATTAAAAGATTTGCCTTGAAATAATTATCAGCTGCTTTTTGCTTTTGCACACTGCTACATAAGAACCTAAAGGTCACTGTTTATTTCATCACTAGCAGCATTAGCAACAATGTGAGGAAAGTACATTTCTTTCCCAGAACTCATTTTTGCACAATGTACAAGGTTTCTCTTTCTGCAAAAAAATATCCTATTGCAATTTCATTGTGTTGTTGCAAATATTCCCAAGATGTGTGGAAAAAATATAAGGCAAATTCTAGGCAAATTTTCACCCACTGGTGAGAAAACTTTGAATTATTTTCATTCTCATCTGCAAGAATAAAGACTTAAATCTCTAGCAAAAAAAAAAACCAAAACAAAACAAAAACTGTAAGATTCTTATTCTGCTTATTGAATTTTTTTCATATCAGAAAGTCATCTTACTTATGTTTCAAGGCTGTGGTTTCATACTCAGTAGTACCACCAACATCTAGTATTAATATTGTTCTCTGAGAAAAGAGAGTTAAAGCCAATGCATGGAATTTGTTTGTTAGTTTTTCCTTTTGTTGGTTGCCAGTTCATTTGCTATAAACCTCTTGATTAGGAAAGCCTAGATTAAGAAACAGCTTCTATCATGGCAGAAAAGTCTAATCCTAAGGAAGAAACCCCAAGGAACATAGCTGTGCGGTTTTCCTTTATACCGACAAACAAACAAAAACACGACCCTCCAGGTGTCTATTTTGCAGACTTTTCAAAGCGGTGGGTGACCACATGCCAAGCCTATCAGCCGGAACTGTACTGCACAAAGCAATATGAGGAAAGTGATTGGATTACTTCAGGGGTTTATTTTGCTCCTTACACTCACATCACCTCTATGTGCAATTAGATGATGTATAAAATAATTGGCTTATGTGTGCAAAAGGAGTAATAATAACATCTAGAGGTTATTAAAAATCTCTTTAAAACTGCTTTACTCAAAGAACTGGCAAAAGTAATCAATACTTCCTTGAATTACCTGAAGCAAACCATAATTCTCTTCAAATATAAATACCTATTCTCTCTCTCTCTCTCTCTCTCTCTCTCTCTCTCTCTCTCTCTCTCTCTCTCTAATGGGGTTGAATTTAGATATCAGGAAAATCTTGCTTAGAGCTGCACTCTGTTCTTACCATTTACTTCACAAATATATACATGCTATGGGAAACAACCAAAAGCAGACAAACTTGAGGTATTGATTTGCCAGTAAAGGAAATGGATGAGGTTCCATCACTATTTCCAACATGGAAATATTGCTAGACCTGCTAGACCTTGAGAGGGAACACTTCTTCTTAATACATCCAACAAAGAATCCAGTCCATATTTAATAATACAGAAGACATTGATTTACAATTATTTCAAGGACATAATTCAACATACATTTTACTACATGAAGCATTATTCAAGCAATTTCTTTTTCTATGGAGGAATAATAAGAGAAGATTAGTCTGTAGCTTTGTTTCGCTCTCCAAAGTTCACAGACATTCAGCCTAAAGCCAGAAATTATTCAAAGCACTGCACAACACTGGCTGCTAATTAAACTGAGTATTTAATCTGTGACAATGGTGACAATGACCCATCTTCTCTTAGATCAAGCTCTTTGTACTGGTGTTTAAAAGAGATAGGCTCTCACAGTACTCTCAAAAAGTTTCTAGGCTATTTAGTCTTTTTACTGTGGACTCATGTACAACTTACAAGCAGCTGGAGAAAAGGATCTTAAAATTATAGAGGAGGAAAATGGTTGGTCTTGCTTTTCCTTGTACTGTATTCAGTATGTTTAAACTTCAAAATCTTTTTGTCCTAGATATTAAGAAATATATCAGTGTTGGTTCATTCATCAAAAATGAAATTCATCACTGTTACCGTTAACCTCCTAGGAGAGGGTTGCCTACCCTAAAAGACCCTCTGTTTCCTCTGAAGACCTTTGTCTACACTGTTCCATTCTCTTTGATGACAGGGACTACAGGTGCTTCTGCCTCCTTCTTTTCAATGGAGAGCTGGGATGGGTTTGGGAACACCTACTTATTTCAGTGAAAATAGATGGGCCCCTCACAATGTCCCCCTTTTATACTGCAGGTCCCACTGCCATATCTTTCTCAAGCAATGGAGGATGTCCCACCACCACTGCAGCGCCTATGAGAAATGTGTTCTAGCTTTTTCCAGAGCTTAGAGGACCTAGGTGAACAAATTTGCCCATGTGTTTCCTAAACTTTTTAGTCACCTCAATTTCTTTCCATGCAAGGTATATGAAGGTACTTCTGAAGTTTGGCAAATTCTCCTCCAAAATGAAGTGAAATGGAATTGTCTCCCGTATTTACTCCCAAGTAGGGTTAAGTATATTTCATTTGTAATATCCTCCTAAATAGCCTTTTTTCATTTTATGGTGATTTTAACTTAAGCACAATGAGACAGTCATTGACAAAGTACTGTACTCCCAAATCAAAAAAGGAATTCTAATTAGTGGCAATTCCAAGGGCCAGTGATGTCATACCCTCTAGGAAAGCAGAGTTCTGCAAGACTGGCCATGAGATGCATATTTTCTGACAACATCGGTCAAATCAACTGGGAATACTAGAAATGCAGCAGGATGGAAAGGTGAATTTATCTCTTGTCTTTCCTATTGGATACCTAAGAATAATCCTTTTCTATAAATAGCATGACTTTTTGACAATCAGCTATGAATGGCATAGGGGGTCTTCTTGGCAATCAAAATGTCATGGGTCTCATCTAGGGATGGGCAAAACATATCCATGAGTTTGGTGGGCCTCTTTTTTGTGGCAGCCCAAGGAATCTCATAATATTGTCCACCAATGTTTGCTGGCATCTCCCTAAAAGTCCTAAAAGAAAAATATATTTTGAATTTGGTTTTATAGTTTGCTGTCAAGATTTAAACATTTCCCCACCGTTTATCTAAGATGTATAATTGCTCACCCAAATGTTGGAAATGTAAACATGACAGTGGTACTTTCTACCATATGTGGTGGACATGTAAAGAGGCAAAGGCATATTGGATAATGGTAAAATTATTTTTAGAAAGATATTTGAAGATTAAGTTAGAGCTTAGACCAGAATTTTTTCTATTAAATATAGTAGATATCAGTATCTCATATGACCAGAAATATGTACTTCATCATGTAATAGTTGCAGCAAGAATACTGTATGCGAAATTTTGGAAACAACCAGAAGTGCCAACAGAGAGAAACTTCCATGAAAAGATAAGAGAATGTATTGAAATCGACAGACTCTCCAGTTTTCTAAAGGAAGAGTATGATGAGATTTCTCGGAAAAGATGGCAAGAAGTAACAAACTTATTAGTATTGTGATATTATTTGGTGATTTGTTAATATGTTAAACCATTATTTTTGGCTTGATATACTTAATGTAATTTTATAGTGTATTTCCTCCCCCTCCCTCACACCCTCCCTCTTCCCCCCCCCAAAAAAACCTCAATAAAATTACTTAAATGAAAAAAAAAGATTTAAACATTTCCTTCCTATGGAAATGGCCTGTTCTCGCTTTGCATCCCAATTCCAGCCTATACTAAATGTGGGTGTGGGTGTGAAATGTCATCCAAGGACCCATCATAGCTGCCCAAACTGGATATAGATCATTCATTCCTTAAAACAGCATGAAAGTGGAAGGAATTCCCAATCTCATACACATCCTTCTTTCACCTTTCCCCTCCTCTCTGTACCAGATTCTAAGAGTTCCACCCCATCCTGAGATGACAGAATTTAACAATATCCAATATCTTCTGAAGCC
Organism: Phrynocephalus versicolor; assembly: GCA_023846285.1. Taxonomy (NCBI): domain Eukaryota; kingdom Metazoa; phylum Chordata; class Lepidosauria; order Squamata; family Agamidae; genus Phrynocephalus; species Phrynocephalus versicolor. Next base: position 57,961,432 of record JAHTLZ010003526.1, read on the forward strand.
TAGGTTGCACATCCTTTTTGGTCCAGGGTGAGGTTTACTAACCAATGAGCATAAGCAACATGCTACCTGTCCAGAGTTTTCAGAGTTCAACTCTGAGAAGGATTAGAAAGATAGCTCACATGTGTGCCAGGAGCATTTGTGAATGGATTGCAACAGGCAGGCATTTTTTTAGTAGCATTATATGGAAACCCTATTAAGAAATCCCATCTTCTGTTAGGATTGAGTTCTAAAACTTTCCCTGGCAAATTTTTCATCATAATAAAACGTCTATTAAACACTTTATAAATTATTAACACTTTATAAACTATTTATAGATGTGCCTTTAAGCATGAAGTGTATTTCAGATTTTTCTGCTTAAACATCCTGCCAAGGTCAGTATTTCAAGGCAGTTTAGCTGTAAATATTGCATTCTGTGTCAATGTCCCCAAGATTTAGTGAGCACCTGTACGGCCTCTGCATTATTTTATCACAGGCACACAGAACAAAAAAATCTCATGAAGCTCTGAAGGGCTTTGGTCGTGACGTTGTCCATGTATAGGGTGAAAACCCATATACAGCCACAACCCTGACATTTGGAAATAGGGAAACCTTTCCCAAATGTGTATCTGAGATGAAGTTAATTTCTACAGGTTTACTGTTGAGAAATGTGTAGAGACAGAGAGTTCAGGGCCTCTCCAGTAGCATCTGCCTCTGGGGGGTCATTTATTCATTTGTTTGTCTTATTTTTATTCTGCCTTTCTCCTAATTAAGCCAGAGTGGACAACAGATGACCTACAAACCCCAAACTCCTTGCTAAAATATAAAATAATGACCAAATGAGAGAAGGGGGTTTATTCAGGATACATGTGTTTATTAACAAGTTGCTCCTTGATTACTAGTTACCTGCTAGTTGCAAGACGAAGTGCACATCCAGAAATGCAAGCTGCAATTCATTAAATAGTGCCAATTTGCTACCAAATTGGCAATTCAATTACACTAACCCCAACATAACTCCCAACAGGATTATTACCAGTATCATGTTATAGCAAGCACTAAATAAACACCCATTTCTTTGTAAGAGAGTCCGGAGAAGCACAGTTTGTCCCATCGTTAGGGACAGTGAGGGGCTGGCTCAGGCAGAAGATATTTGTAGGATTTTCTGTCTCATGCCCCAAAACAGCCATAAGAATGCCAAAAAGAGAGATGGGGGAGGGAATTCATATCAAAACACATGCAAATGATCTGTTGATTTTACAGTAAGGCCCCAGTAGCTGCTGGGGATTGGTTCCAGGCCTTCCTGTGGATAATGAAAACTGTGGATAAGAGAGAACGCCTGCCCACCCACCCACAAACTTCTGTTTCCTGACAGTAGTTTGCTTTATGACTGCTGTTTTGAGACAGTAGCTTGCTTTATGGCCGCTGTTTGTGACAATAGCTTGCTTTACAGATGCTATTTGTGACAATAGCTTGCTTTACAGCTGCTGTTTGTGACAACAGCTTGCTTTACAGCTTGCTTTGTGGCTGCTGAGTTAATTTTTTTCCTCTGCCAACCGTGGATAACTGAATCTGTTGATAATGAATCAGTGGATACGGGGGTCCTACTGTACTGTTGATCTTTAAAAGTGTTTCTCCTTTACTAGTCCATTTGTGTAAGAACAAATATACCTTTTTCAAACTGAAGGATTGATAAGGGATGCTAAAGTGTTGGATGTGGATTTTCACTTGGTTTTTCTTTTGGTATTCTACTAGATTCATCAGGCTGGGAGGAACTGAGGTCTTATTAACAAATAAAAGGCATAGATGAGACAACTGCCCCAAACACATTAAGAATGGAAGAGGAAAACCACTGGGTATAGCTAATAGGAAAGCTGGATAAAATGGCACACAGGTCAAAGAAACACAACAGCAGGAGGACTGAATAGCTACAGTTTGCTATTGTTAAGATATGTGAAGCTCATTAATGGATGAAGTGGCAGACAGGTGACATCTTAGTAAGGGAACAGAGAGAACCTGCCAGCAGAATTTGAGAGGGGAAAACCTGGGAAATGTGTCTGCAATGAATAAAGCAAGCAGGATAATAGAGTGACCAAAAAGAGAAAGACTGGGTAAAGGGCAAAGTAAAGAAACCATAAGAGAGGTGTAATAGAGATCAACAAAAGAATGAGATTTCAAGGAGAACGTGTCACTAGTAATGGACTTCAGAATGAAGAAGCAGCTTTTGTGTAGAAAGAGAACAAGCAGAAGACATACACTTTCATTCTCAATGTCTATGTTAATAAAAAAAGGTTTGGGAAAGCTAAGAATACAGCTAGGGGATCCTGGTTATTCATCAGTCAAGATGACACATACAAAATGTCTCCCACCACATAACTAAGATTTGAGAGTAAGGAAGTGAATCTTGCAGCATCTCATGCTAAGAAGCAGAGGAAAGTAATTTAAAAACAAAAAAACAAAAATCTCTCTGGGATTCCTCTGTAGCCAGGTCACCCAAGAAAGAAATACCATAGAAAACCTCATTGAAAGACCTCCACGGAAATCTCAGGGAGCATTTCTGGAAATCACAATCCTATTTTATAGAGAGGAATCTATAGAAAGGAAAGGAAGAAGGGAACAGTTAATACAGGAGTGAGTGGTAGACCTGCCAGAGGAGTGTGTTGTGTGTTTGGGGGGGGTAAGTTTTGATAGCCTGATCTTGGGGCATTATTTGTCTCCCCCTGCATCCTCCCTCAGTGGTGGTGGTGGTGGTGGTGGTGGTGGTGGTGATGATGATGATGATGATGATGATGATGATGATGATGATGATGATG
>JAHTLZ010003526.1:57964227-57983589 GCA_023846285.1 Phrynocephalus versicolor
TGATGATGATGATGATGATGATGATGATGATGATGATGATGATGATGATGATGATCCATCCATCCATCCATCCATCAATAAATTTATTAATTCATTAAAAAAACTGTGTGGCACATTCCCTCTGCCATACAGCTTGTACACAATTCAATTGCTCCTACTTTGAGCACCTCAATTGCATTATGGGAGTTCTTCCTTGGGTAATTAGGGAGATCAGCAGTTATTGATTGATCATGGAAAGATCAAGGTGGTAGGAAGCGAAAAGAGCCAGTGAACCGTAAAGCACCAGCTTGGCCTCCAGCAACACATGATGAGAACTAGTCAGATTTGGGGGCTATCCTAAGTGAATTGAGTGTATTAGAGAAGGAACAGGCCCTGGCTAAGGCATGGGAGCAGGCATTTGGGGTGCACAAGTCCAGTCATGAGTCTAGAGCTCACAAGATGGATGAATTGAGGCAACTGGCTGATGTTATGTTGTCTTGAATTGGTATGTTGGAAGCAAACATACAGGTGCATCAGCAGCGGCAGTGGCTGATACCTTGAGTAAAAGGAAAGCAAACTGTTCTGCTTATATACCACCCCACAGCACTTAAAGCACTCTCTGGGAGGTTGACAATTTAATTATGCAGGCTACACATTGCCTCCCCCCACCCACCAGCAAGCTGGGGGCTCATTTTACAGAAGGATAGACGGCTGAGTCAATCATGAGCCAGCTACCTGGGATTGAACCCCAGGCTGTGAGCAGTTTTAGCTGCAGTACAGGCATTTAACCACTGTGCCACGAGGCTCCTAGTACACAGAGGAGGTGTGATAAGCAGCAGATGACAGAGGCTGAGGTGCACATCCAACTCTTTAGGATCCCTTATCAATCCTTCAGTTTGAAAAGGTATATTTGTTCTTCCACAAATTGACTAGTAAAGGAGGAACACTTTTAAAGATCAAGAGTACAGTAGGACCCCCCGTATGGATGAATGGGCAGATTATACCAACCGAGGACATGTTATGGCTGCATCTGAAGGGCGGGAAGTAGTGGTGCCAGGACCTTATGTGCCAGGTAAGTCCATTACCAGACAGAACATCTCTTGGAGATCAGGCATCTGGCTGTGTGGTCCTGCTAATCTCTCATGTACTTCTCCCTCTGTGGTTCCTGGGCCACCGTGGTGGCAGCCCTGGCATACTGGAATAAACTGCCATCAGAGATTAGGCTGGCGGGGTTGTTGCTGGATGTACAGCTGCACAATCATGGACCGCCCCATACCCACAGTGGCCTTTACCTAACCAGGCAATCAGGGGTGGGGAACAGGCCACTGACAGCACATTTCTGACAATCAGTCATGCAGGTTATGCTTCAATGTAAATGGGATGTTTTGTCCAGCAGGGACCAACATGTCATTTGATATATCTTAGTGGCTCACCTTGGTGGAAATGGCTTAGCTTGAGTGACAGACAAGTCCCTTATTCAACAGGTGATTACTGATTTGTGGTCCTAGGAGACCAGTTTTCCAAAGTTGAGAATAATGATGTTCCACTATCCTGCCATGGTGAGTGTGGAGGCAGACAGTGACTGTGACCCCAGGTAAATTGACCCCATGCTTGCAGAAAATTGAATCTTGAGGCTAGTACGGCAATGTTGGCTGGCCTGGGGTATGTGGTGGCACACTTAGAGATTAGAGTGGATTACATGGAGCTATATTGCAGTGATAGTATGCAGCTATTAGGTGTGGGCCTCAATATCTCTGTGCACAACATACGGGGGTGGGGGCTTTGTGACCGAATTTTCAGTCTGTGTGGAGAGCATGGGACATATAGAGTAACCCCTATGCTGTGTCAGGTAGTGGCAGAAAGCATGGGTGGATAGGTGGGGACCAGTAGCACCCATTAAGGGTGTAAGCTGTCCCACTTCTAAGTGTTGAAGGCCTGGATGACTCAGCACAGAGAGTGGGAAAAGGCAGATGCCCCATAGGACAACAACCGAGAACCTTGGGTGGTAAGCACTGTGAAGGGCGCACAGATTTTATGCAAACTCACCTGGAAGGTATGGCACTGGGGCAAGGACACAGCCCCATACACAGATGCTTCTGCCCTAACTGAGCCCCCCTTTGTGTTAATTGGTTTAATAAAGTGTACCCGTGTTTCAGTTCAACTCCTGTGTCTCTTCTCATGAATCTGGGCTGCTTGGGAAATGCATACAATAATAAGGTTGGAATGGAGTAATAGTCACTCTAGCTTTTAAATAGCAAGATGAAATTATGCTGAGAGTTTTTATATAATATTATTCCACGGAATGAACATTGTGCAATGACACAATCATATCACAAAATTAACCAAGCAAAGTGAAACCCTCACCCTCAGATATTTTACAATAATAGATAATAGATATTTTAGAACTTAGTTTCATTCTCATGCACTGACAATGGACTGTAAAAAGAAATGTTAATTTACACTCCTGGGTGGCTTTTGGGTAGATTCAACAGCACCTCATTATTGTCTTTCAAGTAACATTTGTTTAAAAGAGACAATATTGGTGAAACTTCTCCCTTCATTTCATTTCCCGTGTTTTCTCTCCCTCGTTCCTAGTTGCACATCTCAGAGTGATATACCAACTGCTACGCCTGTTGAGCAGCAGCAGTGGGTAAACCATGCTGATGAAACTCTTCATCTTGTAACTTCCCAGGGGACCTTTTTTTACATGCTTTTTCTAGGCAAGCTACGGGAAACCCCATTGTATAGTAGGGGCAATTAAAAAGTTGACATTTACAATCCACAGCGGTTGATTTTACAATAGTATTTACAGGATGCCAGGCACAGAACACCGAGAATACCAACAAATATGACTGGCAAGACAAACAGAACAGCAGAATGAATATGGGACATTAAGAAAGCCTAGTTGTGCACAGTTGTTGAATAATTCATTGATTATTTAAAATCTTACACACATCTCTCACACACAGTTTAAACCAGGAGCCAGTAAAAGTCTCATTACAATGGTCTATATTAATTTAAGATTGGAAACACCAGGTCAGTTTGTGGCAAACAAGGGAAGGCAGTGAACCAATACCTGAGATTGGCAAGGGACTAACTGCTGACTAATGAGGTGAAATTTAATGGAGACAATAAATACAGCAGGACAGGTCATTGATCCAGTGACCTGCTTTGGACAGGGTCGTAGTTCGTCTTGAAAAATCGGGTTTCTGGTTTGAGGGTGGTGTTCAGTGCAGTGTGTTGGCCTTGCATTTTGGGTATCTGTTGTACTCAGGGGCACGTTTGCTCAGCCTGAGCCAGTACATCCATTGTACTCATAGATTTTTTCCACCTACCGTAGCAAAAGGGGATATCAGAAAGAAAGATGCAAAATGCAAGGTGGTCTTATTGATTTATTCAATCAAGCAGAAAACCCAGGAAAATTAGCAGAATAACCAAGGGTTAGAATAAGCAAAATAACAAAGCACCCTTTGCTTTGATTCTCTAAACCCCTCTATCATTTAAACTGGGACAGCCTGTTCATCACATCAGAAATGTTTTCTCCAATTAAAAAAAATAGTTCCCACTCTGAGTTTAAAATATGATCAGAGAGACATGTAACAAAAATGATTCCATTAGATGAGAGAGTTGGGAGAAGAGCAACATTTTAAATAGCAGCCTAGAAGGTAACACCTATCCCACTCTTGGTTTTATCCAATGGGTCTTTGTGAGACATCCTGCCTTCTAGAGGTAGATTTCCTGGGCATCTACTGTATGCCAAAAGGTCAACCTCCTGGTATCTTTATAAGGAATGACCATCTGGGCCAATCCAACTGTGGAAAGTAGAGATGGACACGAAATGAACAATTTTTCGTTTCCAGTTTTGTTTTTTTGTTTCGTTACGTAACGAAACGACAAACAAATTTTGTCTCTAAAATGAAACGAAACGAAGAGAAACACCAGAAATTTTGTCGTCCGTTTCATTTTCGTTACAGCAATACATTGAACTGCTTTAAATGCTAAAAAAAATCACAAAAAATTGAAATAAATGGTAACGAAACAGTAACAAAATGAACAAAAACAAAAATCATTTTTTTTGCAAAAATTTGCAAAAACTGAAACGAACTAAACGGACCCCCTAAACGACAAACGACAAACGAAACACCATTTTTTTGATTCGTGCCCATCTCTGGTGGAAAGAATCAGCTTTATTCTAAGATTTAAAACTTATTTTAAATCATCATCTCTAATGGTGGTTAACACCCTTGGAGAAACCTGTAGTTCCAACTCTTAGTGGGTGGCTTTTTCATGGTCACTTTCCAAATTCATCTTTGAATACTACCTGCTTAAAACCAAGAAAGTTTTTTTTTTTTTTTACATCCTGATTCTGGGTGTTCCCCACAGAACTTTAATTGTTCATGGTGAGGAACTGGTTGAGAGCACAGATGAGCCGTTGTGCTAGTCCAAGAGGAGCTTTTAGATCACTATTATCCTGAGGTCTATTCAAAAACAATACACTGTTGCTTGTCTTTTCACAAGAGTACCAGCATGATCATTTTTCACTTCGTACTTCTGGGCTACACAACTGGTATTCCCTCTGATGATCTACATGTATATTGCTGAGATAAACTCATTTGTCTGTAGTGGAATATCTGTCACTGTTCTTAAGGGAAGCATTACTTAGTTCAGAACGGTGCTCTTCATATCAAATCACCCAGATTCTCCATTTTGTCCTTATTCCTCTCCTTCTCTCCTGACAAAGACATTTTTCATCTTTGTTTTCTCTGGATAACAGCAATAAGCTGCTATCTTAAAGTAAACTTAGTTTGCCAAGAGCCTAATGGCTGACTATATATGACATGGCATTTTCTTCCTATATACTTCCAACAGCTTTCAGGCAAGCAGGTGTGAATTTAATATTAACAGGTGTCACTGCCTACCTTCCACCACCCCCACCTGAAGCCTGCTACACTAATAGTGAATTCTTAAAAGGAAAACATGACCTCACTTTACCTGTAAATCGAGTTCGACATCCACAGAACACCTAAAAATACCCCACAAACGATTATCCTCTAAACTCTAATGCTATTTAGATGAGCATAGTGAGAAATTCCTGTTCAGCAATTAGCACGATTAATAGACAAAAAAAGAGGAGATCCTTTAAAAATGGGTTTATAGTGGTACCTCTTAAAACAAATTTAATTTGTTCTATGGGTCAATTTGTTTTAAGAAAATGTTGTCTTATGAAATGCGGTTTCCCATAGGAATGCATTGAAAATGGATTAATCCGTTCCAGAGGCAATGGGTCACTTCGTTTTATTAAAATATGTCTTACCCAACACAGTTTCCCATAGGAATGCATTGGGAATTGATTAATCCAGGCCTGCCCAACTGGTAGACCACGTGCTACCGGTAGCCCACGAAGGGTTCAAAAGTAGCCCGCCGGCCACTAATTAAAAAGTGAGGGGATACGTTCCCCACCCCTCCTTCCCCCATCCCAAGGACCACCCAGCAAAGTTCTGGATGTGCCAGCCCACTGTCTCAGGCAAGCGGGGCAGTTCAAGGGCCATGGCGTGGTCCCTTCTTCCCCCCCCCACTGGCCAGATAATCGAGCGGGTGCAAGGGAAGCGTGTGCATGGTCAGCCTTCCCATGGGAATGCATTGAAAATCAATCCATTCCAGAGGGAATGGATTTCATTGCATTCTTATGGGAAACCGCTGCTCTATTTACAATTTTTTTTTACTTACAAGCATGTGCTTGGAATGGATAAAATTCATAAGTAGAGGTATTAGTGTAGTAGCCCTCAGGCACTTTGGGCCAGAAAAAGTAGACCTCAACCTGTTCAAAGTTGGACAGCCCTGGATTAATCAATTCCAGAGGCTAGAATAAAGACAAAAATAACTGGGGGGTTTTCCCTGGGTACATATGGAACAGTTTATTTTCTTGTGAAGCATCCCATAGGGAATTTTTTTGTCATGCAAAGCATGCCTATTCCCAGAATTTTTTTTCTTCCTACGAGTTTTTGTCTTACAAGGCATTTGTCTTAAGAGAGACCATTGTACATGGTCTCCACTGAAACATGTAGGACTTACAACTCCCAATGCAATAGCCTAGCGTTGGCCAGTCAACAGCATCATATTGCATCTTACTGCCCAACAATTTGGACAAATGGATTAGTCAGGCACCATTGCAGCCCATGACACCCTGAGATCTGGCAATCCTACAGTTCCCTGAACTGGTTCCCAGCTGAAGTCCTGTTACAAAGCAAAATCGGTTGACTAGATTTCAAAGTCTACATCTATCAAGTACGTACCTGAGAGATACCTGGGGAAACCAAGTGCCATTAAACACATGTTTGACGGTCAGAGTGACCCAGTAAAGCATCCATTTCACCACTGATCTCTTTGGTTGGGAAAGATGGAGTGCAATGGAGGTTATAACTCTGATTTTATGGAAGTACTGGATCCACTCCAGGTTGTGGTCCAAACTATAAACAAGCTACTCGGGTTGCTGAACTCCCTTGAAGGTATATGGGTCTGCATCCAGAATTCTTCCTACATACTTTGGCTTAAAACCTAGAGCAAATAAGAGTTAAGAGCCTCCATTGATGGGGGACAGAAAATATTAAATAATATTTAATGAACTGCCAGTGGCCATATGCATTTATCTGGCTCCTAATATGCTGCAAGGCCCTCTTTCAAGATTAGTTAGATTGGCAGGGCCTTCTCAGTAGTGATGCACATTCCTGAAGAATCCCATCTAATAATTTTCGAAAATCCTAGTCAATTGCTATTTTTCAGTGGGCCTTAAATAGCTTTTTTATTTCTACTTACAATTTATTGTGTTTCGTCAAATTATACTTTAAGGTGTTACTGTTTTTAATACATTTTATTAAGTCTTTTGATCAACCTAAGGGGATTTTAAAGCTGCTCTTTTAAAATGTGTTTTACATTTTAAACTGTTTTAGGATGTTGTGTGCCACCTTGAGAAATCTTATCCATTTTTTTTTTTGCCTTGAAGTACACCATAAAATACTGAGATGATAAATCAATACATACATTTTGATGTAAAACTTAGCTTACCACGGCAGCTGACAGGGCAAATTTCCTTCTCTTTCTTCACTTTTTAAAAACACTTTCAAAAGCTTCCTAATATCATCTTCCTTTCGAATTCTAATCTTGTTGCTTCTGTCATGTTTTCCCCATGACGTAAGACTCCTGGTTTTTGTTGTTCTTATTTCTGATGCTTCCATTGACAAAAGACACAGCATTTTTGAGAACGGGCGTATTAAATGGGGGAAGTGGGACAGAATGGGTTTAAAAAAAGCAATGCCATGTGGGTCAGCGTTGGAGGCAACCCAAGTAGCCTGTTTGTCCCCAGTGCCCTCCCATCCCCATAGCTACAGGGTACAGCTGACACACCCATAGTCTCTGAGGCCCAGAGCAGCACTTGACATCACTGAGGTTCCAGAGAAGGTAAACTACAATACCCAATCTGAGGAACAGGAAGGCAGTTGAAAGAAGGACTTGAAGTAGAAAGAGAGAAGGAACAAGAGAAAAGGAAAGGGCAGGTGAAAGAGGAGGAAGAGATGTAGTTTATATACATTGGACCTGGGCAAGAGAGGGTACAATGAGTAAAGAAGGAAAGTACAGAGCAGAGGAGAATGACTCATATCTGGAGGAGAAAAAGGTATGAGGTAAACCCCAGGAGGAGGTAAGCAAGGCATACAGTGAGGCATATAATGCAGGCACCTGCAGTCCCTGTTACCCTTGGAGAAGCCTGTGGTACTTCCTTTGCCTCTTTCTCCTCCTCCTCTGAATTGGGTGGGAATGGGTTCACCAGTCCTTAATATAGATTTGGGTGGTGTGCCAGGCAAGACATGACACCTCAGTGTTGGCCAAGAAGCTTGGGAAGACAAGGCCTCCAGTACATTCACCCTAGTCCAGTGTTGGCGAACCTATGGCATGGGTGCCAAAGGTGGCACTCGGAGCCCTTTCTGTGGGCACCCAACATCACCCCTTCACAGCCACCTGTATCCAGGTTAAATTGGGCACTCAGTCTCTAAACGGTTTGTCATCACTCTCCTAGTCCCTTTAATACAGTATATGGAATATTACTATGAGCCCTGTACAGGAATCATGTCAGTAGATATAGTCCCAATATCTCTCTCCATCTGGGTGGTCATGATCTGTGCCCTTCCTATGCTCATATACACCTTTCCTCCTCAAGGCCGCCAATTTCGGAAACACATGGAGAGTGCTATTTAAAAAGAGAGAAGCAATTTGACCACCTCAGTGAAACTAGGGATTAGGCAATAGACAGAAACAAAGCAAAAGTAGTAGTGGCAACCGGTCCCTCTATTGCAGTAATACAAGTATGACCTTTCCTTAGTTGTGTATTTGCCCTGACCCAAACTGCAATAAATCCATTAATGAAAGCCAACATGTGTTCAATCCATGGATACAGGGATACAGGAGGGGTCACCCATTAATCCCGGTGGGACTCACTGCTCCCCTTGCATTGGAATGATTTTCTACCTTTCTTCTACTTCAAAATCTTCCTCTCCGCTTCACAGTAGCATGCAGGATCATAGGTAGCCATATTAAAACAAGTATGTTGCCATACCACACATTATTTTAAGGATAACAGTGTTGATTTCACAAAGTAACATGAATTTTGTGTAATGTTTGGGTGTTACTTCCAGAATTAATCTTTGGGGCAACCATCTGGGGCAAATTTTCCATCTTCCAAGCACTTTTTGTGTGTGTAAAAAATAATATTTTTATCGACTGACAGTCCACGCTCTGCTGTTATTTGCAGGAAAACATGGGCCTTGAAATTACATCCAAGAGATGACAGGACACACAACCTACAAACACATCAATGAGACCTTAAGAGGCAAGTGGCACTGGGAAGAAAGCCATCTTCCTTGAAGCTACTTTATGAATTTCCAGTTGAAAACACACTCAGAGGTGAAAGCTGAGGTTTGGCTGAACATTTAGCTAGGAGCTGGGAGCGATCACTGTCTCTCAACCTAACCGAAGCACAGGGTGGTTATTAGGAGAATATGAGTAGGGACCATAACCCTTCTTTGAACGCCCTCAAGGGAATGTAGGCTATAAAATGGGGTGTTCGGTTTAAAAATCTAAGATGTTGAAAAATATTTTTTTAAAAATATATATATGTTGATATTTGTGGGTTAAATAACAGCCTCTCTTAATACTTTGCAAAAAACAAAAGCTTACTCTTTTTAATGGTAAATGCTAATAATTAATATACAGTGTGTAGGAAATTTAAAAAAAATAATGGTATGGTACCATATTAGCATATGGTATTTATTCTAATTTTCCTCTAAAACCCTTATATTTAACCTGCAAAGAAATCCAAAGACCAAGAAAGCCTATTTTCGGATTAGCACCAGTCTGAAAAAAATCACCTACCAATTCAGAAGAAAAAGAAGGGCACAGCAGAAAAACATTTTTCACCAAACATCATTTACTGAAGAAATAGAGACTCTGTATTGCTGAACTTGAGTCTAAAATGCTTGATGGGAATTTGAAACCAGCTATTAGAGCTTTTTGTGAAAATTGCCTCATGCTGCATTCATTTTTCCTCCTTCTCATTTTTCCCTTATTGAAATAAGCCTGGTAAAATCTCTGCTGTAGGTATTCCATTCCCCCTCCCTAAATCTTTTCTATTTTATGCTTGCTTCTCCTAAGGGGCTTTTACTTTCAGAAGGAACAGTGCATTTGAAGCAAGACCCAAGTATTTCTGATATAACTAAATCATCAGAACCATTCAGAACTCTATTCTCAGCCATATACACCCCACAAAACTCTTGGAGGCAACTTATTACAAGTAACATGGTTTACTTGGAACTTGTTTAATTTTGAGTAGCAAATGATCATAGCGCTAGTAGCTACAAAACTACTTTTCAGTAATATCTTTAGGCAGACTTACTAATATTAGTTATTTCTAGTGATGCTTTATGGCATGCTGGCAGTTTTTGAGTTTCATGTCATTCTCTTACCCATTCGAAATGGCAAGTCACATAGTCTTTTGGTTTGGTTTTATTGTAGTTCTGCGTCATCAAGCCACCTCCAGCTTACAGTGACCCTATGAACAAAGGATCTGCAAAAAGTCCAGTCCTCAACAGAGCTGCTCAGCTTTTGCACATCCGTGCCTATAGCTTCCATTCGAGGGTCAATCCATCTTGTATTGAGTCTTCCTTTTTTACTGCTGCCTTCTGCTTTTCTCACCATTACTGTTGTTTTCAAAGAACTCGGCCTTCTCATGATGTGCCCAAAGTAGGACCACTTCCATTTCAACATTTCTCCACCAAAGGTATTTCATGTCTGATTTGCTTTAAGACCCCACCACCACCACCGGTGAAAGGTCTTAAGCAGTGCAAGGTATTTGCCAAGCTCTCCTCCACCACCATATTTTTAAATCATTTTTTCTCTGTCATTTTTGTAACTGCCTACTTTTCATACCCATACACAGTGATCAGGCTTACAATAGTATGGATGTTATTCACATAAGAGCCATGATGGATCAGGCCAAAGGCCCATCTAGTCCAGTTTCCTGTACCTCACAGTGGCCCCAACAGATGTGTCTGGGAGTGCACAGGACTAGATATCTGTCTCCTGATACCACTCCCCTGCATCTGGTCCTTGAAGTACCCTGGTTTTAAGCCTGGGCATTACACATCTCCATCATGGTTTGTAACCTGTGATGGACTTTTCCTCTAGGAATCTGTCCAATCCCCTTTTGAAGGCATCCAGGCCAGATGCCATCACCACATCCTGTGGCAGGAAGTTCCACATTCTAACAATGCGCTGGGTGAAAAAAATATTTTCTTTTGTCTGTTCTTACTGTACCAGCCCTCAATTTGAGTGTATGTCCCCTAGTTCTGGTATTTTGTAAGAGGGAGAAGAGTGTCCCTCTATCCACTTCACTCTGCACTATTTTGTACGTCTCAAAGACCCAAGCATTTCTAATATAACCTTGGTTTCACCTTGGTTTCCAAGTTCCATTGCAGTCTGGTTTTGGCACTTTCCTCTTACTTTCACTAAAAGTCATTTCAGGTCATTGCTACTTTCTGCTAGTAAGATGGTGTCATCTGTGTATCTTACATTATTGATGTTTCATTCACCAATTTTCCTTTTTTCTTTATCTGAATCTAGTCTAGCTTTTCCATATGATATGTTCTGTGTACAAGTTGAAAAGATAAGGGGATAAAAGCCCCCCTTGTCTGACTTCTTGGTCTATGGGGAACCATTCTGTCTCCATATTCTATTTTAATGGTAGCTTCCTGTCTACAAGTAATGCATCAGGACAATGAAGCTGTGAGGCACAATCATTTCTTTCAGAACAAGCCATTATCCACACTGCAGTTTATAAAGCACAATGATCTTCTGAAACTCTTTTTTGTGCTCTTGTAGCCAGCAAGTATTTGTAATATGTTCTTGAGTGCATCCATTTTGAAATCCAGCTGGAATATCAGACATTTCTCTCTCCCCACCACCACCCATATAAAACCCCTTGTTGCAAAATTTTGAACATAAATTTGCTTGCATCCGAGATTACATCAATGGCCTATAGTTATTCCACTCCTTGGCATCTCCTTTTTTGCTATATTGAGCATAGCAAGTGTATATGGAGTATTGTTTTATTTCCCATATTTGTTGGCATATTCTTGTTAGGATTTTGACATATTCAGTCTGCGGCTTGAAACAGTTTTATTGGTATCCCATGTACCCATTTAATCAGTGGGACTTGGCATAAATGTTGACTTAAATTCTATTCTGGCAGTAATATTATTCTAACTGGGACAAAATGATTTTAGCTCACTGTGTCCGTATAAGGACACAATGATCAGGTTGGGACTTGAGTTGCAATGAGTGCTAAGGTTAGGACTGCAGTAAAGGTCTACAATTCAGGAAAAGAGAATTGTGTATGAAGTGATATTCTCTGCCAATCATTCTAGGATTGGTGTTTGTGTACTGTTCAAACAGAACAAAATGTCCATCCCCCCCCTTCAGTGTGAAGTAATTTACCTTTGCATACGCAACCCAACTATATGATTTTCAGTATTTCCCACAGATTTTTAAGAAGGAGGAAATATTAGATTGCCCTTTTTGCAAACACAATGACAGGTGTCACTCAAACAGATGGTTAGTTTTCTTGGGTGACATGAGCATTGTGTAGTTGTGAATACTTTTTGGTCAACCTAGCACTCACTACATGCAATAAAGATGTTACAGGTGTTTGTCTGGTTAGCATCTTCTGCCAGGCATGTCAAGATTGGATTGGATTCTGAACAGGTCAATAAAGGAATCCTAAAAGAGGTCTCCATCTAGTAATGACTAAAACTTATCATTTCCAGTCAGTTCTACATCCTTACACTAGTCCTCTGTCTGATGTGCACTCACAACCTGCAGCTTCACTTAGTCAAATTTTAGAAATGGCTTTTTATTTTAATGATGAGCAAAGGAAGGTGATTCCATGACCACTAAAGATGCAGGTTGCTTGAAAGGAATTCCAACGCATGGCATGTCCAGTTCTAAATAGGACATACCACCGTTTGATGTAGAGAACATCAAAACTAGAAGCAGGGATAGGTCACACTCCCTGTCTCCCTAATTTTCTTGAAGCCATCTCTTCTCCTGAAGCTCTCTCTATTCAGTAATGCCTGAATCCATTATTGAGAGAAAAATAAAAGGAAGGGCCAGTGTATGAGATCCCATTTCATTATCTGAAGCAATGTGTTCTAAGTGAATTTCAGTGAAAGCAAAATTTGAAAATCTTAATCATTCAAGCAAAACAGAGGTGGGGGAAGGCAAAGCAGAACTTCTCAGTAAGAAAGAAATATCTGTTTAACTGGAAAAACTATTTGTCTTCCAGCAAGGGATAAAAGCTTCTTTCTCTTTCTTTTTTTTAATCTACAAAATATGCATATTGCTGCAAACTCAATTTATAGTGATTGTATCGCAGCTTGTAATTTGCATTTAAATCAGGCATCTCTTTTTTTTTCCAGTAAAGAAAGTGACATACTAGCCTTTCCAAATATTACTAAGGCAGAAACCTGTGCCCATTTTTCTTGAATGAGTAATAAAAAGTGGGGCTTTTAGTCTAGAATTAGCACTGATTTTCAGCAACTCCTTAAGTAGCTTTCTAGGTAATGGATGTTTAAGGGGCAGTGCGAAGGCAAGATAATGTAAGTTATCATTGCAATTTTTTAAATGTCCCTGCACAAAATCTCTTCACACGCCTAGGATATCATTCCTTAAGAAATAGAATTTGCAATAACAATGTCTGGCCAATAAACAGAAAATCTGCAAAATGAAATGAAAAATGTACTTTGAGATTTTTTTTAAAAAAAAGGATCTGAATTGTTCCAGGCAGCAAGTGTCAGCACTTTTGGCTAGCACAGCATAGCTTGATACACAGCATGATAGCATATATTCTATATTAAAAATCATTCATAGTACATAAGTAAAAACAAGTGTATAACTAAAAACCAAGGAGCATAAGAGAGTTCCCTCCCGTGGTTGCCTAGAGGTTCTGATTGGCAGGAGCAAGCTACGGAAAGTAAGTCCCTTCCAAAAATAGCATAGAAATTGCTAAAATAAATTATGGCTCACTAAAAAATAATCACTAAAATTCATCAATTCTTATTTGTTGGGACTGTCACATTTAACAAATATGAACAGATGAATTCCTGACAAACTGCACTTTTCAACAAATATTGCACTTCATTTTTTTTGTCTGTGTCCATCTCTAAGCATGTCCTTCAATTTGTACAAAATGGAAAATTTGCCTGGTATGGAAATTCACTTACTCAGATTATGGCAACCCTAACTAAAATGCTCACATGCTCCACTCAATGTATTCAACTGCATAGAACTGTGAGGTCTGTATAGGCCAATACACCTGGGATTTCAAAGGTTCATGATATGCTGTTAGTGAACTTGCAGGCTGTGATAGTGTCTGATTCTCATTGTAACACGAAATGCTAGCTTTCTTAGGATATTTGTACACGACCCCTAAACTCCGCCACAAATGGCTCCCAGCTCCGGAGCTTAAAATTGTTTCCCCACCAGCTCCGGAGTTTACAGAAAATGAAGTGCGGCCACGCCCACCTAAGCGTGTCCCAGCGCACTTTTCAAGTACCTGCTCTTGGAGGGTGAAAAATCCCAGATCCAGATGTAAAGGAGTGAGTACCAGGCTCTCCTCGCTTCTGTTTTTTTTTTTTCCTCCCGCCCCTTTAAGAGAAGGAATCAGGACAACAACGGGGCTTGGGGAGGCTTGGACCGGCAACGGAGGTGAGCCTGCATTCTTTGTCCCTTTTTTTCTCCCTCCCCTCACGCAGACAGGATCAAGGAAGTGTGGAGGGGGGGACGGAGGAAGAGCAATGAACCCCCAAGCTCTCTGGTCCGAATTTAAGTGGCCAGCGGATCTTAGGGGTCGTGTGAAAAGGCCCTTAGAGGATGGAGAGGGGAGGCTGCTACAGTGCTTAATTGCTGGCAATTGCCATAGCCTTGATCTGCAGCTATTTCCAGTCCCTCCTCCCAGATCTGCCACATGATAGCACACACAGGGATCATGTTAAAACTGTCTGGCATGGCTTCAGTTTCTAATATCACCAGCAAGGGAACAAATCCCTATTGTTTCAGCTAGCAGATAATACTTCATGTTTAGTTGCACTCAGCTTATATTTACACTCTTTCTAGTTGTTTGGAGTTACCGTACCCAATTTGAACCAAATGCAAGCACACATTTGCATGCACATCTGAAAAGACATCTCCTCTTTGCTTTAAATGATCCCTAAAAAGATTTGGCCAGTAGAGAGAAGACCAGCTGAGTTTTCCAACTACAGGAACCTCTTCCGTCTTTCCTTGGGCATCTAATATCCTGGGAAATAATATTCCACCCTTTCACAGAGGAGTGGGAAAAAGTTGGAATTAATTTTATCAGCAATAAAAATGTTTGCAATACACACACAATGCTACTAATAAAGATCAATGGATTTTTTTTTTCAACGATAGAACTGAATTCTTGACTAAATGGCATTTGAACTGTGGGGCCAGGGCAAGGGGTCTGGAGTTGTGTCCCCCAAGAGAACGGTCTGCTGACATCAGCCCGGGCATTGTGTGGCTGATAGGATTGTGTGTTCTGCCACTTGTGCATCCCTGGGCATCACACAATTCCAGAGCACTAGCAGAAGGAAGCATTTTGTACAAAAATGTGTCTGAGGCCTTCATAGCCATAAAACTCTGGCAAAAAAGTAGCATAACTCACAAAGTACTTGACTGTGCATCGCATTTACTGTATTATTAAGTGCCACCTAATACTAATAATTGTACCATTCAAAACATTGTAGGCTCGGGGATGAGGGCCTCCAGATCCTCATACACTACAACCCGCATTATCCCCTGCCACTGGTGAAGCTGGGTGTGTCTGCGGAGTTCCTTGCCACCACTGGGAATTACTACTACATTTTTGAGATTCCAATCCCAAATTTAGAAAACTGCCTTCTAACTGAGACCTATTTATCTCACGCAACAGCTGCCCTTCAGGTTTTTAGAAAACACATCTTGCTCTATATAATAAGGCAAGAAACTGAGCATCCATCTGCACCCTTTCCCTCTGATCTCGAAATATATTCAAATCACAGTTGGAACACAGAAAGAACTACCCCCAAAGCATTGAGGACTATAATACATAGGGTGTCCCCCGAACAATGACAGCGCCCTGTCAGCTGATCCTTCTGCTGCAGAAGCTCTATTGCACTGCTTCTGAGACTAACAAAGAAGTATCAGAAGGTATGAGGAAATGATAGGAAAATTAGATTTAAGGCATTAGAGTGGCATTTTATGAATCATGTGCTCTCGTTTGAAGTGTCTGTGTCGTTCCAGTAACACAGTGGATTACCACCTTGGGTCCCCAGATGTTCTTGGACTACAACTCCCAAAAATCCTGACCAGCACAGCTAGTGCTGAAGGCTTCTGGGAGTTTAGGCTGGGAACCACTGCAATAACACTACCCTTTAACAAAGAAGCAGAGGAAAAGTTTGAGTCAGGAATTATATGCAGGAAAGTCTAACAGCGAAGCATGCTGAAAAGCAAGATGAAACTAAAACCAACATATTTTCCTGTTATGAAGTAACAGGAAATGTGTTATATATGTTCAACATTCAGTTGTGCTGGATCCTACCTACTTATCAACATAAAGATGTTTAAGTAGGAGCAAAACACAACTGCAATGAAATATTCATTGCAACTCATCCATAGGATCCCAAAGTGAGGAAGAAGGACTGCATGCTAAGTGCTTGCCATTCTGCAGAGTGCAGTAGCAAGACAAATGTATTTGAAGCGGTCACTAAAGATCAAACACCACAGACCGATCACACTCAGGCCAAGACTTGGTTTTTCAATGTAGTCAGTTCACAGGTTCACATAAGAGTTACCAAGCGATACACAGGCCATGGGTTAATGTAAACATGTCCTTTCACAGATACAACTCAATCTTTTTATTGAAAAGAGAGCTTTTTGGAATCTTGGCCCATTTTTCTAAGCTTGATCGATCTTGTCATGAACTCCTAAATCTGTCTGTCTGTCTGTCTGTCTGTCTGTCTGTCTCTCTCTCTCTCTCTCTCTCTCTCTCTCTCTCTCTCACACACACACACACACACACACACACACACACACACACACACACACACACACACACACACACACACAAGGATTGCTCTCTTCTTTTTGGAAAATTGGGGAATGATGGTGTACTCACTTCTCAGTAACCTTCTAAATCTCAGAAGCCTTGAATTTTTATTACTAAGGAGTAATTTATCTTCTCCTAAACTCCCCAGGAAACCCATCATATTGCATAATTAAAAATGTATTAAATTGCAAGGGGGCAAATGGCAGAAGATAACTCTGGCGTATCTTTGAGTATATGAATATCTGTCTTTTTAATGCATTTTGTTTCAAGTTCCTATCAAACTATGTGTGAATGAATTATGCGGGCTGGCTAGAAAAGAAAGTAAGATATGGCTCATACTTCTATTCTGAGGAAAACTTTAAGATACATTTGGAATAATTTTAAAGGCACAACAAGCTTATGTTCCTGTCATAGGAATGCACATCTGCACACAACTTCTTCTAAACTGTCTTTCACATTATATATTAACA
Organism: Phrynocephalus versicolor; assembly: GCA_023846285.1. NCBI lineage: Eukaryota > Metazoa > Chordata > Lepidosauria > Squamata > Agamidae > Phrynocephalus > Phrynocephalus versicolor. The sequence continues at coordinate 57,981,382 of JAHTLZ010003526.1, forward strand.
TTTAGTATTATGTTACCAAACTGGAATCCTAAGTACCAGCTTACTCAGAGCAGAAAGCCTCAAAGTTTGCAGAAGTACCAAAACAGTGGGAAGAAAGAGCTATCTTTGTTGGAGTTTTTTTTGCAATCTTTAGTAGGTTTGGCTTGGAGGGACCATTCTCAGTTGTGATCACTATCAACCTATTCAGCAGTAACCAACAGTTCCTGTTAATTTAAGCACTGCTGGGTTATTTTCAGCCCTTTGTCCCTTGTATGTAACATCCCAGTGTGTGAGAGTGAGTCCCTTGCAGGTTCTGTCATGATTAGAACAAAAATAATCATGCATTACTGTGGCAGTAACCAATAAATCTTTCCCTGCCTTTGAAATAAAAGACAGCCCCGCCTCTCTACTCAATGTTGTTCTCCCCTTAGGCCAATACTTCATGGTTTCTCGTTGCTGTTCGCACTCCTGCTGTGGACCGGTAGGTAGGAACGAAACCTCACGTCCATGTCATCACAAAGCAAGTTAGTTCCGACCACGCCCCCAGAACTGCACCCCAAGCGGGGTGAGAGATTCCCCTCTTTGAGCTCGGGAATCTCCTCAATTCACTTCTTGTTCCGCAAGGAGGGGACGTGCGGTTTCTCTTAATCCGCAGCGAGATAATATCTTATGTTATTACGTCGTTAATTTTTTTTTGAGGTTTTGACAGCGAACTATCGATGTATTGAACAGTCGGACTTGTTACTCCATTTCTGGTACCCTTCCCCCTCCCCTTTTCGCTTAGGAAGCTTGGGACAGGAGCTGGAATGCTGGTGGTTCCTTCGTAATGTACTGCTGCCTTAGGGAAGAAATGTACTAGTCTACCCCCCTCGCCTCATGGCAGACACCCCTCCAAATACCTGAGAGGGTTTGCAGGCACGACGTGGCTGGCTCCCCCCCCCGCGCCCTCCTCTTCCTCCTCCTCCGGCAGCCAAGGCGAGGACTGCAGGGCTTGCCTGGGGGGCGTGGAGAGAGAGAGTGGTGGGTGGCATTTTTTTCCCGGGGAGGCGCTGCAAGGCTAAAGCACCGCAGGAGGAGAGGAGGACACGCGTTCTGCCCTCCGGCGTGCCTGCCCGCCCTCGTCCCTTCGGGTCCCGCCGCCGCCATCCGCCAGGCCATGGTGCCACTGGAGCTGGAGGATGGGGATGCAACGGCAGTACAACGTGCATCGAGGACGTGAGGTTATAGTCCTGCCGGTTCCATTCATCATGCCCGTGAGTACAAACAAACAGGGGCAGAACCAGAATTAGATCATGTGACAACAACCGATTTCAACCCGGAAGCAACTTCAACTCAGCACAAGGATGGACGTGAAGTAACCGTCTTAGTTAAATGCAGACAGTGAATCTGTTGATGAGGCTGTTTGCTGAGAGCAGTTATGTTTTTAGCTTGTTATTATTTGCTCACTGTAAATAAATAGCTCTTACTAATTTCTCAGTGTGAGTTGTTGAGACTGAAAGGGCCAGTCAGTGAGTTAAAGGGATAGATTAATCTGGGGGACATAAAGCCACTGCCCACCCAGCACAAATTAAAAGATGAGACAAAATTGTTTGGATTAAAATAGGGCCACAACTTTATTGACCTATTTATTAAACTTTACCCTATAACAAGGGGGGGGGGCTGTGTGTGGTGCAATTGGTTCACTGCTGGGCATCAACCAGATCTCCAGCCCACACAACACTTCAGGGATATCCTTCTAAGAAGGATGCTGCCCACCTGTCCAGAACGCCTCCAAACTCTTGAGGTGTGACTACCTGAGGGTAATCCTCTACGTCCTTGTTACTAACCTTGTTTTCTATCCATACTAAACTTTCTAACTTCCTCAAATCACTTTCCTTCTTCTAACAAGAGGGCTGCCATGATGAATCTCCAAACCTATTGCACTACCCGCCATTGCAACCAGGAAGATGTATGACTGTCCTAAATCCCACCGGTTGAGAACGGGATGGGCGAAAGCATACTGCCCACATCCTTCACTTGGCCCGTTCACAACAAAGCATGCTTAACGGTGAGTGGTCCTGGAATGCTGAATGACAAGGATGGGGTGGGGTGGGAACAAAGAAAAATGTAATAACCTATCGATGTTGTGAACTCTGTGCAGCAAACATTTTAAAACTGCAGTGCTAAGTATATATATAGGATGTGCCAAACAACTCCAGCCCTATGCAGAATCCATCACTTCATACGTAC
>JAHTLZ010003526.1:57988473-58005440 GCA_023846285.1 Phrynocephalus versicolor
CAAATTTTTGGAGCCATTCCACCAATCGCATGGCCAGGTTTTGCTGAGACTTCTGGATGTGCCAGAGAGGGCATTAAAAGCCCACCAACCCTAAGCCTAAGCCTAACCCTAACCCTAACCCTAACCCATACGCCAGTACACTATGTTCTTAGTGGGCCAGAGGCACCCAGAGGTACAGCCCACTAACCCACCCTAACCTTAACCGTTACCCTAAGCCTAGCCCTTACCCCCTAACCCCATGCTCTGGGAACTGGAAGTCAAGTCCCGCTAAATCATGGCGGTAACGACAAACGACACGACAAAACAACAAATTTTTGAAAAATTTCGCAAAAAACGGAAACGACCCGAAAGGGACCCGTCCTGAAAAACGACAACTCGGAAAAAAAAATTTCTGGTCGTGCCCATCTCTAATTCCAAGTTTTATCTCACAGGATGTATAACCATTTTCCCCTTCTCTATAGGCACACAGTTGCCACTAGCCATGCTGGACAGGGTATTATGAGAGCTGTAGTCAGAGAAGTAATTTGTATAAGCACTGCTTAGAACTCAACCACACTTCAAAAGTTTGTTGCTTGCTAATGTCATATCTCCTACTCCCATGGTGCTTCAAAGGGGGAATAGATGGATCTGTACCCCTCTGGCATCTATTCCCTCAATCCACATCTATCCAGTTTTCAAATGTTGCAGGTTCACTTCTGAAATATAAACCGCATAAACTGCAAACTTGTTGATCTTCCAAAAAGTTTATAAAATATAAAATTTTGTGTAGGTTATAGCAAGCAAATGGGCAGGGTTGCACCCTGGAGATGTCCCTTAGAGAACATATCTTTCGTACACAGATAAATGGTCATGTCTTACTGGGTGCAGAATTACATGAGTAAATTAGAAGACCTGTATATGCAACAAAGTCACTAATTTAAGGTTATAATACATTTTTAAAATTCCAACTTCTCTCTAAACTCAGAGAGTGAAGAAATCATATATTCTAATTAATTCTATTAATTAATTTTTAGATCTTGATCACATAAACTGAGCTTGTCAAAGGTTTATTTCCTAAATTAATAGGAAGTGGGTATCTTAATTCCCTTAAGTGAATTTGAAAAATCTCAGCTTTCAGTGCTGCCACAAGGAAGCAGTGAAAAATCCAATTAAACTGAGGAGTAAATGATGCTTGTGTATGATTTTTAATATAGACTTCTTTTGCTCATGTAAACAGTAGAGCAATGGGAAGGGTGACACGTCACTGAAAGAGCAGAACATTGTATTTATTAACACCAGTAAGGGAAGAATTAAAATAGTTCTTTTTAATAACAGGACTCCTAAAATTGTTTCACTTTTAACAGGTTCTGCAATAACTGGCAAAATTGCTTTATTATTTATTTCTCCTGGAATCTTTTTAATGCTTCTGCAATATTAATGCACTTGGAATTCTCCATTGCAGTGCTTCAAATAAATGTAAGCTTTTGTTGCTCAAGTTTAGTGTTTAAAATTAATTACTGATTTCAAGTCGAGGTACACTTATTAGTCACATTAAGCTGTAGAGATGTTCTGAAAGTGTGCACCTAAACAAACCCTACATAGCTGGATGATTTCATTCAGATCAATGAAAAGGGAGACCACACAGAACAGATTGAGGTTGAACCCAGACTAGATGGACGTTCTGCAAGTGGGGGGGCCTAGTCTCCCCAATCTTTGGGGAGCGTTACTTTCTCCACTAAGGCTGAGGTTCACAGCCTAGGTTTTTCTTGTTGTTGTTTCGTTTTGGACTAATCGCTTTCCATGAAATCCCAGGTGGTGCCTGTGGGTCAATTCCATCTTAGGCAGATTGCCCTGCTGCATCTCTACCTGGACACCAGGGTCCTCACTGCATTAGTTTGTACAATTTGATAAACTTGAGATTAGACTATTGCAATGGTATCTATGTGGAGCTACCAATGAGCTCCAAAACACAGTAGCCAGACTGCTAAGACAAGTGAAGAAATATCAGCATATCCCCCCACCCCCAGCCCTGGCTGCCTTACAGTGGTTACATCTCTGCTTCCACATGAGCTTCAAGGAGATGGAGCTAACATGCAAAGCCCTAAATGGTTTGCAACCTCATTACCTGGCAGAATGCCACCTTCCAGTGAGAACTGCCTATATTATTTGTTCCTCCCAGGCAGTATGGTTGAAGATCTTGACTAGAGATGGGCACGACTTAGCGGTATTTCCGTTTCCGTTTCCGTTACTTGGTTCCGTTACTCTACGGAAACGGTAACGGGAATTACTCCACCAGACTTCGAGCTCGAACCGACGAACGAACAATTTGGTCTGATTTGTCGTGCTCGTTACTTGCATCGCGCGATCGCGCACGATGCCAAGCGGCACAGAAAAAAAGTTTTTAAAAGTTAAAAAAACCGGTTCCCGGCCAAAAAGCAGGCGGAAATATGCCTGCCGTGCCTCAGGGCACCTACCAGAGGGGTGGTTTCTGGAGGTCCCCGGCCTCCCTCCCTCCTCCCTCCTGGGCTGCTCTGGTGGGACTCGCCGGCGCCGCAGGCTCTCAGCAGCAACAAGCCGCACGGCACGAGTCTCGCCGCCGACTCAAGCGGCACGGACGGCACAGGAAAAAACTTTTAAACTCTCCCCCAACCCATTCCCGCACGGCACGAGTCTCGCCGCCGGCTCAAGCAGCACGGATGGCACAGGAAAAAACTTTTAAACTCTCCCCCCACCCATTCCCGCACGGCACGAGTCTCGCCGCCGGCTCAAGCAGCACGGATGGCACAGGAAAAAACTTTTAAACTCTCCCCCCCCACCCATTCCCGGGCCAAAAAGCAGGCGGAAAATGCCTGCCGTGCCTCAGGGCACCTATCGGAGGGGGGGTTTCTGGTCTGGAGGGGGGGTCCCGGCCTCCCCCCCCTCCGTCCTGGGATGCTCTGGTCTGGTGGGACTCGCCCAGGCTCGCCCGCCGCAAAAAGCCCAGTCTCGCCGCCGGCCGCCAAAGCGCAAGCAAGCGGCACGGACGGCACAGGAAAAAACTTTTTTAAACTCTCCCGGGTCTCCCCCCCACCCATTCCCGGGCCAAAAAGCAGGCAGAAAAATGCCTGCTTGACTAAGGGCGCAGGGCACCTACCGGAGGGATTGTTTGGAGGGGTGGTCCCGCCTCCCCCCATCCTGGGCAGCCGGACTCGAGTTGCCATGCCATGCGGTGCGGGCGGGGGATCCAAAAATGGGGCGGCGAACGCAATATTGTTTTTGAAATCGTGGATCGTGGTCCAAAAACACACAAGCACAACAGAAACACGCGGAAATTTATAAACTGCCAGATTTTTCACAGTAGCAGTGGGTTTTTTCTTGCAACAAAATGTCTCTCCTCTCCTCCTCTGTCCTCCATTGATTTTATTTTATTTTATTTTATTTTACACCTGCGCAGTGCGCAATGATGGGCTGGCCCAGTGGCCTGGCCAGCCATGTGGGAGGGGATGACCATGCACATTTTTGGAGCCATCCCACCAATCGCATGGCCACTTGGCCATGGAGACTTCTGGGATGTGCCAAAAAGCCCCCTAAAACCTGCCCTAGCCCCCTAACCCCCTAACCCTAATCCTTGACTCCTTACCCATACGTCACAGACTGTCTTCTTAGTGGGTCAGAGAGGCACCCAGAGGTGCAACCCAATAGCCCACCGTAACCTTACCCGTCATTAGCCTAACCCTAGCCCTAACCCTAATCCACCTTAGCCCATAGCCAGATCTACTTGCATTGCACTACACACGCAAGTACGATTCCCTTCTTTGTGGGACATGGCAGGTGCGACACGCTCGTACCAAGGGATCAGGTACTTGAGCAGGTGTCACTGGCACTGCCTGCAAATGGTATGCATATCCATATGGTTATGCATGCCATTTTGCAGCAGCAGCAGGTGAGGAGGGGAGACCCCCATGTTGAGGGGTCTCTTGGAGCCTGCTGCTGCTGTCCCTTCCTAGTGGGTGAGGATAGGAGGCACCCACGGGTGCCTCCAGGAGCCCACTTTCCCTTTATAGTGGGCCAGAGGAGGCACCCACCCCACAGAGGTGCCTCCAGGAGCCCGCTACCCCCCAAAAAAACACCAGTATAACGATAACGAAAAAACGAAAAAACGAACCGACTAATTTTTGCGAAGTTTCGCGAAAAACGGAAACGAGCCGAAACGGACTGCCTCCGACACATGACAACTCGAAAACGTCATTTTCCCGAGTCGTGCCCATCTCTAATCTTGACCCCAAGAGAGACCTGGAAAGAAAAGACAAAGAACCAGGCCTTCTCTGCTATCGCTCCTCCTCTCTGGAGCAGCTTACAACCCCATATCCACCTGGTCGGTCACTGGGAATTTTTAAATAGTCTTTAAAAACATGAGTATTGAGGAAGGCTTTCCCAGAGCTTGTGACATCTTAATACAGTACTGTTTCAGCAAACTATCTTTATTTCTGCCACCTATTTTTCCTTTATTATTTGTTGAATAATTTCCATTTATTGTTATTAATCTGCTGTTGGTATTTCATTTGATTTAATTCACTGAGTTATTGTCTACTTTATAGTCTACCATTGTCTACTTGAATTGTTTGTTGTCACTATTGTTAATTGCCCAGAGTGGCCGGCCAGATGAGTGGTAAACAGACAAACATTTAAAGGCAGAAGACTCACCTGAGAGGGCCTAAGTGTAGGACTGACCTGGTATGATATCAGTAGTTCTTTTATCCTTTCTTTCACATTATGGCAACTAGTTTTCCATGCAGTCCCTAAATGGAAACCCTTATGCATCTGATAACATTCTGATTAGTTAATATAGTTGCATATATTTATGTCATTACATTTTAACTATTTAATTTAAGAATTCATGCAATCACAACTAGAGATGGAGATGAATAAAATGGTGAATGGTTGTGATTCGTCATTTGTTGGGGCTGGCAAAATGACAAATTGATGAATCAATTCATCTTGACCTTTAAAATGCTATAAAAATTCCAGCTGGCATCTAAAGGCCCCAAATTTTCAGGGATGCTTCCCCTGCCTCTCCCCTACAATTCCTGCAATATCAATGAACTGCAACTCCCTAGACCCCTTTTAACTGGTTATGGGCCTTTTCACACAACCCCTAAGATCCGCTGGCCCCTTAAATTCGGACCAGAGATCTTGGGGGTTCGTTGCTGTTCCTCCATCCCCACCCCTCCGCACTTCCTTGCTCCTGTCTGCGTGAGGGGAGGGAGGAAAAAAAGGGACAAAAGAATAAAGGCTTAACTCCCGGTGCCGGTGGAAGCTGCTCCAAGCCCCGTCACTTCCTGATTCCTTCTCTTAAAGGGGCGGGAGGCAAAAAAACAACAAAAAGAAGCGAGGAGAGCCCGGCACATCCGCATCAAAGAATTTTCACCTCCCAAGAGCAGGTACCTGAAAAGTGTGTTGGGTCGCGCTTAGGTGGCCGGGGTCGCACTTAATTTCCTGTAAACTCCGGAGCTGGGAGCCATTTGCCCCAGAGTTTAGGGGTCGTGTATAAACGCCCTATGTTAGCTAATGGGAGCCACAGTCCAACACCATCTAGCAAGTTTACATTACTCCCCATCCTGTCTCAGACAGAATGATCTCAGGAGCAGAATCCTTCCTCTAGAAAATTGAGACACAACCCAATATTCTAACTTAAGACACATGCCCCCTTTTCTTTAAAAAAAAGTCATTCTGGGTCTGAAAATTATCAAAAAAGCTTGCACCCCATACATTATCCCAACTGCTAGTTCAGTCCCATCCCATTTCAGTGCCTGGCCTCAGATGCAACTTGCTGCAAAGGGATGATTTCTTCAGCATTTCCCCAAACACCTCTGCTCCAGACCGCAGAGAGCTCATGATGAGGTCAAGACAAAAATGGGATTGATGCTGTATTCCAATGTTTTCCCTTTGTGTGAAATTATTTTTAAATATGTATAAATCAATTTGACAGGCATGAATTCAATTTTTAGCTATAATACTCCAGAGAAGAACAATTACAAGGTAAATATTGTATTTCATCTGTTATGTACAAGGATACATTTATTTTAAATGGGGAGTGTTGTGTGGTTTTAAAAACATTCAAGTCAATCACTCCCCTACCACATTAGCACTTTAGTTCAAGTGATCTGCAAAACGGTGAACACACACAATCACGGAATCATAGAGTAATGAAGTTGGAGGGGGCCCTATGAGGACACTGAGTCCCATTCCCTGTTTAGTTACAGGAATCTAAATCAAAGCAGATCTGACATATCGTTGTCCAAAACTTGCTTGCATACCTCCAGCGCTGGAGTGCTCACCACCTCGTGGTTCTCTTGTCAAACAGTTAAGGAGTTTTTCCTGATATTCAGTCAAAATCTGGCTTTCTGTAACTTGAACCCATTATTATGTGTCCAGCTGTCTCGGATGCTTGAAAACACATCTTGCCCCTCCCTCTGTATGATTGCATTCCAAGCCAAGTGCCCTCTATGTTTTGTCCTGCTGCACATGCCGTTCTTTCATGCATGTGTGCATGTGTTGGCAAAAGATCTTGAGTGACTTTCCCCATACCCGCCGTGGATTCCATTGCAACTTTAAGAAAAACAATCATAACAGGCGCACGGGGGTAGAAAATCCCTACACAGAGGGCACCAGGGGTATGCATGGCCACACAGCCACATAAACTTAAAGAGAACCTTGCTTCCAAATATTTGAAAAGTGTTGTCCCTATCTTCCCAGATACAGTGCCTTCCAAAGCATCTTCTGGGTGGATCAGAGTTTCAAATATACAGGGATTTTTCAACATACATTAATAGCAAACATTTCACACGTCAACCAGCAATTTAAGCTGTTTGATGTCTTCCTGTATCATTTTTGTCTTTGTCTGACATGCACACACACACATACTCCCACACGCGCTCTCTAAAAACCAAAGCTTATGCTTTTAGTCTCATTCTGTGTAATGATTGCCACCCACACTTCCACTTATTGTTTATAAATCACCAAGGGTGAGCATGAGCAATCTCCAGGACACAGATGTGACACAACAATGCCCTGAGAGCTACTGTGTCACTTCACATTGCTTCCTACAATTGCGACTCTGCAAGACTGTCCACTCAGGAGCAGCATTTCAGAAAGCAGACCCAGCGCTTCTCTCTCCATCCTGATGCAACAGAAAGGGGAAATCTAAAAGAAAGCTGCACTGAAACTGCATGGAAGATCATTCTAGATCTACACGGCTGCAACATCTGAATTGTTTGCAACTTTGAACAGTCATGGTGGGTAGGATTTGAAATGGTAACAATACAGACTGCAGTGCATACACCAAGGCTCAAGTCTGAGAAACGTTCTCCATAGCTTCTAGCAAACCAGAACAACAATTATATACACATCTTTAATAGGAGGTTGCATAAAAGGCAATGCTAATGTTCCTTTAAAAAAAATTAAACAAATGCAAAAGAAGATAATCAGTTGTAGGATAATATGCAGGGAATCGTGCAAGTATCAGTTATTAGCCTAACAGGCAGCCCAAAGCCTGTTGGAAACTCTCAGCTACTCCAGTTTCAGAAAAGGTAGAGTAGTCTCCCAGCTCATCTACATTTGCTTTTTTGGTGCAGGCTGATGCACCAAAATAGCACTGCTTAAGGATGAAGGGGCAAGGAATATGCCGTTGGTTGCAATCCAAAGGAGTTGGGTAGATTTCCCCGTCCTCCTGACTGCTGTACTCATCTATGTGGTTGTCTGTATCTACATGCATAGAACAAGGTGATGCTCAAAGTGGGAAAAGGGCAAATAGCCCAAACAGCCATCATAGGAAGGCAATGAGAAAAGGCATCCCACTGCAAAATTCCTCATTAGACCATCAAATTGGAAGTGAAGTTGGTAGTTTTTGCCTGTGCTAGAACACTGCTGATGCAGTGAATCCCTTAGATTAATTAAAAAAAAACATTTGCCTTTGTATGAAGTGCTGATCAAGAAGCTATTCACATCAATTGTTTCAATCAACACTTCACTCAAAGGCAAAGAAATGGAATAATATTTAAATCAGTTATCCAGCTCCTCTGCAGAGAACAGAAGAAGTGACTGTCGTAAAAAGTCTCTTCAGAATAAAGGAAAATGACAGCGGGAAGAGGCCTGGCAGCTCTGACAGCTACAAGGCATGACTTTGGTTCATTCCCAGTGATCACACAAGCTGGGAAAGGGCTAAATTGGAGTGCACCAACCTACACCAAAAAAAAAAAAACCCTAGAAGCTCTTGACAGGTGCTCAGCTAGGTACAAGTTGTGGTGCTCTAGGAACAAAATGATCTATTCTGCTAATTACGCTATGTGATCACCAGAAAAAGTGGGAACCAATTCAATGCCCCCCCTAAAAAAAAACCAAATTGAAGGAGAAATGCTTAGCTAAACAATCCCTGATTTTGAAATTCAAAGAAATATCCATAATCAAAACTAAGACTCAAATACCAAAGTTACAGGAAATACAGTGAAGAAAATATACCAGCAATATAAGTCAATTCACTCCAAATATAGATATATATTCTTACATAGCAGTCTTTAGAAGGTAGAGTGGGGGAGTACAAGGAACAATCCCAGTTCTCCCATTGCAGAATCACAGAAATGAGGCCAAAAGCAACCACATATCATCACTATTTTGGAACTTGTTTCCAGGAACCAATTAAGAACTTGCTAGGCCCCACAGACATAATGCAATGCTGAGACAATAAAAGCCATTACAAGCTGTGCACAAAATTAATACTATACATTTACTCCTACTAATGTAAAGGTAAAGATCCTTAGCCAAGATCACATTAGCCTAGGCAACTAAGAAGCACAGGTAATGACACGTTCTACTTTCACACTGAGAGGACGAAGCTGCTGCTTCTGACAGGCAGATGTAAAAGCATTATCCTCTGTAAAGCTTCCCTTTCAGCACTTGCCACTTTCCACCTCGAATCCAGAAATTCATTACGTTTTCCTGCCTGAGGTGGAAGAGCAAATGGATCCCCCGCCACACGTAGGTCAGGGTGCACAGTTCATCAAACCAAGGTCTTGGGAGACAAATCTCTTAAATGCTTCTTCACATTCCTGGCTGTATAAAGTACAATATCAACAAAATGTCCAGCAAATCATTTGCTGCTCTTTCATGGCCCCTCAAATCTGCTGTCTAAGGGAAGTGCATCTCTTTGCCCCACAGTCAGGTTTGGCCTTCCTCTTACATCTGCCCTTGGCACATCCGTGACCATGCTCTTGCTAAGAATATGCCCTTGACAGCAATGGCTACTAGTTTACATGAAACATAAGAGTTCTTTCAGCAAACAGATAAGTAGGTTCCCACCTCTCAACAGCTTAAGATGGTGCTGACAAGGGAAACTCCCAATTCACTGTCTGAAGAAAATGTGGGAAGGGGAGAGGAAGCCCCACTGACCAAGCTTAGGCCAGATTGAGCAAGCCAAGGAGCACACAAAGATAGTCTCTTGCCAGGAGTGCAGAGCCCAGCAAGGGTGACCAGACCACTAAAAGGTTTTGCTTACACTGGTTACACAGAAATGAGCAGTTCTTTTAGGAAAACACCTGCAAGATTTATTTATTTATTTATTTATTTATTTATTTATTATTTATTTATTTAGTGAAACTGAATATTTTTACCCCACCTTTCTCCTTGGCTTACAATAATGAGGTACGATATACAGCCCAGAAAATTTAAGACATATTCAAGTTAAGAACAGGGAATTCAGTGAGGCATCTTAGAACATTAAAAGGTAACATTAGAGCTACAAAGAGCATGCAAGAGAAAAATAAAAATCCATTATGAGGGGTGAAAAGCAACATAGAAATCACTAGTGTTCTTATGAAATCAGTCAATGCAAACATATATGGTAATCCATATAAAGTCACATAGTAGGTAGTCCCTCATTCAGGGAAAGCTTGCCTGAAGAGGAAAGTCTTTGCCTGCTTCCAGAAAGACAGCAGAGATGGGGCAGTCCTGACCTCCAGCAGGAAGGAGTTCCAAAGTCTGGAAGCAGCAACAGAGAAGGTCCTTTCATGTGTTCTTCTAAGGCACACCTGTGAAGGTGGCAGGATGGAGAGAAAGGCCTCTCCTGATGACCTTAGCACCTGAGCTGGTTCATACTACGAAATTCAATTTTTGAGGTAGCTTGGACCCAGGCCATTTTGTGCTTTGTAGGTTAAGGTCGGCACCTTGAATTGTGCCCGATAGCTGATTGGCAGCCAGTGGAGCTTCATTAGTAGGGGTGTAATGTGACCTCTGTAACCCGTCCCAGTCAGCAATCTGGCCACTGCATTCTGGACCTGTTGAAGTTTCCTGACACATTCCATTTGTAGCCCCATATAGAGCACATTACAGTAATCCAGCCAGGATGTCATTAGGGCATGTGTCACAATGGCTAGAGCAGGTTTCTCAAGAAATAGGCATAACTGGTGTACTAGTTTTAATTTTGCAAATGCACTCCTGGCCACAGCTGTGACCAGGGCATCTTGGCTCATGGATGAGTCGAGGAGCACCCCCAAGCTATGTACCTCTTTTTTTCAACTGGGAGTTACTCCCATCCAGTAACAGGTTGCATCCTTATCCCTTGATCTCCTTCCTCTGTCTTGTCTGAGTTTAGTTGTGCCTACCCACACACTATATAAATATCACTATGTTTGGAGAAATGGTTTTAAAGGCAAGACTGCACTGCCTCAGATAAGGGGGAATAAAACTCAAGCATGCAAGTTTATATTCTCAAAACAAATGTATAAATATAGGGAAAGGAAAGATCAGCTGATTTTAGTGAAAATATTGCTGGATAGCTCCGTGGGTTAGATTTCTGGCTGCAGAGCAGAGATTGTGAATTCCATTTTTCACTGTTCCTCCTCTAGAGGGGCGGAACTCGGTGACCCATAGCATCCCTTCCAGCTCTGCAGTTCTAAGATATTATTATATTAAAGTACAGATCTTCTCTGTCATTAGAAAAGCAGGCTTGCATACCACAATGCTCCTGCCTCCATTCCCAGTTTCTGGTTTCATTGGCCTCCTACAGGTAGAAACTGACAAATCTCAAGAAATAAAATGGCATTCTCATGTGGAGACCCTCCATGAAAAGTGGAATGCTTTCTCTTTGTACTTCTGGCTCTCCATATAGCGTAAACTCAGAAAACTGGACACTACGGTGGGAACTAGAGCTATCCCTTGTGCATCTGGCAAGTATGCAGACGTTGCTTGCAACATCTTTTCAAGCACATTGAAATATAAACAAGATGGGCTTTTCATTTCGGAAGTGGCCAGCTTTCTAAATCAACCGCGGGAAACCAGCTGAGGAACCAGAGGAATTAAATCAATCAGTGCCTTACGTCATGCTGGGCTCACGCGGGGTTAAACTCCAACAAGGAAGAAGCCTCGGACATGTTGTAGTTCCTTCTCCCTGGTGCTGGCCAATCAGACAGGGAGGCGGGATGATGCATTTCCCTGCACAGCTCCTGATTGTCCAGGAGCTGATTTCATTCCTCTGGTTCTGAATGTCAGCTGGGCTCCCACGGTTCTTTTTGGAAGCTGACCACTTCCGAAATGACAAGCCCATCTCTAAATCAACTAGTGAATTTGAAATTTATTTATTTCACATATTTAGCAGCACCGAGTATCATAGCAGCCTTTCTGATTCAAAGACCGAGAAAACTAGTATGTTTGTAAAGCCCTCAGGTCCCTCATTTTTCCCAATCTAAAATTCAGAGCAATAGTATTTATGAGAAAGAGAGGGAAAATATGTTCCAACTGAGAGCTTGGCCATGCAACCTTTGGAACCCCAGCTCCCAGAATCCTCCAGCCAGGCCACTTGTATTCTAAAAGTTGAGGTGATCCAATGAGTTAACTGTTGAAAGCTGTACTCCAACTAATCTAACAAGTCCTGCTATTATCATTAAGAAGTGAGGAGCAGGAGTTGAAGGATGACAACAGTAGCTGTTGGGGGTGGGACTCACTCCTATCATAGCTTCCTAATTTTAAGATTTTATTTTCTCTTTCTACGTCTGGCTCTCCATATAAACAAAACTCAGAGAACTGGACCCTAAGGTGGGAACTAGAGCTCTCCCTTGTACCTCTGGCAAGTATTCAGAGGTTGCAACACCTTTTCAAGCAACCACCTTGAAATGTAAACAAGATGAGCTTTTCATCTTTCTGGATCTTTCTGGAACATTTAGTCCTCTGCAACAGCCATCCCGTCTACACTTTTCACACTGACAGATGATTCTGTTTTCAGTATTATGAACAGAGCCTGGAAGTTCAAAAGGTGCTGAATGTTTTCCCTCAATAATAAGCCAGAATGTTCTGCCTTGTCATTTTTGTTCTCTCCCTTTAATCACCTGTCATAAGACGCCATTACAGCCCATCAAGGCAGACCTCATGCTGATGCTTCCCTGGCCACTAGTTGGGGATCAAGCCTGTTCTCCACCATTCCACATACCCATTAAGGCAACAGATTGGATTTTTCCTATAAGAACGTTGCAATAACTGAACCAAGCTGAAAGTCAGCACCCAAGAGAGACTATGTATAATCAGATTGTGCTGCAGCCTGCAAGGCTTTGAGAAATGAAAAGCCAGGTACTGTTCTTTTCCTGCTAGAAACCAGGACAGGCTGCCATGGCTCTGGGACATGTGATACTCAAGTGAAGCATGAAAACACCCAGAGACACATAAGACCATGGAGAAGGAAGCTTCAATTGACCCTACCCCCACCCCAAAATAAAAAACATTTTGGTCAACCATTCAGAAAAGGAATACCAAAAAAGTACCACTGCTAAACATTCTCTTAGTAAAAACATGCCCACGTTCCATCAGGATAGAAGAAGGTAGACATAGGGCGCTTTTACACGACCACTAAAGCCCGAGGCATAGGGCTCCCAGATGCGGAGCTTTAAATTGTTTTCCTACCAGCTGTGCACTTTTAAAAAAAATTAAGTACGACCACACCCACCTATGCGCCCCAGCACATTTTAAAAGTACCTGGTCTCCGGAGGCAAAAAAAAATTCTGATGCAGATTGTAAAGCAGTGAGTGCCGGGCTCTCCTCCCTTCTGTTTGGTTTTTTTGCCCCCCGCCCCTTTAAGAGACTGGAATGCTTCCGGGGCTGCTCCTGACCAGCAGATGGCGAGCCTGCTTTTTTTCCTCCCTTTTTTTCTCCGTCCCTTCACCTCAGACATGGGGCAATGGTGTGCGGAGGGGTGGGAACACAGCAAGAGGAGCAAACACCCCCCCCCCGATCTCTGGTCCGAATTTAAGTTGTCAGTGGAGCTTAGGGGTCATGTAAAAGCGCCCATAGGTTGATTATGTCTGGGGGGGGGGGCTGGGGAGATCTTGTTCTACTTGAGAGAAAAAGGAAAAAATAAGCTCACAATCATACTGGTGCTCATATTGCACAACTTGTCATGCCTAATTGCCACTAAGTGACATGGTGCTAGAACACATGCTGGTCATATGCCTTATCCCGCACCTAAATGTACACCTGAGATGCACCCTGGCAGCTTGTCAGTTCACCAGATCATGGCCAATTATGCATACCTCACATAGACACCAGTAGGATTCTACCCATTTTGAACACAATTTTTAATTTAACTGTATCACAACCCACCTTGCCCCATTCCTCACTAAGCCATTTCCTATAAGCTAGAGGAAGGGTTTTCTGCATGTTTTGAAGAATTACAACAGACAGAAAAGAACTGGGAATTCCCCTTTCATAAGCACTATTTGCACTGCACAGGATGCAACTCTAGACATACAGAAAGGGTTTTCGTTATACTTCATGTACATTTCCAAAACAGCAATATTGCACAAGTCAGAGCTACTAGTACTGTAGGTGGGTAGATTAATTTTTTTTCTACTTGCAATTTTGCAGCAATTTGTGTTTGTGACAAAAAAAAAATAATGTAAGACTAGAGACTCCAAGAAAGCAAACAACCTGAGCCCAGTCAGATCTGGCAGAAATTGAGTATATCCATCTTCCACTTCATTGCCCTGAAACAATAGGGCAAATGTCAAAACTTTTGACATTTTGGAATTTTTACTTTTCAGATTCTACTGACAACCATTGTCTTAGAAATCATTAATATTCATCTCGGGTTGCGTACTACATGTGATCTTTGCTGGTGCTTGATGGAATTTTGTGATGTTACTGAGGTCCCACACTGACCTTTTCATTATGCTGCACTTCCTCAACAGTCTTCTCATTTCCCTTCCGAATATTTAAGGGAATAACAAGGACACTCAAATGTATTTGCAGAATTCTGAAAGGGTTAGACGCGAAAGCAACAAAACTTTTTTTATTTTTCTTTTCTTTTCTGAGTTAATTTTCACAAGTCTCCACACCCATATCTGAGTCAGTTCTTATTTTGTTTATGAACTGGTACCTAGAAATACTCTGCATGTGGTTTTCTACCTGTTATCCTGAGAACTATTTGCTTAAGCTAAGAATCAGAATATTGTTGGTGAAAGCTGTTTTCTGAATCTGCCTATGAGACTTGATACAAATTACTTGGATATAAAAAGAGCTGAGAATGTTTTTTTTTTTTTCAAATACTTTCACATGCTTTTGTTTTTGATTGTTGGAGACATCCACACCCACCCAGTTAGATTACCATTATACATCTTACCCAAAGTGACAAGGGAGGTTCACTTTGAAGTGGTCACTGAATAAAAATATAGGCATCCCCACCTCCCAGTCTCTGTAAGGTGATACATTCCACAATCTATTGCAGAAGCCTGATACTGTGGAAAGTAATGGACCCTACATACAATAGGAGGGACAACAGCTTTGAAGGGGTGAGACAAAGGCAAGTTGTATGTAGAGCTGTGGTAAACCACAGAAACCATGGATACTGACTCAGCAGATCCAGGGGGGAGGAGAATGAGGCTCCACACAGCCTAAGATTTTGTGTGGTTATGCATTTGGAAACAGCAGTGACTCTGAAAGGTCTCAAAGATGGGAAACCTTTAAAAGTCACAAGTTGAACAGCTTGGCTCGCTGCGGATCCGAAGAGGAAAATGAGCCGAACTACATAAATTCTTTCTGCACCTATAATAATGTCTTACTTCTTCTGAATGATACTGTTTTCTGCCAAACTATAGAACAGATGTTGGATTTGGACTGGGAAACCAGGTTTCAAATTCCCCTAACCATCAATCACTAGGTAACAGTGGACTCTTTGGAAGCTGGTCAATCTTGCATGGCCATTTTGATGGTAAAATACAAATGCCACTCCAAAGTCCTTATCAACATTTGAAAAAGAATCCTTGTATTTAGAATCCTCCAGTCAGTACCAATCTGGCTGAGGGAAATGCAGTCTTTAAAAGCTGTATTTTCAAGATTTGGTCTTTGGACACAGGATGACAATTTTTATCCCCTCCATGAGGGGATACAGAGGGAAGCGCTGTTGCAACTACAAGTGTGCTGAGTGCCTTTTGTAACAATTTCATTTTAGATATATTATATAAGCATTACCTTAGAGATCAAATTTCACTGCTGAACATCCAAAACTGCCATAACCATCCCACCCCAGTATTCACTTTTCCTTTTTCATCCTTTAATGCATGCTAACAACAATCTATTGTTCTTTAAGAAGCCCCAATTTTCAAGACAAAAATTAACTACTCTAATGAGCACAGGAGATATAAAGATCAAAGAGATGGGGGGGGGACACCTCACACTAATGACTTTGCTTTTATATAGCACATTTCATCCTAAAATTAATAACTAGGATATGTCAGGAGTTAGTCAAGCAAGTGGGGGAAAAGATAAATGAGATTTTAAATGCATGGCCTGCAAAGGAGAGGTTTACTAACCACTGTGCTTTAAATGCCTCTATTTTGAATATCGCAATACTTGTTGTTCTCATTCTTCTTAATGTAGCAGCACTGAGGTCCCAGTTTTGAGATGCGAGTATAAAATCTCTGAAAGGCTGATTCATAGTATTCCCCTGCCCCTCCGCAAACAGAGACAGGTGAGTAACCTTTTGCCCTCACAGGGCTTCTGTGTTGTGTTACAGAACTGAACAGGCAGATCCAGTTCATCACTAAGGATCTACACGTACTAGAGAGGACCCTAAGAGCACAATTATAAGATACCTTCTTCTCCCTCCTCTTACACCCTTCAGCAATGAGAAGAACAAGTATTCCTCAAGCTCTCTCTTTTATTTGTCAAACTTCTGGGGGGGGGGGTCTTTCCACCAGTCTCTTCCAAAACAAAGATACAACATGTGTTTGGCTTTATTGTTGATACTGTCAAGTTAATTGGCCTCTCAGAATATTTCCGTCCTAGCTCCGTGCCAAAATGCCACACCGACAGACCATGGACAAACAAAACCATCTGCACCGCACGCAGCTTCTCTCACAGGGTTTAATTATTCCACACCAGGCAGGCAGGCCCAACACGGTTATGTTCACTAATTTGTCAGCTCAAAGTACAATTTTAAAAGGAGATGCCCACATACCAGTTTCCCTCGAGATCTGTGTGAACGCTTCAACGCCGCTTTCCCCATAGTTCCCCTCTGAAGCCAACGTCGACACATAGTTCCATCCAAGTGCTGTTACGATGTCAACCATGGCTTGGGCTTGGTAGGAATCAGGTGGGACCACACGAGAGAAGAAATCGTACCTGGTGTTATCACTTAACTCTGGAGCTGTAGATGCATAGCTGATTTGAGGTATCTGAGGGGGGAAAGAGCACAAAAATGAGTTTCATCTTGAAGTTTAACTTATAAACAAGAGGGAAATAAAGCCAAAAAAAGTGTTCTGCATATATGCTGCCCCATACCACTTCAAGTAATCTCTGGGCAGTTTACAGTGTTATTTTTAATTACAGTATGCAGGCTACACATTGCCCCCCTCCCCCAGCAAACCGGGTACTCATTTTACCAACCTTGGAACGATGGAAGGCTGAGTCAACCATGAGCCTGCTACCTGGGATTGAACCCCAGGTCGTGAGCACAGTTTTAGCTGCAATACAGG
>JAHTLZ010003526.1:58006440-58038723 GCA_023846285.1 Phrynocephalus versicolor
CTACTGTGAAAAATCTGGATTGGAAGTTTATAAATTTCCGCGTGTTTTTGTTGTGCTTGTGTGTTTTTGGACCACGATTTCAAAAACAATATTGCGTTCGCCGCCCCATTTTGGATCCCCCGCCTGCACCGCATGGCATGGCAACTCGAGTCCGGCTGCCCAGGATGGGGGGGAGGCGGGACCCCCCCTCCAGACCAGAAACCCCCCCTCCGGTAGGTGCCCTGCGCCCTTAGTCAAGCAGGCATTTTTCCGCCTGCTTTTTGGCCCGGGAATGGGTGGGGGGAGAGTTTAAAAGTTTTTTCCTGTGCCGTCCGTGCCGCTTGAGCCGGCGGCGAGACTCGTGCCGTGCGGCTTGTTGCTGCTGCGAGCCTGTGGCGAGTCCCACCAGAGCAGCCCAGGAGGAGGGAGGAGGGGGGGAGGCCGGGGACCTCCAGAAACCACCCCTCTGGTAGGTGCCCTGAGGCATGGCAGGCATATTTCCGCCTGCTTTTTGGCCGGGAACCGGGTTTTTTAACTTTTAAAAACTTTTTTTCTGTGCCGCGTGGCATCGCGCGATCGCGTGATGCAAGTAACAAGCACAACAAATCAGACCAAAAGTGTTCGTTTGTCGGTTCGAGCTCGAAGTCTGGCGGAGTAATTCCCGTTACCGTTTCCGTAGAGTAACGGAACCGAGTAACGGAAACGGAATCGGGAATACCGCTAAGTCGTGCCCATCTCTAATCTCCATCCATCCTGGTGGACTGCTTGGGAAGCCGCAGTCCATGTTTACAGGGCTGAACACTTGAAGGATGTTATTGACATGATAGAGCTGCCTGGGATTGGGCCTTGGCTCACTTGTTATGTCGGGTTACAGCTTACTGAATCATACCATATTAGTGAATCACTGAACAATGAATTATCCATTAATTTATGCCTTCTCAGCTTAAAAACTCCAAATGGCAGACTGTAAGTTACATGAAAGATAAAAACAGCCACCACTGCCATGGGGCAGGGCAACACATTTGTAAGCAGTACTATATTATTTATCACATGAAGACCATCAGCTAAATCAAACACACGATCCACCCAACTAGCAATGAGAAACCACTGAACATTTCCAATTTCCTTGGAAAATTCCGGTTTTGATACAGAAAGAAATTACATGATCTGATTTTGATTCATATGAAAGTAGGTTTGAGATTCTACTGCGTGCCATCAAGAAACGTGAGGTGAGGACAGGTCCAGCAAGAAATCGTTACAGGAACATTATGACTTTTTATCAAAATTCATGAGAACACTTGGCTGGCAGAAAAGCTATTGCAATTTAAGAGCACCATTATCTGAGGATCAAGAATGTATACATTAGGTTTAAGACACTATCTTTTTTAACAATCCCTCAACTGAATTTTCATATTTATGAAATGCAATGCATCAGCTCCTTTGCCCTATCAATTCAGTAACATATATGTGTTTTTAAATGTTTATTAAATTATGTACATATGCACACTACAAACCTCAGTGGTCTACCCAGCTATACTAGATACTATTGTGTTTTTAAATGATTTTTTTAAAATGTTCCTCCAAAAAGGAGGCAAAACTTCAGAAATACTAATATATATCTAAAGTATTAATTATATATTTAGTTAATGATCATCCAGGTTTTACATTTTCTGCAGAATCCCTTTTACCTCTGCTGTTCGATGATGATAATGACGACAACGACAACAAGCCTGTACTTAATACTTGGGTTTTCCAATCCACTCACCACTGTCCTCCTTGACTCAATTAATAACTGTGAAATACTATCACATTTATTTTAGTTAGGTACAGGCCAGTGTTGCTCATGGCAACAAAAACCTGTAAAAATTTATGGGACAAAAGGCCTATGATATAATTTTTATACTCAATTTTCTTTCTTGTCAGAATGTTGTAGCAATTTACAGCCAATGTTCTTTGGAAACTTCCAAGGTATTTTTTTTCTGCTCTTGTGGTACAAGATAACATCTTAAAAGCTCTTAAAGATTTTGGCTTGCATGATTTGAAACATGTTGAATAACACTCATGGGGAACTGGTCAATCTTCACATCATATTAAAGGAGCACCAGAGCAATAACATTCTGTCACCAGAAAGAGCTTTTAAAAATACACACAGGAGGGACAGATTTTTTGTTTTTTGTTTTGTGGCTGGAGATGGTCTAACTTAGCGCTGGAATAGATTTGATGCTTTAATCCTGTCTTAGTCTCTCAGCATTCCACCAATCATTTTGGGGAAATTGGTAATTTAAAAAGAAGTCAAAATGTGCCATCTCACATTTTGTGCAATCAATACACATCCGACTTCTGGTGGACCAAGGTTGTGAGATATTTGTTAGCTCAGGAGATGTGGGTTTGAATCCCCATGGAAAGTCACAGGGCAAACTACTTCTTAAATATCTTACTTACTTTGAAACCCCTACAGGTTTGTCATAAATTGATTCTGACCTCATGGCACATAACATATTTCAGGTCATGAAGTTACTGCCAAAATTAAGTTTTCATGATGGTGAGAAAATGAAGGGTTTGGAAGGTGAACTGTCCCTTCAGTTATAGGGGCCAAAAGAAAAGATACTAGAGAATCAGATGATTAGTTTGAAACTAGAAAAAGACAAGAGCCATGGAAAAGAGGAACAGATGATTTCAGCAGGAAACCAGAGGGAATAGGAAGATCTACTGAGAAAGAAGGAGGAAGAGAAGCTTTTTGAAGTAGGAAAAGAAGATCCTTAGTAGGTAACATTCAAACTACCTGGAGAGTGGTGGAACAAGAAAGCCTGGAAAATGCTATATTGGAGTAAGGCAGATGAGAGAGAAAAGCATAAGAAGGAACATGCCCCATGTTTAAAAAAAGAGAGAGAAAGGATTAATAGAGAAAATAGGAAATGCGTCATTTCCCATTGGACCAGTCACTGGAGGAGATCCTTTGTACCAACCACTGCAAACCCTTAGGAGAAGCCTTTGGAGGAAGATACTGGGTAAAAGCACTGCCACTGACTATAAGCCAGAGTTTGACACCTGCAATTTTTTGGGACTGCCTGTTACTACGCATGGTTTAGTGGTTTGTTCCTATTTGCGGTTTGTCTACAGTGATGAATCACAAGCCACAAATTTTACCCCCCCCTTACAAAGCACAAATTGGTTTGTCAGTTCATGGGGGCATTTAAAAAAAAATCGCCATAAGCTACAGAAAGACTTGTTGACGTTGTTTCTAAGGTTGAAGTTGATGGGCTAGATGAGAGAGATACCAGGTTACTAGAATCTCCATAGAAGTTTAATAAACCTGTTAAATCAGAATAAATATATAGCTTTGATATTTTGGGAAAGGGACGTGGGCCAATAGACAGAGGGGTGGCTGTCAGGGTTTCATTAAGATTGTTAAGATTGTTAAGGAGTGATTTTACTATGGACTTCCCTTCAGTGAGTTGCGTTTCCATGCCTGAGTGAGGATTTGAACCCATGTCATCAGCGTCCTAGTTCATCACTATATTTACTTAACCAACATGGCTCTCACACTGCCATCTACTGTTCAAAAAAGAGACATCATTTTACCACCGAAAAGCAGCCATGTTTTAATGTTCTCTGTCATACATTTCTGTTACCAGGCCTTAGGGGTGTATAGCAAAGTGCAGTACTGTATAGAAATATTACTCTGCTGCTGAATTGTTGTCTTATGTATTTATCACAAATTATTAATGGCCCAAGGGGTCCCAGATATTTATCACTTCTTTTTATACAAGAGCATGTTCTTTGTACATACAAGAGCTTATCTGGAATTAAATGACTCCTAAGGGCGCTGAAACTGAAAACCTGCTGGAGGAGAGCTAAGGTCACCATTTCCAGCTATTAGTCATATCTTTAAATTGCCATCTTCATCTGTTCATGTCATATAGAATTTTGTAAGTGGAAAGATGTTAACGATAGTCAGTATAGATGCATAATTATCAGAGTAAGCTTTATACTTTATTCCTTTCATCTCACTCATGTTATGATTGTAATGACTGGTGCATTAGTTTTTAGTTTAAAAATTATCCTGATATTAACGCTTTGGAAAAGCTGAAGGAATTCTTAGTTCCTGAAGTTATAGCCATAATATTTGCACTAGGTCCCTTGATGCCAAAATCAACAGATTCTTCATCTTCATCATTATCACCTCTAGCATCATCCCTCAAGTATCATCAAGTAACATGTAATAAAGTCTGTACATAAATAAGATACTTTAATAGCCATCAATGTTGTAGCAGTCTCCCTAAGGATAAAATATAGATTGGGATCTAGTGGTAGTATGAGCTGTTCAACCATGGAAAGGATTAGTGTATAAGGAATAGTGCATACTTTCCTTCCATGAAAGTTTTTTTTAATAAAGGCTAGATGGCAATCTCTCGTGAAGGCTGTATCTACTGTGTATGAAAAAGTATGCTGCTTTCTCTTACATCATCATGTTTGGCTCAATGGAGGGTACAGGACTGATTGACATGTAGTATTGCTTATCTATGGCAGTCAGATAGCCAGCACGCTTAGGCAACAGCCAAAGGCTCGGTACCTTGGTGGAACCTACCAGTAATCTTGTCCCAGGAATTCTGTCCTACAACCCAGGTTCCTGACTAGGTGCTATAAACAGCAAGCAGCTGAGCCAAGCTGCCAAAATAACTCTGGGCAGATGTTTGAATCTGTTGGAATTTTATTTACAACCATGCATGCTGCCTGTATTTTGTGTTACTAGGAGGGACTCTTTCTCGGCTGGGGTGATTGTCTATTTATCCAGAATTAATTAATCATTGCTTCCAGCTTCTGAAATTCAGACAGAGCCCCAGCTATCAGCTAAGTGTGCTACCTTTCTATTTTATTCACTATTGGCCTATTCAGTTGGTTGCTAGTATGTGCACAGTAAAGAAAGCAGTATACAGAAGTCTTCAGTTTTGAGCGACTATAAAGTAAAAGCAAATAAACATTTGCTTTTACATATGCTAACCCAGACCTTCACTGCTGCTGTCTTGCCAGAATTGTAACTAGCCATATCAGCATCTGGGGCATGCAGTATCATCTCACTCTGCCCGGAGGAAAGGGCATGATCCTCCTCCCCAGTTATGATGAAGAAGAAGAAATGTGGCATCTTCCAGAAAGAAAGAGAATGTTTGGGTCTTTAAAAAAGAAGAAAGAAAGAAAGTGTATAGGTCTGGGATCTATTGCTGTCCCTCTTCCCCCACCCCCACAACACTTAGTAGATTAAATTCTAGTCTTGGGTGACCTGGGGCAAACCCCAGCTTGTTTCACCCTTTTTACAATCCTGAGCTTGCCCTGTCTGCCTGGGAAATGAATAGGAGAGAGGGCTGCAAGAATTCACTGTGCCAAGTATCTTGAACAATGGTTATTGTTGTTCAAATGGGCAGATTTTAAGCAATAGGCAGTTTTTAAATCTTGTGGTATGTCCACTACAGACACTGTATATTGGCTGTAAGTTATTCTCCTTATTTCTTCTCCTTCCAAACCACAAACAAAATATTTACATTTAAAATGCATTGTTTTGGGTGCTTCTTCCCCCTGAAACATTTTAACATAAATATTTTGTCAAATGCAATTGCATTGTCAAATACTTTATTGCATTGTCAAATGCAATGAAGTGCGGAGATAAAAATATTAAACTAATGAAATTTAACTGAGAACTGTTTGAATGACATTTCCAGCATTCAAATTGTTCAGAGTTAAGAGGAAGAGAAGACGGCTCTCCAGTGACCCTTCTCTTGAATTTCAAACACATTTAATTTGTCACCAATAGAGGGTACAACAATTCATTTTCCCAAAGGTAATGCCTGTCATGTATTGATACCGGACCAGTTATAATTTTAGAAAACTCTACAAAGAACATTTGTACATAATTACCACGGGATCCAAAGCAAGGCTGAGGAACTTTCATTCAACTGAAAAGCTAGATTTAATTTTAGAGAAGTTTCTGGGCTCTTGATTCTAGTAAGAGGATAGCCAAAGGTGGAGCAAATTTCTTTCAGCACAAGGCTCTTGGTGCCAGTAACCAAATCTTAGGAAAGACTCAAATCTTAAAACCATCGCATCTGCCACAAAGGAAATTGAAGCTATTGATCATCATACACATCAATTGCAGTGGGATTTTCATCACATAGGAAACCAGGAGTGTGTACATTTCTTTTGAAAAGAAATCTAAAATTCCAAGCCCAAGATGACAATGGAATGTGGTTATGTTTGCCAGCCTGTTGTTATTATGACCCTCATTCTTTTTTCTACCAGAAGAAAACTCCATGTGTTGGAGTTCTACGATTGGCTGCCTAGCCATCTCAAGTCAACTTTAGGAACATGGGGTAAAAATACTTTAAAATGAATAAATAAATAAATAAATATTTTTGAACCAGGCATTAAGTTGAAATGTATCCCTGTGTTCATTCTCCATCACATAAACCAAGCAACCATTCCACCCACAGCTAGGCCTACCAATGCCGTTAGCAAAGTCTGGTGTGTTTTTTAAAGGAAGTCTTTGGGACAAGAAAACATTAACTCCAATTGATTTTCTGTAATGGAAAAAATAAATAAAACTGACCAAGGCAATGATGTTCAAAATTAACCACTGAAGTGAGGGGGGGGGCAGTGGGAGCAACTGCAACCAGAGATGAGGCAGACAAACATTTCTTGCAAAGCTGTCATCAGGTAGCAGTTTAGTGTTATGTGAAGCGGTTTGTAATCTAGTTTACAAACTTCTGCAAATGAATTCACCAGAATCATCAAAAAATGGAACCCAGTAGTAGCGTATTTTGCCTTTTATGTGGAATGCTATGGGAAAGGTCAGGGTGGTGTGAAGTCTCCCACTGCGTGAAGCAGGTAGCAAAATTTATTTATATAAAATATTTTTACCCTACCCTTTTCCTTACAAAGGCCCCAAGGCAGCTTACCCCATTAAAAGACAATGTTTTAAGGCTAAAACCAGTAAGTATGCTAATACAATGGTGCCTCAACTTACGAATTTAATCTGTTCTGAATGCATGCTCTTAAATAAAACTACTCTTAAGTCGGGGTACCTATCTAAAACTTGAAAAAATAAGTTACAAAATCTAAAAAATGAAAAAGTTATTTGTAAGTTGAGCAGACCATATCTAAAATTTGTAAGGTAGCAATTAAAATGCCAATAGTTTTCCACTCTTAAGTCGAATTGCTCTTAAGTCGAGCTGCTCCTAAGTCAGGGTACTACTGTATTTTAAAAGAATCAAATAATACAGTGTTAAAAATGGTTTTTAAGAAATCAGTACCAAGGCCACATATGAAGCAACAGGGGCACAACACCAACAGCCAGTCAAATACCCA
The DNA here is from genome assembly GCA_023846285.1 of Phrynocephalus versicolor. NCBI lineage: Eukaryota > Metazoa > Chordata > Lepidosauria > Squamata > Agamidae > Phrynocephalus > Phrynocephalus versicolor. The sequence goes on from JAHTLZ010003526.1 coordinate 58,013,776, forward strand.
AATATTCATGCTGCACCATATCCCCTTTGCAGACGGAGCCATGAGGGCGTCAGAAGCTATCGTGGCAAGAGCCCCTGCAGGCTACCAGAGGAAAACTTGGCTGTACCTATCCTGTTGCACATTCCCATCACAAATCAAAATGGACAAATGACCTGCTCCAAAAGTGGGCAAAACGGCCCCTGTGCCAGAGGCAGCAAGAGAAGTCAGGTCTAACTGTGTGACTCTCGTTTCTACCTATCCTCCCCCACAGCACCTCCACTGGTTCTCTGAGCCCCTCTCCCTCAGAGTGTCTTCCTCTTTTCCTCCTCCTCTTCTCTCTCCCTTCTCCACACATCTTACCCTCCCCTTCTTTCTTCCCACCAGAACAGCCATGGTTTTCCTCCCTTCCCTCAGCACCTCTGCCTCTTTTTTCTCTTCTTCCTCAGTCCCTCCATTCCTTCCCCCTCCCTCGCTTCCCCTTCATCTCTGTTGCTCCTTCTCACATTCACTTTTTTCTAAACCTCTCCCTGGAGAGCAGCACAAATGAACTGTTTTCCACAGAGCAAGCTATTTTCTAATTGGCAGGCTCTGCAGAGCTCTTAAAGGCAGGCACTTTTGTGTAGGCTGTCCAGGGACCGTCACCTATACCACAGGCAGTTTTCCCAAGACAAAATAGGCTATGAAAAATGCCTCACTCTGAGAGGTCTTCTGAGCCAGGCAATCAAAAAATAGCCACCTGTTTCCAAAGTTTTGGACATCCAAAGGCAAATTCAGCACCCTTGGTTGCATAAGATGTCTGCCACACTTTGGGTAATGGCATTCGGAGCATCTGCTCATTTCTGTATCTTGCAATGGCATACATTGGACTAGATCAGGCATGTCCAAAGTCCGGCCCGGGGGCCAAATGTGGCCCGATTAAAAATTCTGAGTGGCCCTCAGCCTTTTCTCCCTGCCGGCTCAGCCTGTCAGTCATCCCCACTGGCCGGCCCTTCCCTGTGCTGGTTAGAGATGTCAGCTTGCCGTTTAATGGTTTGTCTGTCGTCCCTGACTCCGCCCGTCCCTTCAGCCACCCACCCTGCCTACCCACTCCTGGCTCCATTGCTGCACTGTCTTCCCCACCTCCTTGTAAGGGAAGGCAGCATATATAAGCAGTGGTGCGTCTTGGGTGTGCGTGGGCCGATTCCTGGGCCGTGCAACACCCACTGGGCTCTTGGGCACCTTGAAATCTCTGATTGCACCAAACTGTCCATTTTCACCACCAAAAACTCTGCAATATTGTTGCGCAATGCAATATAGTGGGTAAGCATGCATCTGGTTTCCCAGCAGAGATGCATCCCAACAAGTTGCTGGGAACCAAGCTGTGTAACAAAACAAAGTGAGCCCATCTCATGCATTGTGCTTCACAGCAAAAGTGTCAGGATTTGGGCAGTAACAGAAATTTTGCCAGTGGAGACCAACAGGAGCCACACAAATAGCCAGGGAAGGTTACATACTGCCTGGAAGCCATGTGTTGTTTACCCTTACTATACTGAAGAGGACATTACTATTTTCAGATGCATTATGGACTTTTAATATTTTGTGCACTGAAACCTAATTTTAGTACACTGTGTATCACAGTGGAAGTCTAGGAAGATGAGAACACACTGGAGGATGGCTTGAGCTGTCAGCAGAATTTGCCTGTGCAAGAATGCTTACTGATAAATGTTTAACCGTTGCTTTCACTCTGCAAGGGAGCGGCACTCCAGTACTTCCATCACTTTAAATCCACCTCTTTGCCTCCTTCAAAAACCCAACTACATCAAACATTTGTACATTAAGTAAACCACCATCTGTAAGCAACTCTGATCTAAATATTTTAAACTGAAAGCAAGGTCCATCTTCTCCAGTAAAAGACAGATGCACTGAAGATCAAATGAATGATATTCATGGGCAGAGCAAAGAAAATAAGGTAGAATGTAGAGTCTGCAAAGAGCTTTCGGACTCTTCGTTTCTAGTTTTAGAGTTCTCCCAATCAGCAGATCAAAAGATGACCAGACAGCCTAAGGGATTTCTTAAACCATTAAAATTCCTTTTCTACTTATTGTGGAGGACTCAGATTTTATTATGCTACATGCTGTTCTTCGGCTCAGAATTTCATGGGGCCAATGGGTGTTTTCTAAGGTTTTGAGATATACCTAACTACACTGCTTAAGAGCTATAAGGTTTCTATTTAACGGGACATCTTGACAATCTCCTTTAAGTATGTTTCTAATGCAGGAGCTTCAACGAGTGCTGAGATTTTGGAATGAAATCTGGTACATAAGTCCAGGGAACTATTCGACATTCCCAGTGGCAATATCAGCACAAATCTTGCACCATTTCAAAACTGTCCATCTGATACCAGTTTATGTTAGTTTCATTTACTGCCCCACTCATCTTCAGCACTTGGTATCTAAAGAGTGAAATCCCCTTCAATTGTTTTGTTGGTGCAACATGCATTTGCATGATCAGAACAGTAACTACATTTTGTACAAGGAAGTACAGTATCTAGTATCAAGAGCACTTGTTGCATTGAACTAGTGGTTCCAGCAAGGCATTTTGGGGAAAGGTAAATGACCAAGTAACCTGGCAACAAGCCATTAAGGAGTTAAAATATCAAAGCCAGCACTTCAAAATCAACCAGCATCCAATGAAACGATGGAGCCAGATGTTCTCAATAACTGGCTCTAGTCAACAGCATTGTAGACCAGATTAATCACCATATGCAGACCCTTGCAGAACACATCAACAGCCATTCTTAAAAGGCATGTGCTACCATATGGCCATATCTGTAAATATGTATGGCAAGTGAGCCTAACAGCTGGCCTACTTCCTCACCTAAAAGGAAGATGAAAAATACATACCAGATTGCAGTGCAGTCAATGCCCTGGAAGCTGAGAACTAGCATGACACTGAATGTGCATGTCTGAGAGGCTATTCTACATGTTCAGTTGAAACTGTTGGTTGATGGGCCAACAGTGTTTACAACTCCCCTCAACTACTCTGTGTATAACTGTGAAGGGATTTCAGAAGACAGTCTTAGCAGCAGCAACATTCTGAGACAACCATCATTTCTCATTTCTTCCTTGATAAATTTCACATTTTCTCTAATCCATCAGTGAATTAGTACTGAAAAGTATTCAGTTTTAGATCTAAAGGACAGCCATGGCCTTGCACGTTTCATGAAAACAAACCAAAGGAAATGCAATGTATTTTTTAAAACAAAAAAAACCAAACGTAACATCCTAAGTATTCAGATAAGAACATAAGAATATAAGAAGAGCCATGCTGAATCAGGTCAAAGGCCCATCTAGTCCAGCTTCCTGTATCTCACAGTGGCCCTACCAGATGCGTCTCAGAGCACATGAGACTAGATATCTGCCTCCTGATACCACTCCCCTGCATCTGGCCCTTGTTTTAAGCCTGAAGATTACACACCTCTATCATGGTTTGTAACCTGTGATTAACTTTTTCCTCCAGGAATCTGTCCACGTTCAAGATGACTTCATTGGCAACAGAACCAGGACACTGGAGAAGGAAGATGTGACTCTCTAAGATCTATATATTTCATTGCTTTGTTATGCTCAGATGCCTCCACAAGACCTTCACAATATCTCTGAAAGATGCTGGCAAAATACAACCTTGCATATTTCTCTTACACCGATGTCAGTGTGGCACATGCCCTTTACCAACAAATACATTAAGTACAGTGCTTTCCTTACACTCAGAGTACTTCAGATCACCCCTTCCTGCCTGTTGTTCCCTTTGTTAGCTACCTTTTCTCTCGCCTCCATCTTCTGCTTTCCAAGCAGAACAGTTGTATAGACATGCAGCACCATACTATATAAATGTGGGAAGGGGGATTCAAGTACACAACGTAACAGTCTCTATTTCCTTTAGGAAAGACACAACTGGACTGATCATGTTTCCTTTTCCAAGAGGTGAGACCAGGCAAATCTCTCTATACTTTTCTCTGCACCTAAAAAGGAATGATTATATCCAAAATCCTTCAAACAAAAGGTAAGTCAAGGTAAGAATGTGTAATTCACTCATAGACACCCCTGGAGTGTTTTTTTTTCAGCTGTAACCTGGAGGTGACTTAAAATGACCCCTGCCCATCACAACATCCAGTTACCCCTGCCTGCTTCAGGAGAGATGGGTCTATTGTACGTCTTCCTGAGCATGTCGAGCTAACTTGTCATTTCCCCCATACTGCCAGTTTCTGAGATTCCACACTGAAGAGTCAGCTGGGTTTGCAAAAAGGTGGCTCAGAAAAATCATGTATGATAAGAGTTCGGCACCACTTCTTACCTTACTTAATCACTTTCAGTGAGAACAGAATAAATGCCAAGGGCTTAAAAATCCAATTCAAAATATCCTTCAACAATAGACTACTGTACCTGCTATTCTACACCTAGAAAGGAGAAGGAGCAGAGTGGATCCGTCTCCTAGCAGATATGAGCTGACTATACAATTCTGACTCTTGCTGAAATTCTAAGTCTGAACAGCTGCAGTATCACCAGGGTGTTCTGCAAGACAGTGTTATGCCAGGTTCCTGCACTGAGGGAAGTTCTTTACCCCCGCTAGGGCCAAAATATCACAAGGCATGATCTCGTGGCCTCACAAGACTCCAGGAGGGAAGGGGGAGGAGAGCCCCAAATAACAGAGCTCCCCCTCTTTGTTCTGCCTCTTTGACTTGAGTTTCATCCTGCCCACCCACCCTATTTTATGTACTACTGTGAGGCTAACTGGTCGCCTTTGAGGACAGATAGGAAAGTTTGCCCTGCCTTCGTGACTGGCCAAGTGATGGCCGGGATTTTTCACCTCTCCTACACTGGTACAGGTGGAGCTAACTGGGCATTAACTGGCAGGTAGTGTGGAATAACCTAAGCATTTGGTCAGTTCCAAGCTGGTCACAAGATATACCCCTTCCAACCTCATGGCCCTGCAGATCCGGAGATCACAGAGTCTTGGGAGAGAGGCATTGGAATGCTCCCTGGATGAAGCAGCCAGGCAGAGGCACTTTCTGGCCGGGGATGGGTGGGTGGGACACACATCAATTTGGCGGCCAAGGGGGCTCGCTCTCTCTCTCTCTCCCTCCCTCCCTCCCTCTCTCTCTCCCTCCCCCCTCTCTCTGTGAACATTTAAATAAAGTGTGGCCCAATTTATAATCCATTACATGAGTCTCACCTCTTCATTTCTACATGGGAGGGCAATGCCTCCTAAATAAATGAGACCATGCAAGGACTGCGTCTTCTGTGTCGTTCCTGACATTTTAAATGGAAATGCAGTCAATATGGATTATAACAGGGTGTAGGTATCAATTTGCCACACTGAAGATGCTGTTGCTATTGTGAGTGCCATAGGCCTGCCACCCTGCCTGCACCGTCACAGATGCAGAAAAGAGATCTGCAGGATAAGAACTCCAGATAGAATCACAGTCATCAGAACAACTGATCATTTAACGATACCCTGTTTGCTTATAATAAATTTCACCTCTCTGCCAAAGAAAAACAGATCCCGCAGGAAAGAGAAAAGCATTTGAAACAGATTTTTTTTCCTTAGCCCCACGCCTTCTACAAAATTTACAGAGCCGTTGATATTCAGTTTACCTTTAAAAACCAAACAAAAAACAATGATCCTTTAAAGGTATCGAATTTGATACTGTGATACTCTGAAGCAACGATTAACACTTAATTGCTAAGAGAAGATTGAAATACTGGCTTTTTATGCATAGATGTCACCACAGTAGGAAGCTAACAAAAAGTCTGCCTGGTTTTTAAGCCTACTTCTCAGCATTCAGGCTAACAGATGAGCACAGTGTGCCGCGTGGGTGCATAAAAGCAGGACTCGGTGGCACTAATCTCATCCTATTCACCAAAGTGTCTACCAAGGATTACCTCCAAGAGATGAATAAGTCACTGTTATATTGTGGACATTTAAACTGCATTTCCTTGTCTATAATTAAGCCTATATATTGAGGTCATTATAAGATTTTTTGGCTTCCTCTGGAGAAACGGCTTTTGTACTAGTTGGATAATGTGGATATATGCTTTTTTAGTCAAATCCTCCACAACCTGTTATTAATTGCTCACCTAGATCTTTTCAACAGCTGGTTTCAATTATTTATTGGAATGCATTTTTCTGGAACTCCACTCTTCAGCAAGAGTTTCGATGCACGTTCCATGACCTTTAGGGGTGACCAGGTAAAAAGGAGGGGAAGGATGCCAAGACAGTTTCAGAAACCCACCATCCACAACTCTCCACTCTGTGGCCAAGGCCATGAGTAGGAAATGGAAAGGTGTGGCCAATGAGCTATATGGGGCTTCCTGGGCTTATTTTGAAAACTTTGTCCCCCAAACTCCCATTCTTCTCCACCAAAAAAAAGAGTATGAACAGAACGACTACTTCCTGCTCCTAGAAGCCTAGAAGAACCATGTAAGGTTTTGGGGTTTTTGTTTGTTTGAGAACTGCTTGAAAAACTCACAAGCAATCAAAACACAACCATATGATTTTAGAAATACTGTGGGGGTATCTCTCCCAAATATTGGGATCCATTTTGGCCCATGCTGAGTCCCAGGACAAGATGACTGGACTGCATACTTTCCTAAGTTGCTCACTCTGGCTTAAATCCAGAAATGCACTAGCAAAAGGATGTCAGAGTGAAAGGATTTTCGCTTTCTCCTCTGTCCCTGACATCTTCCACGCTATCTCTCCCGTTGTCGGAAGGAGGACTTAGCTGTCTCCCAGAGGCGGCCATGTCCTATTCCCACCAACAGAAGTATCAGCAAAATTAGATATTTGGCTTTTACTCTACTTCCCCTAATAGTTTTTAGAAAAACCCAATGGAATATTAAATACATCGGAGAGACCTCTATGTTTCCTCTATGATTGGGCTGGCCCAAACTGACCCTGGTTGAAAGTTAATGTTCCAGCGCCACACCTACAACACAGTGTGACAGGTGGACATAGAAAAAGAATGAAAAAAATGGCCCAAGCCTTCTTGTATAGCTATGCAAATAGCATAGCCTTTATCAGCAAATTGTCCCACACTAATAAATTATCATAGGCATTATCTGTTAAGTAGCAAGCCACACAACTCAGTATGCAACATATAATGTTTATGGTGATTTCTTAACTTAAAGAAATTCACCTCCAAAAGTTACACCACTATTGTTACACCAATAATTAGGCAAGAGGTCTTAGGCCATTTAATCGACCAACCATACTAAATAAAGCAGCTATCCTTTTGATGGTCATCTTTATCAATATGATACAGCAATATGAAAATAAAAGTGTGTATAGAGTTAGAAAATATACAGGTGTAACATTGTTCCCTATAACATTGCTTTCAGAGGTAATAAAGATATAACAAGGTTCCTTTTGCTAAATAACATGTGTGTGTGTGTTGCGTCGTTACAGTCATGACCGACTTTTTGTGACCCCATGTCCATGGAGTCTTCTTAGCAGGAATACTGGAGTGGTTTGCCAGTTCCTACTCCAGGCGCCTACAGCACCTGATATTCCCTGGTGATCTCCCACCCAAGTGACAACTTCTAAATTGTCTTTTATGTGGATAATCTGTGATATTTAATGTTTCTCATCTTTTCTGTGAAATTAAAAAAAAGCTTTTGTAGAGCATTTGGTGGAACCTTCACATTTTAGATAATTTCCCTACCATTTTAGATATTTTTATCCTCAAAAACATAATGAAAAAGCAATGGAATAAGTAACAGAGTTTGATTACTATAATGGTAGCTAAATACTTTTTCCTTAAAAACTGTTATGGCACAGATAGTTGTTGTTTTTAAAAAGTAACTTTTAAAACTTTCGGTGTTTGTGTATGAGGGCTCTAGTTTCCCTTCTCCATGTGTGGTGAAGTTATTTGATAAAGGCTCTGGAGAAAATGTACAGCTAGCAGAAATGGGTCAGTAGCTGGACCAACAGGGAATATCAAGAGAATATCAGCCAAGTCCCAGGAAATACAAGCACAGCTACTCATGTTTTCTCATTGTGCATATTATATATTTTATATAATATATTTCAGCCCAAAGATATTTCAATGCGGGTTGCAATAATGAAAACAGCATTACAGTAACTCACTAAAACTAGTCAATAACAGTGTGGAAAGAGATGTTTTTAAAACAATACAATCCAGTTAGAATTGGTAAACAACAAAATATCTAACAGTCTAATGGCACAAAAAAAACTGTGTAAAAGGGGTACCCCATGATACAAAATTAATCCGTTCCAGTGGCATTTTCTTATCTCAAAATTTTCATATCTCAAAAAGCGGTTTCCCATAGGAATGCCTTGAAAACCAATTAATCCATTCCATAGGTCAGAAAAGTCAAAAACAAAAGCAAAAAGGGAATGGGTTGCATTGGTTTTCAATGCACAGTCTTTTCCCCTCTTTGGTGGAGTTGGGTTTTTTACAGCCCTGGGACACAAGGAGCGATAGGGGAGTGTGTCAAAAACCCTCTGCCCTCAAAGACAGGAAAGGGCTTTTTCCATCTTTGGGGGTGGTGGGTTTTTGAAAGCCTGTCCTGACCCAGCAAAGTAGGGAAAAACCTTACCCCTTGGCTGAGTTGGGGGGGGGGGAACCCCTCAATTGTAGCCTGACACCCAACTCATTTTGACATCTCGGGGCTGCCTTCAGCTGCAGGTTGATTGAGGGGGTCCCCCCCTCAACCCAGCAAAACACGGGAAAAGCTTCCCCCCTTTGCTGGGTTGGGAGGGGGGATCCTCCTCAATAAAAAGCCATCTTTCCCATATTTGGGGGTGGTGGGTATTTGAAAGTGCTTTAGGCTTTCAACCCCCCACCCCCAAAGATAGCAAAAGCCTTTCCCCATATTTGGAGAAGGGCTTCTGCTATCTTTGGTGAGCAGACAAGGGGTGGCTCTACCACTCACTTGCTCGTCCGCTTACTGCATTGGGGTAGCCAGGATTTGGGCTGTCCTAAGCCAGTGGGGGACAAATGGGTGAGGGATGCACGCACCTGCTTCCCCCCCCCAGGTTGGGGAACCCCAGATCCTGGCTGCCCCATCACAGTAAGGGGACAAGTGAAGTCACCCCTCGCCCACTCATCTCTTTACAACGTTGGGGCAGCCAAGATCCAAGCTTTCCCAACCCAGGAGGTGGTGAGCAGGTGAGGGGTGGAGTCACCCCTCAACCACTCACCAAAGACAGCAAACGCCCTTCCCCCTTCCTCAGGCTGCCCAGCAGCACAGGAACACCATGCCAAACCTGATCCTGGCTGCCCCAACCCAACAAGGGGATGAGCAGGCAAGTGGTGGAGTCACCTCTCACCCGCTCCCCGCCCCCGAGTCTGGGCAGCCCTGATCCTGGCTGAACCCATCCCAAGGATTTCCCTCCATAATTCAAAATTTTCCTAATTAGAGTTGATCGTAATTCGAGGCACCACTGTACCTCAAAAAATATTGGACCATATAACAGGCAAACATTCCACATATCTTGTGGAACAGCAGCAGCTGCTGTTTATGGTTTTCTATGGATCTTGACAGTCAAGAATGGCCTTGCTATTAAGCAAATGGAAGTTAGAACTTCAGATATTGAGGAAGTAAGAGCTTTACCTGATGATTTCTCCATCTATTCCTTCAGCTCTCTTAAAGGACAAAGCTATTTGTGCTACAATGTATGTCCTCCGCACCTTAAAGTAGTGCCAGAGTTGCAGTCAGGTTCAACTGCACATATACAGTACATGGACTGGAGTGAGGCAGGGTCATCTTGGCCTGTGTTGCAAGCAGCATAATATCTGGGGCCCACACTGAGACCATATCATATAGATTCACTTACTGCCACTTCCCCACAATTCATCTCTGAAGTCTTCTGGTTGAATTTCATTCCCTGAGAAAATCGTAAGGTGGCTCACACAGAAGACTTACAATATATAGATAAGCGTCAATAGGCAGCTCCAGAGAGCTAAAGTTAGAAGCCAAATGTGGCTATACTAGGACTGTCAGGTTCACTAGCAGACCTCAATGACAGTAGTTCCCATGAGAAACCATAAGCAATAGCTGAAAGAACCAAAAGTACAGCAGGCTGTCAGGAATGAATTATGCAGCACCTGACAACCACAGTACAGGAACCTTATTCTGCGAGACTAGTCCTCCAACTTTGCTTGCATAAACACACATGCAGACAGACGCTACCATTCCCATGCTATTAATGCCCACAGGAATCCACTTTCATGCCCTTCTAATCTTCTACATGAAATAAAGCATGTCAAGCCTAATGAAATAATTTTTTCCTCATAAAATCCCCAGCTTACTTTCTCGAGGCCTGTCGGAATCAGCTGTGCCACCTTTGCACAAGTTTTAAATTTTATTCATTTAGCTCTCAGATACAAGATCATTATGTAATTCAGATTTCAGAAGTATTCCTCTAAATTCCAGACTACGTCAGGGTCTATGACTCATTTCATCCCTCCAATCAAAGATGAAAAGTTCATATAATACACCATGGGTCCCTAGCCTGTGGACCTCAAGCTTGTTCTGTGAGGCCCTCCAAACGGCTTATTTACTGCTTTCACTCTCAATTCATTTCCCTTCAGACCCACAATATTTTTCCTGCCAGAAGTGGTACTATCTATTGATGTTTTTGCTGTCCCTTTCTTACAAAAAATACATCCGAAACTTTTTTTTCTTGGCCTCCGTTGTTCCTTCTCTTAGCCCTCTCTTGGTCTTTTCCTTCATGCAAGTATTTTGGCCATTCTGGGTTCTTTGCTAACTACTTGAGCCCTTTTTGTTGAGAGGAAGAGGATGCTGTTTTATGGGATTATGGATTTATGGAATCTCCTTCCCACATCTTCCTTCAGCCAAGTCCCCCTCACCTGGCTGCCATTTTGTTCTGAGGCTTGGATGGCAGAAAGTGATGTATATGTGCACCCTGCATATAATTTGAAGCCAATAGCATATCATCTGTTCCAAGTGAGAGACGATCATTTCATTCACTCTTTCTCTCTAGCTACTCTTTTTTGGGTGGCCTCCAATTTTTAAAGTACAGTGGTATCTTGTATTCATTCCATATGAAATTGTGTTAAGCAAATTTTCCTTTATACAAATTCCCCATAGGAATGCATTGAAAACAGAGTAATCCCTAACTGCAACCATTTTATGTTGTACGGCTTCGCCCCATAAACGATTCTGTAAAGCAAATTTCTCCTATCTCTGGAATTTTTTATGTTGTACAGATTTTATGTTATAGAACAATTTGTTATATGAGGGTCCACTGTATTAGCACCCGTGGATTGGAACTTCAAGACAATGTGTTTATTAAGAAATAAATCTCACAGCAGTCAACGTAGTAGAGATTGCAACTCTGTCATCCGGTAGGTCGGATTCATAATCCATTTTGTACAACTTCTCCCTAGACTTTACCTATGGACCAATATTCCCGAGAACTTTAGAGGCATGGGATCTCATGGAACCAAGTGCTGGTGGAACTGCACCTAGCCTATTCCATCCTGTCTTTCAAAAGATTACTGAAAAAGTTACTCTACAGAGAGGCCTTTTCTGACAACCCTGCATGACCGTTCCTGATGCTCTATATGTCCATGCTATTTTTAATCTTATATTTCCACCACTGGATGTTTTTATTGTCATTCTGTTGGTTTTGTTTACAGTACATATACTGTATAGTTTTGCTTTTGTTGAATGTAAATCACCCAGTGTGGTGCTTTTGCATTAATGGAGCAGTTTACTAAATAAATAAATAAATAAATAAATAAATAAATAAATAAATAAATAAATAAATAAATAAATGTGGTCAAAGGTGTTGTTAAATATATCAAGGACAGGTAAGAATGAACAAGACAGAGTCTCTTTAAAAATCAATGTTTTTGTAGCAAAACAGTTTAAGAAATCACATTGAAGAGAACCTGTTGACTGTGAGGACCAGCTAAAAAGGTAAAGGTAAATGTCCCCCCCAGGCATGCATGCTAGTCATGTCTGACTCTAGGAGCAGTACCATCTCTGTTTTCAAGCCAAAGAGCCAGTGTTGTGTAAGTCCATGGTCTTGTGGCCGGCATGGCTGCAAGGAAACATTATCATTTTACTAAATGTAGTGGAGAGAGTGGTAAGCCATTTGCTGTTGATGAATTTGTTAAAACACGCATGATTAAAGTAATGGAGAAAATGTGTGATGCTAATGTCTGTGAAGATTCTCAGTCATCCAGGTGAGTTTATCTGGAAGCTGAGTCATGGCTACTGGACTTCTTTTTTGAGAGATAGAAACGTTTCACTGTTCATCCAAACAGCTTCATCGGTCTGAATACAGCTAGTGCAAATCCTCCATCTTATAGGCAGCTTTGACCTCTTGTCACCCTGGGGGTGAAGAAAATGATTGATGGTCTAGAAGAAATGTCTTACAAGGAGTGGCTTAGGGAGCAGGGAATGTTTAGCCTTACAAAAAGAAGGCTGAGAGGGGATATGATAACTGTGTTTAAATAGTTGAATGGATGTCACATTGAAGAAGGGACTGGTCTATTTTCCAGGGTTTCTGAGACTACGATGTGGGACAATGGTCTCAAAGAACAGGAAAAGAGATTCAGTTTAAACATTAGGAAGCTGTTCGGCAATAGAATATGCTGCCACGGAGGGTCGTGAGTCTCCTTCTTTGGAGGTTTTTAAGCAAAGGCTGGATGGCCATCTGTTGGGAGTCCTGTGATGAGGGTTCCTGCATGGCAGGGGGTTGGAGTCAATGGCCCTTAAGGTTTCTTCCAACTCTATGATTCTATTATTCTAGTCTGAGAAGGGTTAAATTTGAAAAGCATATCAATTGCTGGTGCAAGAAATATGGTGAGAAGGAAAACTGTTTATAGTTGGAAGAATTAAAGAAGAGATATTAAAATGAGAGGGTACATTTCCCAAGCAATTTTATCACATCATCGATCAGCAAGCCTTGTGTTGTAAGATTATTCAGTGGGATTGTGTTTTGTATATTGTCGTATCCAATGGTACTTACATCAGGCATCATATTTCTCAGAGACACATGCAATTATGGATTGTACTACCTTGCAGACATCAGGTGGCTTAGCAGAGGCCAAGTCCTCAAACAATTTTTCAGACTCAAGGTAAAAGGAAAAGGACAATAAATATTTTTTTGATCTTAGATGGATTTTTGATTTGGCTTCCATTAACACATATCACAGAGCATCTGAAATCTAAGGTTCCAGGGAAAAGGAAAGCTGGTGTGTGACATGTATTCTAAATTTGAAGCAAAACTAAACATTGTTGGGAAGCAAGTTAATGAACATAATTGTTGTGAGCTTTTCACACCTCTCATGCTGCATTGAACTAAAATTTGGGAATTTACAACTCTGTGTTAAAAGATACATCAAACCACTGAACCTACTGCAGGTGGAATCCCCAAACTGATTCACTGATTGCCATAAGCATGGAAAGGAAATACTATAAGAATATTTCAGGATCCATTCGAAGCAGTACCAGATGATGCAAGTAATTTTTTTCAGAAGGAACTAATTGATTTACAAGCAGTGATCATCTCATAGACATTCACAAAGAAAATAGTCTGATAGATTTCTGTTCTGGTCAACCTGATATATTTATCAATCTAGGGGAATTTGCTGCAGGCATAGTCTTGGCACCACACACAGTTCTGAACAATTTCTTCATGAAAATTGAAAAATCCAAGTGCAGCTCAAGACTTTCAGATGAACACTTACATGACATTTTATGGGTGTCTGTCATAAACTTTGACTTGAACATGAATGCCTTGGCTAATAGGAATTTCATAACAATCACACTCACAAAGTAAGCGTATGTACCTGGATAAAAGCTTTCCACATCCCACAGTAAAATATTGATCCAAAATGGATTGCATTCAATATATCATATTGTCACTGACCTTTGAATGCTTTTGATCTAAACTGGTAGGTTAATAATTTTGCTACATTTTTTATTTAAAATGTGTCCCATTTTAGACACTGGACAGTCCAATGTGGCCCCCATGTCCCGAAAGGCTGAGGACCCCTTTAATACACAAGCCAGAGCTTGACAGAAAACATCGTTACAAAAATGTAACAGAAGGATGTCACAGTGATCCCAGGAACAGTAATCTCCAAAAATTATAATTAAATCCCAGAAAAAGGCTGGGTGATAATCTATTTTTGATTTAGTTCTACTTCATGGGAAACAGATGAGAATGGTATAACGCCATCGAGTCGATCCAATTATGCCAGATAAAAACAGAAAATATCTGCTTGGTATAGTGGAATCTTTAAAAGGAATAGCAAACCCCCGGTTAGTAAAAGTGACTGACAATTCAAAGCACACTCTCCTTACGTTCAAGTGACTGATATGTTCAAGACTAGAAACCTCAGATCTACGGGCATCTACTGATAGCAAATGTATGAGCCAGTTTCTCTGCAGCCACTGAGAAAAACCCATTCAAAATCTATCAAGTGCCTATTTACTTAAAAGAACCCATCTTATCCAATGAATGTCTACAACCAAAGGCATGAAAATACTAGGCAACATAGGAATAAGCAAGTAAAGATCCTTTAGTTTTTCAGATCCTCTAGGCACACCGTGTAGAAAGATCATTTATGTAAAAGTTTAGAATTATCGGAAGGAAAGAGTAGGTACAGTGCCGCTGATTTCAAGGCTCTTCTAAAGCCTGACACAGATAATGGTGGTGGTACTCCCTGCAAAGTTTAAGGAGGCAGGGCAAGAGGACCTCCAGAAACTGCTTATATGTTTACTAAACTGAGGCAAACTGATCCCATAAAAACCAGCTGGACCTTCCCGTGCTAGGTATCATTCAGTTAAATCCAACATGAGCTTAAACACGTTTCCAGGTTAAGTGAAATATTGAAGGAGTGGCTTTACCATATCTGCCATTGCTACCCCAGTGCATTTCCACGGCCCACAGGGATGTGGACCCACGTCTCTGGCATCCTAGTCCACCACTTTGTACACTATACCACTCTGGATGCACAAATAATCCTATAGGAATTAATGCCTAGAACAGCTTCCTAAATAGAAGCATTCAAATAAAGCCTTTTATTGAAAATTAGTCATTTCACAGTCTCAAATGTAAATGTTCAAAAATATTTGTGCTGCAACACTGTCTTATATGAAGATGCTCATATCTACTCTGTGGCTGGGAATCTAACATCTGTAGCTATTTCACTCCACAAAATCCTGAATGAGCTAGGTTTCTACAACCCCACTTCTGATTTTACTTTGCATTCCAAATGTGATGCTTATATCAATGCTGTGTTTTGCTCAGACCAAAAATAATATAATCCAGGATTGTTAAACAACCCACATTGCTGCTGGAACAATTCTAATGGTAAACACACCCTGCATTATAAGAATGTATAAATGTTTAGGTCTAGAGTGCTAATGAACACTAAACACAGTTATGCCATTTGAAATGCCCATGGAAAGCTGGACCATCTGCAATACTGCACTTAACAAAATCTGAATGATTCAACCAAATCTTTACATATCAGGGTTGTATTGAAAACAAAGAGAAAGGGGATCCACTAAATACCTGGCTCTGCATCTGAAATATGTCAGTAATGATCAATTATTTTCTCAAAACCATTTGACAAGGAGTGGGAATATAATCAGGGAAAGGCACTATTTTTGTTTCCTACGATTATGCAACAATTCTGTCCTGAATTTACACGGGATCTTACACAAGACTGCCTGTATCATCTCTCAGGGAGACTGTCTATCCTTCAGGGAAGCTGCAAAGAATGTAGCACATCACCTAACATTTTCATCAGAACTCCAGTTTCTGTTATGATTTTTTTAATGGAACAATCAGCAAAATGTGTTCTAGATTACAGAGGTGAAAGCTGCCATAGTGAGACTGTTGGTGCTGTACAGATGTCATCACATGCAATCAGGTTGGAACTGACATACCCTGTATATCATCCCTAACAGCACTTTCAAGGTAAGTGAAGTATTTGAGGAGTGGTTTTACCATTTACACACACACACACACATACACACACACACACACACACACACAAACACACACAAACGGTTCCATGACTGAGTGGAGAGTCAAACTCCTGAGTCCTAGTGTGTCTCTGTCCTCTACTATGCCAGACTAGATATATACTTTTTATTTTGCAGATATTAAGTACTCGTTTCTCATATTTAATAAACAAGTCACATACAGTCAGATTACCTCATGAGGTGGTAAGTGTTTCAACACTGGAGGTATTCAGGAGAAATGTGGACAACCATCTTGCAAATATCCTTTGCTTTGTATTCCTACATAACTTGGACTTGATGGCATTGTAGGCCCCTTCTAACTTCACTATTTTATGATACTATGAATACTGATATATGTCAAATCTTTCTGGGGTTTTCTAGGTAAGTATACTACTAGATGTAGTTTACTACTGCCTTTTTCTCAGGATGTCCTGGGACTATGCAGTTTGCCCAAGGCCACACAAAGTATATCAAAATAAGGTGTGAATAATAGAGATGGGCACGAACCGAAAAAATGGCGATTCATTTTGGTTCGGTTCATTTTAGGGTTCAGTTTGTTTTGTTTCATTTTAAATGAATTTTTAGAAAAATTCATTTTGTTGATTCGTTGATTTGTTGATTCGTTATTCATTTTGTGTGTAGTCTGTGTGTGCATGTGCGCGCTACTTGTGCAACTTTGGTTGGGAGAAAGAGGGGCTTAATCTACCCCCCCAGCCACCATGGGGTGGGGGAATGAGCTCCCGCAGCCAGCGACTTTCAGTTGAGAGGCGCTGGCTTGGGACCAGCAGCTCAAATAGACCCTTCTTTTTGCCTCTGCATGAGGAGGCGAGGAGCGGGGTCTCTTTTCACATTTTCCCCTGCAGCAGATGGCAGCACTGAGTGAGCACTTGGCGCTGTCATCCACTGCAAGGAAGGTCCCTTTAAAGAGACCCTTCTTCCCTCTCATCGGCTGGGCCCCTTTAAAAATGGCCCAGTCACCACCAGGAGTTCTCCCCAGTGCCGACTGGGCCATTTTTAAAGGGGCCCAGATGATGACAGGTTGGCAGGAGCTCTCTGAAAATGCTAGGTAGGGCAGCTCAATCCCTGGAACAGTGCTCCCTAGCATTTTCACAGGACTCCTGCCAGGCTGTCAGTCACTGCACTGCTTTAAACGTGGCCCAGTTGGTACCAGGGGGACCCCCTGGTACCGAAAGGGCTGGGTTTAAAGGGGTCCAACCATTGACAGCTAGGAAGGAGCCCTCAAAAAATAGTGGAGGAAAGGGTGGGCTTTTTAAATCCTTTTCCCACCAAAGCCAGCGCTAGATGCCTATGAGCGATGTACGCTATTACAAGGGTGCCTATAGTGTCTATATGGTTTTATCCTATGTTTTAACCTGTTTGTCATGTTTTCTATTATGACTTGTGCTGAATTGATCAGTTTCGTAAGCCGCCCAGAGTTCCCTTGGGAAGATAGGCGGGGTATAAATTTAATAATAAATAAATAAATAAATACAGCTGATCGGCGTCACTGGCTTCTGGTGGGAAAAAGTCCACGGTTTCCCCACACTAATTGGAAGGGAAACCTTCCCCATAGGAATGCATTGCTTCAATGCATTCCTATGGGAAAACGAAAAATGAAATGAACGAAGCGGAAATTTCCATTTCGTTTCATTACTCTTTGGTGGGTCAGTTCATTATTCATTTTGTTAGGTAACGCAATGAATAACGAATAACAAAATGAATTAAAAATCCCTTTAAAGATTCATTTCGTGCCCATCTCTAGTGAATAATCTATCTGCTGTCTTGGAAATTAAAGAGGCATGTGGTGTCAGTTTATGAGATATTGGCTAGAATCTAGTATTAAGTTGCAACTAAAGTCGGCCTGCAGATTCAGTGGGGATCTGGTTAGTTAACTCCCCTGTAAGTTACATTAATTCAATGTGCCTACTCAAGTTGCAACTTACCACTTCATTTCTGTTGACATGTTTTTATATCGATGTCATAAAAACAATGCAGAGGTTATAGATCTCTACTAAACCACAGTATGGTCCTTCAGTTGTCTAGCAGATGTCCTTAGTATAAACCATGCCTTCATTCACATGAATAATGCAAATTATCGAGAGTGAATGCAATGTCAATTGCTACACTATGGAACAATTCATAAAACCACCTTCTAAAATAAGCAAGGGCCCACAGGGCAAGTTGGAGTTTGGCCAGCAACTCAGGGGCCGCAAGCATCCCCAAAGAAATCTGTTGAAAAAAGGGGGGATACGGTCAGCTGACATAATTTGGCAGCATGGCTTCCAGCCAATTTCTCAGCTTTGCAGCATCCATTTTATTTTTCTTTACACTTATTTCATCCTTAAATATTGGGCACTGCTTGTGTTTTTGCTTGAAACTGTTGGTCTTTTCTCCGTCAAAGATGGAAGTCTTCCACTGGAAGTTATTCATCCTGCGTTAATCTGGTTTTCAAGTGTCTAGGCATCAGAGGACAACAGCTCTGTGAACCTCATCTGCTGAAGCAGTTCCTAACCATTGAGTCTTGCAGTACGGAACTGCCAAGAGTTGCCAATAAACACAGAAGGAAAGCAAATTAATTTTTTTTTCAGATTGACAACTTCCTTGTTCAGTTAAGGGAATTCAGCAGTGATCCAAAACTTGAACCACAATTCAGAGTAGTAAACATTCAGGAAGCAAATTAAAAGAAGCTTAAAAGAGTACAAAACAGTCACTGCAAAGCCAAGAAAGCAACCAGAAAGACACATCACTCATTTTCTGTGACCTGTGTATCTTTTTTAAAGTATGTGTGTTATTACTGTCTAACTTGCCCCCCCTGAGCAGTCTTGTGGGACTACAAAAAACTGGTTTGGGACACATGCAGATTGTAGGTTATACGACATCAACTGAAACAACCCAATTGTCCATTTATTTCATCTAGTTTCAAGATTGTGATAATATCTGCTCCACGTGGCTCTCTGTAGCCCTGTGTGGCCAAAGGG
This sequence comes from Phrynocephalus versicolor, assembly GCA_023846285.1. Classification (NCBI taxonomy): domain Eukaryota; kingdom Metazoa; phylum Chordata; class Lepidosauria; order Squamata; family Agamidae; genus Phrynocephalus; species Phrynocephalus versicolor. Next base: position 58,032,746 of record JAHTLZ010003526.1, read on the forward strand.
GACCTCTCCATAATCCTACAATGACCTGTTCCATCAATGGCTTTGTCAAGCACCATTTAAAAGTCCCACTGAAGATAAGAGTCAGATCCATGTGAGAAGAAACAGCACATTAAACAGTGGCAATGGAAAATCTCTTGGAAAATCCCCAACCCCTGTGATCTTCCTGCCAATGCTGGAACCCTGCTCCCTTTGATGACGGTGAATAAAGAAACAAACACCCACTGTTTCTTTCCCCCCGCCCCCACCACCAACACCAAGCTCAGCAGGTCCCTGCTCAGATATCAGTGTCTGACCAGGGAAGCAAACTCTAGATCAGCAGCCAGGCAGCCACTGTTTGATCTCTACCTGAGCAGCACAAAGACTAGCTAAGCAGGCTGGTGCCACCCATTCCTTTTCAGCTTCGAAACACCCTCTCGTGCGTTCTCCAGAAATGAAAGCTACTCCAGAGGCTTCTCAAATGGCATCAAACACTTAATTGCATTGATTTCCACATCTCATTTCTCTACTTGTTTGTCTCAGTGATGGGAACAAACCAAAGAATAAACACAATGTGTCAAAACTTTCCCCGTAATAACCTGCCTTGGCTGCATTTATTTATTTTATGTAGGTTACTTCAGACTGAGGAGACAATTGGGGAGAGGGGGAAGCACAAAACACAGAGGGGGGCTATAGCAATGATATCCTCTTGCCCCTGCTACTAACGATCAACATTGCCTCCAACAAATTTTAAAATTGCAGCATTCATTCTGGCACAAGCGGGGGAGGGGGGGCAATTAAACTCAGTCCTCTCCTGACATTTCCATGTATCCTTGGTAACCGGAGTAAAATGTAAAAAAGTTATAACTGTCAATCTGAAGCCACTCTCCCTTTAGACCACCACCATCATATGCTGTCAATTCAGATTTATGACAACCTTTTTTATGGTTTTCTGGGTACTGAGTACTCAGAAGTGGTTTACCATGCTTATTTGGGCAGCCTGGGACTGTGCAGTTTGCTCAAGACCACAGAGGCTGACTCTTCTCTGGGGAATCAAACTCTCAACCTCTAGCTCCACAGCTAGATAATTAAACTACTGAGCTATCCAACCACTCCTTAGACCAGTGGTTCCCAACCTTCCTAATGCCGCAACCCTTTAATACAGTCCCTCATGTTGTGGTGACCCCTTGCCCTGCTTGGAGGAGGCCACAAGCTCCCTTTGGAAGGCCACTGCCACAGGTGCCATAGAGAACTTCCCTCAACAGGCACCCTCAGCCAATTGCAGCTTCTGGTGCCATTGACAGACATCCCCTTCAACCTATCAAGCTGTAACTCACTCTCCCCCCCTTACTCCCCCTCCTCCTCTAGATACAAGCCATTTGTGCCTTTTTCTTCACTGGCTCATGGTGACCCCTGTGAAATGGTCGTTCGACCCCCAAAAGGGTCCCGACCCCCAGGTTGGGAACCACTGCCTTAGACCAATCCCATTTAAATCATGAGATTGTCCCATATAAATGCATTCATCACTTCAGCCTATATTTCTCACAAATGATAGGAGCCACAATTCTAAAAATATACCCAAAATTAGTTTTTAGTAGAGAACTCAGTGCACATTATCTTCTGTGGATAAAAGTGATACCAAGTAGACAGAGTCTAGTATTCTGCATCTCCTATGATTCAGGAACTGAAACTAATCAAGCAATATGGGCTACTTCCCCTATGTATATTAATTTTAACACACTCTCCGAGTGCAGGAATTTTGAGTAAGATAAGATACGGATACTGAAGAGAAGGTCTATATGAGATTCATAATGCCATGTCAAACATGAAGGTAGGAGGAGACAAATGCAATTTGAGAGAATATTAGGGCATCTGTGCTTTATTTATGCACTCTAATGAAAAATCAACATGTGTTCCAAAATACATTGAGAAATAAATGAGTAGAGCAAATCCACAGCATTATATTACACTTCACAGGATTCTATTAAACTTGGGATACACAGGGTGGCATCGTGAACAGAGTGATGGACTAGGATTCTGGTTGACTGATCATATGCAAAGGGTGATGGTAAATGGCTTCTCCTCAGCATGGAAAGGGGTGACCAGTGGGGTGCCCCAGGTTTCTGTTTTGGGTCCGGTGCTATTCAATGTCTTTATTGACTTGGATGAAGGAATAGAGAGTAGACTGATTAAATTTGAAGATGATACCAAATTGGGAGGGGTGACTAATTCCCTAGAAAACAGGATGAAAATCCAAAATGACCTTGAATGATTAGAGTGCTCGGCCAAAACAAACAGAATGAGTTTCAGCAGAGAGAAATGTAGGGTCCTGCATCCAGCCGGAAAAAAATGAGTTGCATAGATATAGGATGGGAGACCCCCTGACTGGAGAATAGTACCTGTGAAAGGGATCTGGGAGTCTTGGTGAACCACAAATTGAACATGAGTCAGCAGTGTGATGTGGCGGCCAAGAAAGCCAAGGCATCAACAGAAGTATACAGTACTTTCAAGCAAGGGAGGTGATAGTACCACTCTATTCTGCTCTGGTCATACCCCACCTGGAGCACTGTCTCCAATTCTGCACTCTTCAGTTTAAAAAGGATGTTGACAACCTTGAGTGGGTCCAGAGGAGGGTGACCAGGATGGTAAAAGGTCTGGAACACATGTCTTATGAGGAGTGGCTTAGACATCTGGGAATGTTTAGTCTTACAAAAAGAAGGTTGAGAACGGATATGATAGCTATTTTTAAATATCCGAGAGGATGTCATATTGAAGAGGGGGATGGCTTGTTTTCCATGGCGTAACAGACTAGGACTAGGAGCAATGATTTCAAATTACAGAAATGAAACTCCATTTGAACATTAGGAAGCCTGGGTTTGAATCCCTGCTCAGCCATGGATGCCCACTGGGAATGTGGAACTGTTAAAAACTACTCCTTATCTCACTGATCTTGAAAGCCCTGTTAGTGTCCAACATAATCAGTTTTATTAGATTTAGCTTGCAACACTTGCCCCATTACCAAAGCATTATTTTCATTCCTTGGAAAGTTATACTTAAAATGTAATGGAAGCAAAGCTGAAATGTAATTAGTTACAAATACATTCACATTTCAAAATAATGTTTTATCTCTCAAATATATGCACAGTATAAAGTTATCCTTTAGTTATTTTGTTAAAACTCAGAATGCTAAAAGGAGCTGGCCTATGGTAGAAACCACACCCTCCTCCCATTTTCCTCCTTGTCGTTTCAATGTCCATGACAGAATATAAAGCTAAGCAGAAGCCAGCACCTGATAATCTGTGTGATACTCTCTCCACTAAGATTTTACAAGCTAACACACCTCATAACTATAAAAGTAATTAGAACAGGTTACACTTGCAGCTCCAAAAGAATCATGTCATTCTTTGTAAAATTACATAATTGTACTGTAATTACAGTTGTGTTTTGGGGGTGAAAGGAATTCATTACAAATATGTAGCAATTTCTCAAAAATGGCTTCCTGGCTTTTCCAGGCACAATTCCAAGTATTGGTGACAACCTTTATTGCTGTAAGTGCCTTGGATCCAGGATAAATGAGACCACTTGCTCCTAGATCACTTTTCTCTGTGTCCAGCTCATTGTGGAAGCATATTTGGATGAGCTAAAGGCAAAGTGACAGATATCGCAATGACCACTGAACAAATCTTATAAAATAATTTGTGTAATAAAAATTTGGATGACTTCTCCTCTGATTGCTTTCCAACAGACTGGGAAAACAATCTTATTATGGCAGGCTTTCAATTTGTCAGGCTAATGCTATTCGTTGCTGACTGTATTTGATACCACATGCTTGTCTATGAGGAAGCTGCAGGGTGATCTCCACTAAATAAATTAAGCTTGAACTTTGTAGGGAAAAAACAATGTGGGTTATCCCACTGCTATTAATTTAATTTGGAAAAGCAGCTACATGGAATTATCTTCCATTTCCATCAAATAGAGAACATCTGTAATCCTTTTATAAAAAACATGGGATTTAAGTCTAAAAGACTCAGCTCCAAAAGTTTGTTTCAAAATAACAATGCAGAATTTATCTTAGATATTTGATAGAAACTCAGTAGGCCAATACATGAGGCAGAGGCATGGGATTGTCATCAATAATAATAATACAGAGGAGGAAGAGGAGAAGGTGTTGAGAGGGTGAGGAGAGTGTTGTTAATCTGTGGAACTCCCTGCCACAGGATGTGGTGATGGCATCTGGACTGGGTACCTTCAAAAGGGGATTGGACAGATTCCAGGAAGAAAAGTCCATCACAGGTTACAAACCATGATGGAGATATGTAATCTCCAGGCTTAAAACCAGGGTACCTCAAGGGCCCGATGCAGGGGAGTGGTATCAGTAGACAGATATCTAGTCTCATGCATTCCCAGACGCATCTGGTGGGGCCACTGTGATACAGGAATCTGGACTAGATGGGCCTTTGGCATGATCCACTATGACTCTTCTTATGTTCTTATGTGTTGTCAGAAAACGATGAAGTTGAGATCTTATGGGATTTTTGGATCCAAACTGATAGACAGTTAGGACATAACCCATCAGTGTTTGGATCACTGCATTACAATTCCAGGGGATACCAGAGCTGAAGGTAAAGAATGTGAAAGAGTAAGAAAATACAAAGATCTGGCAAATAGAGATGGGCACGAAACAGAAAAATAGTGTTTCGGTTTTTCGTTTGTTGTTGAGAGGTCTGTTTCGGTTCGTTTCCGTTTGCCGTGAATTTTTTGAAAAATTTCCTTACCATTTTTCATTTTTTCGTTTGTCGTTTCTATCTGCTTTTTGCGCGATTTTTAAAGCATTTCCGTGCGCAGGCATCACCCAACGCCCCAGACCAGAGGGAAAACACTAAAAAAATGGATGCTGGCGCAGACACAGTATAGACTAGGTATGCAGGGAGACTGCAAAGGAAGCGGCAGGCGTTGCCCAGGGTGCAAGGCAGCCGCAGAGTGACTGTATTGCGGGGCAAGGGAGGGTACTCACCGAGAGGTACGCAGCACGCGCGCACACACACAGGGAGGCTGCAAGACTGAAGCTAGAGTCGCAGCAGAGACAGCAATCCCACCCTAACTCCCACCAGAGACTGCAAGGAGGACGGGGGCTGCCAGAGCTTTTTATGCCCTCTGTGGCTGCCAGACCTGCCCGCCCAGTCTGCAACCTGGGCATGCTATTGGTTGAACATGATCCCATCACATGGCTTGCCTCCATTTTGTGGCTGGTGGCGACATCAATTTTAAAGGGAAAATAAAAATACATCGCGATGGGAGAAGACAAAAACAAACATTTTAAGGACCCCAACCCCCCGGTAGGTATTATCAGACAATATAAATAATTATCGCTGCGTTTTTATGGATGTCCAGGGCATTTTTTAACATTTAAAACAGTTCATTTCATTGTGCGTCGCCATTAACGGAAACGAAACGTAACGACCACAATTTCCGTGGTTGTTCGTTTCGTTGCATTTTCAGCGCAACTTTCATTTGCCATTTCGTTATGTAATGGAAATGACAAATGGTAACGAAAATGAAAATTTTGCCGCTCCGTGCCCATGTCTACTGGAAAATGAAATACTGTATCTCGCTTGTTGCTTTGGGAACCATATCAAGGAATTTCATGCAACAACAGCAGCAGCAGCAGCTCACTGTCAGGTCAGTTCTGACATCCAGTGACCCTTTTCATGGTTTTCTATGGAGAGCATGCTTCTTCCCTTCTTATTGGGACATTCTGGAGCTGTGCAGCTGTCCCGATGCTGCAGAGGCTGGCTCTTCCGGGATGCACAGTTGGGAATTGAACCAACAACCTCTGATTGGGTAGCCAATCAAGCCATTGTACCACCACTAAACAGAAGATAAATTACTTCTTACAGGAATAACTTACAGAAGTGAATAGACTGTCATTTTTTAAATGGCAGGCTGAGGCTATGATATCTATCTATCTATCTATCTATCTATCTATCTATCTATCTATCTAT
>JAHTLZ010003526.1:58046150-58068092 GCA_023846285.1 Phrynocephalus versicolor
AGGTAAACAGAGGGAGGTATACAAAATCTTGGATACAAAGACAGAATTCTAGGAGTGAGAAAATAAGATGACAGTAGTACTAGATCTTTGGGACAGGACTTGTACCAATACTTTACAGGTATAAGAAATCTAATCAATACTCATTCCATTCTCCAGGGAATTCACTCCATCAAGAAGGTAGCAAGCATCTATAATGTCTGGGCAAATCATTCTTGGATATGTGATAAATCCCCAAGACCAATGTTAGGATTCACTATACTAGATGCCAAACTGAATAGAATCTCGGCTAACCTGGTCTCTCTGTCTCCATTTGTTCAGTGCTCAGAGTGACCGGAAGCAATAAGAGCCTTTTATATTTATGTTTCAGCCCTCTACTGATTGGACGCTACGCTACAGATACGAACTTTTTTTCAGTTTGAAATTGTGTTTCTTCTTCAAACATCTGTTTCACACAATCTGTCCTAAATAAAACTAAAGGGAATGCCAAGTAATGTGCTAGATTTTTCAGTTCTACACAAGCCCCATAATGTGACAACACTGCAATGCCTGATGGACAATGGTGGCACCAAAGACATTCCTAGCCTAAGGCACTATTTATCCTAGGCAGCCCCTGCATGTCTCCCGGGGTAGAAGTCGCCTTCATTTGTGTTTTGACCCAAAGCGATTTGATTTAAAGGAGGGTCACGTGAAGGGTAATGCACATATACTGTACACACTACAATCCTTACAAAACTCCAGCTAGCTCTTTCATTTTAATTCCCTGGGATAATATAATTTTAATGTAAAATGTACTGCTTCCTCCCTTCAAAGGTTAAAATGTTACAGAAAACTTAGTAGAGTGCAGGGGAAAAAAATCACTTAATAAGGTGCTACTGCCTACTGAATGTTAATGTCCACATAGAATGCTGTCAGGTTCAAAATGTGGGTTCCGGATATAACTTCAGCTAAAGCTGTGGCTGGTATATTTATTGGTCACAGAAGGCAGCAGCTGTACATGAGCCAAAAAAGCAGGACTTCACGTGAAATAACAACTAATTAATACTAAATTTATCCCACTTGGTATTTCTTCTTGGCATCTTTTATAATAGCAGCAAAGCAAATGCAGGGAAGAGAAAAGAAATCTACATCATTTACTGAGAAGAACAGTAGTAGGCCTTATGCTTTGAGATGGTTTACTTCTGAATTGGCCTTAAAAAAACCAAGAAAATTCCCTTAGCTGGTTTTAAGAATCAATATGTCACTTCGAGAACTGCTAATATTACAGTTGCTAGGCCAAAACTGAAACAGTACAGATATATTTTCAGTTACTATCTAAGAGACAAATACAGATACAATACAAAATCAGGTGGGATCAGCAATCTCTAGTCTAATAACTCCCATGAGGGCTGTTTCTGGGATTATAAAATTAAGCCCTAATTTGACCAGCTACTTCCACATTTATTATGATCACAGAGAAGAATGTTGCCACTAGAGATGGGCACGACTCGGGAAAATGACGTTTTCGAGTTGTCGTGTGTCGGAGGCAGCCCGTTTCGGCTCGTTTCCGTTTTTCGCGAAAATTCGCAAAAATTAGTCGGTTCGTTTTTTCGTTTTTTCGTTATCGTTATACTGGTTTTTTTGGGGGGGTAGCGGGCTCCTGGAGGCACCTCTGTGGGGTGGGTGCCTCCTCTGGCCCACTATAAAGGGAAAGTGGGCTCCTGGAGGCACCCGTGGGTGCCTCCTATCCTCACCCACTAGGAAGGGACAGCAGCAGCAGGCTCCAAGAGACCCCTCAACATGGGGGTCTCCCCTCCTCACCTGCTGCTGCTGCAAAATGGCATGCATAACCATATGGATATGCATACCATTTGCAGGCAGTGAGACCAGTCCCCTGGTATGACCCACCATCCAGGATGACTAGGTCACACCTGCCATGTCCCACAAAGAAGGGAATCGTACTTGTGTGTGTAGTGCAATGCAAGTAGATCTGGCTATGGGCTAAGGTGGCTTAGTGCAAAGGCTAGGGTTAGGCTAATGACGGGTAAGGTTACGGTGGGCTATTGGGTTGCACCTCTGGGTGCCTCTCTGACCCACTAAGAAGACAGTCTGTGACGTATGGGTAAGGAGTCAAGGATTAGGGTTAGGGGGTTAGGGGGCTAGGGCAGGTTTTAGGGGGCTTTTTGGCACATCCCAGAAGTCTCAGTGGCCAAGTGGCCATGCGATTGGTGGGATGGCTCCAAAAATTTGCATGGTCGTCCCCTCCCATATGGCTGGCCAGGCCACTGGGCCAGCCCATCATTGCGCACTGCACAGGTGTAAATAAAATAAAATAAAATAAAATCAATGGAGGACAGAGGAGGAGAGGAGAGACATTTTGTTGCAAGAAAAAACCCACTGCTACTGTGAAAAATCTGGCAGTTTATAAATTTCTGCGTGTTTCTGTTGTGCTTGTGTGTTTTTGGACCACGATTTCAAAAACAATATTGCATTCGCCACCCCATTTTGGATCCCCCGCCCGCACCGCATGGCATGGCAACTCGAGTCCGGCTGCCCAGGATGGGGGGGAGGCGGGACCACCCCTCCAGAAACAATCCCTCCAGTAGGTGCCCTGCGCCCTTAGTCAAGCAGGCATTTTTCTGCCTGCTTTTTGGCCCGGGAATGGGTGGGGGGGAGACCCGGGAGAGTTTTAAAAAGTTTTTTCCTGTGCCGCAGGAAAAGAGACTGGGCTTTTTGCGGCGGGCGAGTCCCACCACCAGAGCATCCCAGGATGGAGGGGGGGAGGCCGGGACCCCCCCAGACCAGAAACCCCCCCTCCGGTAGGTGCCGTGCGCCCTTAGTCAAGCAGGCATTTTTCCGCCTGCTTTTTGGCCCGGGAATGGGTGGGGGGAGAGTTTAAAAGTTTTTTCCTGTGCCATCCGTGCTGCTTAAGCCGGCGGCGAGACTCGTGCCGTGCGGGAATGGGTGGGGGGAGAGTTTAAAAGTTTTTTCCTGTGCCATCCGTGCTGCTTGAGCCGGCGGCGAGACTCGTGCCATGCGGGAATGGGTGGGGGGAGAGTTTAAAAGTTTTTTCCTGTGCCATCCGTGCTGCTTGAGCCGGCGGCGAGACTCGTGCCGTGCGGGAATGGGTGGGGGGAGAGTTTAAAAGTTTTTTCCTGTGCCATCCGTGCTGCTTGAGCCAGCGGCGAGACTCGTGCCGTGCGGGAATGAGTGGGGGGAGAGTTTAAAAGTTTTTTCCTGTGCCGTCCGTGCCGCTTGAGCCGGCGGCGAGACTCGTGCCATGCGGGAATGGGTGGGGGGAGAGTTTAAAAGTTTTTTCCTGTGCCGTCCGTGCCGTGCGGCTTGTTGCTGCTGCTGAGAGCCTGCGGCGAGTCCCACCAGAGCAGCCCAGGAGGGAGGAGGGGGGAGGCCGGGGACCTCCAGAAACCACCCCTCTGGTAGGTGCCATGAGGCACAGCAGGCATATTTCCGCCTGCTTTTTGGCCGGGAACCGGGTTTTTTAACTTTTAAAAACTTTTTTTCTGTGCCGCTTGGCATCGCGCGCGATCGTGCGATGCAAGTAACGAGCACGACAAATCAGACCAAATTGTTCGTTCGTCGGTTCGAGCTCGAAGTCTGGCGGGGTAATTCCCGTTACCGTTTCCGTAGAGTAACGGAACCGAGTAACGGAAACGGAAACGGAAATACCGCTAAGTCGTGCCCATCTCTAGTTGCCACTGCTAAAGAAACTTCAGGGACTTCATCAGCTAGTAGCTCACTTACTAGGGAAAGAGGTCAGAACAGGAGCAATTAATTACTTATGAAATTTCTTGGTAGAAATGGTGTAGAAGACAAGACACCATTTCCACCTTTCCACCCCCAGCCCATCACTGACTGGGATATGCTGGGAGTTATAGTTAAGGATGGGATTTTCAGGCAAATCTGAATGGAGGAGAAAAAAAATTGAAAGAAGCTCTTATTTTGGCTTTGGATGTTTTAGTGTGTTGAAATCTCAGTGTGTTCTGTTTGCTTCAATCTTTCCTTGTGGGTGGCATCACTCCATGGAGCCTTCCTTTTTGTTACTCCAAACTCTGTAAAAGTTTTAGTCAAAACAATTATGTTATTGCCAGATTGCCAGATATTAAGTTTCAATACTCTAGCTCAACACCAACACCACCCCGGATGTCCAGGCCCTGGAGGAAGAGATTGTTTATGAATTAAGAGGAGATCTGAATATCTGAAAGAAATATCTGTAAATATAGAGAGATGAAACACACAAACACACACAAGCATTCTGGAATTCTTCATATCATTGAAATTCCATGCCACTTTGAGCATCAGATATCAAAAACAACAATCCTATATCAACAACAATGGCAGCAAATGATCAATATGGATTGTCCTCCATAAATACAAAATTCACCTGGCTGGATGAGCTCTTTGTGTGTGTTCTTGATATGCTTAGAGCCTAGGAAAGGTGATTTAGTTTTTGTTTTTGTTTTTTTTTGTTTTTTGTTTTTGTTTTTAACATATCCTTTGAAGAACTTTGGCTTTTTGGAGAAGTATTCTCTGCCTTTAAATTGAAATATTCTCATTGTTCTTTCTGCTATTGTAAGATACTTTCAGTGTATTTTGTTTGTGTGTAACTTAAGTGCATTCTTGATATATTTTAAGCATATGCACCTACAGTTTTCTTAACAACAGCAAGATTTTTGTATTTTTACAACAACTGTGAAGTGTTTTGTGCATATAGAACACAGAAGCAATGTAGAACTAGAGCTTGCTGAGTCAGATAAGTTGCTGTTGCTTGGAATCATGGCAGCAATGATGCCCAGAAGAATTTTGACATGATTAGAAATGTTTGCCTGGTTTCATTCTGGAATTAGTCCTTTTTTGAGGGGGGGGGTTAAAATACCAGCTGAGCCAACACAGGCTTCTGGCAGACTATAAAGTTCTGTGAGTCTCTTAGGGGTATGTTCAGGTGTCAGAATCTTTGTCCTGACAAATCTCTTCCAAACTTTCCATATTTCAGTAACTTTATTTAGACGGTGAGAGCTTTTAACTTTTGCTGTGTTTAAATAATTAGGAATTAGGAACCACTGGAATGTTGTGGCAAATATGAGCCTGCCCATACTCTAAGATCAGGCCAGGAGGCCCTGGTGAAGGTGCCATCCCTCAAAGAGATAAGGGGGGCTGGCATGTCGAAGCAGGGCCTTCTTGGCGGTTGCCCCCCACCTCTGGAATTCCCTCCCTACAGAGATCTGCCTGGTGCCAAGACTTTTTGCTTTTCGGCACCAGGAAAAGACTTTCCTGTTTGGCCTGCATTTTAATTAGATTATTTGGTTCGACACATGGACCATCCATGCTCAACAGGAAAGAAAGCTTAATACCTTCCATGTGTGCTGTTTTAGGCGAATATTCAACATTACCTGGCACAACAAAGTTCCAAATAGCATAGTCCTGAATCAAGCTGGAATCCCTAGCATGTACACTTCATTGAAACAGCGACGCCTACGCTGGCTTGAACACGTTGTGAGAATGGATGACGGTCGGATCCCAAAAGATCTTCTATATGGAGAACTAATGAAGGGAAAGTGCCCCAGAGGGAGACCACAGCTGTGGTATAAGGATATCTGTAAGAGGGACCTGAAGGCCTTGGGAATGGACCTCAACAGTTGGGAAACCCTGACCTCCGATCGCACTGTCTGGAGGCAAGAGATACGGCATGGTCTACATAAATTTGAAGAGGCATTTGTCCAACAGGCAGAGGAAAAGAGGCAGGCACGGAAAGAACGAAACTCAAGGACCAGGCAAGAAACAGAATACATCTGCCCCCAGTGCGGTAGAGACTGCCATTCCCAAATTGGTCTATTTAGTCACACTAGGTGTTGTTTTTAGGATCTCTACTCCAGGCATGATACCATAGTCTTTCGAGACTGAAGGATGCCAATGAATGGTTCAACACATGAGCAGCAGGGTTTTATAATTTATAATTGTACTGTATGTTGTTTTAACCGCATTGTATTTTGTAGTTTTAATAATTTTATTGTTTTATACTTTTTAATACTTGTTGTATGCCGCCCAGAGACCTCTTGGTAGTTGGGCGGCTAAAAATGTCTAGTAAATAAATAAATAATTCAGAAAACAACCAAAAAACCTTAGTCTGCTTCTGCCCAGCCTACCAGTTACAAGATGAAGAAGGGGGGGGGACATCTGCTTCGCCCCATAATATTCAATTATAAAACAGAACAATTTCATAACAATGTTGCACCTCTGACCTTTCCAAACCACCTACAGCAGGCATGTCCAAACTTCGGCCCTCCTGATGTTTTGGACCGCAACTCCCAGAATTCTAAGCTTAGATTGCCAATGACAAGGGACTGTGGGAGTTGTGGTCCAAAACATCTGGAGGGCCAAAGTTTGGACATGCCTGACCTTCAGATCTACCTCACTCTAACAGTTGGGCTTGACACTTATAACCTTTACCTTGGGATGCTCCAGCATTTGGCTCCAGGACTAATTCTACCCTTTGGCAAAGCGAGCCTGTTGGCTCAAGCCACTGATCTTGGATATTATGAAAAGACAGCCAGTTGTACTTTGGTAATGGATGCAGGTGGAAGAAGAAAGGAGAATAAAAACCAAGGCCAGATGAAGCTGTACCAAACTAGGACAGGAGGGATGAAAGAGAGCTTTCCCAAGATCTGATGAGACATCCCACATTTGGGAAGGGGAGGATCTTGCATAGAGAAATCTCACTTTGAGGAAGAAATAGGTTTGGTCCTCCCTCTCTGAGAGTAAGAATCTAGCACAGTACTGTATAATAGTACTGTTACTGTAATAATATAATACAGTGGTACCTTGTATAAAGGTATTAATTCATTCCAAATGAAATTATGTTAAGCAAATTTTCCTTTATACAAATTTCCCATAGGAATGCATTGAAAACAGAGTAATCCCTAATCGGGACCATTTTTATGTTGTACGGATTCGCCCCATAGGCAATTCTGTTAAGCAAATTTCCCCTATCTCCAGAATTTTTTATGTTGTACAGATTTTATGTTATACAAACCATTTGTTATACAAGGGTCCACTGTATATATTACTGTATAAGGGAACTCCCTATGGACAAACCTACAGGTCTATGAGGGCAGCACAGTTCTCTGTGGAGCGCTTGTTTCATCATTTCACATGAAGAAAGGTTAAGTTACAACAGTCAGTTTGTTTTCTAAACCCTCCCTTCTACTCCGTCTCTCTCACACACACTGTCTGAGTTCTTGGCTCCCTATTCTGTCAGCAAGATTCTCCTGAGGAAGCAAGTATATTTTTCCCCTAACCTCAGCCACTTGAAGAAGAATATAATTCCATGACTTGCATACCCTTTCCTTTCAGTTTAGGTCCCTGAGGAAAACTATAGTCAGTAGTACTGTATTTGATCTAGAAAAGCCGGAGAGGCACAATGAGAAAGGAAGTATATAAATATATGCTCAGAGAAAAGAAAAAACTATTTGCAGTGAAGAAGAAGAAATGCTTGATGTTGAGGCAGCAGGTACTTTAATTGTGGAGGAAAGTGCCTTAAACAATTGGCACTTCATAGTCATTCATCTTCCCAGTGGTGGCATTTCTTGTGATCAATTGCAAGGTTTCTATTTACATCTCTCCCCCCCCCCCCCCCGTCTTTGGCTTTTTATTTTGCTTGCAGAGTCAGGAGCCGATTAGGCAACTTAAATGGTTTAGGCATTAACTTCTTAAGCATTAAGTTCTTAAGATTTAACGTCCTAAGACCACACAAATTTAGAGCCCCTCTGCTTTGACATTCCTCTAGTATCTCCAGAAGAAACAAGCTATTGCTCCGTGGAAATAGATGATAATCACAATTAAACTGTTTCTATCAGTGTATATTCAGAATTGGAAGCCTTCAAGACCTCAGCATAGCCACTTTTTCCCAAGCTCTGAAATATCTCATTCACAGTCTTCTGCTTAACAGCAAGACAAACAGAGATAGAATAAAGCTGATCAGTTTTTAAGAAGACTTCCCCGTACTTGGTTTCAGCCAAAACTCGTACACCATGTCATTAAATAAGGAGAAGTGCAGAGCCAACAGCCTCATGCTCTTTATCAGAAGCTCCAAATTGTCCATTAATCTGCTGCTGGTACACACACACACACTTTTGGCATACAGTTACCCTATATTTGCTGGGAGACTCTAAAAATGATGTAAGCCGAGCAGAAACTTGGACAGTCCCAAATGACAGATACATTCTTCCCTGCCAACTTGTTTTCCATTGCAAATATGCCCAGCAAGGTTTTTTTTCCCCTTCAAGAAGTGGTTTAATTTCTTGTAGAGTCTGATCTGAAAATTGGGTTCTAATGCCCTGAGGATACATTTCCTATTTAAGAACAGATTCTATTACACTACCATCGTTCAGCAGAAAAGCAAAAGCCGTCTATGCTGCTTGCCCTGAAGTCAATCTCCGGCACTATTAGTGGAGGGGGAAAGGATCCTGAATAGAATGGCTGCAGATGTACTGAATGAATGAACCAATCATCTGTAAGCAAACTGCATCTATTCAGAAAGTTTTAAATCCATCTTTCAGTCAATTATTCCTAAGGTAGAGAACAAGGTGAGGAATGAAATAGCAGTTGTAACATTGACAAAACAATCAAACAAACAAGACAATCACAGGAGTTCAAGCAGGGGCCTCAAGCAGTAAGCACTGGCAAATCCAACAACATGATTGTTCAGAATTAAGTTCCATTATAATCAGTGGGATTTACTCTCAGGTAGCCTAAGGAATTCTTCCCCCCAAGACTTGTTTTAAATTGATTATGTTCCTAGAACTCAAGGTATGGGAGCTATAACATGAAAAGCAATCACAATTGTCACCACTAATTTTACAGTACTGGACATTTGTAATGAAATATAATCAAATCACGTCCTACTTGTTCCACCTGGGTTTGGTATTAACCTAAAATCTTTTACTTTCCAAATCCATAATGCTTCTTTTGCAGAGGGCGTACTTGCTATAAAATAGCAATTTGAGAGTACTTTAAATTATAATTGTTATTAGCACTCCTGGCTGACTTACTGTTAAAGGAAAATTGCAGTGGTGCTAACATGGTGGTGGAGGGGAGGCAAAATTAGTAGTTCAAAATATTCAGGCAGTGAAATGAATATGTGAGCATTTTAATTAGATCCAAACAGTCCTGCTCCTAGATTTACATTCTAAACCTCAGGAGTAAAGCATGTTTGTGAAGCTAATCTATAGCTTGCAACTTTTTTATTCATTTTTTTTAGAAAATTCTGTTTTATGTTCCAGTTCAGTCCTCTGCCAATTATTCATTCACTGTCCTTGGAACTAACCTCTTACTCATATAGTCTACACCTCCTAAAAATGGGATGTCTTTCTAGTTTAAATCCTAAAGCAAGCCTTAAAAAGTACTCATTTTTTACAGACACTAGGGTGACATTAGTATCTCATCTTAAGCTCTCAGTGTATCCAATAGGAATAGCCATTTAAGAGCTATACCCCTACAGAGACTATTGGGGCTGCATGCCAGTGATGGACAGGCCAGCATCAAAGCACCTAGGACCAACTGTTCTCTCTCATTCCTCTACAGTTACGGTCCTTCTCTGTCTTTCATACATTATATCTTTTCATGTCTCCTTGGAGAGTCGGCTTCCTGAGAAGCAACTTCTCAAATCCATGATGCCTGAACTCATCATTTGCAAGGGAATTGAAATTAGGCCATAAAGCTGGGCTGAGGCTTCCAAGTTCACAAGTTGCCCACCCCCAATGCTGGCCACTGCTGTCAAGTTCTACTGAAAGCAATTCAATAGAATATCTATGTAAATATTGGGGGGGGGGGGAGTGTCAGCCTGTTGTCTAACCAGAAGAATGGATATGTTTCATTTTTAATAAGTTCTTCTCATTTTGATTGCTTCTCTCCAGATTCAGACAATTTCATAAATTATGGCTTTATGGGGGCTAATGTTACAAAATGATGACACTGGACAACTGCTGAAAAGCACCATAATAATTGAAGTCCCTAAATCACCGCCTGGAATCCCTAAATCAACCATTTACATCTTTGAACCTGTGGCCTGTTCCTGTTAAATGGATGAGGTTAAGCAAGCTCAGGCCAGCTAAGAGCCTAGAATACAGTAGGATAGTGAACTGACTGGACAGATATTTTGAGCCTAAACATCAGGGTGGCCCTGAGTACATTGCCATGAATATTGAAATGCAATGCCAGAAAGGGAAGGAAGGCAAAAAGGAACACTTCTTTCCACAAAATGGACATTTGCTAATTTATAGTCATAGACCCACAAGTTACAAATGGTTGTTGTAAATTACATAGAACTAGAATACACCTTATCATTGCCAGGAAGACTGTGACTTAAGTCCCTATTCAGTCTTCTATGCAAAATGATGACAGGTAATTTCAAGGCCCTGGCTCACTCTCTCTTCTTACATGTTTTATATGTCAACTGAATTTGAACTGAGGAGTTCTTCAGAAAGACAACAGTCTTCTGACAGAACTTCAGATACCAGACCCTCCTATTTCAATGACTGTTGTTCTGGTAATCTGGTGGGCAGGCTGGAACATGGAGGGTGGAATTATAGACCAAAATCAACCCTTCTGTTTTTAGTCAAAGTGATTAAGTAGGCAGCCCCAAGAGCTCTGGGATGAAATAGATTATCCAGATCCAAGGAACCATTAAATCTGCCTTCAGATGGGGATTTGGGACAGAGATTATTTGATGGCCCTGAATTATAACCTTTACCAGGAAATAGATAAGCAACACTCTTCTACTGGTCATCTTAAGATGTAGGTGGCCTTTTCTATCACTGGCCATATTACCATCATATCTTAGAGGACTAATAGCACTATTTTTTTCATCAGTTAGTCTTTTTCACTGGGAGGTTTCAAAAGATGGTGCTATCTGACCATATTTCTTTGCCTCATAAGCACAAGGCATTTAGCTTCCTGAGGTGATGTGCAAGATGTTGCCCTACCCATTTCAAAAGCAAAAGCCAACTGGAATTCCAATATTGATTTCAGACTGGTAAAAAAAGAGTCTTCACCATACCTGAAGGCTGCATGTCAACTGAGGATTATCTGATGATACACAGTCCCTTCCTCCCAGCATCCACTACCTGAGGTGATGGATTGCCTCAGTCTGCCAAATGATAGGGTGGGCTCTCCGACCATGCCCCATTCACTCATGAAGTCCCCTGAGGTAGTCAGAGGTCTATTCCTTTTTCTCCACTGGTTTTAAAATAAGGCATTATCTTCCAGAGAAGATCATCCAGCATTTGAGGTGAGGATCTGCTTCCCACCTGACCAAGGTGTAGTGAACTTGTCTCTGTTTGCTGAAGGTGAATGTTGAAACTGGACCTAGACAATTCTGATATGATGGAAACCAAGAAATGTTAGTTGTAGATGAGCTCAGCTACTTTCAGGTAGATACTTTATGTGTCCTCTCAGAACTCCTCAGATTTCTTCAGGGTTACTAGATCAAGCCAAAACCATGGTCTACCAACTTCAATTAGTACCCCGGTTCACCTGTATCTTTTTAAGTGAATTGATCATTGTGATCCATGCTATTTGCCTTTGAAAATGAATCAGCTGTATTCACTTGTACAGAATACAGCAGTGGGAGACACGTCCAGTGTGAGTAACCAGAACACAATGGGACTTGTGCAAGGATCAAATTCTAATAGAGGAAATACATGGGGTGATATAAATTTACAATCCACTATAAGAGAATATGCCACAAGAACAAAACATGTGTGTGCAGAACCAGTAAGCCAAGCACATGATCTCTTTTATAGACTACACACCAAACCACAAAACATATGGAATTCATAAATGTAGCATATAAAGATCACAGCCAAATTATACAAAGCTATTTTGTTTCATAAGATATTTCTGGGGACATCTCTGTTAGAAATAGTCAGGAATAGCTTTTGGAAAAAAAGAAATAAATTAGAGAAATAAATGTAATTGGCTTATGAGAGAAAAACTAGGCATCTTAAGTGGGATTTATGTAAGAAATGGTAATGAAAACATGGAGGACAGGAAATCCTTCTCACAACATGAAAGTCTAAATATTTCAGTGAAAAGAAATCTGAAATTCCTCATGGGTAGCCACCCCACAATACCAGGGTATCTTCCCAAATCTTGTATTCTGGTACACCTGCACTATTGGTTTGCAAAGGCAAGCAAAGTTCTAAAATCACATGTTGCCAAAAATGGCCAATTTGTATCAGAACAAATTTAATTTCAAGCATGTGTTAAAAAAACCAGTGGAAGAATCCAAGTGTTCTTCTAATAAGTGACATGTAATTTATTATTATTATTATTATTATTATTATTATTATTATTATTATTATTAGTAGTAGTAGTAGTAGTAGTAGTAGTAGTAGTAGTAGTTACCACAAAATTATTATTATTATTATTATTATTTACCACACAACTCTTCTTCTTCATTTGTTCTTTCTAAGCATAGATTAAATATTATCATGGCTATTCTGGTTTTGGATTCCCCCAGCTTTGAACACCAACAACATGCTGCAACAGCTTCCAAAGTTTTTCCGTCAAGACGTTGCACTCTTCCCGGCCTGCATTTTTACTTTGAATGATCAGCCATAACATTCTGTACTTTTTGTTTTTCATTATAGGACTAACAATCTTTCTACATTTTGCAAGCACTTTATATGCTTTTCATTCTTTGGTATGTCACTAATCCTCTCAGTCCAAGAGTTTTGCAGCATACTCCCTCCCATACATCCACATTCCAAATGTGGCCCTTGACTGCAACTCCAGATGCAAACCCACCTAGTCTCTACTAGAGATGGGCACGAATTGAAAAATGACGTTTTGTTTTTTTGATTTTCATTGTGGGTCCTGTTTTGGTTCATTTTCATTTTTCGTTAATTTTTTGAAAAAAATTCATTTCATTTTTTCTTTTTCTTTTTTGTTTTTACCTGCTTTTTGTGTGATTTAAAGCATTTCCGCGCACAGGCGTCCCCCAACACCCCAGACCAGAGGGAAAACACTAAAAAAAATGATGCTGGCAGACACAGAATAGACTAGTTACGCAGGGAGGCTGCAAAGGCAACAGTGGATGTTGCCCAGGGTGTAAGGCAGCCGCAGAGTGACTGCACTGTGGGGCAGGGGAGGGTACTCACCAAGAAGTATGCACGCACACAGGGAAGCTGCAAGAGAAATCTCTTCTATCTCTCCCCTAAGAGCCAGGCTGCAGACAGCAGGAACACAGAGACACACACCTGCCTGGCTGGCCTAAAGTAACGAGTCGCAGAGACAGCAATCCCACCCTAACTCCCATCACAGACTGCAAGGAGGATGGGGGCTGCCAGAGCTTTTTATGCCCTCTGTGGCTGCCACACCTACCCAGTCTGCAACCTGGGGATGCTATTGGTTGAAATTGTCCAAGAATTCAAATGATCCTATCACACGGCTTGCTCCATTTTGTGGCTGGAATCCATTTTGTGTCATCCTTAAAGGGAAAAGAAAAAATACATCGCAACGGAAGAAAGACAAAAACAAACATTTTAAGGACCCCAACCCCCTGGTAGGTAATAATTTCAAATAATTATCACTGTGTTTTTACGGATGTCTAGGGTGTTTTAATACCCAAGAAATCAATATTAGGCATCTGGGAGCCATTTTGGGTCAATGTCCCCTATGGCCTAACTCCCCTTAAAGGAAAAAAATATGGCGATCTGAGAAAAGACATAAATGCCCGTTTTAAGGACTCCAACCCCTCTGGTAGGTATTATCAGAAAAAATAATTATCACTGGGTTTTTATGGATATTTAGGATGTTTTTTAACATTTAAAAACAGCTCATTTCATTGTGTTTCGCCATTAACGGAAACGGAATGTAACGAACCTAATTTTCGTGGTTCTGTTCGATTCGTTCCAATTTCATCACAATTTTTGTTATTTGATTCGTTACGTAATGAAATGAATAACGAATAAGAGAATGAGTTTTTTTTTTTCATTTCATGCCCATCTCTAGTCTCTACCCAGGAAAGCTAGAGACCTTTTATGAGATCATAGCTAGTTGATTATATTTCATTGGATTTCTCACATTATTCCCAGACCTAGCAGATCTAAAGAAAGTAAGCCAGGAAAACTAAAAATGATTTTTCAGGAGATCATAGCTACTTAGTAATATGCCATTAGATTTATCATATTATTCCCATACCTATTAGATCCAAAAGACTGGTCCTCAGAAAGTACATGGAGACATAAAGGTTTTTTTAGTTACTTGGTTGGATCAAAATTTGGTCTTGTTTGCAGCAGACACAGTTAAAATGGTGGGGCAGATTAGAATGGTACTGGTTTCAACTGTGCTATTCTAAGTATCTGACAGCCTAGATCCAATGCATTGTCTCCATCATCAGAAGGAACATCATATCGAGCACCAGTATTTGGTCATCTCACAAGTACTATCCATCTTATTTTTATTTATTTATCTTTCAGCCATTTGTCTGATTTGTTGTTGTTTGTTGTTCCAGACCATGCAGCCAAATGCTCTTCAATAGGTGGCTACATTTTGCTGGTACCTCCCCTTAATTCCTGCAGACAGGTCTGACTAGGTGATTTCTGCCACCCAATAACATGGTTCAAATTCAGGAATTGATTTGAATGTGCTCTTTGCAGGTACTTAGCAGGTCAGGGCATCAGTCAAAGTGGTTAGTCTTAAGGCTTCTGCAAGGAGCAGCAGACCCAAAAGCAATCTTTGTCTCTTTCACATCTTTTGGTTTTAAAAAAAACTTTCAAAGCCAAGAACAGAAGATTGAAATCAAAATCTGAAACTTGCTCATGGGAGGGGAAAAGATATGCTTGCTCTTTTCATCATTCATGCAAGAGGCACTATAATCCATCTTTCAGACCAGATGAAAACAGTCATTGCAATAGAGTGAAGATTTTCACAGCACTGAGACAACAGCATGGAGCTCATTTTTTAATCATGTTGCCCAAAAGCACCATCTACTTTGCTAGCCCTCTGCTTTTCCATTTGGGGCATGAATTTCTGTCTTGCCTGAAGCCTTAGATCCATATGATTTGTAACTCCCATTAAGCCTGATGCCAAACCCTTATGAAGACCGGTGCATGGGCGTGTGGGATGACTGTGTAATCCTCTACACATCTACAGAACAGAGACAGCAAATTGAGCTAGGATGGAAAAGAACAGCCTGTGGCAAACCAAATGGAAAAGGATCTCAGATCTGGGCTGCCACTCAATGACACCTTTTAAAATCTAAATATCAATGCATTGTCATAAGAATAACTAGGAGACATGAGCCTTCATGATGACATGAAAATTGTTAACAGTGAACTCCTAGATCATTCTGTCAAACACAGATTAAGGCCTGTCCTTAGGAAATATGTTTTTAAAAATTATTTGCTAGATCCAGAGTAATGGTTCAACAGGCCCAATATCACTTGTTGAAAAGTTTTGAATTGTGTTTAAATTCCCCTAGCCGTGCAGCAGAAGTGCAGGGATTCACAAAACAAAACAGACTAATCTTCTACACAATAATCCACCCCTGTTCTCATTAACTGGCATTTCATCACTGGCATCCTTCAGTCTCGAAAGACTATGGTATCATGCCTGGAGTAGAGATCTTAAAAACAACATCTAGTGTGACCAAATAAACCAATTCGGGAATGGCAGTCTCTACCACACTGGGGGCAGTCCTCGGATTTAATTGTTTCCGTGCCTGCCTCTTTTCCTCTGCCTGCTGGACAAATGCCTCTTCGAATTTATGTAAACCATGCTGTATCTTTTGCCTCCAGACAGTGCGATCGGAGGTCAGGGTTTCCCATCTGTTGAGGTCCATTTCCAAGGCCTTCAAGGTCCCTCTTACAGATATCCTTATACCACAACTGTGGTCTCCCTCTGGGGCGCTTTCCCTGCGTTAGTTCTCCATACAGAAGATCTTTTGGGCCATTGTCCATTCTCACAACATGTCCAAACCAGTGCAGGCATCGCTGTTTCAATAAAGTATACATGCTAGAGATTCCAGCTCATTTCAGGACTATGCTATTTGGAACTTTGTCTCAATTACTGGGAACTTGCCCATATGTTTATGGCCTTGTGTTTATTGAGCTCAAAGTATTACTTAATATTTCCCTTAGAATCTTATCCTTCGGCTTCAGTTTCGTGACCTATTTCTTTACGTTCCAAGGATAGCGTGCAACATTCTGTAATTTTTGGTAGCTTCTCGGCTTTGGGAAAATGAAACTAACGCTCATTCTTTTTTTTCTTTTTTCTGAAGACTGTTGAAGGATGTCCTTGACAATACAGCTCCAAAATGCAGCCAAGCTCTGAACAACCAAAGAGTCTGAGTATTGAGGCTAGAATCAAGATTCAGCCTATTAAGATTTTTATTAGCCTATTAAGATTTCTTTTTCCCTGACCTGGAGCTAAACACTACATACTCACACCATTCCAAGCTGTTTGATTTACAGCCTACCGTTAAATAATCCCCAACCTTTTTCACTGCTGCTAAACATTGACTTGACATTTTCATTGAGCAACCCACTATAGACAAAACCCCTTTTTCTTGAATAGTTAACAGTAGCTCAGGTATCATAAATTAGTATTTGGAGATGGGAATGATCTCCCCATGTCCAGTACATCACTGGAAACTTGCCAATTTATTTTGCAGATTTGTCCATTTCTCCAGCCTAGAAAGATCTCATCTGAGTCCCGTTTTGTCTGACTTTTTTTTCACTATCCCACCTTACTTTTTAAACTGTGAAGCTTGTGCTATATTTGAATAATTTGGCTTTGTTTTTTGATAGTATTATTTGCTATTGATTATGTATTATGTATTTTGTTATTAGTGTTTTGTATTTGTATTTTTAATTGTTGTGAACTGGCCAGAGTTGTCTTTTAGGCCAGATGGGTGGGGAACAAAATAAATAAATAAATAAATAAATTCTGAATAAGATAGCTGGTTCACAAACTTAACAGTTGCACTCTTCACCTTGGACTCCAGACATCCAATGAATTGCATCATTCCCAGGGCAAATATTAATAGATTCCATTGCTTTGTTTCTATCATCATACTTTTAACTAGTTCTGTCTCTACTCTTCTGAATTCAGTAAAATGTTAAACAGGGCCTTTTCACTGTGAATGTTCATGCTGAGTAAAGGTAAAGGTAAAGATCGTCCATCCATCCATCCCCCCCACCCCCACCCCCCGCACATGCATGCTTGTCGTTTCCGACTCTAGGAGCGGTGCTCATCTCCATTTTTAAGCCAAAGAGCCAGTGTTGTGCAAGTCTGTGGCCATGTGGCCGGCATGACTGTATGGAGCACTGAGTACACACTGACTAAACATGGATATATTCTCTTAATTTGATTATATAATCTTGGATACTCTAAACAACATACCAGTTATGCTCTGTCCCGTTTTTCACATCTCGGTAAAGCCCTTGCTTTTGGCTTTGCACTGAATATCTATCCAGTAGATGAGATGCCCAAAATGTGATTCAAGATCAATATTTCCTTCATGACATAAGACAGGCAGGGGTGGCATTCCAGAGTACAGTGCCTTCCCCTCAAAGAGGATGGCAATGAACTGCCCCCAATCGCTCTATTCTTCAAAACCACTCTCAAAAATTGTCCCTCAAAATGCGCATTGCACTCCGCAAAGGTTACACACCAGAAATTATGTTTTGGGTGGGCATAGTTTGCCCTGTACATCCCATTCTCCTCTACTCTAGAATCTGCTTTATACCCTAAAGGTTAGGTAGTTAGTAACAGAAACACTGGGTAATCAATGTGGGGTCACTCACCTATTTTTTAGGAAGAACTTTCTAAATTAAATCAAGTTCAGGATGGAAGGACACGTGCTGTTGAGTCACACACCCTCAAGAGACCCCAGGGTCATGATTTTCATTTTGAAGACTTTGTAAAAATGGAGAGAGGTTGGGGGGATACGCCACAATGTGCCCATTTCAAGTTTAAAGAAACAGTCAAAATTACATTACTCTGCATGGAATTTTATATGTACTATGAAGTGGCATTAGTTCACATGTGAATATCCACCTAGGCAGGGCCGGCGCGTCCATTAAGGCGAACTAGGCAGTTGCCTAGGGCGCCAAAATGGACAGGGGGTGTCAAAATGGACAGGGGGCACCACCACCCCACCGCCACCGCTGGCTAGCCTGCTGCCCCCCGCCGCCCCCTGCTGCTGCCCCCCGCCGCCCGTCGCCGCAGCCTGCCCCCCCACCCCCCACAAAGGGCGCAAGAAACCCTAGCGCCAGCCCTGCACCTAGGGAATGAAAAAGCAAATCATCAAGGATTTGACATGATCACTTGATCTTCTTGATAATTGAGTTACAGTGAATTCCTTGGTTAATTTAACACTTGTCTTTCAGGAACTTTCATTGATCATCATAATGTGACTGAGAAGGAATTCTTCCATCTACCTATCAGTCTGGACACTTGCTACTTTGAATACAATTGCCGTAACCAGTTAATGTAATCTCATAACAGAAAGTGCCATCATTACAAAGATTTACGAGCACAGCATTAGACGTAAACTGTGGTAATTGGTTGTGTACTGCTGGGCTATTTTGCCAGTTAATATGCATTATATAGTTCCTAGCATAAGCCACCAAAGGGGCATTATGCTTAATTCTAATTCCTCACGTGCCTCGGTTAAATATTTCTACAATAAACATTATGAAGAATATTGTTCTTCAGTGATACAGACAAGTGTATTACTGGGAGGAAATTTGGTTATGTCAAGCAACCAAAACAATCTGTTATTTGCTTTGTTGTCACATTATATTGATTTAGGGCAGCAATTTTCAACTACTCTAGGGCACAGAAACTGCTAATTTATTAATCTCTCCACTACAACATATCCTACTGTTCAAATTTCTGAGAGAGTTAACCAAAACTGCATTTACTTTGCTTTGTTTTGGAGGAGATTTTTTTTAAAGCTAGAGAAAAGACAGAGTGCAATTCCCACTCACCTGGACATAACATAAGAACATAAGAGCCATGCTGGATCAGGCCAAAGGCCAATCTAGTCCAGCTTCCTGTATCTCACAGTGGCCCCACCAAATGTGTCCGGGAGTACACGAGACTAGATATCTGTCTCCTGATACCACCCCCCTGCATCTGGCCCTTGAAGTACCCTGCTTTTAAGCCTGGAGATTACACATCTTCATCATGTTTTGTAACCTGTGATGGACTTTTCCTCCAGGAATCTGTCCAATCCCATTTTGAAGGCACCCAGGCCAGATGCCATCACCAACTCCTGTGGCAGGGAGTTCCACAGACAAACAACATGCTGGGTAAATATATATATATATATTGTCTGTTCTCACTCTCCCAACCTTCAATTTGAGTGGATGTCCCCTAGTTCTGGTATTTTGTGAGAGGGAGAAGAGTATCCCTCTATCCACATTACTCACGCCCTGCATTATTTTGTATGTCTCAATCATATTCCCCCTCATTCGCCTTTTTATGTGCTAAAATTAAAAAGTTGACCCTGCTGTAAATGGCTTTGAAAATCTCAAGAACCTAAAGGTAGGAGAAGAGTCCTTCTCAAATCAGACCAGACTTCCACTGGATCTAGCTTCTTGCTCTCCACTGTTTCCATCTAGATCCCTGCAAGAACGCCACGTGCAGGATATGAATACAATAAACCTTAATGTCCACCATTGGCAATGTCTTATTTATCATTCATCATTTTTGCCTTCTGCACCTGAAGTTACGAGGCAATGACAATGGCTAAACCTTGGGTTCCATTCTCGACCCAAGAGGGCTGCATTTTTCCGTTTTTCCTCTTCCAAAGTTGGTTGTATAGAAGGGATGCACAACTCACCAAACTGCAGGAGGCACTTTTTCAACAAAGTACCTGCAGGCCAATTCATAAATTCATATCATAAAGGGGATAGAAAGTAAAGGGCACAAAGGCATCCCCTCTTCCAGGCATGAATTTATCATTCGGTCAATATTTTTTTCTTCGCTACGCTACGCTCACCCATGCCACAACTTCAGAGATGCACCTGACATCTGAGTAAGAGACTAGAATTCTGAGAAAAGCTTAGTACAAATGTATCCCAATGTTGCTCCCAACATTTTCCCTCAAGGCCAGCACTTGACACTGGGGACAGGTAGGGGAAAACAGAAACTGCTCCTAGTAAATAAAAACAGGGGTTTTTGGGAAAGTCGCTGATTGAGAGATCCTCAATTCATTCAAGAGATTTATGAGCACTGCACAATACTGTTGAAGTGCTTTTGAGTTCAAGGCAGCCAGTATTCAGAAATGGCATATATATGGTCCAAGACTAGGAAAACTAAAGGTGTTGGTGCACATTCATAGTGTTCTTTACAAAGCAAGGTTTCAAAGCATCATAAGCTTGTAGGCACTTAACGGAGTTTAAGTATGTTCTCGTACTGAACCATGTGTAACCCAAAATTCTTTGCATGTTTATTCACTGAAAAGTCAAGGCCAGAAGCAGAACTTAGGTTTGAAAAATAAACAACATTGCCAATTAAAACTTTCATGAGGGTTAGTTCACAGCTGTAGTCAAGCATTCAATTCCACTGTGCATGCAGAAGCCCCTCTTTGACAACATATGCACGGTATACAGTGGTACCTCTGATAATGAATTTAATTTGTTCTCAGAGGCAATTTGTTATCTGAAAAAATTGTTATCCGAAACGTGGTTTCCCATTGAAATGAACGGGAAACCGATTAATCCATTCTGGAGATCTGAAAAAAGGCAAAAAAGCTGGGGGGGGGGTTCCAGACCTCTTTATAAAATGGACTTTAAAGGCTTGCAGTGCTGGAACACCAGAACATCCCCCTGCAGTGCAATGCAAACACGGACAAGAGAAACCAGCAAGACTACCCCAGCCTGTTACCACCCAAAGTTCAATGGGGGAAAAATGCAAACAAACAAACATAAACACAAATAAAAAATCCAGCCCATTTTTGTCTTCAGAGCAATGAAAAAAGACTGCAAACATGGAGAAATGAAACCAGCAAGACTACCCCAGCCGCTTCCAGCCAAAAATGCAAAGAAAAGCAGTGCAAATATTAATAAAAGCTAGCTCCCTAGCTTACCAAGTTCAAAAGGTCCAAATCCCTCAGCAAAACATGTCCAGAATGCCTCCAAAACACCATTAAAAACGTTCTGACTCCTCCCACCCCTCCATAAACTATGCATTCTGCAATGCATGCAGGGTACACATTTTTTTGCAAGGCATTATGAAACATTTGTTATCCGAGGCAGCCCATAGGGAACATTCGCTATCCGAGGCAGCCCTATACAGTATCTGGAAATTTCCATTTGTTATCTGAAATATTTGTTATCCGAGGCATTCTTTATCCGAGGTATTACTGTGCGTGATTATGGAAGTCAAAGGTAGGGCCTACATTGCATTATATGACACTGAGAGGTGAGCTGCTCGTCTCAGCCTTGGGACTGGTTTACGTGCGATTTAATTCAAATGCCAGCTATACTTTTCTCCCTCCTAGAAGGCTTGATGGCATACATGTGTTTGTGAGAGGGGGGGAGAGAACAGGTACTTTTCAGAAAAGGCAAGCCAATTCAGACAGTACATATGTGACTACTTGACATGACGGATCGACTGCAAGACTGAGGGCATGAGGGCCATAAGATCCTGCCAAAGAAATACGGTAGATGCTTCTGATGGCATAAAATATTGCCTCCTGGTTTTAGAAACCAACGAAAGAGACAGAAAGGCAACCAGCAAGAAAGGCAACCGGCAATTCCACATAATTGTAAACCTGCTCTCATTATTTTGACAGGCGACAAATGGAAAACAAGACTGATTCACTCACTGACTGTTGATAAACTGGTGAGGAGGACCTGCCTTGACGTGGGAGGGAGAGAGTGAATGAGTGTGTGTGTGTGTGTGTGTGTGTGTGTGTGTGTGTGTGTGTGTGTG
>JAHTLZ010003526.1:58068102-58093845 GCA_023846285.1 Phrynocephalus versicolor
TGTGTGTGTGTGTGTGTGTGTGTGTGTGTGTGTGTGTGTGTGTGTGTTTTAAATCATCATGACAATATAATTTTAACCAGAAATATTCCACACCATTCAAACTTGTGGTGTGTGTAATTTCTTCATTAAGGACCGGGCAGATGGTGACATTGATAGATGATACCCTTAGCTCTTGTGCACTGGTGGGAGTTGATTGCATAGATTATAGGAGATAGGAAATGAGCAGTTTTTTAAAAAAATGAATTGTTATGCTAAGTTCTAAGAGTTTGGAGCTTTAGAAAAGGTACTTCCCACTGTGTAAGCTGAACCACTGTAGATAACCATACATGTATTCCTGTTGGGCATACTATTCTGAAGGAAACAGATACAGTTTGCCTTCTCATAATTTCCTATCAAGTTGGAACTGCTATTTTCACCTATACTCTGAATTGTACAGCCAAGACATTCAACTCCCTTTCAGCTTGACTGAAATACTCCCTTCAGAGCTGTAAGCATTATATAGAAGTAATGAGGTCTAGAAACTTGTGCTTTAATTAGCATAGCACTCACAGAAATCTGTGCTGCTATATAAACAAAATCTTACAATGTACAGATTCAGAAGAATGACTCCCATGGTGAATTAATGCCACCTTCTATATCTCTACTTCAGAATGGATACTGACACCAGAGAAAAACGTGCAGTGGTATTCTACACCTATACAGGTATATGCAAAAGTAAATTGCACTATGTTCAGCACAAGCAAATACACATCCTTAGGTTTGTCTCCATTGTACAAATATGGGGGGGGGGGTTATATGAATTTCATTCATTTGAATAGAGCAATATATTGTTAAGTTATTATCTAAATCAGCCATTCTCAACAGGAGCCATATGCCCCACCCCCAGGGGAGAGGATGGCACACTTAAAGGGGAGCACAGACTTGGAACAGTTCTTCACACACCACTTTGTAAGGTTTGTTGTGTGATTTGTACAATCCAGCTTTAGAGATGTGAAGACCTGGAGGGAAAATGGAAAAAAATCAGAAAAAAAAAACATTTTTTACATTTCTTTTCCTTAACCATACGGGACAGTGCCTATAGGACTGCAGCAGATATCGTATATATTCGAGTATAAGTCGACCCGAGTATAAGCCGGGGCCCCTAATTTAAACCCCCAAAACTGGGAAAATTTATTGACTCAAGTATAAGCCTAGGGTGGGAAATGCAGCAGGGCCTGGCAACTCCTCCTTTGTGAGCTGGGTGTGTGTGTGATGTTTAAAATGACTTTTAGCCACCGAGGCAAGTGCTTGAGTTGGTGGCTAAAAGTCATTTTAAACATTGTTTTAAAATGACCTTTTAAAAAGTCATTTTAAACATGGGGTGTCAGGAGAAGTGGTGCACAATGTTTAAAATGACTTTTAGCCACTGACCCAAACTTGCCTCATTGGCTAAAAGTATTGGCCCGCATATAAGCCAAGGACCCCTTTTTTCAGCCCAAAATTAGGGCTGAAAAACTAGGCTTATACTCGAGTATATACAGTAAGTGTCATAAAATTGAAAGTTGTTTGCTGTTATAAAAGAGGCACCAACATCAGGTAATGAATACCATTCACAGTGACTACCAAAGAAGCCAACAATAAATGTCATTTTTAATTTCCAGGACATAAAATGTGATAAGTTACAATGTACTTAAGAAATCCTTATGGTTAAACAAAAGTGCACCATATGAAGATTCTCCCCTGCCTCGCTTCCTTCAGACAAAAACCCATCATTCATTCAAAGATATAGAGACAATTAAAAATATGTATATTTCTTTCCCTGAATTAATGCTTTATATATTCATTTAAATTGCCGACTTTCTGCTTGACATCAGCACGACACCTACATAGATCTTCTGGCCACAGTTTCCTGTCCCACAAGAACACTGCTTGGAACAGTTACTTTTTTCGGACTATAATTCTGACTAGTCATGACAGCTTAGGGCAGGCATGTCCAAACTTTGGACTTCCTATTGTTTTAGACCACAACTCCCAGAACTCTAAGCTTGGATTGCCAATGACAAAGGACTGTGGGAGTTGTGGTCCAAAATATTTGGCAGGCTGAAGTTTGGACATGCCTGGCTTACGGGTTCTGGAAGCTGTTGTCCAAACATTATAGCTTTCCCAAGTTTGTGCATGAGTTATAGAAAGTCAAGGCACTGCTCCATCCAGCTGTATAGTAGGATTCTTCCAGCCCCATCTCAGTATCCCAGAATCTGAACATGGACTTGTCTGCATGCAAAGCATGCACTCTTCTGTATGCAAAGTGTGTGCTATTCATGCAAAGCATTGCTGAGCTGCAACTGTTTCCAGAATTGCATATAATAATTGTGTGCCATTAAGCTGATTCTGACTAATGGTAACCCTTTCCATAGTTTTCTAGGAGAGAATATTCAGAAACTATTCCCTTCTTCTGGAGGTGCAGTTTGCCCAAGGTGTCACAGACTGGCTCTTCTCCTGGGAGGGAGGTGCAATAAAGAGGCAAGCTCCCAATCTCTGGCCCCACAGCCAGATACCTAAACTACTGGGCTATCCAGCCAGCAGACCAGGCAGATACTGGGCCTTAAAGGGGATATGGCTTACCATACGCATAAATAAGGTCAGGAAATAAATGCAATACGGTTTGTAAGACTCCCATATATTTTGGAAGCATAGGCATGTCAGGCAGAGGAGCTGTGATTAACAACTGCAAACTGAAGAGGTATGGTGGCAGCATCCTTGACTATACCTCCTGTCCTTTCAAATATATGCACGTTAACTGAGATGAACCACAATGAACACATTTTTCATGGTTTTTCTGAAAATTCTAGGAAATACTTGACTCTCAGGGGCCTATGAAAATTGCAGGCACAAGTGGTCCAACCTAGAAAACTAGGAGGCAAGCATTTAAAGCCTCTTGCCCTCCAGCAGTTGGGCCTTGTTCTGGATTAGGTTCCTTTTCCTCACTTGAAAAATAATGATGGTGGTGACACCAATCTGCTGTCAAATCAATTCCAGTGTGTGCCAACCCTTCCCAGGGTTTTCTAGTCCCTCCTGCTAGTAGTGCTTTGGGATGGGGCACTTAGCCCAGGGTCGCACCAGTAGTGACGTAGGGCTTGGTGCTGGTGAATTGTTCTCCAAAGTGCAATTTTTTTTCCTAAGCTCTATTTGAACATACATTTCCTTTCCTACCTGTAGAATGGTGAACAGCATTTTACAGACAGCCTCATAGGGATCAAAATAAAGAATTAAAGGAAAATTTCCCTTCCAAAAAAAAAAAAAAAAAAAAACCAACAGGATGGAGACATCTTCACCTGAAGAACTGTGGTTTATAACTGTATTTTATTTTATTTTATTTTATTGGTGTGTATATTGCTGACCAGCTAATGAGTTAATCATTACATCCTTCTTATAGGTACAGCCACTGAAGGAACCACAACATATCCTGCACAGTCCAAAAACGGATCATTCATTGCTTGGTTTAAGGAAAAGATGTCTTAAAAGCACTACATGCAATTATTTACAAGCACTGGCAAAATGTCTGTATCATGTTCCTATTTATACCGTGAAATTAAAACAATCCATTTCTTTCCACGTTGGCAGCTCATCAATATGTTTTCCTCCTTCCCTCTAGTTTTGTTAATGCAAACGAATTCCATGCTTGTGAAAAATGCCATACTGACATTGCTAGCGATTAAAAATTTCACGTTTTTTCAAGGCGTTTATGTCAGGAACAGTATTTATCATCTGTACAACACATTCCAAAAATACCATTGAGACAATGGGGGGAAGTTGGAACTTTTCATCCCTAAAATTCATGTACAGCCACCCACCTATTCCTCAGTGTCTTTACATTTCTTTATTCTTCCAGAAACCAGCATGTTATTTGGGATCTCCTGTTGTATTCTCGAAACTTAGACAGGTGCTCTAGTTATTTTTTCCAGATTCAGGGGGTCATCCTGTCACACCTGGGAAGTAAAGGACTTCCCATCTGATAGATGGCTGGCAACAGAGTCCCCTGCATCCTCTTTCATTAGCCTAGCAATCAGAGCTGCCGATCTCTGAAGCTTGAGTCATATTATATAACTTCACCATGGTACTATATACATAAGCGCATGACCTCATTAAGAAAGAGTACTGAAAAGTACCCAAAAAGAACACACTTTATTTGGGATGTAGCAAATTCATATTCAGCTTGTGTGTGCATACACAGACAAATGTGGTACATGAAACAGCACTCAGAACTCCCATTTTTGAGGTCATGGAGAAGATTTTTGTTTGTTTATTAAAGGCATTCATAAAGTGCTTTGGGATCCCTGGTGGGTGGAGAAGCTATATGCAAAAGAATAATTACGACAACAAAACACACAATTGAAACATAAACTGAAAACAGGCTGAAAATAATTTTAAGAGTCAAAGGCCTGACAAACTAATGCGGTTTTAACTGCCTTTCATCAGAAGTCCAATAGAGATGGAACTAGCCTGATTCACCTCAGTTCAGTAACTGAGATAAATGCTATAGAAACAGCCCTGCCTCCTATATTCATCAGCTTAACCTCTTGGAGCTGTAGAACACAGAACAGGGTCTAGACCAGTGGTGGTGAACCTTCGGCACTCTAGATGTTTTGGACTACAACTCCCACAGTCCTTTGTCACTGGCAATACAGGCTCGGAATTCTGGGAGTTGTGGTCCAAAACATCTAGTATAAAAATAACAATAGTATTTTTATTTACGGTCTTAGACCAAAGTACTACATATGCAATCTAAACTAAGGAGTAATACAAATAATACATATGAGCATCAAGGTCCAGTCAAAAATTAGAAATCATGTAAAACCACACAGGAGTAAAAACATCTGGAGTGCAGAAGGTTCGCCACCACTGGTCTAGACTGAACATGTCACATTTTTAGAGGCCTGTGTAAAATGCAATGTGACTCCTAATATCCAGGCTTCAACCTATTAAGGGCTTTGTATGTTTGGTGACATCAGGACCTTTAATTTTGTGTGGAAACAAACTGGAAACCAGTGCACTTGGATCTGGACCAATGACAAATCAGCTTTGTTCAGTAGTTAAGGAGACCATATGTATTGAGAGGGGTGCACTAGCCTCGTCACGGCCACTATTTTATGAAACATAGATGACTGTCTGAAGAGGGGATGAATGCTGTTGGTCCTAGGTAGCCCCTCCATATGAGGCATAAAACCTCAGAACTATGGTTGCAGCTCATACGGAGAGGCTACTTGGACAGAATAACATCTTTCCCTTCAGTCAGTGGTGTTTCCCATTTTAACATGATGATAAGAGCAGGGCTGGTCTCAAATGTTCTCCCCAGCATGTGTGGGCTCCACATGTCTCCTTTACAAAAGGAGGGGGGGAAGAAGGTCTAAACTTCACAGTCTATCCACCACATTTTACACGAACCATAGGTTCTAGTTCTGAACACCTCTAAGGTGCTGTTGCATGGAGAGCACGTTATGAAAGTCTGATGACAAGGATCATTCTTCACCAAACCTTCCTTCCCTAGAAAGTGTCACAGATTAGAGGTAAACATGAAATGAAAATGTAGTGTTTCATTTCATTTCGTTTTTTGTTTTGTTTCATTATTAACAATTTTTTTTACATATTTAAGTACATAACTTTCCAATTGCAAATGATTTTTCTTAGGGGAGTTCCACTTTGGAGTTGAATAACTCAGCCCCCTGAGCCCCAAACCTCTCTGAATTTGGGGGCTTACAGGGGAGAGCTTGAGGAATCTATCCAAAAAAATTTGGTGCCTCTGGGACAAATTGTTTTGATTTAGAACAAAAAATGGCAGTTCATTCCATTTCATCACAAAACGCGTTCTACTGTTTCGTTTCGAAACTAATCAGTTTGTTACATAACACAACAATGAAACGGCATTTCATTTTTCATTTGGTGCCCATCTCTAGTAGAAATTATTAAGGGGAATCCTGAGAAGGACAAATATGTTGCTCTTTGTGTCCAGTATTGAGATTATGCTTTCAGCCTCCCTAGGAAAGTGTCTTCTAAAATATCGTTGTTGTTGTTTTTGTCATAAGAACATAAGAACATAAGAACATAAGAAAAGCCATGCTGGATCAGGCCAACGGCCCACCTAGTCCAGCTTCCTGTATCTCATTGGCCCCACCAGATGTGTTTGGGAGCGCACGAGACTAGATATCTGTCTCCTGATACCACTTCCCTGCATCTGGTCCTTGAACTACCCCGGTTTTAAGCCTGGAGATTAAACATCTCCATTATGGTTTGTAACCTGTGATGGATTTCTCCTCCAGGAATCTGTCCAATCCCCTTTTGAAGGCATCCAGGCCAGATGTCATCACCACCTCCTGTGGCACAGGAGTTCCACAGACTAACAAGGCGCTGGGTGAAAAAATGTTTTCTTTTGTCTGTTCTTACTCTCCCAGCCCTCAATTTGAGTGTATGTCCCCTAGTTCTGGTATTTTGTCACTACACATTACAGAGTTAACAAGTAACTCACTGTCTTTGATAAGTGCAATATTGAAAATTGACATGACTTACTACACTGCTTGTTGCTGCTGCTGCTGCTACTTCCTTTTATTTTAAAGAAAACCACCTGAAGATTGAGAACACAACAGCCTAAAACTCAAAAACTCTTGGCAAAATGTTTCTGAAATGCCACAAAATGCATCAAAAATAAATAATTAGAGATAACTACATGTCATATGACTATTTATTTCCAAGCTCTATTTAAGGCTCATTGATAGCTCAGTTTACACCATTTGAGACTGAGTTCTTAGAAGAGTAGAAGAGCTAAAAGGAAAGGTAAAATTACCTTATCATCCATGACAATGTTGCCAAGGCATAACTTTCATTACATAATTTTTTCTTTGGTTTGTCTGAATAAATAAAAATGACAGAGAGCAACCGCCTGAATCTTCACTTACTAGGATAAAATACTAGAAATTTTAAAGGCATACAATAGATTTAAAAGGCCAGGAAAAGTGAAGGAGAGAGAGAGAAAGAGAGAGAGAGAGATTGAAAAAGAAAAAGAAAAAGAGAACCAGGCACCTGAAGCCTGGCAAATAGACTACATAGTTCACAGAAGTGTGTACCCCAGGAATATTTGCTTTTATTAATGGACCAATTAATTTTAATGGGGATGTGTTTGACATCCACAGTAGCATCTCCAAACATTAGGTGGCAAACTTCCCTAACCAGTACAGAGACATGCACTTGATAAGTTCAAAATGGGGGGGGGGGGGGTGAGGTGCAAAGTTTCTATAATTTATCACCCACTACTTGGTGAGCATAACAATAAATTAAGTAGAATCAAGGAGGAAAGCTTTTCCTATACTACTAAGGAACTCAAGGAGTTATCCTTGCATGCATGGGTTCAGTTAGGTAATTGAACTTACAATACAACTCTCTATACATATATTCAGAAGAAAGTCCAATTTGTTCAGGTAGAATTGCTCTCAGATAAGTAGCTAATCATCTCACTGGGATTTGAGGAAGGGCTCTTGAAATAGTGATCTGCACCACTGCGTGCAATTCTGTATTCTTTCACTTCCTTAAAAAAAAAAAAAATCACAACATTACTGCAGTCCCCAAATGACTGGAAACGATTTCTCCAGGGGCCTCTCCCACTCATTCTTTGGACTCAAGCCCTGGAAATCTGCCCTGAAGTCACACACACTGCTCGCAAAGGGACATACTGATGCATCATTGATTGAAAAAGGACTCCGTAATACCCTACTTTTATCTTTGGAAAGAGGACTGCACACAGCAGTTGTAAATCAGATCCGCAATGACAGTGCCAGGTCCAAACTGTTATGCAAGCTGTCTCGCCACCATGACATATTTAGAAGTCAGCCACCTTCTTGCTTTCTTGTACAAACCTGAGATAAATAAAATGAATTTTTCAAAAAGGATATTTGCTACAACAAATGATAATACACTGATTTATGTTTTTAAGTGAGATTTCTGATATGGGTCCTGCACAACTTTTAAAAAAAGCATTAAATACCACAGGATTCAGGGGAGCTAAACTGATCTTAGTTATATTTATGTAGTTATTGTTATGTAAAACCACGTCAGAACTGACTTAAGGCAACCCTAACAGGGCTTTTAAGCAGTGAGTGATTTTACCAGTTCCACATCCCCAGTGAGTTTCCATGGCCACTACACCAAACTGGGACTCATATCAGTATGATTCTGTATTTACCTTGCAGGACTATGAATTATTTTTCTTTTCTTGATAGGGAGAAGGGAGATAAGGTAGCTAAATGTGAGACTAACTCTTAACCATATTAAATTAAATTTGCTTTGGATCGGTTCGTTTTTGAGAAACAAGAATATATTTTTGTCTTGTCCCAGCCTTATGAGTGGAATGTCTACTACCATTACCATGACTATCCGGGCTTGTCTTTTCTAACAATGCCGTATTTAGCCATAATGTGTGTTCTGTTTACAGCAGGAAAAATGTATGAACTGGTTGGTTAGAGACATTAACTAGGGAGGCCTAGTTTAAAAATTGGTTCATTGGCTTGGAAGCCCACTGAGTGACCTTGTGCCAGTCCCTATTGCTCATCTTACTATGCCTCCACAGGCATTTGGAGGATAAAATAGGTGAGGTAACCACCTTGAGTTCCTCAGGCAAGAGATGGACTATAAAAGCAATACACCTACATGAGTCAATCAAGAAAAGGTGTCAGTTCCCATGATAGCTGTGACTTTTTGACAAATGAGGGTCTGCAGGAGCCAGCTTTTTTGGACACAGAACCTGTAAACCCTTCAGATGGTTCCATGTTAAAAGTTTCCCAAAACATTTTGCAAAAAAAGAATAATTGCCTTCCACAAGTCATTTTCCAATCTCATTTAGTTGTCATATTTTTTATTATCAAGTGTTTAATGGAAAAATAATCCCCTCACCAAGATAGAATTAATGTAATTTCTAACACACTTCTCTTAATCTTCTCTTATCACTCACTATTTAATATCAGGCTTTGGTTGCCATAATTACAGCCATTTGTTTCTTCAGTCATTTCCATATAGATTTTTGTCTTCTGGTTCTAAACTACCTTAATCTTAGAGGGATGGTAATCTGGATGTGTTTTTGTTCTCTTCCTGGATAGATGTGGAGCACTTTTGCTTTAACTGTCATGCTTCCCTCTTGGGGATTTACAGTGTGTAATTACTGTTGAGACAGTGCTTCAGAGTTTTCCTCCAAGCACCTGGTAACTTGCATGATAAACTGTATAGTGGCTCACATAATCTCCCTCCCACAGAATACAACAGCCAGAGATTTTTTAAAACAGAAAGGGGGCAAAGGGAGTGGGCTGATCTGAACATCTTTGTTTTCAAACAATCTTCACTTGCTTTTAGTTTGCTTTTTGGTAGCATTTTAATTCTTAGGCGGTTACTTCACATCCCATTCATCCCTCCTTGCTGTCCTGCTTGGGAACAGTACAAAAAAAAACCTTACTTCACACCCATAACATGACAGCAATAAGTTGTCTCGACCACACACCCAGGAACGTAGAACAGAGCGTGACAAGCCGTACCTGCCCCTGGGCTGGGGAATTCTCTTGTCACAGTTGGTTCCCAGTTCCTGTTCCGAGACAAGGGACCATGTGGTAACAACTGTCACAAAACAACCAGTGTCCACCTAGTGGTCAGTAGCTAAAGCGGCATTCAATATTAGCTTCCCTATGGGAAACACCATGCAGTGCAAATATTTATTAAAATAAGTACTGAAAACTCTGTAGCATTGACGTGTAAATCCGGGAAGACCAGGAAATCAAAATATCGAAAAAGTTTTATTTATGATATTTTAAAAAAGGGTTAAGAAAGCAAGACAAATTCAGAATTTGTCATGGAACAAGACCATGAAGTAACAGTTGTCACGAAACAAGTAATAACACCTGTGAGTAAATGGAAACAGGGACTGAACAGGGACAAAACCACGTGACTGCAAACAACGCTGTCATGGTACAAACATAATCGTGGAACAGGGTAGGACATGAAGTAACCGCTTTAGTTTTGACCCATGGAGTTTGAGGTGGAGCCATTTCCCATTCCCTGAGAATCCTCTTCTTACATCAATTGCTGCAAAAATGAAAACACTCCAGCTACTGCCAGAGAGTGGACTTCAAAGCTGGCTCCCTAGCTTGACAATCAGTCCTACACAAAGTTTTCTCTTAGTCTTAGAACAAATGGCAAGAGATTGGTAAAATGGGGGAGAGATATGAGAAGAAAAGTGGTTTAAAAATAGTGCCTTACTAAATGTTTGAAGAATCAGGGAACGCCATTATACAGAACCAGGTCTTTAATAGTTTTTTTAAAGTATCCACGGGGCCGACAATCCCCCCCCCCTCACTGCACACGCTGGGGGTGGTCCTCCAAGAAGGATCGGAACCAATTGAGAACAGTGCCTCCAATACCAATCTCGGAGAGCCGATCCAGCAAGATACCGTGGTTGACGGTATTAAAGGCCACTGACAAATCCAGGAGGACCAACAAGGTAGAGCTACCCCTGTCGGCCCCCTGGACAAGGTCATCTTGCAGTGCAACCAAGACTGTCTTGGCCCCCCGACCCGGCCTGAACCCAGACTGGAATGGATCAAGAACCTCCCTCCAGGAACGTCTGGAGCTGGACAGCAACCACCTCTCGATAACCTTGCCCATGAAGGGAACATTGGCGATTGGACGGTAATTTGCCAATTCGTCCGAAGCCATGCCTGTTTTTTTAAGAATGGGCTTCACCACTGTCTCCTTCAGGCAAGAGGGGAAAATCCCTTCCCTGAAGGAGGCAGTGGAAATAATAGAAGCCCATTCAGGCATGCTCCCTCCAGCAGTTTTTATAAGCCAAGATGGGCAAGGATCAAAGGGGGAGGACGCCGGCCGGCAATGGGCCAGGACCCTGGAGGCCTCAAGTGAAGAGACAGGCCCAAACTCAAGCAATCGAGGAGACCGGGGGGGTGCAGCTTCAGGAGATGCCGAGGATAGACTAGGGCAACCGCAGTCAAGACCAGCACAGATGGCCTCTATCTTTGGCTGATACTTCACGTCCCTCTCACTGCAGTTTGCAGCCCCGCTGGAGACCGGTTCGAAGGAACGTAACCTCACGTCCTTGTGGGGTCAATCTGAGTTCGAAGGAACGTAACCTCACATCCTTGTGGGGTCAATCCGAGTTCACCCCGACCACGCCCCCTGAACTGCGCTTCAAGCGGGGTGAGAGATTTCCGTCCTGGAGCTCGGGAATCTTTTCAATCCACTTCTCGATCCATGTTGAAAACTGATTTCAACACGGAGGCAAGTTCACCTTGGCTCGAGGAAGGACGTGAAGTAACCACCTTTGTTCTAAAAAAAAGGCTGCAAAGATCCCACTACTGAACTCAGTAGTGGGAGGCCTAGCCAGACCAGGATTAGTGAGGTCGCGAACTACACAGAAAAGTTCCGCCTGGCAGTTCGAGTCCTCATTAATTCTCAGGAAGTAATAAGATGTTTTGGCCTCCCTGATCACCCAAATATAGCACCTAGTCTGGATTTTAAGTGCAGCCTCATTATACGCCGTCCGGTCCTTCCTCCAGCTGATCTCCAGCCTTCTCTGCTCTTGCTTCATCACTCTCAACTCCACCGTATACCATGTCGAAGGGCGAGCTCTGCAATGGAGAAGGCGCCTAGGGGCGATCTGCTCGACGGCTCGGGAGACATCGTCAAACCATTGGTCCACCAAGGCCTCGGCCGGATCATTAGCCAGCCTGCCAGAAGGCTCCCTGAAGGTTTCCCAGAACCGCACAGGGTCCAGAAGCCTCCGGGGACGGGCCCAAACAAGTGGCCCATGGGGCGGGACCGCGGTCGATAGGGGAAAAGCCAGCAAATGATGGTCTGACCATGACACAGGCAGGGAGACAATGTCCCTTACCCTCATACTAGAGTCCTCTGACGTGGAGGTAAACATCAGGTCCAAGGTGTGCCCAGATCTATGGGTGGGGCATACAACATTCCGGGTCAGGTTCATGGAGCCATAGACTCCATGAATTCCAGGGCTGCACTGGAAAGCCCATCACCAGCATGCACATTAAAGTCCCCTACCACCAAAAGGCGGGGGGACCTCAACAGTGCAGCCGCGATGAACTCCGTGAGCTCTGGCAGGGATTGTAATGGGTTGCGGGGAGCATGGTAACCAAGCTCAATGCCAAATCTGTCCTGCTGTCCCACCAATAGGTGAAGGCATTCTAGCCCCAGACTCACCAACGTCGAGGCCATGCTGATGAAAAGAGATTCCCTATAAACAATGGCGCCCCCCTTATCATGATGTGTAAGAAATATTACATATACTTTTTTCTTATAGAAAATGAATAAAATATAGTTTTAAAAAGAATAGTTTGACATTTTATTTCAATCTGGGCAGGTGCATTCACCAAAAACACTCCAAAATGAACCACAGAACAGCTGAATATGAGGGGGTTTGGGGGGGTTGTTTTGTGCCCATCTCTAATCAGCACTTTTCAATAATACCTCATTATATGCACTTTGTCTTAATTTCCCCATTTTGTATGTGGTAGAAGAATCCCACTGTACAATTTGGAGAATTGAAAACTACAGTAATCCCCTACCTATTTCAGGGCTAGCGACCCAACCCAACCCGCGATAATGGAAAATCCGCAATATGCAGATGTCGGGTCGGGTCGGGACTGGGGGACCTATCTGGGACCTCCTACACTTACCTGAGGTCTGGTGTTGCCCCGATTGGGCATCCAGCAGGCTTCATGGGCCTGTCAGAATCATTAGAAGTGGTTTCCAGTGACCCAGAAGTCACTTCCAGCTTTTGGAAGGCACCTCCAGTTCTCCAGAAACCACTTCTGTGGCTTCCGGCAGGCTCAAGAAGCCCATTAGAGCCCCACTGGTGACAACGCCAGGCCTGGGATAAGTGCAAGAGGCTTCAGACAGGCCCATGCAGCTTACCCCAGGGGGCACTGCCTTTCATATACTGCAGTCCCGCGATATACCAGGACTGCAGTATATGAACCATGAAATGGCAGGGGACCACTGTACCATAGATAACTGTGATTTGCATCACATCTTGATTCTAAAATGAAAAAAATGGGTATATTTGCATTAAAAGTGCATACCATCCTGATCTTGGTCCCATGCAATTAAGGATCCACCCTACTGTTGAACCTGCCAGACCTTCTGATTGAGGTCGACTGGTCATTGATGGGCTCATCAACTAATTACAAATCTGATACATATGATAGGAATTTTCTGAACTGATGCCCCAGTGCAGATGCCTTGAGCTGGTTTAACTCAGGTTTTTGCCATGGGTGCAAAGCAACTTGTGTTATAAATGCAATTAAAAAACAGAGTAACTTGCATTATTGTGATTTCATTTGTAGGAGGCATGCATTTCACGTTGATACTTAACACAGTTTTCTCACTGCACAGCTGACCTAGTTTAAACTTATTCTGGCTGCCAAGGCTGAAGTAACATTGTAAAGGAGGGTTATATGATTATGCCATCTGTCCAAGACACTAACCCTTCCTAGTCAATCGCTGCTCCTCAGAGAAAAGAGACATGACAATTTAACCATTTAGTGCAGATACAGTACGAAGTCTCAACAACACAGAAGGATCAGGCGTGTTCTCTGCAGCACCAATTGCCTGAGCGCAGCCTTAGCTTGCACATCTGGAAACAAAAACTGGGGTTCCAAGCTCCTCACAATCTAAAAGAAAATGCTACTTTGCCACAGTGGGCTGCTCATCCCCCTCAGTGCAAACCCGATATGTGCAAATGCAATTCAGTTACAATTTTCAGATCACGTGCCAGTTAACAGTGCAGCAAGCCTCGGTGGCCTTTATATTTCCCTTATCTCCATTCCTTCTTGAGACAGATAACAAACCATATGTTGCTATTTATTTGTAAGTACGAGTTTCAAATAACTACGCTGCTGATCCTGATAAACTAAGGCCATTGTTCTCAAAGTGAGAAGCAAGGCCTAGGGGAAACAATTACTTCCTGATTCTCAGGTTCCTCTTCTCCGAGCCTGGAGGCAAAGTCCCAACCCTCACAGTTCCTGATTCAAATAACCTATTATTCAATACACAACAGTGTATATACTTCAATTTATACAGAATTCAGGCTCTGTGATCAAAACAAATCCTAAGGAAGAACTCTATCAGAACGCTATCATGTTGCCTAACGACTGAGCCGGCCCTGTTTGTAGTTTATAGCCATATGTATACCAGTATTCATCAGGCTGAGTACCAATATATTGTGGGGGGAAACATATGAAAGTGCCAGAGTCATGTCTCCAGCTTTCTAAAGCTCTCTTGGATGTTCAAGGGATGTTCAGCATTCTTCCCCAACTTTCCAAGTCTCACTGAATGAAAGGAGATCTGCATATCTTTTCCCTCCAGGTGTTAAATGTGGTAGAAATACCATCAATGTGAGAGATGAAAATGTCTCTAGAAATATGGTTTGTCATAGTGCCTGCAGGGCTCTGCAGAACAATTACCACTCCTGTCAGAAAGAGGAGATACCAAAAGCCACTGTATAGTTCAAAGCTATAGATCAGTGGTAGGAAACCTCCAGCTCTGAGGCTGAATCCAGTATTCCTCAGAAGTCCACAAACCATACTCCATGGCAACAGATGGTACTTTCCCACCTTGTGTATATTATTTTTACTCCAAAAGGTTGACAACAATATATCACTCCTTAACACCGTAAGCAAATAGGTACAGTAATACCTTGCTTTACAAGCATAATTCATTCTGGAAACATGCTTGTAAACCAAAACACTCTTACAGCAAAGCA
Organism: Phrynocephalus versicolor; assembly: GCA_023846285.1. Taxonomy (NCBI): domain Eukaryota; kingdom Metazoa; phylum Chordata; class Lepidosauria; order Squamata; family Agamidae; genus Phrynocephalus; species Phrynocephalus versicolor. The sequence continues at coordinate 58,082,903 of JAHTLZ010003526.1, forward strand.
AATTTCGCAAGGGAGTATGTTTTCCATTCCTTGGCTTTGGTTGATCATGTGAAGAACCACAGATTAAGATACAATTGATGCAATATGGAACACACAGGGCCGGTGCTAGGGTTTTTTGCACCCTAGGTGAGGGGTGGGGGTGGGGGGCAGGGGTGGGGCAGGGGGTGGGGCAGGGGGTGGGGTGGGGGGCAGGTAGCGGGGGGCAGGGCGGTGGCAGGCGGGTGGGGCAGGGGGTGGGAGGGGCAGGGGCAGTGGGGGCAGGGGCGGGGGCAGCGGATGGCAGGGGAGGGCGATGGGTGCAGGGGGCGGGCGGCGATGGGCACGGGGGGTGGCGGCAGGCAGGGATGGGCGGACAGCGACAGGCGGCTGGCGGGTGGGGGGACAGATGGCAGTGGCCAGCGGTGGGGGGCGGTGGGGGGGTGGCAGGCTGTTCAGCACCCTCTCTCCATTTTGGCACCCTAGGCAACTGCCTAGTTCGCCTTAATGGAAGCGCCAGCCCTGTGAACACACTGATATAATAGAACAAGTGTAATTATCATGTCCAAGGTTTTGCAATATTGGTGAAGTATCATTGCCAGACAAAATATTATTCTCATCACAACAACACTTTGGGAAGCTCCTTGCTGGAGGAATGAATAAATATTTACCATTCCTATTTTCATCTAGTTGGAAAGCAGGAATTGTCATAGTCCAGTTAACCCTTCCTCTTATAACACTGTTGCTTTTGGCTTGTATTGTTATTATTTTCATGTATCTAAGACAACTCAGACACATATATACTTTATTTTTTAATAAAATAAAAGCATTACATGACACTTGGAATATTAGGAGATGAAGAACAAAGATATACAAGGACTGCAAGTATATAGCAGGACTCGCTCACAATCACTTGCTCTCTCTTTCTCTTATCATTCTCTCCCTCTTGCTTTTTCTCAGAATCTTTGTCCAACTTGAGAAATGAAAGAAAAATAAAATAAATAAATAATTTAAGAAATCTGCTTTTCCTTTCGTGTACCATGCTGAGCCAAGAGGGAGGAAAGAAATGAACATACGGCAAGGAACAAAATAGAAGTTATTTTAGTTACAATGCATTCCCCTCAAGGAGCTTTTGTTGCGTCTATGAATCTCTGCAGCACCAGCTAGCACTATCTTGCTTCGGATGAATATTGTACTTAGATGAAATTGCAGTCCAAGATTCTTTCATAGATACAATGAACCAATATAGGTGCCATTGTAGTTGGCTGTTGGATGTGTGCAATCAAAAAGTAAGCAAAGAGTAACCGTTTGTTGGTGAAGAGCAACTAACACCCAGATCAGAAACAAATTTACCTGAGGGTCAATAAGGCTTGAAAAATAATCAATGCCATCAAATTGAAAAAATAAAACTCTCTCTACAAACACACACTCTCACACACATACCATTTCCATTTCCAAGTCTGCTTAACAAGTTTCAGTTTTCATTATACCTGCAGGAGAGTGCAGCACAAGACAATTCTAAAAATGGGGACATCCCAAACAAGATGTATAACTTTAAGACTAAGCTTTGGATCTGCACCAAATACAGGGGAAACTCAAAAAAATAGAATATCATGCAAAAGTTCATTTATTTCAGTAATGCAACTTTAAAGGTGAAACTAATATATGAGATATAATCATTAGATGCAAAGCGAGGGAGTTCAAGCCTTAATTAGTTATAATTGTGATAATTGTGGCTTACACTACAGTTTATGAAAACCCCAAATTCACAATCTCAAACAATCAGAATATTACCTGAAATCAATAAAACATGGATTGTAAATAGAACAATATTCGACCTCTGAAAAGTATAAGCATGCACATATATTCAGTACTTGGTTTGGGCCCCTTTTGCATCAATTACTGCCTTAACACAGCGTGGCATGGATGCTATCAACTTGAAAGAAAAGGCAAAAAGAAAAAGAAAAATCCACCCACCTTTTCCCATACCCGATCGGGGGATGGGGAAGAAGGGGGGAGGTTTATTTTTATTATTGTTTTGCCTCCCCCTGCACCAATCAGCTGGCTTGCAGGCTGGGGGATGCAAAAAAAAAAAGTGCCCCAGTGATTCCTCATCGGAATGAATTGAACCAATGCATTCCAATGAGGAAAAATTGAGCCAGTGCATTTCAATGGAGAAAAAGAAAAAGAAAAAACATCCCGCCTTTTCCCACACCCGATCGAGTGGAGAAAAGGGAGGAGGGTTTTTATTTTTACTTTTTGCCTCCCCCAGCGCCTATCAGCTGGCGTGTGGGCTGGGGGAGGCCAAAAAAAGAAAAAAGAAACCTCCTGTCTTTTCCCCACGCAGGGGAACTTTTCTTTTTTGCCTCCCCAGCCAGCATGCCAGCAGATCAGTGCTGGGTGAGGCCAAAATCCTGGCAGTTTCCCGCACACCATCGGGCATGTTGGGGAGGAACCGTAGGGTTTTCCTCATAGGAATGTATTGCTAATGCATTCCTCTGGGGAAACAGAACGAAACACAAATTTCTGTTTTGTTTCATTTTGTTTCTCTTCCAGAGTGGGGTTCATTATTCGTGTTGTAACATTCCAAAATGAATAACAAATATCAAAACAAATTAAAAATTCATTTCGTGCCCATCTCTACTTCTGACATTGTTTGTTGTTCAGGAGCGGCTTGACAAGAGGAATACGACAGTTGAAGCCCATTTGGGCTTTTTATAAGGAGCAAGTATTTTCATATATTTTTGCCATATCCTTAATATTTCAAAAGTGAAGGGAATTTGTATTTACCTTCTATTTCAATCCAATCAGGAGTTTCTTCTCTTTGTATAAATCTGGTGATTTTATTTATTTGCAAGGAAAGGGAAAGATAAAGTTCCTAAATAGCAGTAAGTATGGTCAAGGTAAAAAAGGAGGACTAAGATACCACATTTGGAAAAAAATATTATTAAGCTTTACAAATAAATCAAATCAATTTTATTTTTTGACATGATGATATGGATGAATATTTGTTTGCTAATCTTTTAAAATATATTTTAAAACATTTTTAATATTTGCACTTTAATTTTTCTTTAAAAAAATGTGCTTGCATTTTAACAATCAAGCACACAACAACTTTGCAACTTTGTGTTATCCATTCGTGCCCATCTCTATGCATAAACTTGATCACATCTATCAAACTTCTGTTTCCTCTGTCCTTCTGTGTCTCTGTGAAGGGTAAAGGGCACCGAAAAGATAACACAAATTGTGTTAAAGTTGAATTCTTGTATGTATCTTGTATGTATCATTTTCGCATAATTTAATTTTAATTTTTTACTATTTTTCATAATATATTCTGACTGTGCTAGCTACAGTATAGGAAAGAGAATGAAACTATATTGGGTGTCAGATAATTCTCTAAATTGTGGGGATTTAATTCAGACACCTTTCTAACCTTTCCAGGCTTCTGAGATTAGTGAGTAGTGCTAATATATGCCCAATATATATTTCTGCTGCTCTAAAAACTAGAAGCCTGCTTTTTTAATTAAAAAATTTCATTGTACAATGACAGTTTTTACCATGTCAAGGTCATTTATACTCTAATATTTTTGATATTCACTTTAATTTGAGACTCCAAATGCTTTTTTACTGGAAGTTTCAATTTCAAACTAGACAAAATCATTATGGGAAGAGAATGAAGCATCCCAAAACATTAAAGTCTATAATAAGAATATGAATATCTAAAATATAAAGTATACTGTTGATATTGTTTTAAAAAGTTGAATATAGAATTGAAATGTTAATATGATACGTAGCCATTTAGAGTCAAGCATGACTGCAATAGGGACCATGGTGGCTCAGTGGATTAAGGCTCCGAAAACTGTTGACTTCAAAGTCAGCAGCTTGACGGTTCGAATCCCGGGTGCCATGCAGTGGAGTGAGCTCCTGCTGTTCACCCCAGCTCCTGTCAACCTAGCAGTTCAAAAGCATGTAAATGCAAGTAGATAAATAGGCACCGCTGTAAAAGGCGGGAAGGTAAAAACAGTGTTTCCTTGCAGCCATGCCGGCCACATGGCCATGGACTTGCACAACACTGGCTCTTCCGGCTTGAATATGGAGATGAGCACCACCCCTAGAGTCAGACACGACTAGCACGCATGTGCAGAGGGAACCTTTACCTTTACCTTTTATGACTGCAATACAGATGAAAGTTAATACTGGAGTGATCAGGGGAACAAAGGTTGATAAGCAACCAATACTTTCCAGACACATGCTTTCTTAAAATATTGCACAATTCCATACCACATTTCAGTTTGACATACAATAAAACCTGCCCATAATATTACAGTAGGATACACATCAGTTGCATCTGGCTGTCAATTCAAACCTTCTCAGTATTGTCATGAGCTAAGCTGAATTGATTTATATTGAACTGGTGTAAGGAGGATCAACTGATATACAATAAATCCCATGCCCACCATAATGACTTAAGTGGAGAGTTGGTGGCATGGCCAAATACATAATGTGCAACCAACATATGGAGCTAAGGGCCAGCCAACATGAAAATGCTAGATAAAACATAAATCTGTCTACTTTCTCTGCACAGCCTCATTTGTAGGGAAATTCTAAATCTGGGAATCATTTGTTTTCATTTCTGTTCCTACTTATTGCACAGAAATTTACTCGGGCTCCTGACAATCACCAGAAAGGCTGAATCATGTTCATTAGACCTCTGGGTAAACAAGTTGACAATATTCAGTAAAATCCTGAATTAATGCATCGTTAAGTTTACACTTCTTCACTTCAAGAAAATTAGCAAAAAGTAATGTTGATGATAATCAGTCCTAACAGTATGCATGGAAATTGAAACTTTAACCATCTCTTCCAACTGCAGTAAATATTTAACATGCTTTCACACTGATGGATTCTATTTCCCAACTCCATTTCTGATATACTCTACTCTGCAAGTGAGGCATTATCTACAATCCTATACTCATTTTGTTGGAATTGTCATCATGAACTCAGTGGGATATACCGTAGTTCTGAATAGTCAGATATTGGACTGTTCGGAAGTATAAGCAGTAGATATGCTAAAGTCCCAGCGAAATGAATGAGTTACTGTAGTCACAACTGACATAATCAATAGATTTCAATAGATTTTACATGTGAAAATTGTTCACTGCCTTTAGAGCATTAATACCTCAATAAATCGTAACTGTGGGATGCAAATAACATTGTAAATGTATGGATAGACAGGCACATACTTTTACCACACATGACATTAAATATACTACTGCCAAATCACATATGCAGGATCAATGGGTTTCATGCAGTAGTCAACAGAATTCATGCACTGTATCTCTCTGTCTACTCTACGCCAAAACAATTACACAAAACATCAACAGGTCCAAATGGTAGTTCATGACACCTCTTCACATGGAAACCTTGCAAATCCCATGTCACATGAAAATTTGGATCCAGACAGTTTAACAGACTTCTGATATACATCACAGTGGAAGTCTAGATACATATTGAGTTACACATTGATTGTGTCAGTGTGTGTTATTCTCTTTTGCCTGAGATGAGCATTTTATTATTGACCAAATATATTAATTGAATCTGGCCTTCCAGCTGTACAGAATATCTCAGGTATCATATATAATAGTTTGTCAAGGTAATGAATCATCATCATCATCATCATCATCATCATCATCATCATCATCATCATCATCATCATCATCATCATCATCATCATCATCATCATCATCCCTGTTGATCCTCCTTGAGCTCTCAGTGGCCTTTTATACTATCAACCACAGTATCCTCCTGGGGAGGCTCTCTGAGTTGGGGATTGGAGGTCAAGCTTTGGCGTGGTTCCGGTCCTTCTTAGAGGTCTGCCCCCAGTGAGTGCAGCTGGGTGAGATAACTCTGCTCTTTGGTTCCTTTGTTTTGGGGTGCCACATGGGTTGGTCATCTTTCCCACTCTTCAGCATTTATATGAGGCCGCTGGGAGGGTCATAAGGGGATATGGAGCTTCATGTCAGCAATATGCGGATGACACCCAGCTCTATATCTCCTTTCCATCTTCTGCACTGGATTCCATTCCATCCTTTGAGTGCTGCTTGTCAGCCATCTTGACTGGATGGGGGCTAATAGGTTGAGGTTCAACCCAGACAAGATGGAAATACTGCACGTGGGGGGCTGGGGTCTAGAGTTTGGGGAACTCCCTCACTTTTGGGGGGGGGTAACTTTCCCCGCAAAGGGTAAGGTCTGCAGTTTGGGTGTCCTGCTAGACTCAGCATTTACCATGGAAATCCAGGTCGCATTGGTAGTCCATTTTTCCCAGGTGCAGGCCCTCCTTCACATCAGGGCATTAACTGTGTTGGCTCATGTGCTTGTATTCTTGTAGTGCTCTCTATGTGGGGCTGCCCTTGAAGTTATTGTGGAGATTGCAGCTATTGCAGAATACAGCTGCCAGATTATTAATGGGGCTTAGAAGGCACCATCATATTACTCCCATACTGTCAGCTCTGCACTGGCTGCCAATATGCTACTGGATCGACTTCAAGGTTCTGATGTTAACATGCAAGGCCTTAAATGGTTTGGGACCTCAATATCTGACAGAACATTTCCCACCAAGAAGAACTGCCCAAATCACTCGTGCTAGCCAGGAAGAACATCTGGGAGTTCCAACCCCAAGGGAGGCCCAGAAAGCTGTGACAAGAAGTAGGGCCTTCTCAGTGGTTGATCCCCAGTTGTGGAATCACTTGCCACAAGAATTTTGCCTGGCACCCTCGCTTCAAACCTTTAAAGAAACTACTGAAAGCATGGTTTTACAGAATGGCCTTCCCTGACTTCTTAAACACTTAGCAATATGCTATCCTTTTAGCACTTATCTTTATGTTGTTGTTGTTGTTGTTTGATCAATTATTTGGTTATTTCTATTTTTATTTTAGTTTATTGTATATTTATTCGCTTATTTTTTTTTTTTACATTATGGTGTTTGTATTTTCATTATTTTACTCTGTTATTATGTTGAGATTTTATGTTGTAAACCATCCAGAGTAGCCCTGGAGCTAGATGGGTGGTATGAAAGTCAAAAATAATAATAATAAATAAACTGAACTTGCCAAGCATTGAAATGAACTGAAGACCAGCAATAGGTATCGCTACTTTTAATCATTTAGATGACTACAAGGAAGAAAGGTTTCTCTTTGCTGGCACCTCTGTGATGAAATATATGCAAAGAGAACACATATTGTCATGTTTTCCTTATCAGAAGAATAGTTAAGCTATTTTAGTAATCTCAGGAAGGTGGAATATAGACTTCTTAAATAAATAATACATAACCAAAAACTCATATCTTATCCATCTTGCACAAGTACATGAACATATCAGCTGGTAGACACAATGACAGGGCTGGATCTAGGTTAAAATGCTTGGAATATTTTTATAATGTGAACAAGGATTCCATTTCAAATTGTGAACCCTGAATATATAACCTTTCTCACTTGGGCCAGTAAATGAGCTCTTCAAAAATAAATTTGTGTCAGAAAATATTTCCATGTACATGTGAAAAGAAAGAACAAAATGAATGGTTTGCTGCACTACCTGAACTCATTGCAGCTCTATGTGTTAATTACTAGCATGACTTTTTTCATAATAAAGCCACGCTCTGAAGCAGCCCAGAGTACAGTGGTTTTTCCCATAGAATTCTAGGAAAGATGCAGGCAATCTATATTTTTTTCTCCATCTGCTGGGCAAAGTATTCACCCAGTAGATGCATTGGCAGTATCCTAGAACCAGATGTTTTAAGCTTCTAAGTATTCTCTAGCTAGAAAACTCTAAAAAGGGTTGCCATCAGTAAGAATTGATTTGACAGCATATTTATTGCTATTATTACTAGTAGCTGTTGTAAGTTTCACATTAGGCACAAACCAAGTTTAACATGCCTGTGAGAATAATCTCTGACAGAATGTGGAGTTTTATAAGGAAATGATGTTTTGATAGAAAATGAATCATTACAATTGCAGTCCAACAGTATATATAGAGTTACTTGAGAGCACATCTTTTCAAACTCAGAGAGACTTCAAAGTGAGTAATCATAAACTTTTGCTGTACTGGCTTGCAGGATTAATTCCTCTTTAAGAAGATATGAAGGTAAATGTGAGGGTTCGTTCTCATCTTCCAGAGGTTCCGAAGTGAAATAAAGATTGTCCATCCTTTCAGTAACGTTTTCTAATAAACTTTTATTTTCAAACACAGATTCAGTTTCTCTTACTTCAGTTTCTTTAATGTTGTCTTCAATAACAGGAATAACGTTCCAGATAAAAAGGTTGCCAACAGGGCTCAAAACAGGTGGATTGCCTCTCTCTTCGGAGGTTGTGGCTAACGAGGTGTCCCCCGCCCGAAGCACTGGGTCCCACAACACCGGTGGTGAGCCCATTGTGCCACGGGATTCTCCCTCTCCCTCTGTGATGACCTGCCTCTTCCCCACCATGCCAGCTCACTTGCTGGCCATCTTAGGGGCTTGACATCGATCAGCCAAGTCCAGTCTTTCTCAACCTCTACTTCATAGGTGCCACCTCTCTCCTCTCCTCTCTCTCTCCTCCCTTCAATGTTCTTAACTGCCCGTTTAACTCCCGTCTCCTCCTCACGCGCCTCCTGCCAACCCTCGTCCTTGCGCTCCTGTCCCATACCCTCTTTGACATCTGTCAATCTAAGCTCCCCGATCGCTGTCACTCCACCTCCTATCCAGAAAACTTCCCTTGTCTTTACATCCTCTGGTATCTGACTCACTCCTCCTTCTGCTCCTCTCAACATTTCACTGTCTTTTGTCTCCTCCTGTGTCTTTTGTTCTTTTATTGCCTCAGACAGTGCACACTCAGGCTTTTCTTCCTCTCTCTCTTCCTTCTCACAGTAAAGCATACATTACTTATTAGAACAAAATACAGTAAGTGGTAAACCTTACATAATGCGGGTGAAAAAGGCCAAGCTTCCACTGTTCAAGGTTGTGTGTCCTTTGTGCTACCAAACACGTGACCAGGAATGAGGTAGGCAGGGCCGGCGCTTCCATTAAGGTGAACTAGGCAGTTGCCTAGGGCGCCAAAATGGAGAGAGGGCGCTGGACAGCCTGCCACCCCCCTCGCTGCTGGCCACCACCATCTGCCCCCCCGCCAGGTTCAAAGGGGGCAGTTGGGAGACAAGAAGAAGCAGAAGAGTATACTTCATTTCCCTTTACCCCATTCAAGACCATAACTATAGCCCAACCATAGCCTGAAATCACCAAAATTTAGGGAACACCAAAATGAAGAGATTAACCTAACAGAGATCAATATTATGAAAATAAAAACTAATGCCTCTGGGCCCTATTCACGGTCCTTTAAAAATGGATTTCCTTGGGAAACTACCACATCCTCCCACTTTTCCTGAGGGGCTCGTAAAATGGTTGTAAGACAATGCTGAAATGAACATTGCTCGTTATGGCGCTGACTCTGCCACTTTTCCTTTGGAACCCTGAGCTTTGCCTGTGATTCAGACCTAAATGTGGATCCCATCCTGACACAACTGCATACACCTGTCACCTCTACCTTAAGGATTAACTTCCACACTCCGGAAGGCCCTGTGTAAACATGGGTTAAACTTCAAATCCCTTTCAGAGAGATCCAAATATAATTTCCTGCAATCACCCAGCCCTCAACACCTATTAGAGATATTTTGCATGATTTCTAATTAAGACCTGAAAGAGCCATCTCCTTTTTCCCAGCAACTGTGTTACATCAATTAAATGGGTAAGTAGGAGCTTTCCCCAGAGGGGGTACCATGTGACCCTCTATTGATTAAGACTGCAGAGGAACGTTGTTTGCCATCGCACTGCATAATGGAAATCAGGAAGTGGCTGTCATGCTTTCAGAAGACAAATTGCTGCTGAGACAGTTCATAGGCTCATTTCTTTTTGGCTGTTCTGGAGTCCCAGCTAATGCATGTTCTACAGGGATTAGTTTCTTAAATCGGTCTCCTTTGCAGCCTTCAAGAATAAAAATGAGGGAGGGATATAATCCAGGTAATCCTATATCAAATCAGGCATTAAATGTCCAAGATTTTTATCATTCCTTTCTATTTGCTTAGTTATTTGGAAACACTTGAGGTAAAAGGGCCGAGCAATTAAAATGGCTACATAAAGGAGGAACTGTAACCATTACCTGTAAAGACAGAGTCGCCGTCATCAGGAAGCCTTTTTTTCTTTTTTCCTCAAGTGCCATCTGGACTGAACATTTCAAATCCTCATTTGTGTACTGTTGCTGTTAAAGTATGAAGGATTAATTTCCTGCAATGCTCTCCAGCCAATTCGTACAGCCAATCAGAGGAATAACAGATTGCTTCAGAAATGTCCTCCTGGTTCTATATACCTTCAGATAGGGTGCAGAGCTTCGAAAAGGTACCTCATTTGGCATACAGTTTCCAGAACCTTCCAGCCACTAACAATGCGAGCTGGGGAGTTCTGGGAGTTACAGCTCAAAACAGTATTTTAGTTTGCAGGATGCCGGGCCCATAAAATGTAGCTCATATCATTGCTATTGTTCTTTTTGGACTTTGAGCCATAAAATTTGCCAGGAATCCCCACCCCAATCACTTGGGGGGTGGAAGAGAGAAAAGGTACTTACAGATGCTTTCTCACTCAGAGAAAATGAATTTCCAGAATGAGCCATTATGTATAGTCTTCTATACAAGTGTTCCTGTCAAAAAGCAACTGGTTCCCTAATCCCTGACAGTTCCCATGGAGCTTAACCACTCCCACCCATTTCCTGCATTTTTATAGGAATATAGTGGCTCCTGATAAAAGCTTCATTCTCCAAATGTGAGAAATTGAAACCTCTTTTTATTTTTTTATTTTTTGGCAGAAAGTCTTGGGATGGTGGCTCTGGTAATTTCTGGTGAGAATGTGTGTGTGTGTGTGTGTGTGTGTGTGTGTGTGTGTGTGTGTGTGT
>JAHTLZ010003526.1:58093855-58107820 GCA_023846285.1 Phrynocephalus versicolor
TGTGTGTGTGTGTGTGTGTGTGTGTGTGTGTGTGTGTGTGTGTGTGTTTAGAGTATTTTTACCCTGCCTTTCTTCTTGGAAAAAAAGACCCAAGGTGGCTTACAGAATGAGGGATAATATACAGTACAGTACAATTAAGACATGTTCAAGTATTTGAGAACAAGGAATTGAGGGACATCTTACAGCCTTAATAGACAACATTACATTAAAGCTACAAGAGAACGCAAGCAGTTAAGGGGGAGTAAAGTTCCATGTGAAATTATGAAGGATGGAAACTAACATTGAAAACATAGTGTCAATATAAAGCCATGAGGTAAGAAGTAGTTATATACACAAAGTCTATGTGATCCTGTAGATTCATATAAAAGACATATTGAGAGTCCTAATAAAATGCAAAGACCTCCATGCCTAATTATCATTAAGTTGTGAAGCTACCAGGAGGACACAAGAAAATCAGAATTGTTTCCCCTCCTCATAGGCTTGCTGTGTTCTCTGCCACACCAGAAGGCAGAACTAGATCTAATGAATTCAAGTTGTCCCTTCCCCACAAAAGACAGTTTCAAGCAAACAAGCTCCATGATCAGATGACAGTACTGTACCTCCATCTTCTTTTAGCACCCTTAAGCCATTGACATGATTCATTATGGTCAACTGAACAAACTGGTTGGTGTGCTCATGTGTCTGAGGTTTGCATCTATAACCTTTTGCATCCATGATCTAAATTGTTTTTATTTGATTGGTGTAAATCTGATTGCTCAAGATGATGTTAACATCTGCAGACGTTCCTATCTCTCATCAGTTCTACGCAATTCATGCAGATTTTGTTAGTCAACTGTCACGAATTAAGAAGTTAGCATAAGTATTTGCTGTTGCCCACCCATTGCATGGATGTTCTTATAATAAATTATGCCTACACAGAACAGCCTTTTTAAATTAATACTTTTAAATGTTTTTGAAACATGGGCATTGATCATCAGCTTCATCCATTTGGGGGTGGGGGAGGAAGGCTAAAATTCTGCATGGTGCATGACCCATCTTGCTCCCCCAACCAATAAGCCTGAGGCTCAGATGCTACCTCAGCTCCAGAGTTGAAGAACAAGGTATTGATCCAACTAGCTTCTGTATGCAGAATAGGAATTAGGCACTATCTTGTCCGTTGCCTCTGGCAGGTACCATATTTTTTGCCCTTTCCCACCCTCAAAAGTAAGGAGAAATGTTTGTGTGTCTTATAGAGCAAATACAGCAGTTCCTGCTACATATATATCACAGATTTTCATTTAGAGATAAGATACCTGCAAGGAGCCTTTCCATCTTGTGCTGCAGCCGGGATTCCATAGTTCCAATCACATGGTTTGCAAAGAGACTTCCCTCCAGGTAGCCTCTCCCACCCCTCCCCTTCTGCAGCCAAGATTCCCCAGTCAAAAATCACCTTGTTTGCAAAGAGGTCTCCATGAAGCCTCTGCCCTCCCTTTCTGAATCCTGGATTCAACAGCTCCAGTTACCTCATTTGCAACCCTCCTCTTTTGCAACTTGGATTCCACAGCTCCAATTACCTCATTTGTAAGCCTCCCTTTTTGCAGCTTGGATTCCACAGCTCCAATTACCTCGTTTGTAAGCCTCCCCTTCCCCAGCCATAAAACCTTAGGCTAAACATTTTTTCTTGTTTTTCTCCTCTAAAAACTAGGTGCATCTTATGGCCCGGTGCATGTTATAGGGCGAAAAAAAAATGAGTAAATACTGTGGGCTGTACTCAATAACAATTGAGCAGAGTTTGATTTATCAGTGTTTATGTTATCCTCCTCAATCAATCCATTATCATAAAAAATCAAATAATAAGGAGTATCAGAAAGCAGCAGTATCCACGGTAGAAGTAAAAGTGTATTGTATTCAGTCAGTGAACCATTCTCTCTTTACCATCCAGCAGGATATAAAATGAAAGGCTGGATGGCTAATCAGATCCAGCTGAGTTTCCTGATTAGAATCTCATCATCTGTCCACCACGCTTGATGAGCCTAGATGTGGCAGGTTTACCTTTCCACTGTTTATGCTGCAGGGCTTAATAAAGTGTATGATGAGGGTAATGAATAATATGTCAACACAACTGTTGTTCTGAAGTGATCTGCTGAGACTCATGTGGCAAAAATGCTAACCTTGTGGAAATTAAGCAAGATGCCCAGTTCCTCCAAGACCTAATGACACTTCATTATATTTAATTCAGTAAGACTCAGAGATCAATATTTGTAGCATTCCAAGTCTATATGCCTATTTAAAGAACCGGCTTTGCCTTCCTCAAAGCAGGGTAGTGTACAAAAACTTGTGTCAGATTGTCCTGTAATTGTGTTATCAGACAGAGGGAGTCTGGTAGAATGTACAATTAAATCTAGAAATAGCCTGAGCCACATCAGTGAATACTGTATGCTTCACTATTGGAAGTTGCATTTTCCTCAATTAAACGATTCATTAAGTTCATAGGCTCATAACCAAAGGTCTGCACTAGCAACTGTAATGCATTCTGACATCTCAGTAGCTTCTGTTCTGGGAAATGATCCCAGTCCATTTCTAGTTGCACACAGAAGGGAAGAAAGGGAATACTAGTAAAAACCCACTAGCTATTTTTTTTTTTTTTTTAGTTAGAGCGGCCTATATTGTTAAAGGTTTTCAATGAGCATGGGAGCAACATTCAATGGAACTTATGTGAGTGATGCTATGGGTAAATGCATTGTTATGCAGAGTTCAAATTCCCCACTGGAAAACATTATTCATTACATTAAAATAAAATAAAATAAAATAAAATAAAATAAAATAAAATAAATAAAATATAAAATGCATACAGACAGAGCAAGTGCCAACCTGCTCATAATGTTGGTGGTCAGTCCATGGCAGCTGTGGATGGGGATATTTCCTCCCCTTTTTTTCTTCTGAACTAAGGGCCTGAGCACAATTCAAAGTGACATGTTTCAACATATAAACACCTTTTCCCAATCTAGTACCCTGGAGCTGTAACGCACAACATCTTGTAGAGCGAATCTTATAGAGCGAATACATATATATCACAGATTTTTCCAATCACCTCATTTGCAACCCTCCCATTTTGCAGCTTGGATTCCCCAGTCTAAAATCACATCGTTTGCAAGGAGGTCTCCTCCATGGAGCTTCTGCCCTCTCTTTTTATAGCCAGGATTCCCCCGCCAGGAAACATTAGGCTAATTTTTTTTCTTGTTTTCCTCCTCTAAAAATTAGGTGCATCTTATAGCCAGGTGCATCTTATAGGGTGAAAAATATGGTATTTCTTGACTCTTCTTCTTTCAGCTGCTATAGTGAGAAATTGCTCTGGAGGATTTCTCAACAGTAGCAGGGAACCCTAACCCCCAACCCCTACCATTTTTGCTTGCAGGAAAGCACCACACCACAGACATTCTGCTATGCATTAAGATCACCCTCTTGGACCAGGGGGACATGGAGGGTGGGGTGTGTGAATTTTCCACTTCTGGGACCCACTGGAGGCTGAACAGACAGCTAAAAATTGAAATAGAATGTTGGTAGAAGTCCATTTCCAGATTATTTGGGCAGGGAACGTCATTGGGGTAGAAAACCTGTACCTCGTTTTACCGCAAAGTGAATCCTCCTAGGAGCCTCCAGAGAAGTCACTCTGTTTATTCTTCCTTCTTCTTTTTCAGTTGAAAATACTTTTGGCTACAAAAACAGCCTTGGCAGTTTTCCCACACATCTCCAAGTGTCCATCGCTCAAAAAGCAAATTAGTCTTTTTGAGGTAGCCAGGGTAGTGTTTCAGTTATGGCACTACAACTTTGGCTTGAAACTCCTGATATATCTAAGGCACCATGAAAACTTCTAGGCTTCCCTAAACAGTATACAAAAGCCCTAAAATTCCAAACAACAGTAATACCAACAATATCATACCAAGTCAATTTTGACTTACAGCATACTTTCTTGGATTTCTCTTAGTATAAAATATTCAGAAGCCCTTTACTGCTTCCATCTTCTGTGAGAGCCCTGGGACTCTGCATCTTGTCCAAGGTACACATGCTGGCTTTTCTCCTGGGAGATGCTATGTGGAATGAAGCTCCTGACCCAACAAATTCTACAGCTCAGTAAAGCTATCCATCCACCAAAGTTAGCAAGCTGATACATAAATATAGAGTATAAATATAAAGTATTTGCATTCTCATGAATAAACACAGATGTGCATATAAGATTACTTTATCATGCTCTAATAAAATTCACTAACTATCAAAAACGTTTTAGAGACTATACAACTCTAAACATGGAGAACATGAGTAGAACATTTATATCCTGCAGATGGCTTTTTCATCAGTATATTATTGGATACAATGTGAAGAGGTATGCTGGATTGGGCAGACATTTAGTCCAGTGCAGCACATTTTTAGCTATATTCTGACATACTGTATGTTTTTTATTTTCATTTTGTTTTTACCTGATGTAAATACATTTTTGGTACTTATTGATAATCACAAACACTTCACTTTTTTGTTCTTCACACGTTTGAGCCTTTATTATTATTATTATTATTATTATTATTATTAGTAGTAGTAGTAGTAGTAGTAGTAGTAGTAGTAGTAGTAGTTAAAAAAAGAGATCTGGGAACTGAAACATCTTGCTTGTGAATGAAGCATATGTCACACTTCAGTGGTCTCCGTAGTCATTGGGGCTTTGAGAACAATATCAAGAAATTTCGCACAGTTCTAAGGAGTTGCAGATTTCAGAAATAACACCATCAGAGCTACATAAAGCAAAGGAAAGTGTTCCACTTATATACCGCCCCGTAGCACTTCAAGCACTCTCTGAGCAGTTTACAATTTAATTATGCAGGCTAAAAACAGCATTATTAGGAGCAGCCTACATACAGTGTCAATATTTAACATATTCTCAGGGTTTTGGTTAAAACATGTATCTGTTATACAATACCAGTCAATGTTTTTATAATTTTCACCGTGTCTGCTATTTTTTACTAATAAATTAATACATACAAACTGAAGATATGAAATATTTCCACTCTGGGTCAACAGCTATACGTAAACATTTCTTTTTCTTCTTCACCAAAAGTTTCCCCTTATAGATGATCCATCACTCAGTGGCATTGTAGCCACAATATTCAGCATAATTGGGGGGAGGGGTGTTAACAATTCAGACACTGTCCCAATACTCAAACTTTGCCGTTATCATGCTATTAAAGAAATATTTATTTGCTTTAATAGTTGGCGGTGGAATGAAATTTTCCATGCTGGGTTATCAGAACCATTGCTGACCTGCTTTCATTACATTTCACAAATCTAATGAAGAATTAAAGCACACCTACCTTAAAAAGTCTTAAAATATTAGCCACCATGATGGACACTGAACTCGCAGCTGCTCCTATTACCCCTGTAATCTTGTCTGGCTTGGTGAAAATAGGTGGGTCTCCATTAGCACATTTCACATCCGACCCATCCTTCTCTATCAATGCTTGTACAAATGTTAAGGATTGCTCCAAAGCATAGGTGTCCCTGGAACAAGTATCCAGGATCCGGACACCCAAGGTGACATTGGCAAGAAGATCTGGGTCCTTGTTGATCTGATCGATTGCATATAGCATTGCCTCCAGCCGGTGAATCCCCTTTTCCTTCTTGAGCTCCCCACAAGGTACCCCTCTATCTCCTTTTGCATGGACAGGGAAGAGTCCTCCCAAGATGACATCCCCATCGAGTCGAATGGAGTGAGCATATTCCTGGCCGTGAGTTCCATGCATCATCGGGAGCATCCAGCAGACTTTGGCTGCAAGCAGGAAGAACCAAGGGCAGGAGACCAAACGCTTCCCCTTGTATACCATTTTTTCTGATAGCAAGGTGGCAATCAAAGACCCCGGTGTTGTTCTTGTTAGAGGAGGAAGTGGACAAATTGGAACCACCCCTTCTGAAGGCTACCATCGGTGCCCAATGGATAAGAGGATAGGACCATGCAGTAGGTATGGGGGGAAAGGGTTCTCAGTTCTTGATGATGTTGTGGTTGTTCAACTGATGTCGTTAAGATGTCTCTCACAAAAGGAACCCATTGGGATTAACTATGTCATGTGTTACCATGCCTTCTGGGTGTTTTCAGTGTCTGCACATTGATATCAGTATAAGTATTTCCAATGCTGGGAATGGGAAGATGTCACCAAATCACAGCCTTTGATTGCATCTTGAAGTTGAGATCTTTCTGAAACACACAGACAGAGAGAGAGAGAGATGGCTTAATCCAGCTGTTTTATATTTCCTGATGTGCTGTTTTTATTTTTCAGGGATACACCTGATTGCTGAGCTTTCCCCTTACATTTTCTCTCAGGATTAATAACTTAGTGTTTTCCATTAATAGGTAGGTAGACTTTATTATGGTCAATGACCAATATCCAAAACAGATATAAACCATACATTCATAAAATGCATTATTCCAGGATTAAGAACATAAGAATTTACCACATTGACATAAATTTAACATAGCACTGTCATGATCTAAATGAACTTCTACCTACATGACTCTATCCTTTTTTCTGAGTTAGGAAAGACAGAAGAAAATGATAAATAAACTGTAACTGTTAGTAGGTTCAGCATCTGTCTTAATGCAAATTAACTAAGAATTATGGATATAATGGACTGTGAGAAAGAAAAATAAATGCATGGTAGATTAATCAAGGTCAAACTCTCTAAAAGTACATCTGGGACTATTTTACTTTAGATACATCCTGAGAAAACAAGACATACTGGAAAAGATAATAATTAGGGGGAAATATGAATGCAGTTGGGGGGGGAAGGAAGATCAAATAAAAAATATTGAATCAATAAAGGATGCTATTATAGGACCTCCGTATCCATGGAGGATCAGTTCCAGGCCACCCCGCGGATATCGAAATCTGTGGATAAGAGCAAATGCTCTTTTCTGAGGATGATGGTGTCAACAGTGGTGGCAGGGTGGCAGGGGCAAGAGCATTTGCCCCAGACACCCCACCACCCCTGCTGGACAGCACAGTGGACCAGGTGGCATGAAGGTGTGTTGCTGCACTGCCCAGTAAGCTTAAATGGTCAGGGGTGTCCCTGTCCGTTCAAGCTTCCCAGCTGGCAGATCAGGCAATGCATCAGTGTGCCAGTGTCCCTCTTGGCAGCAGCAGCAGAAAGAGCAGCCACAGTGACAGGCAGCAAAACTCACCCGCTATCCCTCAATCCCCATGCCTTCTTGCTTGCTTGCCTGCCTTGCTAGCTAGCAGCCCTTCCCCTCCCCTCTCTTTCCTCTCCCTTCCCCTCCCGGCAGTGCCTCTCGAGATAACCAGGAGCCCCAGCACCCTGCCCATTTCACACCACTCACTCCGCTGGGTCTTGCCTCTTTGGCCCCCAGCGCCTGCCTGGCTCTCACTTGCTCACTCAGTCTTTGTTACCTGCTCTCTCCTGCCCAGGCACAACCCCCACCCTTTGGTTCCAGCTGCAGCACAACCCTACTTGAGGGGGTAGAACTACCCACATGAGGAAGTTAGAGGGATAAGCTGGCAACAGCAGATGCAGATGTTGCTTCCGACGCATTGCTTGGAACAATCTGTATCTCTTTACTGCGCCATCTCCTTATAAATCTAACCATCTAGATTTACAGAAGTGTGTGCACCCTGCTAGGCCCCCCCACTCTAGCAGGGCCAAATCCCCCAGCAGTGGCGCCATGAGTTCTAGCTCAACTTCGTGACTCAGAATATCTTTTAGTACTGGTACTTCATCACTTCCCCCTGCCTTTTCCTCTACATGTTGGCTGAACTATGGTCTCTGAATCCTTGGACACCACTTGCCAGCTCAAGGACAGTTAATTTCACTGGAGTTCTGCAGAGTCCAGGTTGTGGAAAGCAGGAAAGAGGGGAGAGCTTAGATAGAGGAAGCACCCCTTTTTAGGGAAAGATTGCACCAATGAGCAAAAGAGGCCAGGCGCTGCAGCTTCTCTGTCCAACCAATGCCTCCCTCAACTGCCTTTTCAGGGCTTCAACAGTGGTCAGGCTAACTTAGCCTGGTGAAAGCATGTGGGTGGAGTATCCAGTGCCTGAGACCCATCACAAACCAACAAATCACACAATTTTCCCCTTTATTTTATTATTATTGTCTTCTCGATTGTTATTATTATCTTGTGGATTTCTTGTGTTTTTATGTGAACCGCCCAGAGTTGGCACGGTATATAAATAAATAAATACATACATACATACATACATACATACATACATACATACATACATACATACATACATACATACATACATACATACATACATACATACATACATACATACATACATACATACAAGGGTAAATAATATCTTACCTCCCCAACACAATCCCTTTCTTTAAAGATAAGCAGCAACCTTCTCCCCTTACCCAGTCTGCCCTGTGAGTCTCCTTGACCCTGGCTCCTCCAGCTGTTTCTCATGAGGGCACTGTCTCTCCTCCAGCTGCATGGATGATAGAAGGATGGGAAGCTTTCCCAGCTTGATCCTGAGAAAACTTACCCTCCTCTTGGCTGGCTGCTGCTTGTGTTCTGGAGCCAAATGGATCACTGGGGGGTGGGGGGGGGCGCTCACAATGTATAATTCAGAAAGCAGAATTCAGCCCAGGTGGTTATGAGTCATCTTTCACCTCAAATCACAAGACATCTACTTTATACTTATTAGAGACAACCTCCAGGTAGAAAATGCTCCCCAAGAGACGTATCTACAGTTCAGTAATCCCAAGGAATTATTCTGCATACACTGAGCTGATTGTTCACACTGTAAGCTGTCTCTACGCATGCTTTCTGAATTCTAATGTTAGTCTTAAAGAAATGCAAAACTGGTTCTTTGACTAGATGCTGTTGAACGTACCTCATCTTTAAATCTCAACTGAAATGGAAGATCTAAGGTTGCTCAGTTTTCAGAAAAGAATATACTTATTTTCTTCTTCCCTAAACAGAGCCAAAACAGTTGTTTCAAAGTGGTCACTCTAGCCACAGAAGTGGATTATAAAATGGATGGAAATGCCGAAAATATCATTTTTTCCAGTGAACTAGCTCAGATAGGAGTAGTCAAAGAAGGGTTCTGGGCAGTATCTTTAGGCAGTTATCAAAACATGCATGCAGTCCTGGGGCTTTGAGAGCATCTCCTAACTAAATCCTGGAAGTGAGCTCAGCTCATGCATAGGGTTGCGGATGCTGCCTCCCCCCCCCCCAATCCCAATCCACCAGCTGCCCCTGCTGGGAAACAATGGGCAAAATTCTCTTGCATAGCTACATGAGCCAAATTCAACCTTATGCCTTCCTTAGCTACCCAAAACAACAACAACAAGGTGCTTGTTCTATCCACTAAGCACTTCTGCCAGGGCACTGCTGAACGATGGTAATGGGAGGCATGACATTCCCTGTTGTTGACTGTAAGGGTTGGCACATTGACAAGGGCATACCCCTATGCTACCCTTCCATGAACAGGATTTTTCCCAATGTCTTATGAGTAATCCTTTATCATACCGGTCATGATATTACTTTGGGAGGAATAAAGTATGCATCATGAGTCAGCCAACAACTTGATCACTGATTAAACTGTTCATTTTTTCCTGTGTTGCAAGTGATTTTTGCTCAGTTTTTCTTGTTAGTTTTGGGGAACTGAAAATACTCTCCTGGGGCATTTCAAGGGTTGTGGTTGTTGTTTCCAGGTCATTTTCTTACTTCTTAACATGGATGTTTTCTAACAAATAAACCAAGAAGCAATAGAAAAGCACGAACGAGCATAATGCGTCCCTCTGCATTTCCTGCAATCTGAAAGGCAAAAGAGTTCCTTTTGGGGGCTTCATAAAGAGTTACATCACAAATTATCCACATTAGTTTCCCAAGCTCTGCTCTTGAGAAGCACTGCTTTCTCTTCATGGAGCCTGTCCTCAGGGGGTCACTATGACCCATTTTTCTGATGTCAGACAAAGCAATCCTGTCCAGGTTCGCTGAGTAAGTGAGTGTGCCCAGGATTCAGCGTAAATTGTAATGTCTTTGAACACAGATTTAAAAATGATACTTTTAATAATTAAAGGGCTGGTTTCCACAGTGTGGAAACAAAGAACTGCCTGCCTTCAGAAGAGACTGTCCCAGTTGCCGTCTTGACAGCACCTCTCTTAGGACAGGAAACTTTCCACTGACAGGGATGATGGAGAGATTCAGTTGATGCTGAGATGTGGCAGAATAAGACATCTCCCAAGGAGCCCAAGAGAGGACCAAAGCAGTTAATCCTTTGTGGGCTGCTACTGTCATCCTGCTGGATGGCATGGCTTTATTTCTTGTGGCACTCTGGGATGCTCCAGGACACAATCTGCTGTCAGTAGCATTGGCTACTAGAAGGGAGGTTTATTCTTGCTTCCTTTGGAAGCAAGTTTAAACTATGGAGACTTGGGATCAGGAAGCTTTGACTCACAACACCTATTGCTGTTACATGCATCAGTGCCTCCAATTATATGTGACCCAATGAATGTGTGATCTCCATAATGTCTTGCGCTTAGCAGACCTGCTCCACTCAAACAAATACAGGACCCTGGCATCCTTTAGGGAGTCAATCCAGCACTCATTTGGCTTTCCTCTTTTCCTCCTGCCTTCCTCACACCTAAAATGGCCAGTGATGAGGGATTATTAGAGTTTTCTTCCAAAACACCTGGAGGCCCAGATGCTCTCCATCCTGATATAGATGTTTGATTATGAGTATAATGTTTAATCAGTAAATTAGCCAACACGTCTATTAGAACTGCTATCAGAAAAGACAAGCATGAATATAGACATAGGTTCTAGGCCACTGCCTTGGCTTTTGCTTGTTAGACACCAGATCAGCATTAGCCCCAACAAGGCAGACATGCCTGCAAGCCCTCTAGTGCCTTCAAGCCTGGAATAACACCAGATCCCATGTAATGTTGTTGATCTGCAGCAGCCCCATTTTGGCCCTGAACTCCTAGTGTCACTTATATAGAGACACACATATAGAGGTGTGGATTGAAGGTGTTTTCTGACGATACAAGAAAGCTAAGAGTAACTCAGTGTAATGTAATTTTTATTGCATTGAACGATGATATATTCCAAAACAACATGTGATCTGCATCATAAACCATTCGGGTGATCTCTTCCAGACAGATTATCAGCATTAATAGCAGTGTATCACATGCCCTTTATTTGACTATAAAATAATCCAAGCCATTGATACACAAGTATCAAATGTGTCCATTGTACTTTTTAATGCCTTTGAGATTTCTTATACAGTACTTCCATACACTATATATGCCCCAACATTTATAATGTAGGGAAGCATAAAGAAAGCCCATGAGTAGAATAAAATGCTACATATACAATTTGATGATCATATATCAATGGCTTAGCTATTTCCCCTGCAAAAAAGACGCATTCGGTGTTGTTAATGGTCCAAACCAGACTCAGACAGAGAACATGAATGGCTTATAATGCATTATTTCTAGAATACATCACAGTCTGATGGATTGAAAATAACATTACACGGAATTACTTTCTGGTACCTTATGTCATTGAATAAGTAAAAGCTTTTATTATTCTTATTGGGTTGTTCAAACCACATCATTTTGCTCTAGTGATTTATATTAAATATTACAGCAACACAGATGCATTATTGTCAGATCCTGCCACTAAGGAAATTATTTCATAAACATTTATTTTCATTTTTATCACTGAATCTTTTTTAGATAAATGAAAAAAAAACCAACCTGCTGTACTGTGAATCCAGACAGCTTCATTCTATAGTCAGAATTTTTATTTAAACTAAAACCTAATATGTATAACAGTAAAACTGAACTGCTCCAAATGTATGAAGAGTTTTCTTTCACAGTTATGAAGGAAAGAATGTGAAAAACTATGGAGAATGTTCGGTCTTTTAGTATTTGGAATTACCACTTTAACAACCTCTTACAGTTGGTTAATCAGGTGAAGGTTTCTGGCAATTGATGTTCAGAAGGCCAGAGATTTGCAATTCCTCACACACAGCAAACACAATCAATAATTATGGTAAACAGAGTGCTTGCTCTTTCTTTTGGTTCAGCTATAAAGTAATGAGATGAATCAGATGAAGCTCTGATTTTAAAATGTGTGGACACACCTTCACTGTAAGATGGTTTGGAAAAAGATGCGCCGGAGGAGGCAGTTTGGAACGCATGGGGATAGAAGAGAAAACAGGCTGAGATGCTTCCCAGTGCAACCAAGGAGATCCATTTGGAAAAGCAGGCATTGCCTGTTAGATCAGAAACCATCCCAAGGATAAGCCAGATGCCACATCCAGATGGCAGTGGGATTGCATATCCAGCTGTGGGTACGTTCTGTCTATACAGCATTCCTTTCAATGAGACATAAAATCAAGCCGACATTTCCATTCTGGGGAAATCATGTCAGAGCTCGGGAATGTGAGCGTTTTGGATGATAGTTCCCAGAAACCTGGTTGTGGTGGTTAAGAGATTCTGAATACTGAGTCCAAACTGTAATAGGTTTGCATGTAGGAGTGAAAGGTGGATCCATGTCTGACAAGACTAGAGACTATTATTTCAATACAAGAAAAGCCATTGTTCAGGGAACAATAGAAGAAATGGACATCTCTTCTCCAAGAAAATAAGAGCTGGTGGTTTCTGCAAGTCCTGCCTTCCTGGGCAATGATGGCTTGCAGTCTTGAAGACATTCCAATGTGTACCAGGTCTCCCTTGATGTCAATAGAACTGAAGTATGATCAGCAACGTGCAGGAGTGGCTATAACTTACCAGGCATGCCTAGATCGCATTCAGGCTTTGCATGTAATTCCATATTGACAATGAAATAGTCAGAAAGAAAGAAGGCTAATGGGACTCGTCATCATTCTTATTATTCTTATTACAAGCTCATTACTTCTGACAGACGTTGCCCGTGTCAGCACTGGTGTACTTTGTATTAATGAACTCTAAATAATGCATTGCAATGCTAGTTCTCTGCAAACAACTGGGTTCACTTTGCCAAGAAGACTGCTGGGAGTTTTGTTTATAGTGACTGTACTGGGATGAATATTAGCTGCCTAGATGCCCTAAGCACATCCGATCTCGGCTGATTTCGGAAGCTAAGCAGGGTCGGCCCTGGATAGTACTTGGATGGGAGACCACCAGGGAATACCAGGTGCTGTAGGCGTCTGGAGTAGGAACTGGCAAGTCACTCCACACAGGCTGGCTCTAACTGCAAAACAGTATGGGGAACTGAACTCCCAATTTCTGATTTAGCAGCCACACATCTAAACCACTGAGCTAGCCTATAAATTAAACCTAGGCCCTACTGCTTACCAAATATATGCTCCAGGACTAATCTATAGCCATTTCCCAGTTAACAGAAAATATGCATATCTTGATGAGTCAGTTCATCAGTGGTGATTTCTTGTTACAGTTTAAGATGGCTGGGACATAATCTCTGAAAAGTGTTTGCCTGCAAGAGGCATCTGATGCTTTCACATCATGCAGTAGTGGTCATTCAATATTTTTGACGTAGGAAGGCAAAACATGACTTAAGAAGACTGTGGTTGTATCAGTTCAGATCTTGGAAAGTTACCTATAAAAACTAACTTGGTAATTCTGGTAAAAAGCCATTTGAACCAGTTCTCATTCAACTATGTTTCCAAGTCTTCCCAAGTAGTTATTTAAAATTATAGTTCCAACTTTTAAGCCAACTTCATTTTCCTGACTCTTTAAGGTTACAAAAATGCAATATTAAGTCACTTTTAAAATTGTATCTGAATGTAACAAGTCTGAATGCACATTATTTTCAATTGCATTTTGTCCCTGTGGGGCAAAATCTAGCAACTGGATATGAAGAATCAAAATAACATAAGCATATTTTTTCAGCCACAGTCAATGTTGTACAGAAACAAATTATCTATCTATCTATCTATCTATCTATCTATCTATCTATCTATCTATCTA
>JAHTLZ010003526.1:58107830-58119517 GCA_023846285.1 Phrynocephalus versicolor
CTATCTATCTATCTATCTATCTATCTATCTATCTATCTATCTATCTAATCTATAACAGGGTGGCCATAATGGGTGGAAGATTCTGAAACTTGTAGCCCAGAAATGTAACTTATATTTTCAATCGCATTTTGTCCCTGTGGGGCAAAAATCTAGCAACTAGATATGAAGAATCAACATAACATAAGCATATGTTCAACTTTTAATCTGTTACTTCCTGACTTTGATGAGGTTTTTGTCATTCACACACACACACACACACACACACACACACACACACACACACACCGGAGAGCCAGCATATGCCCCTATTCCTGCCATGCCCAAAAAAAGATGGTCAAGGCAGACTGAAGATAAGATTAATGTGTTGCCTGAGGGTCCTGGTATATTGAAAGAGCACATTCACATCCCGAGGAAACATTAATGCTTAAGCATCCTTATCCATCTCCTCCAACTTCAGACAGGAATGAGTTCATGTCTTTACTCTGTACAGTCATTTAGCCGACTCCGGGTGCTGGGTGAAAATAGAAAAGAAACAGTAGTTCCAAGCCACTTCGCGCACATTATTTTCGATTACATTTTTAAAGAAATGTCAAGCGCATTCAGGCTGCACAGTTCAGTGATACAATGTGATACCAAATAGAATACTGAAATTGGTAATGTTCTGATAGAAGAGCTGATCTCTGCTCGAACAATAAATTACAGTATCAATGTTCTGACGGCGTTAAAGAAGAATGAAAAAAAAACCCATTCAGTTCTCACTTGGAAAATAGTTTTTAAATTAAACATAGAGAAAAGAACACTAAACCCCACTATTGTGCATGTTCTTACTTTGATATCTCTCCAGGAAAACGATAACACGTTTAATTTGAAAAAGGTATGTAAAATACAGTACAACACACTTGAAGGGATCGAATGACTCATAGTACAGAGGAAGAGGGTAAGGAACTGAGTGCCCCATGATCATTAGAAGAGTTCAGATCACAGAAATCCAAATAACCTAAAGCAAATACGGGCTGAAATCCCCTTGCTTAAAATAGGAGGTCACAACAAGAGTAGGACCACAGAATATGGTAAAATACTCTATATGATATTTATAGAGTATTTTAAACAGTTGTTTGTTTAGTAGTTATGGTTGTTGAGAGTCTTCTTGGGTCCCCTGTGAGGAGAAGGGCAGCATACTAACTAACTGACTGACTGACAAGATTCAGTCACAGTGATCACCAATCATCCATCTGCTGTTTGGCTGGTGGATTAAATTAACAGTTTAGTTATTTGACTGAGAACATCAGGAGGTGTAAAGAGTATGTGTAGTCATAGGGCCTGGTGGACAAAGCCGAGGGAGGGGGCTGGGCTGAAAGTGATGGGCCACTGTCTTACTGTATCGATCCAGGAGTCAGTCATGATGTGCATAGTGCACCTTAGAAAGTTATTATATCTTGTGCTAGCATGTTGGATGAGTATTCAAGAAATCCAGGTTCAAGTCTTCCCCTACGCCATGAAACTCTTCACTTAACCTTTCAGCCAGTTTTTTTCCTCTTATCGTGATCTACTTCTCAGTAGACATGGGCACGGAGCGGCGAAATTCTCGTTTCCATTACCGTTCGTCATTTCCGTTATGTAACGAGGAACGAGAACGACAATTACTCTGCTCCAGCTCGAACCCGACCCGATAAAGAAAAATTGGGTCTGATTTGTCATTGCCGTTCATGGCATCGCGGCGATCGCGCGATGTCAAGCAGCACAGAAAAAAAGTTTGAAAAATTAAAAAAAAAATGATTTCCGACCAAAAAAGCAGGCGGAAATAGGCCTGCCTCAGTGAGGGCACCTACCAGAGAGGGGTGGTTTCTGGGGGGGGGTGTCCCCGGCCTTCCCCCCCTCTCCTGTCCTGGGCTGCTGGTACCAGGCTGGGGGGGCATCCTCATCGTCTCCATTTGCCATGCAGTGGGGGGGATCCAAAATGGCAACCGCAATATATTTTTTTTAAATCGTGGTCCAAAAAACCCACCAAAGCACCACAGAAACATTTGAAAATTAGGTACTTTAAATGCCTGGATTTTTATAGTAGCAGCAGTGGGTTTTTCTTGCAACAAAATGTCTCCATTGATTTTATTTTATTTTATTTTTATTTTTTTACACCTGCGCACGAACAATGATGGGCTGGCCATGGGATAGGACCATGCAAATTTTTGGAGCCATTCTACCAATCGCATGGCCAGGTTTTGCTGAGACTTCTGGATGTGCCAGAGAGGGCATAAAAAGCCCACCAACCCTAACCCTAACCCTAACCTAAACCCTAACCCTAACCCATATGCCAGTACACTGTCTTCTTAGTGGGTCAGAGGCACCCAGAGGTGCAGCCCAGTAACCCACCCTAACCTTAACCATTACCCTAAGCCTAGCCCTTACCCTAACCCCAACCATAAGCCAGATTCTTATGCAAGTACACTTCCCTTCTTAGTGGGTCAGAGTGGTGCATCGAAAGGTGCCTCCAACTCCAGACCCACTCCCTCCCTAAGTGTAACCTGTACGCCAGTACGCCAGTATGCTTTCCTTCTTAGTGAGTCAGAGAAGCGCCGAGAGAGGTGCCTCTGGCACACTAACCCCCAACCCTGGCTAACAACCCAACATAATTGGTGTTGGTGGTACGCAGGGGCTACACGTTATGCTTCCCTTTCCTTCTAGGTCAACTCAGAGGGAGACACCCAGAAGAGAGGTACCTCCCAGACCCAACCCCTCCCCCTAAACCACTGTACAAACGACAGACGACAAACGAAATGACAAATTTTTGAAAAATTTCACGACAAATGGAAACGACCCGAAACGGGCCCGCTCTGACAAAAGACAACTCGAAACATAATTTTTTCTGGTCATGCCCATCTCTACTTCTCAGGCTTGCTGGGAAAACAAAGTGGGATTTTTGACTTGTCAGTTCATTGGGCTATCACTGCTGACAGCCTAAAGTTCATTCAATAAGAAGCACATACTTCACCTTCAGTTCACTGGCAGACAGACAGAATATGATGATGACAATGATGATGAATAAAGAATGCCATAATATTGTCATATGAATAATGGATATGGCTGTAAGCAAGGCAACTCTCCCTCACCAAATATGCTTGGTTTCTCATTGACCTTTTTAATTCAGGTTGAGAATTCACAAGCTTAGCTCCCAGTTCAGGTATGTCCAAACTTTAGCCCTCCAGATGTTTTGGACCGCAACTCCCACAGTTCTTTCTCATTGACAATCTAAGCTTAGAATTCTGGGAGTTGTGGTCCAAAACATCAGGAGGGCCGAAGTTTGGATATGCCTGTTAGAAGGTGACTGGGGACTTTAAAACAAAGGAACAGAATGGGGTCATTCAAGTAAACAATTTCTGTCCATCCTTGACGCACCAGTTAACATTATGCAAAGTACTGGTTATCTGCAGAATTTAGCTAAACCAGCATCTTCTGAAACCTTTACATGAGCAAGGTTTAGGATAATGCAGGCTCAACTCATTGTTTTGAAATTCTATCACGGTTTGATAGACTTGGGATACCAGCACACTGTGACACATATTGTTTTATTGTAACTTTTATTGAAACCAGATGGAAGTTGATTTGCACAATACTGGTGTTTTTTTCAAGGATGTTCTGACAACTTGTTACTTACAATATGTGCAGAAATATGAAAGAATAAAACTGCAACGGAATGTTGCAATTGAAATCTAATTCTGCCAGCTGGAGCAGAGATGCTAATAAACTGCTAAGTGCATAAATTTCATCCTTACTGCTGCTCCATCATGTAGCCCTGTATGATGATTAATTACAGTCATGTAGTTTCTTGTTCTTTTCTGTCTCTTTTTGAACATGTTATTATGGTCAATGAGCTAAATGAATTGAATTAATCAGTCATGTAAACCACACAATCAAAAGGAGTCCTGTAATGGCCTCTATTAAACATGTGGACTGATGTGATTAATTCTGCTTGATAGACATATGATACTGTTGATCACAAATACATTTCAACAACTAATCCAGTCACACCCCATGAATTGCTTCTCAACTACCCATCAGTCTGAGACGGAAGGAGGTGACCCATAATTAAAGGTACAGTTACTGTACTGAATTTCTGAAGGTCCCAGTGGTGCATTCAGGTTGAGAGCCCCAATCATGTTCCCTATGACAAATAAAATAAGTAACCTCTTTTTTTGGGGGGGGGGTCTTTTGGACTGAGAGGTAGAATATAAATAAATAAATAAATAAATAAATAAATAAATAAATAAATAACACATTGTCAGTTCCTTTACTAGGGATTTTGTGAATGCCAGAGACTATGCATTATACATTATGTGTAAGATCCATAACTGAATATCTCAGTGCTTTTCTTTTACTCTTAAATGCAGGTGGCGGGTACTGCAATATTAATAAGAATTGCATAACTGTGGGTGGGGGAGGAGAGGAAGGGAAGGCAGAATATTTAAGTCCCTGTCCATACTTATTTATTTAGTTCCATCACACCCTGCCCTGCAAGGGGCAAATGCAGTTATATGCTGTCCTTCCAACCTTATAAGATGGCAAGTTAATAAAAACAGACTTGCTTCTGGAATGTGATTGAAGCCCATTGAAGAGAGGAAGGGCTTTGAGAAAGCTGGTTTGTACAGATGGAGGCAGCCGGTTTCCTCAATAAAAAGTAGAAATATTGATAACCAAATATTTATTAAGAAAGTTTCCTTATTGGAAACGTATTGGGTACCAGTTGATGGGGAGCAAAGATCATCTCTTGCCTTGTGGTCCTCCTTGTGGGCTTACTGGTCCAGGACTTTCAGACTCCCCCTTCTACCCACATTAGCATGAAACCTAGCATCCAGAAAGGTAACTTTCCCATGCTTTGTTGGGAATGCTGAGTCTATAAGGCAATGAAACAGTTAAGAGGAAGTGAAAAAACCCATTGGCGATGGCAACAATGTCCATTACATCTTGCCTGCAGTAAGAAGGCTGGACGAGGCTTCAGCATAGGAATGCTGGAAACCCATTGTCTAAAGTGCCACAATTAGCCAGGTTGCACAGAATTATATGTGGCTTGCCATATTCACTACATGGCATCATTGGAAAATATATATTGAATCAGTCCAAAGGTGCATAACCAACAATGTTAGGACATACATGGCTTCTGATGTGTTCCCTACCTTCTTTTCCAATTTAGAGTGCATATGCCTTTGTACTAACCAGTGGGGGGAGTCTCTCTGTGTGCATGTGCAGATGTGTACACACAGAGAGATGAGGCCCTCAGTCCTCCAATCAGTATTAGATGCAGACAAAAAGATTGGATGTAGCTGATCCAGTCCAACATCTTGCTTCATATCATGGTCATCATAGAAGCCCACAAGGAGGACCACAGGGCAACAGATGATCTTTGCTCCCCATCAAGTGGTACCCAAAGGCACAATGCCTTGACACATGGAAATTCCTTATACCCATCATGCCTGGTGGATACTGATAGCCTTCCTTTTCATCAGTATACCTCATCACCTGGACAGCTATCCCATCTGACACATGTCACCAAATTGTCTAGAAGGAAATTCCACCAATTAACCAGGCAACATGTAAAGAAATATTCATTTTTGTCTGTCCTAGATCTCTAGTCAACCAGATTGATTGTGTGACACCCCCCCCCATTTGTAAAGTTCCATGCTGGGAGCCAGAGACTGGGACTTCAGTTCCCCAGATGTCTCCTAGGAAAAGAGCCAATTAGAGATGGGGAAGAATCAGGAAAAGGTCAACAAATCACAAAAGACAAATTTGTGATTCTTTTTCTGGTGAATTGATTTGTAATTTTTTTAACTTTAAAACCCCATAGAATGGCTTACAAAGGGCCAAGGGATACCAGATTTCCATGACACTCTTACACAGTCCCTCCAAGTTTGGTGAAATTGGGTTTCAAATATCTGAGTTATGTGTAGAAAAATGGCCTTTAGCAACTGGTTTGGAGAAACCCAATCTTCACCAGTCTGGGAAGGATTGTAGAGGAGAGTCAGAGGAGGCTTCCCTGCAAGTCTGGTGTCTCTAGGAGCCTGATGGAACTTTCCTGGGGGATCTTAGTTAAGGGTGCATAACTCAGATATGAGAATCTAAGCTTCCACAGACATGGTGGAATTGTAGAGAAGAGCCAGGAGACACTTCCCTGCAAACCTGGTGTCTTTAGGTGCCTGTGGGGCCATTTTATAGCCCAATGAATTGACAAATCAAAAATCACTAAAATTCATTGATTCATATTAATGGGGAGTATCAGTTCATGCAAATACAAATCAACAAGGTAGTAATATTTGAACAAATTTTAGAATTCATTTTAAGTCATGCCCATCTCTAGAGCCAACCGATGTAGTCTTTGGCAAACTGCATAACCCCAGACCAAACCCATAAAAAGAAAATGGTGACCCATTTCTGAGTGTGGGATTTGTTTGTTTGTTTGTTTGTTTGTTTGTTTGTTTAATGTGTGCCCTACCCATCTGGCAGCAAGACCACTAATTATGCCTAGAACATCCTGGAAAGACTCACTATAACTTGGAATATACTTGGCAGCATATTTAAAAACAGAAACATGTATATGGTAGATATGTGAAGAAGATCTTTCTATACACTTTGCACACCCCATATATAATGTGATGAATTAATATCATGTCTCCCAATTGGTTGCCTTTTTATAGAATTCCTCAGTGCTGCAGATATTCGTCATAAACAAGGGAATGTAGTGTTGATTTCCCTTTTCTGAGCAATTCTGTACTGTCTAAGGTATGACATGGAAACCTAGAAAATGGCAAATATGGGTCAGTTACAAATAATGCCCTCTTTTAAAGAGGATCTACAGGCAAGACCCAGTACTTGGACTGGCTATTGGTAGGATCCAGTGCCTACGGCCAGGATTTGGCACTCTGATTCAACAGACTATCCTTAGATAAGCATTACATTCTTGAAACAGCAGGACTTGCAAAAGCAAATCTTCACTGCCCAGTGAATTTTTAGATCTTCCCTGAAAAGGTAATCATCAAAGAGCCAGGGCGACAGGATGGCTAAAAGTGGGAAATCTCTCATTCAAATACCAGCTCACCCATTCATTTCCTGGGTAACTAGAGAATAGATATTGACCTTCCTTACAGGATTCTTGTAAGCATTACTAATCTCATACAGATGAAACACTTGGCTTCTCTTTTCTTAAGGTATTACCATAACTCATCATCCCAACAGCACTGATTCTGTGGAAAGATCTCTGTCTCATAGGGTGCATTCGCGGATGCATGTCAAATCTGACTAGTTCTACAGATTTGATTACCAAACACTCACTATACATAGGTGTCTGATCAAGACATGCACACAAACACAAATCAAACGCATATGTGAAATGTGGACCAGCCGCGCCCTTCTGCCCAAGTGGAAGGGGTTTCCCAAACTAGGACATGGGGCACAGAATACTTCTCTGTGCCTAACGGGTCCTTCACAGGGAGCATCTTTTGTGTTACAGTTTCACATCCCTGGCTTTCTTTGCGATATTCAAACAGACTTCCCCAAAGAATCCTAAACACCTTCACCCCCAGCCAGCCTATTGCTGCAGCTCCAGCTTATTTTGTGTGCATCAGTGATCCAAAACTGTCTGTTTCAAACCATGGGGAAACAAGCATGAAGCAGTGAAGGAAGAGCTTCATGACAATGACCATTAATTAAAGGGTAAGGGGATTAAATCCCACTGCCAAAAAAAGAAGAAGAAGATAGAAGATAGAAGGTGGGACAGATAGAGCACAGATCTCATACTCGGCACAAGCAAGCTGGATAATTTTCCAAGACCGGTTTATCCAAAAGTGAGCATTGCTGCCCTCGTGCTGCCAAGGTCACTGTCAGCTCAGATGATGGGTTGTCTGGCTGCCAGCCTTGCCCAGGCAAAGCTTCCACTGCCTCTGCCAACCTTTTGTACATTCGGCTGATGCAAACCTTGCTGTCCCGCAGAGTTAAGCCACACTTTTCTCTCCCATGGGACACAGGTTCATATTAAACTGTTCACTGCACTCTCCTTTTCAGCAGGGAACATTCTGTCTACAAATATCCAAAAAATTATCCTGAGTATATATTTGACTGGACCTTTCTCTGTGGTACTTTGAACCTTTGTCCTGGGCTCACTTACTGGCAAGGGACTCTGGCTGCTACCTATAGAACATGCTTCAAAGCAAATAGGTCCAGGATTGGGAGGCCAATAATTCAGGTACTAAACAGGTTTTTGCTGCTTTGGTCTATCCAGTTCCACCAAAATCTGCTAGTACATGGATAGTAAATCCTCTTAGAAGAGGGCCCTCTGTTGTCCGTTGGTGTGGCACGTCTTCCTTCTGTTCCTAAGGCATTGCAACACTAATTGGAGGATTGCAACATAGCAAGGGAAGACAGAATAGTTTGCTACCAAGCTGTCAATTGTGTCCTTTCATTATCTTACTGCCTTCACTTCTTTTGTATAGAGTTAGAAACAGGGGAGATTGGAGTGGAGTGCTCCGATCAAAACAAAAATACTTTGTTCTCGACAACTAATTTTCACACCAAAAAAAGCCATAGCATTATGGGGTGTTGTGTGTGTGAATGTGTGTGTAAGAGAGAGGGAGAGAATGTGTGTGTCTGTGTGCGTGCGCGTGCGTGTGTGTGCTCAGATTGAAATGATACACTTAAATTTTAAAAATCCCGTCCAAAAAAAGTCTATGGAAATGTAACATTTTTGTAAGGAGCTTCAACACCCATCAAGAGCGGAAAGCAAGTACTGTATGTTAATGGCAACAGGCATACTGTTCACTGTCCTGATTACCTTAGCTCTGTGTGTGTATGTGTGTGTGTGTGTGTGTGTGTGTGTGTTTGTGTGTGTGCGCGCGCACGCCCGTGTATATGTGATCCATGTCTCCAAAGCAGCGACCACAAAAAGAAAGGCTGATGATTCGGCCAGGAATCTCCAAAAGGGATGAGACCCCTTCAGCAGAGACATCTCAGGTTCCTTCCTTTAAAATTAATAGCTGGCTTTTTTGAGGGGATTCGCTACGCTGGGAAGAATCGGGAGGGTTCCCCTCCTTTGGAAGACAAAGCCGGGAAGTCAATCGGCGCATGGACCCCCCGGGGCTGCGTGGTGTCTCACACAATCTGACAGCTAAAATTACACCCCCCACTTCCACTGCCTCCTTATCATTCACACCAGGAGGCCCACGTGTCAATCCCAAGCGATTTCAGCAGCTCCAGCTCGCCTCTGGGGGACTTCGCCGCCGCCGCCGCAACTCCCTCTCTCTCCTTCTCCCCCCCTCCGTAAGGTGGGCTTGCTGGTGTGTGTGTGGGGGGGTCGTGCGTATTAATGCTCCACTTCCTTCCTCGGGGGCGGTTGGGTTCAAAGAGGAAACGGATAAGCTACTTAAACGTTTCAATCCCGAGATCAGAGGCAGAAATCGTGCCGGGCGGACTTCTCCACCCCGCCCCTAAATATCCGCTTTGCATATTTCCAGTGGGAAGTTTGGGGTAGCAAAAACCCTCCATATCACAGGGAAATTGTGCTCCGAATTGAACTCCAAACAGCTCCTATGCCTTGATGTGTATTGTCAGGCAAAAACCAAAGGCTCCCTGAAAGCGTAAACCTCACATAAAGAGGAAATATCAACACAGTAGCTAGTGCTGATTGTGGGGAAGCCATAGGTCGTTGTGGATTTTTTTCCCCTTTTAAGTTGGGTTATTTATCTTCTTTAGCACAGCATTATTTGGGACTCTGCCGCACCTGTTTTATACACAGACATAATAAGATGCCTGTTTGTTTGATCACCGTCTGTTGGTGCCGCCACTTGCTTCTAAGCTGCAAAAAAGAGTCTCCGGGCATCCCAGCTCCCCACGGCTCTCTTTTCAAGTCCGCCCCAAACCCAGGCACTTCCGATCGCCTGGCCGCACAAGGTGTTGTTCAACTAATAAGTCTCGTTTTTCTTTCTTGCTTGCTTTCTTTCATTCCTTCGTTCTTTCTCTCAAACTTGCACTCGGACTCCTTTCCTCTCTGATGCCCGTCCCGGGTTCCCACCGCTCCCCTTCGCCCTCCCCTCTCCCCAAATCGCTCCAAATTCCGCATTCCCAACGGGAAGACAAGATAGACATATTGAGATACCTCGATTTCCCCAATCGATCGCCAACACGCGAGGCTCCATCGCGCTCCAAGAAACGGCGGGGGTCAGTGATGGAATTAATAGACGCCAACACCGCCTCCCGGGGAGACCGAGAGAGAGAGAGAAACAGAGAGGGAAGAGAGAGGAGGATTGGGTAATTTCAGTCCACCAGCCTCTCTCTCTCTCTCTCTCTCTCTCTCTCTCAAATCGACTCCCCGCCCCCTCGCTTCACAATCTCCCCCCACCCCGCCGCCGCCGCCACCGTTCCCTCAACCCACCCCATAGCGGTCGGAGATTCTGTCACCACTGCAAAGCACGGGAGACCCTTCGGGCAGAGGCTGCCCCCACCCCCACCCACGACACACACAGAGAGACGCCGGGCGGTTTTCCGCCTTTCCGTCCATCCTAAGCAGTCCCCAAACTTCTTGGGAAGCCTAGAGACTCTCGGACTTCCCAGTGCCTCGGCCCTGCCAGGCTAAAAGGTGAGGTGGGGACCGGAGGAGGGGGGGGGGCGGAGGAAAACCTAGCCTCGTCCAGCATCCAAGATATCCCAAGAAAGACACACACACACACACACACCTCGATGCCCCCCTTCAACCCGCCCCCGCCAGCCAACTCCCCGCCGGGGGTCAACTCGGTGGCTGGGCTTTCCCAAGTTGTGGGTTCTCTCCAGGAAGGGTC
Organism: Phrynocephalus versicolor; assembly: GCA_023846285.1. Taxonomy (NCBI): domain Eukaryota; kingdom Metazoa; phylum Chordata; class Lepidosauria; order Squamata; family Agamidae; genus Phrynocephalus; species Phrynocephalus versicolor. Next base: position 58,118,645 of record JAHTLZ010003526.1, read on the forward strand.
GGCCTGCGCGCTGGAGTGTCGCGGGGGAGTGGGGGGGAGTCCAGCCTGTCCCATCCACGCATTTCAAACGCCCCCTCCCCCCCCGCCCTTCTCTCCCCCCCCCTCCTCCCCTTCACTCACCCTGGGTGAAGGCGAGCCGCCTTGGGCTGGGCGCCTCTTTGGGGCCCCTCCATTCCGGCGCGAGGCGGGGACGACCGGAGGGCGCCGCACTTGTGGAGCTGTCCGTGGTGCTGAACGCGAGGCGGCGGCGGCGGCGGCGCTGCTTCTCCCGGAGCCTCTTCCATGTGAATCACACGAATACTCCCACTGGCAGCCGCGATTGGTCTGTCTCGAAAAACTCCCCTCCTAATCCACCTCTTCTCCGACACCCAGTCTGGCCGTGATGGGCAAAGCAGGAGAAGGGGGTGGGGGGGGAGAGAGGAGGCAAAGTAAAAAGGGGGAAGCGTCCTCCCTTTCTCTCTCTCTCTCTCGAGACAGCCGCCTTTCTGGCCACCCCTCGGGTCCCAAACCCTGGGAACCCTTCCCCACCGCAAGCAAGAAATCTCCCGGACACTTTCCGAAATGCCGCAGCCTTTCAGGTGACAAGCTCGGGCTACCAACGGAAAGGCGGCGTCTTCCGCCCGTGCAACCCCCCCCTCCACACACACACACACCTTACTCCACCCGCAACCCCATCGAAGCTGGCGAGGGAGATCGAGGGAGGCTTTCCCTTGCACGCCTTCCAGCCACACGCGCGCACACCACTGGCACAGCTTTCCGGTAGACACCAGTCTCTTCTCCCCGACCCCCGCTACCGCCCCATTCCCCCGTTCTTCCCGTCACCGCGTTATTATTATTATTATTATTATTATTATTATTATTATTATTATTATT
>JAHTLZ010003526.1:58130832-58144080 GCA_023846285.1 Phrynocephalus versicolor
GAGAAAATTAATTTTATATGCCATTTGCTTTTTCAAGATATGTGATCTATAGTCCCATTAAAACTGCAAAACAGCTATGCTAAATGATTTTTTTGAAACTGGGGGCTGTGAAAATAGCTTTAAAATATTTAAATAAAGTGAAATGAATGATTGCAAGAGCTATGCAAAGTTTGTTCTTTCATATATTCTGTGCGTATTGATTTGGCCAAGAACAGCTCCACTGCATATCATCCTTGATCCCCGCTTACTTCCTAAGTGAGCAGTAAATGACTCCTGTTCTGTGATGCATAATTCTTTAGGGGGATTTTAACAAAGTGTGAGGAAGGTATGTGTTGAATTCCTAGGATTCCCTAGCCAAAGGACACACTGGGGGAGGAAGCTGTCAGCCAATAATAGTTTCTCAAAGCTCTGGTTCAGAATGCCTCATTATTAGCCTGAAAGCAAGCTGGAACTTACACCTGACATTTTTCTTTAATATAGAGAAATTTCTACTCTTTTTATTCATTACCCTCACTGTGGGAGAGTTGACTTGATCTAAAATGAGTTTCTGGCCTATTAGATATGTGGCTATTTGCCATAAACGGAAATAAATGTATTCTCCAAAAACAAATTATGATTTTTTTTGGGTTGTGGAAACAATAGAAATACAGGAATAGGTGATACCGTTGATCTGTGATCACTTGCTTTATAGCGGCAAAATCCTTATGGAGCCAAATCAATTTCTGGGAACACAATTTTATTATCATAGATCAGGATGTTGGGGCTGTGCGTGGTGGGTAGCTCTTGTGGCAGTTCCAGTACACTTGGGCCTTTTCACACGACCCCTAAGATCCGCTGGCCACTTAAATTTGGACCAGAGATCTTGGGGGTTCGTTGCTCTTCCTGCGTCCCCACCCCTCCGCACTTCCTTCCTCCTGCCTGCATGAGGGGAGGGAGAGAAAAAGAGAGGAAAAAATGCAGGCTCACCTCCTAAGCCGCCCCGTCATCGTCCTGATTCCTTCTCTTAAAGGGGCGGGAGGCAAAAAACAAACAAACGGAAGCGAGGAGAGCCGGGCACTCACCAGATTACATCCGGATTTGGGGATTTTCACCCTCCAAGAGCAGGTACATGAAAAGTGCGCTGGGACGCGCTTAGGTGGGCGTGGTCGCACTTAATTTCCTGCAAATTCCGGAGCTGGTGCGGAAACAATTATAAGCTCCGGAGCTGGCAGCCATTTGCGGCAGAGTTTAGGGGTCGCGTACAAATACCCATAGTAAAGCTTCTTACAGCTAGCTTTTGTGGCCAGAAGCTACCAACTCTGCTTGTTACAGCTGCTTAGCAAAATAAATGTGCAGCAGTATGGTTTCAGGGGTTGGGGCTAGGGATAAGATCATGTGCCAAGGGAGGGGTTGGGTGATTTTTCTAAGTACTTTTTATTCTGTTATGTAAGTCGGGGTGTGTTTTCCATTTGTGTTTAAACAATACAACCGCCTCTGCTGAAAAAGAAAATACGAATAAAAACAATACAACAAGCAAGCAAGCAAGCAAAAAACAGTGAGCTTTCAATGATAATTCATCTCGTTCAAGGCTATGCATCACTGTCTTGTGGAGAGTTCCAAACCTATGTCCCAAATTCACATGAGTGCAGAGAGGCTAGGTTGATACGAAACAAACAATACCTGGCACTAAAGAAAGCATACACCAGTTAGAAGTATTAATTTGGCTTAAATTTGCCTTAAATTGACTGTTCCTGGTGGTTTAATTAAATTAGAGGCAGGCCATGCTACTGGGTAGAGAGATGAAAACCCTTCAAGTTTCAAAAATGTAGAAGCTGCCAGATTACCTGTAACTGTTCTCTGTTTTAAAAGATGGGCCCCAAATTCCATACTACTAGCTAAGAAAGAACTTGAAATCAAGATGCATATTGCTGCTGTTTCCATCAAAGAAGCTAACCTGGCCTCTAACACCATCGCCTGTTTGATTTTGGGACATTGATGATAGCACATAAGTTTGGAACTTGAATTTGATAGACAGCTTTGAAAAAGAAAGCTCGCAGTGCCTTTGGGTTTTTTAAATTCTCTTTTGTTCAGTATTCTTAATGGTTGGTTTAAATTTATCACCTCTTCCTGCATTTGTATTATTCCCCAAAGAGTAAAAGATCAGCAGTGTCAAAGTTCTTTGGCAACTTAATACTGTACCTACTTGATATATGTGCTGTTCTTCCTTTGCTGAACACAGGGTGGCTCCATAAATGTATACACTTAGGTGGCAAATTTCTGAATTTATATTCATTCCTTTGTACTTTCTTTGCATTTTTTTTCTTCTACCAAGCTTCTTGTTTTGTCAAATGTTCACATTTTTCCTTGTCAGGGATTTAGTATCTTACCATGGCTAAAATAACTTTGCTTCATTCCAGAATACAACAGTTAGATGTAGCAGCAAATGGCAGAAGGAATCCATAAATTAGCAGTTCGCATAGCTAATTATCTCCGCTCTAGCCACTCAGACGTTTAAAATGTGCTATGATGTTTAAATGGCTTGATATGCAGTATGGGGCGGGGAGGCAATTGCATATAGCATTACACAATATCCCAGTTTCTCTGGTAAATCATAAAATGCTTCTCTAGCCGGAGAAGAATCACTTATCTAAAGTGTCAGGGACGTGCAATTTGTGGCATGCTGGATGTTGTGGATGAAACCATGATCTGTCTTCTCTAAACTTCTCCTTCCATTTATAACCCACTAGAAGCTTTTGGAATCCATAGATAGTGTGATCGAGCACCTGTTAGATGGGTGTGAAAAGCCCCTTGAGCAGCTAGCTGATAAACTATCCTATTTTGCATGCAGAACAAGATTTTCTCCTAGAGCTCACCGACATGTTAACTTCTGGATTGCATGGAATATCAGGCCAATAAAAAAAATGGGATGTTAGGTTGCCTAACTTTTTTCCTGTCAAGGCCATATCATATATATGTAACATGCACACACACACACACACACACACACACACACACACACACACACACACACACACACGTATATCATGGAAGTGAGTACACCCCCTCACGTTTCGTAAATATTTTAGAATATCTTTTCATGTGACAACACTGAAGAAATGACACTGACCTACAATGTAAAGCAGTGAGTATACAGCTTGTATTACAGTGTATGAGCCTGCCATACTATAAGATCAGGCCAGGAGGCCCTGCTGAAGGTGCCATCCCTCAGATAGTTCATTACTATGAGGTGCCATGTGGAACTTCAAGTGACTAGTATGAGAGAGAACGATAACACCAAATGTGAGAGTGAGAGCGATAACATCTGCTCCCCCTTCACATCTGAGACCTTGTGACACCAAGGAGGTAAAATGACTACATGGGCCCAATTTGGACATTGTCACTTAGGGGTGTACTCACTCTTGTTGCCAGCGGTTTAGACATTAATGGCTGCGTGTCGCATTATTTTGAGGGGACAGCACATTTACACTGCTATACAAGCTGTGTACTCACTGCTTTCCATTGTAGGCAAATGTCATTTCCTCAGCGTTGTCACAGGAAAAGATATACCAAAATACTTATGAAATGTGCCATGATTATCAGATTATGTTCTGATTTTGAGTGACTTAAAATGTATTTTAGGAAACGCGAGTTCTCTATACTTAGTTGCAGCAATGTGCTAAAAGAACATGTAACTCACTTTTGTATTTAGGACTCCCTCTCCATCTTTCCCTATCCAGAATGATCTAGAGAGGGGCCTGCAAAGAAATGATCTGCTTAATAAATTGGTCCCCGGGTAGAAAACATATTTTTAAAGTGTCACCGATGATGGAAGCCAAATATCACATCAGCCCATTGCAGAAACTACACAAATGGTGTGCTGCAGAAGGGGGTGCATCAATTCATATGACATAAAGAATTCTAATTAGAAGTATTTATAAATAAATAAATAAATAGAAGTAGGAATTCCTTGAGTATTTAAAGCCACGGTTGTCCTGGCTCATGCTTTCTCATCTGGTCTTGCAAATTAGCTTTCCTCGTCTTGTGATTGTCCATGGGAAACTAAACACCGGCTTCATTTCCAGTCTGATTGTTCAGACATGAAACTCTGTAGTAACTACTATCGACTTCTAACGGTGCTTGGGGGTGGCTCCACAGCACTTTTGCACTTTTCTGCCATGCATCAAATATTTTGTTTGATATTTCAGTTTCTCAACGGAAGAGAAACTGAATGTATTTCAGGGCTTGGTGACTGATAGTGAAAAGGAGCACTTGATCACCCTTTAATCATATTTATTCTTCCTCACAAGTTAGAAGTTAATGTAGGTCATTATGCCATCTTCCCCTCCTGTGTCTGTGAGTAGACAAAAATCAGAACGAAGTCAGTGCTGATATATCTTTGAAACAGATCGTTGGATTGCTCTTTCAATCAGCACAGAATTGTCCCAGAGCTTTCAATAGAGCTATCCCAAATTATACTGTCGGAGTATGCCAGTGTATAAAAAGATTTACAGCTTTACATACATATAAATATGAGATGCAGCAGGCCTGACGAGCCTCCGTGTGTCACTGAACAGGGAGATGACTGCTATCATTTCTGAGTAGCAATTTAAATTGTCATCTCAAAAAATGCCCGAGGACAGACTGACTAAACATAATCTCCTCCCACAGTAATAGTCAACCATTTAAGAAGCAGCACCTGCCATTTCTTTCGGCACAACGCATGTATCAAAGGCACGTCTTTCTACTCAGCAACCCTACCCTTTTTGACGGCTCCTTCTCTCATCTCCGTCCCTCCCCAATCTCATTCCAATTATCCGGTCTCTCCTCCCTGCTCTCTCTCTCTCACACACACACACAGGAAAGGCCATTTAATCAGACAGCAGAGCTACTCTTCCATGACCCTTTTCTGTTGCACTGTTTACATTTCTGTAAACATATTTACTATCCCCTCTGAAGCCTCTGGCATTTCCCTCACACATAATGGAAGCTGCTTTGTTGGTAATAACGTGAGGCAGAGCTCACTAGTTCCAGTCTCCTTCCTGCCTTCTTCTCACTACTGCCACCCTCCTTGGCCATATCATTCCCATTCAGCATGTACAAAATCAGACCACGTATTCCTAGCTTTCTATACAGTATTTATGGTCAAGCAAAGAGTGCAACTGCTGTGGTTCCACACTTCACCACAGCAACGTGCATAAGGGTTGAGCACTGCCTTTATTGGACTGCTAAAATATCCTAGGAAGGCAAGCATCTGGCCCTCAAGATTCTTTTATCGGGATAAAGTTAAAGCTTTCTCCCTCTCTGTTTAATGTTCTATCCAGTTTTCCACTATATAAGTTGATATCTTTTTTAAAAATTAAAGATATACATTGTCTGCACTCCACATATATTGAGTATATCAAGAGATGCTCATGTGAAAAGATTACCAAAACAAGGGCTACAAACAAATACCTATACATTTCTGGAGAATATCAGAATTATGTATCTGTTTCAAAATAAATATGGCAGGGTGAATCCACAAAATCATTTTAAGCCATCTGAGCAGGGAGCATCACCAAGGCAAACCAAAAGCCCTATAACAGTGATGACGAACCTATGGCACGGGGGCCAAAGTGGCACTCAGAGTCCTTTCTGTGGGCATCCAACATTGCCCCTTCATAGCCACCTGTATACAGGTTAAATTACTGTATTGGCACTTTGCAAAAAAATTAGTGGGCTTTGAATTGCAGTTTGGGCACTCGGTCTCTAAAAGGTTTGCCATCACTGCCCTATAAGTTATAGCACAAGTCTACTTGCTACCAATTTCTACTTGCAAATTTGAATATTTAAATTATGGTCTGCAGAGTAAGGCCTTAGTAACATACTAATGACACCCAATCCAAAGGAAGAATTTACGGATTAATATTATGTAACTTTCTATCTATTTAATATATACAAAAAGATACATGGCAGTCAGGCATGACTGAAACACAGTGCATTTTTTCTGCTAATGAGTTGTAGCAGAACAGTTGCATTTTGTACTGAAGCCCTTATGTCAAAAGGAGAGGTTGAATTTATGCCTGCTTGCCAACTCCATCTAGAATTCAAAGTACTGAACTTGGAAGCAGTTTAATTCAGAATGCCAAGGTTAAGAATGAGCTTTCAGGAACATCAGTCTGGAAAGATCAGAATAGACTTGATTCTATGGTGTGTGCCAAGAAAGCCTGAAATCATTTGCCTTAAAAAGGTACCTGTAGTAGTAGTTGCTGTGTCGTACAGTTGTGACCCTTTGTGACCCCATGTCCATGGAGTTTTCTTGGCAGGAATACTGGAGTGGCTTGCCAGTTCCTACTCCAAAAAACGGTACCTATATTCAGCCTAATAATCTTAGATGTTTCATATAAATGCCAACATCTACAGACTGATCTGAGAACTCAGAGCTTCAAGTTACATAAATCTGTTTGATCCAAACGAGAAATATTTAAAAATAAAAAGGTAAAGATTCCCCCCACACTTGCATGCTAGTCATGTCCAACTCTAGGGGTGGTGCTCATCTCCGTATTCAAGCCAAAGAGCCAGTGTTGTGCTAGTCCATGGCCACATGGCCAGCATGGCTGCATGGAAACAGTTTTACCTTCCCGCTTTTTACGGTGGTACCTATTTATCTACTTGCATTTTACATGCTTTCGAACTTCTAGGTTGGCAGGAGCTGGGGTTAACAGCAGGAGCTCACTCCGCTGCATGGCACCCGGGATTCGAACTGCCAAGCACAGGACTTTGCAGCTGACTATTTCGGCACCTCAGGCCGCTGAGCCGCCACACCCGTATATTTAAAAATAGTGTGATGTAATTGTTTGGAAATAGCAATGTTGGTTACAGAATTGTACATCTTGCTTTTCTTTTATGAAGACTTTCTTCCCTCTTTCGCTGTGACATTTTTCTTGGAAGTATCAATATGTATCTAACGTCTTGTTTGTTACATGTTGTTAAGTGGCTTTCAACGTGTCGCAACCCTGATAGGATTTTCGAGGTATGTGAGACACTAAAGAAGTGGTTTACCCATGTTACCCCAATGAATTTCCATGGCTGAATGAGGAATTGAACCTCAGTCTCCTGAGCCCTCTTCAAGTTATGGAATGGCAGTGAGAGGAACAGAAGATGTAAATGCGACCATTAGAAGCTCCATTCTATATTTGGACCAAGTAATCCATATGCAGGCAAAGAGAGATCCCACAGACATCAACACAGTATGTGTAAGAATGAAGCTTGTAAAAATGAAGAAAGCATAAAAAGATTTTATGAATAACTCAATGCTGCTTCAGAGAAAAGCAATACTGTATCTAAATTTAGTAGTACAGAATTTTAATGCTAAGAAAGAAAAAAAGAGTACAGAATGGAAAATATAGAATAGAAAGCAAAATTAATGTGGACAACACATGATACAATTCTGTGAAGCACTGTTGTGAAAAGCTAAACCACCACTGTGTTCAAATTGCTGTCAAGGATAGGGTAGAAAATGGTTCTAACAAAAATATCATTAGTACTACAGTATAAGTGACAAAACTTATTGTACAGTAGTACTGCACATCAGCGGCAATACAAGTTTTAAGTCTCAGAGCTGACATAAATCCAGAACATAATGATGTCATCACTGTAGTTAGCCCACTTAAAAAAAAAACAAAAAAGGAAAAACACACTCAAACAGCACAGATATAAAGGCAACTTGCTCAAAATGTTGGTTGGGAAGCAATGTTAATAATTTTTTTCAAAAAACAAAACATTGGCTCAATTTAAGGAGAAAGATGGGGTAAAAATATTTCAAAAGTATAATGACATGAACATAGATATATACTGTGTTTATTGGTTATGAGAAAGCCTTCATAAAGTCTAACACAGCAAGCTGATGGAACTGTGGTAAAACAATGGTCTTGAGCCAAAATATATTTGTATAGCTGGAATCCTGTAATGACAACAAAAAGCTACAGTGAAAGTTGAAGATCAGACAAAAGAACAGAGATACAAAGAAAAGCATGACAAGCATGTATACCATTACTTTTTAGTTTGCATTCTAAACATAATTTGGAGAAACATTTGCTGATTCTTCCAAGGATAGAGAGGTTTTATTAGTCAATGTTTTAATATGACATAAAGATAATTCAGTAAAATCAATAAAGTAATGAATGTGGCTTAAACACAAATGTTAAGAAAACTAGATTTTTTTAAATTATTGCTCACATTCTATTATTACCACTCTCATTTTCTGTATGGAACATACAAGCTATACTGGATCATTGGAGTCATAAAGAGAAATGGTGTCACTGAAGGGGAAAAGTTAGATTTCACCTTGAACTACAAGGAGCTATGCTATTTTATACCAGCAGCCTACTTGATCTAACACTGGTCACACAAAAGATAAAAAGTTGCTTATAGAGATGCCCAAAATACAAGGATACAATTGATTTCCTTGCTCTGCTCTTGGATACTGCAGGCAAGGTAGGACTGACAGAAGACTGGGTCTCAAGTAAACTGAAGACTGTGTTCAGATACCATGAAGCTTTTTTATGGTACTACAAAACTTTGCATTTATGGAAATGGTTTAAAACAATAGATGTGTCTCCAACTGTAACAAAAGATGAGATAACCAATGTGGAATTAACGAAGTCACTTTGGAAATAAGATGGCACCGGCAACTCCCACTTGCACATAAATGTCCTTATATGTTGCATATAAGATAGTGTCCAACCTACAGTAAGAACAAGTAACTGTGCAATTCAAGGTTACAGCTGTAATGTAAAGGTGGTTGTACACAGTTTCCTATCTGTCTGGCAGTGGAATGGAAACCATTAGCTAAACAGGCTCACCTTCCCTTTACAACCTTTGATTCCTCCCCCAAATCTGCTATGATGAAAGGCTAAGACAATCTCCAAAGCGTGTCTCGAAAGATAAGGTAAGGAAAGAACAGCAACTTCAGTTGCAAAAAAAAAAAAAAAACTATGTCTGCTGGTATAATAATGCTTAGAGTCAATGCACTCAGTGGTTTAAAAAAAAATCAGTCCTGCTAAGGGATGTTGGAAATCTGAAGAGGTTCCTTCCAATAATGCATTCAGAAAGCCATAATAAAAGATGGACCTTACTGCCATTATTATTCCTAGGCTAATACAAGAAAACTTAATAAAATTAAGCAAGGGCATTTAATTTTCTTTACCTGAAATAACTTCCAGTCTGCTTTATTTCCAAATAAAGTACATTTATCCAAGAAGCATGTACATTCAACATTGAACATTTCCAGCAATAGTTACAATCTATTTCCCATTCACAGTTCTTAGTGCAAAGCACTAAAAGGCCAAACACTTTTCTATCCATAAAAGAATATTTATTTATGATCAACATTTTAAGATAGTTTTATACAAAATGTATATATGGACACAAAGTTTCCCCTAAGCAAGGGAATCAACCTTTTTTTAAAAAAAAACGGCTTTTCTTCAGATGTTTAGTATCTTACAAATTGTAGCAATTTGACACAAATCACTAAAAATTTTCTAAAAATTAAAAATGTGCAGAAACCTGCCCTCCAAAATTCATAATGGTAGGAACTAATGTTTTGCTATATAACTGGTCAAAAAATAGACAAGAACAAGCAAGCATAAACTTTACGGTGAAAGTCAAGTGCTACCTACAGTGGTCATTCAACATTTTGTGGGGAAAATAAAAGGCCTTGCACTACCTTCCTTGAACAATAGTTAAGGAGCAACAAGGAAATGGTTGCACATGACTGGTTTATGAAAAATAACTGTCCTCTTCATATGAATATTAATGTACTGCCTTTTAGAATAATCACTACATTTTTTAAAAAATTGAAGCTACTAAAGTGCTTGTGTATATATATTTTTAAAAAATTAAAAATAGGGGAATGTGGGTTATTTGTAAACTCCATATGAAAAACTGTCCACTATGCTAACCATTCAAAATCATTCTGGATCTTTATAGCAAGTTCAGTACAGTTGAATTTAATACTCCAAAAATTAGTCAACCATGAATTAAAATTAAGAGGAAATTCTAGAATCATTACAATTCAATTACAATTCATTCAAATTATACTAAGAAGCTATTCCTCATATACATTCATTAATAAAAAATACTTTTAAAGTACATCACACATATGCTTAGTAGTATATCACAATGAACATAAAATATTTCCAATAAAATCAGCATTCAGTATAGACTAGGTCTATAGAGCAGATGCTCCAACTGATAACTTCCATTTAAAATAGTTCTTCTAAAAGTATTTGTAAAATTTCCCTTTTAAAGTGTTCCTTTTGCATTACTAGCACTGCTGAACTGCACGAATTAAGAAAACTGGCTTTTAGTTTTGAGTTATTTTAATGCAGTTTAATTGCCATTTAAAAAGTTGGAGGAGTTACACTTTGTGAACAGTCGATATATTTAATAAGAAAATAGCTTATAAAAATACTTCTTCTCATAGTGCTACTCATATATATATAGATATAGATATAGATAAAAACATTAAACCAACTTGAAGGGACATAAATGTTTACTGCACAGAAGAAAAAATATTTTTTTTGTCTCTCCAATAAGCTGGTTGTGGTTTTGGCAATTATGGGTGACATACAAATAGCATTCCTAAAACAGGCTCCTAATTCCAGAAAAAACTTCAGTCTAGGCAATGGGAACAGAGACAATTTTTTGCAATTCCATCACCTTCCGTGAAAATTTCCACATCGTTCTCAATAAATCTAGAAGTGTCTAGAACAAGTTTGAGAGAGCAGGAGGGATCCAACAAAGGAACTGCCAAAACAATTTCCCTCCCCATTCTTTAAAGTGAAACGCCTAATGCAGGCTTGTCCAAGCTTCGGCCCTCCAGATGTTTTGGACCACAACTCCCAAAATTCTAAGCTTAGATTGCCAATGACAAAGGACTGTGGGAGTTGTGGTCTAAAACATCTGGAGGGCCGAAGTTTGGACATGCCTGACTTAATGGATGAAAGAGCATCTGTCAGCAGAGATACCAGAAGCATACGACCACCTCTCTTAACATATCCTTAAGAAAACCCACCTACAATGAGAATGGTTTCCAAAGAGCTGAAAGCTTGTTTATATACATACTTACATCTTTTCACATTAAAAGCTGAAAACACAATTAGTTTCAACTCTTTAAAGCTACCCTAAGGTAACAGATGCTGGTACTGATATGCTCTTACCAAGGTATTAGAAACTAAAGCCCAAGCCTGTTCTATGAAGAAAACTGATGCACAGAAGGAAAATTTGACCACAGTTTTCCTTTCAGTCTGACTGTCAAATTTGGCAACCAGTTCATGACTGGTTGTGTGAAGAAGAGAGGCACAACTTCTCGTCTGTGATCACAGTGAATGAATAAAATTTTGCCCTGGGAATCTTTTGCCACTGTTGTAACTTCAGATACCACCAACTCCTAGACTGCTAGCAGTGTGCAAATACTTCAGTTCAGACAAGTTCATTTTAAAACTAGTCTACATTTCTGAAATATCACCATACATTAAACTGGAACTGTAGAATACCTGATTCCCCAACCCTTTTTAGCATGCTCCGTGGAAACAAACATTAATTTAACACTTTCAAATTAAAGGACTAAAGGTGTCAGATAGACAAAAACCCTTATTCAGATAACTCAGGGATTTATTTTTGAGGGACTGGCATCTTGGGTGAGTGAAAGGAGAACTGGAATCTGCAATGCAAAAAACAAACAAAAATAAAGAAAAAGAAGAAAAAGAGGAAAAGAAAAAGAAAAGAAAAAGGATAATTTTAAAATAGTCACAAGTACATTAGGATTTTGTAAAAACTATATGCCAAAAACTTTTCCGAACAAATTAAACCACAGGCAACACAACATCCACAGGCCATCTCCACATGGGGGAAATGGTTATGGAATAAATGCAATTTTATCTTATCTTCTATAGAATCAGTCAAAGAAGAAAGGTGTTTTGAGGAAGTACCTACAGAAAATTTAGGCAATCATCAAAGAAGGCACTAAGTGTTCTTCAACAAACAAGAGCTTTAGATCGCGTACTTCTGCCTTTGGTTTTATTGTTTTCTTCAGGGGGATGTGAGACATTTGCCTTATGGGTCTTCTTATGATGTTCTAGGAAAGTCTTTTTGGCAAATGCTTTGCCACATTTATTGCATCTGTGCAGAGAAAAGTTTTTTGTGACTTTCACTTCAATACCGACATCCGGTCCTTCATATTTTTTGGTTGGAGAGTTAATGGTGACATCCTGTTTTGAACCATTTTGTTTACTCTCATCCCTCTGAGGGCCTCTTCTTGCCACTTTATTTAGAACACAGTCAATAGGCTTTTTAATTGCTCGAATTTCTAAAGTTGCAGTTATCTTTCCAAGATAGCGTGGAGACTTCTTATGTACTACGGTTATGTGTCTTATCACATCACGTTTCCGTCGTGTTTCGTAAGTGCAGAGAGGACACCGGTAGAACTTAACATATATGTTATTTCCATCTGTGTGCAACTCAATGTGTTTCGTTAAGTTCTGTTTAGAAGTAAATTGTCGTTTACACAATTTACAGTAAAGTTTTTTAAAATCAAAGCCAGCTGAAAGCCTTGGTTTTCTAGGCTTCTTGGGACTACTTGCAAGAGGCTGATTACTTGACTTGGAATTTTCACAACTCTGCTTAATTCGTTTCCTTTTAGCTGGCGGTACGTTCTTTCTTTCTATGGATGATGTGCTTTTTCTTTCTGTGGACAATGTCCTTTTTCTTTCTGTGGACACTGTCCTCTTTTTGTCTGTGGATAGTGTGCTCTTTCTTTCTGTGGATGGTGTGCTCTTTCTGTCTGTGGATGGTGTGCTCTTTCTTTCCGTGGATGGTGTGCTTTTTCTTTCTGTGGATAATGCACCTTTTCTTTCCGTGGAAGATGGGCCTTTTCTTTCTGTGGATGATGGGCCTTTTCTTTCCGTGGATGCTGCACCTTTTCTTTCTGTGGATGCCGCACCTTTTCTTTCCGTGGATGCTGCACCTTTTCTTTCCGTGGATGCTGCACCTTTTCTTTCTGTGGATGATGGGCCTTTTCTTTCTGTGGATGATGCACCTTTTCTTTCTGTGGATGATGGGCCTTTTCTTTCTGTGGATGATGCACCTTTTCTTTCTGTGGATGATGCACCTTTTCTTTCCGTGGATGATGCACCTTTTCTTTCTGTGGATGATGCAATTTTTCTTTCAATGGACGACACAGCCTTCCTTTCAGTGGATGCTGCATTCTTCCTTTCAAGGGATGCTGCATTC
>JAHTLZ010003526.1:58144090-58166669 GCA_023846285.1 Phrynocephalus versicolor
TCCTTTCAGTGGATGCTGCATTCTTCCTTTCAAGGGATGCTGCATTCCTCCTTTCAGTGGATGCTGCATTCTTCCTTTCAATGGATGCTGCATTCCTCCTTTCAGTGGATGCTGCATTCTTCCTTTCAGAAGATACGTTCCTTCTGTCAACAGGTGGCACATTCTTTCTTTCAGTAGCCACTGCATTCTTTCTCTCGGCACATGACACGTTCTTTCTTTCACTTGAGTTGCTTGCTCCCTTCACTTCATTCTGTGGAGAAGCAACACTGGGAGGAACGGATTCCGCAGATTCCTTTGACTCAACATTAACCTTTATATCAGCATTAGCAGTATTACTGGATTTCTTTTCTTTTTTAGCATTCTTTGTAGAAAGAGTTATCTTGTGAACAATCAGCATATGCCTTTTCAGCATTACTTGGGAACTGTATTTCCTCTTGCACAAGAGGCACTTGCATGCAATTAAGCTGTATTCAGCTTTTGAAGATTTTTGTTTTCCAGCTTTAAGAGACTTTTTAGCAGAGGCTGTTTCTAAAGATAAAGGTTGCCCAGGTTTTGTCGCTATATCCGGAGTTATGGAATCCCTCCTCAGTCCCCTATGAACTTCATCAAAATGCCTCCTTACATTGGCTTTTGTGGCAAATGATTTAAAACATACAGGACAACTTCTACCAAGTGTTACAAGAACATTTTTACTGCGACCCCTTCCAGATGTCTTATTTGGCCTTTTTTTAATTTCAATAAATTTCTTTAGTTCCTCCATCTTTTTTTTGTGGACTTTTCGAATATGTCGGCGTACACTGCGTCTGGAATGAAATTCTTTTTTACACAAACAACAAATCAACTGATGACCAGAATCAGTGTTGTTGCTGCATTCTAACTCAGGCTTTGATGATGGAGTTGGTTCTTCTGGAGTCAATACTGCACTGGTAGCAGCAGCAGCAGCAGCAGCAGGGGGAGGAGGAGGAAGAAGAGGAAGAAGAGGAACAGGCATATCTACAGTTCCGACTTCAGCAGGAGGTGAAACTGCTGTAGGAGGTTCTGTGGTAGGTTCTGGCATTCCTAAAGAAACTGGATCAGCAGAGGCATTCCTCTCAGTATTTTCTACTGAACTATCAGCCTTTGACACAAATTGAAAAACAGCATTCCGATTTGTTTCTATAGGTTCAAGACGGATTATATAATCTGGCTTGTCTCTTCTTGGATATATAGCTTCTAGGAGGTCACTTATGGCTTGACTCTGCTTGTCATTTACATCAGGGGAATCTGTAAATATAAACACAATGATTAAATTCTGCAATTTTACAGTCAAAAAAATCTGATGAATCTGAAGAAGTGGCCTGAATGTCACGAAAGTACGTGTTGTGTCATTACAGTAGTGACCGACTCTTCATGACTCCATATCCATGGAGTTTTCTTGGCAGGAATACTGGAGTGGTTTGCCAGTTCCTACTCCAGGCGCCTACAGCACCTGGTATCCCTTGGTGGTCTCCCATCCAAGTACTAACCAGGGCTGACCCTGCTTAGCTTCTGAAATCAGGCGAGATTGGATATGCTAAGTATATACCAAATCAAATTTGTTCATTTTTAAGAAGCTGTTGCAAAAGAGTGACAGAAACACCAGGAATTTTACACATATCATTCAACATGAGAAACTTGCTTTAAAAACTCATAGAAAATGGAAATTAGAATGTGGGAATCCTACACCATACTGTGGGGGGAATGCAGTGAAAAGACTGTAGCTATGTCACCATAGTAACGATCTCTGATTGGTTGAATAGCCAGCGAATCAGGAGCGTACGAACAGCTCTTTCTAAAGATGGCTGCAGAGGGAAAAGGGGGTGGGCAGATGCCTAAGTAGTGAAGTCATGATGTGCAAGTACGCATGCTCAAGGAATACAAGCTGTATAATCATTGGTTGGATTCTGGTTTACGTATCTATCATGTGTTGGGGATAATAAAAGGAGCCTGCGAGGAGGAGAGGGAAGATTTGACTATCCCTCTCCCATCAGATGCACGGCATCAAAAGAATCTCTGAGTGTATAATTATTTAGAAGCTTCTGCATTTCTACCGCCGCTGATCCCCTCAGCTGGTCTAGGGGATTAGCATAGCAAGGGCTTTCAGGCGGAGCAATCCCTACATTAGAAAAAACAACTCACTCAACCATTGAAAACAGAATATGTTGTATATAAGGCAAGAGAAACAATTTCTTTATAAGCAATAAGGTCACCCAATCTAATTTTTTTAAACCCTACATTTTAAAGATATTCTCATCACAATGCCAATACCATCTTTATCTATAGGTCATGAATAACATTATAAAAAAGCATAACTTACTGTCATCCATCCGAAGACTTGGAGGACAGTAGAAATTTTTATGAGTTATTAAATTTGGTAGTCCTCTGAACAGACTGCGGCACAATTTACATTCAAAAATAGTGTCAACATCTTTCAGCAAAATATGCTTAAGTTGTTTAGTTCCTGCAACAAACAAACAAAGATGTATTGTTAGGACAAGGCATGTTTTAGTACATCAAAGTGAAATACAGTAAGTAGTTTTAATTCTAATTTATATCAGCTGGCAAAGCAAAAATATGACTTCATCCATCCTACTAAAATCAACAGAACTTAAGTACATTAACTGTACAGTATACTATTCTTCATACCTTCAGTTCATTCTTTCATAAACGAACCATTAGATCTCAATTATAAACACATAATAATGAAAAGACAGATACTATTGCCATTTCTGGATTTTGACATATAGTTTAGAAAGATCCATTTACCATAATAGTTTGGACAAAATGTAACTTGTGGCCAGTCATTTGTCATTGCTTATGCCCTACTTAGAGTACAGATAAGGAACAACAAATGACTGGCCACAGGTTAAATTATGTCTAAAGGAGGGATTTCTAAAGTACTTGACAAGCCACGGGTAGCTCAGTTACTGCAGCCACAAAACATACTTATTCAAGTCCAATTTTCTACCTATAAATTTCACGGAAGTATTGATTGACTTCCTTTTTCAAGTTTAGCTTAGAAGAACTATTTTACAATCACTATGACCAGGATGTAACACAGAGTTTAAATCAACTCATAATCTAACATGGCATAATTATGAATGAGTTTAAATTTCAATAAGTATACCTATTTATGATTTATTTAAAGTACATATGTGCTGCCTTTCAGGATAAAGTCCTCCTATGCTGGCTTATAAAGGGGAACAAAAGCATTAAAGGAATTTAAAACCTGACTCAGCAATTTTCACAGCCCCTTGAAAAAACCTAAAAAGATGGGACTGTACATATTTATTTTGGAACACAGTTTCAAAGATTTAGGGTCACTATTGAAATGGCGTTTTATTTAGTGACCCTAGCTGAATGGATAGCGAAGTGAACTGGGGTCCTGGCTTCACAGCCAGAAGATGTGGGTTTGATTCCTCACTGTGCCTCCCAGGAGAACAGCCTGATTGTGTGGCCTTAGAAAAGCTACACAATCCCTGAGTTTTTCCAGAAGAAAAGAATGGTAAACAATACTAGAGTACACGGTACCTAGAAAACCGCGGAAAGAGTCACCTCACTGTTTTTTGTCTTTTGTTTTGCTTTGTTTTTTCTTTTATTTTTGCCTGGAATTCTCACTGTAAGACAGAAGCAAACTTATGGCATATCAGGATTGTTAGAGACCTCGATCTTATGGACCTTTACTGGCAGCACTGAGGACTCCATTTCACTGGCTGATCAAGTTTGCATGGATGCAGGCAGTCCTTCCAATAAAAATTCCCAAATTATTCTGGGTTTTAAAAGTGTTGATCAGCATTATAATTGAGCTAGAAATGAACATGTAATGTGGACATTTAATACATAATCAGTATCTCATGTGTCCTGAAGGCCTAGACCAATGATGGAGAACCTTTTAGAGACCAAGTGCCCAAACTATGATTTAAACCCCACTTATATTTTGAAAAGTGCCAATACACCAATTTAACCTGAATACAGTTGTACCTCGGGTTACAAATGCTTCAGGTGCTGCCCTTTGGGAAAGTGAGGATCGAAGAGCAGGATTATGAATTTCCTGCAGTCACAGCACCCTCACTATGGCCGCGGAAAATTGACAAACCTGCTCTTTGAACCTCTGCCCTGGGCAGAGAGGTGGATAGGGTGTGACACCATCAGGAAAGCCAGGGGGGGAGTGGTGGTAGTTTGTGGGCTCATTCGTAGCCCCAGTTTACTCTCCAGCTACGCCACTCCAAAAACAGCATGGCAGGATTGTAAACTGGGTCTATGAAGGAGCCCACAAAACACTGCATCCCTTTCACCCAGCTCTCTGCATGGAACCATTTCAGTGATTTCAAAACGGCACCTTGCAGGGAGCCGGGCGAAGGGAGGGACAGTGGTTTGTGGGCTACAATAATCTACTCTGCATGTAATCAGGACATTATAATTCTGTTTTCTCTTGATGTTGCCACTGAAACAAGAAAGGGATCCTGAAGTTCTTTCTCTCTCTTTCTTTCTCAAACACACATTCTGCATACAGATCTCTCTCAATATTTACACACAAACACACATACAAAATGAAGCCAAATGCCCAGCTGAAAAGCTTTTCTGGTGTTTCCTAGTAGTTTTTAGAGGCAGCAGTTTCAAAGTGCTTTAGTACTATATGCTCACTATGTTAGAAACTTTTAATCCAGTGCTATTACAGGTTTTTTTAAAGGTCCTACAAAAAATAATCAGAAGATCATTTCTCATGATTTCTCCAGATATTTAGAAAAATGGCTTTTGAACACAGCTGACTTTCTAGATAGATCAGCAGCAAATATCCACTTCCATTGGAACCTTTCAATTTAACTCTAATCTATTGAAGCAAAGGAAAGAAAAAGATCCAGTTAAAATTATCATTGGAAAACAATTTAATAGCTATATGGATTTCTCAAAAAAAAATTGTTAGGCTTTTTGACAGATTTCTTTCCTTAAATGAAACTTGATTTTTGAAAAGAGTAGAGAAGTGGAGTACTGTGGATAAAAATCCCAGTAAGACATATGTTTAAAAGGCACTAAGTGGTACCAACCAGCAGAAAACACGGAGGAACAAATAGAATACTCCCCTCAATATCTGATATTAAAAAAAATCTATGTTGGACAGACCTGGAAAAAGAAATCACAATAAAGTTGCCAATACCACATTGCCTTTATACAGCATACAGTATACACAGCACCACCACAACTGGAACACTATGTACACCTATGGTCACTGCACATAGAGTGATACTGTAGCCTGCCTGAGAAGAGTGCAGAAAAGGGCAACCAGAATGATCTGAATGCAGCAATCCCCCTGTGAGGAAAAGTTACTCTATTTTTTAAAAAGGGCAAGTAAGACGAGACATGATCGAATTGTCTAAAATTATGCATAGAGAGGAGAAAGTACATAGGGAATTTTGCTCCCTCACTGTATTAATACTAGAATCCAGGATCATGCATTGAAGTGGAATCGTGGGAGATTCAGAATGTATAAAATGAAGTATGTCTTCACTCAGTATACTACAGAATTCACTACTGGCAGATGTAATGATGGCTACCAAATCTGGCTATAGAAAGTGTTTAAGTAAATTCATGGAGGACCATCAGCAGCTATAGTTACAACTATTTCCATTGCTGATGAATGCTTGATAAAGTGAGAAGCTACTTTCATGTGCTGCTAACATCTGGTTAATTACTGTGTGAGCAGACTGTTGGATTCAATGGATATTTTGTCTGATTCAGCACAATTCTTATGTTCTTACAAGCCTAAACTAGTAATACTCATTCCTAACCCATCAATAGAATCTGCACTTTCACAAATGATGTAAAACCCAGATATCTGTCCCTCCAACCCATTAACATTTTTTCCAGGTAACTACAAACCCATCCAAAACTGGTTGCAAGCCTCCATACTGATAGCAACATTTCAAACACGCAATACTTCCATTTGAACTAGAATAATTCTGCTTCTTTGGCCTCATACAATTTGAACTACCTCAGACACTTGCTCAGGATTGCCACACACTCACGTTTGAAACTAGGATTAGTAGGTGGGAAAGAGGTGGAGCTGCATGTCATCTGCACACTGGTGATACTTTAGTACCTATGTGGGCAAGAAGAGCCCTGAGTCAGTTAGCTGATCAAAACAGAGACCTTTTATATAAACTCTTTACCAGGAAGTAGTATGTGTTCAAGTTACTATTTTCTAAACACAAATATGAATGTCCGAAGTATATTCTGAAATAAAGTCCTTTTCTGGTCATACAGAATGCAACTCACTGATTGCTGAAAAGAATTAGCTACCTTAACACAAGATATAATATACTAATGTAGACCTCTTTTAACACATTTCACTTGGTAGAAAATTAGAGCCAAAATAAACATAAGCATATGCATGCTATTATAAAAGTGTTCTTGAAATGGCTGCTCTTAGTTTGAAGACAGAAGAGGAAGGACCTTACACTGAAAATGGACCTTGATAACAGAGCCCAGTACCAATTTCCTGGAAAAAAGTACTTGAACAGGTACTTGCCCCAGAAGAGCAGTTGAAGGAAAGCAGCATCTTCTGCAGCAAACCACTTTTGTAGTGAATATAAGAACATAAGAAGAGCCATGCTGGATCAGCCCAAAGGCCCATCTAGTCCAACTTCCTGTATCTCACAGTGGCCCCACCAGATGCGTTTGGGAGCGCATGAGACTAGCTATCTGTCTTCTGATACCACTCCCCTGCATCTGGCCCTTGAAGTACCCTGGTTTTAAGCCTGGACATTACACATCTCCATCATGGTTAGTAACCTGTGATGGACTTTTCCTCCAGGAATCTGTCCAATCCCCTTTTGAAGGCATCCAAGCCAGATGCCATCAACACATCCTGTGGCAGGGAGTTCCATAGACTAACAACGCGCTGGGTGAAAAAACATTTTCTTTTGTCTGTTCTTTCTCTCCCAGCCCTCAATTTGAGTCTATGTCCCCTAGTTCTGGTATTTTGTGAGAGGGAGAAGAGCTTCCCTCTATCTACTTTACTCATGCCCTGCATTATTTTGTACATCTCAATCATATTCCCCCTCAGGCGCCTTTTTTCCAGACTAAAGAGCCCCAAATGTTTTAGCCTTTCCTCATAAGGGAGGTGCCCCAGCCCAGTAATCATTTTGGTCGCTCTCTTCTGCACCTTTTCCAGTTCAACTATGTCTTTCTTGAGATGCAGTGACCAGAATTTTACACAATACTCCAGGTGGGGCCTTACTATTGTTTTGTATAATGGCATTATAATGTTGGCTGTTTTATTTTCAATCCCCTTTTTGATAATCCCTAGCATGGAATTGGCCTTCTTCACCGCTGCCACACATTGGGTAGACACCTTCATGGAGCTGTCCACCAACACCCCAAGATCTCTTTTCTGATCTGTCACGGATAACTCAGAGCCCATGAGTTGATAGATAAAGTTTTGATTTTTTGCCCCAATATGCATTACTTTACATTTGGCTACATTAAAACGCATTTGCCATTTCGTAGCCCATTCCCCCAGTTTGGAGAGATCCTTCTGGACCTCTTCACAATCTTCTCTGGTTTTTACCACACGGAAAAGTTTTGTGTCATCTGCAAACTTGACCACCTCACTGTTTATCCCTGTCTCCAGGTCATTTATGAACAGATTGAAAAGCACCGGTCCCAGGACAGATCCCTGGGGCGCACCGCTTTTCACCTCTCTCCATTGTGAAAATTTCCCATTGACACCTACTCTTTGTTTCCTGGATCTCAACCAGTTCTCAATCCATAAGAGGACCTGTCCTCTTATCCCCTGACTGTGCAATTTTCTCAGCAGCCTCTGGTGAGGGACTGTGTCAAAAGCCTTTTGAAAATCCAGATAGACTATATCCACCGGTTGGGGAACTACCTTGACAGGAGGGAGATACTGCCTGCCTACTATGGATACATGCAAAAATCGTTCATATATAGTTTTCTACTTATCAGAAGAGATATTAATAGGCTGAAATCCTGTATATTCACACATAAAATAAAGTTAATTTAAAGTACTGTATGTCACCATGTATGTCTGTGAAGATTCTCAGTCATCCAGGTGAGTTTATCTGGAAGTTGAGTCATGGCTACTGGACTTCTTTTTTGAGAGATAGAAACGTTTCGCTGCTCATCCAAACAGCCAAGATTGCATGCACTGAATTGCATAATTATCTTGCAGTTTCTGTTACAATTGATTGTGCACTTCCATCTCGGTGCTATTATAGCTACTAGTAGTTGAGTCATGACAACTGGACTTCCTTTCCTGTGGGATTGAAATGCTTATCTTCTCATCCAAGTAGCTTTGTCAGCATAAGGAAGGTTGGAAGAAGACCTCTAATTTATAGGTCTCCTTGATTTCACCCCACCCTGGTCTGAAAATTATAAGCTACTTTTTCAACACACAACAATCAGAATGTGTGTGTGTGTGTGTGTGTGTGTGTGTGTGAGTGAGAGAGAGAGAGAGAGAGAGAGAGAGAGAGTGATGTAGACAGTTGGGACATTATGTTCAGGACAAAGAAACATGGCCTCATGAAAGAAAGGGCAGGAAGAAACAACCACTCTTTCTTATTACTCAGATCTCAATGTAGATTAGGTATTACATTCTAGTAGTTTAATCAGGTCCAATTTTTTAGAAACTGATTTAATGTCATGGTTTTTGTTTTGGTGTGTGCATTCCCAACGATGACATTTAAGGTGGCTGTAACTTAAGCTTTGCAGTATATTGGCACTTCAGCACTCCTGATTCCAGATTTTCCTATGAATCAGGATCAGATCTTCCCCATAGTGTGTGCCTTCTTGAGAAAGAGCCTGCCTGCCTTGAGACAGCTGATGTCAGATTCAGCAGTTTTCATTCAGCAAAGCCAGCATCAGCAGCCTAAAACACAGCCCACAACTACTGTACTGTAACAGCCAGTTCCTCTGCTTTTTGAACAAGTCTGGTCTAAATCATGTATTATAGTATTTAAATTTTTATTGAAGTTTTGAAGTGTCTTAGCACTAGATCAATGTTGGCGAACCTATGACACAGGAGCCAAAGGGAAATAGAGGAATGAACCTAGGTTCAATATAACAATACAGAAAGAAATATGTATGAGTAAAGAAAATGCAACCACCAAATAAATATTGAATATACAATGGCTAGAAGCCTTTTACTTACATATACAGTGCCACTGTAATGAAAGAATGTAAATCACAGCAGTAAATGCTGCTAATGGAGGAGTCGCTGCTTGCATTCTTTAGGGCAAGTCAATTCACATAACTGACATGTGACAAGGTAAAGTAACAACAGCTTCTATACTAGGAGTTGTCTGCTGCTATGCTTTATATTGTTGTATATATGCAGACATACATAAGCAATACGTTTCTAGCCAATGACTACACAAGGATTAAAATATGCACATAAGAAATGTCCAATCACATAGTGGAGTCTTGTAACACAAGTAAGGTGCAGCTCATCACAAGCCACAGTTCAGGAAAATGTACTGTAGAAGCTTTTTGACATGGGATGTCTTTTCTAGTGTTTAAGCACTGGACTCCCCCTGTGTGATCAGACTAAGAGCATGCATTTAATGTCTGCTATAACCAGGAATTTTATGTCATTTGTTTCTCAGAAGGGGGACCAAAGTACTGATTGGGGACAATATTATGGAAAGCAAAACAGTAAAACCATATTTAAGTGTTAAGGCTAAATGGGTGGCAGAGATGTCGGAAGAGCTTCACTCACATCTCCACCCAGAAGTAAGGCAGATTCTTGTGTGTTCAGTATTAAGATCTGCAGAGCTACAACAATGTCCAACTAAAGGTGCCTATAAGAAAGAGCCTGTGCAGACCTTTACACTGAATGTGAAAAGGTCTGCCATTGCTTTTGGCTGGGATATTAGGCAATGTGCTCTCTAAGTTTCAGACCCACTGTGTGGCGTGTCTGTCCCACATGTGTGCAACTCCCCCCCCCCGGTTCTGTCGTGACAAAAACAAAAACATTCACTGGAGGTGCATTGGAAAGGGAAATGCCTGTGTTGGGGGGGGGGCAGGAGTGTGTGTACAGGCATGCCTTACAGCAGGCATGTCCAAAGTCAGGCCCAGGAGCCAAATGCGGCCCGTTTTCAAATTTCGAGTGGCCAGTGGCCTCTTCTCCCTGCCGGCTCAGCCTGTCATGCATCCCTGCCAGCTGGACCCGCCCCATACCGGATGGAGACATCAGCTTGCAGTTTTATGGTTTGCCTGCCTTCCCTGCCTCCGTCCATCCCCCCCAGCCACCTGCCCAGCCTACCCACCCCCGGCTCCATTGCTGCAGCGTCCTCCCCACCTCCTTGCATGTCCTAATGCAGCTGAATGGTTGGCCCCCATACATTTTCACCTGACCAAATCTGGCTCTCCTTGCAAAAAGTTTGGACACCCCTGCCTTAGAGGGAACCTTGAATATGGGGCTTATGTGTATATCCCATCCCCACCAAGACAACAATTCTTTAAACTTTTAGACTTTATTACTAATACTGTTTAAGAAGCTACCGCCTTTAGTCCTCCAGGAATTATTGGGAATGAGAAACCACCACTGCTCCAGTACCTGGCCCCAAAATGGAGGATTTGAGAATTCCATTAAAATGGATTCAAGGAGATCTTTTTTCAGTAATGGTATTATTACTGCTTCCTTTAAACATACAAGTATCCTACCTGGCTGCACAGAGGCATTCACCACTCCCCGCACCAACTGGCCATTCCTGCTTTGGTTGCTTTTATAACAAACAAGGGGGTGGCTTTCAGCTCCCCATTCTCAGCTCCACACCCTCAGGCTGCAACAGACAATTATTTAGTCCACAGTCTGGTATCTGAGTAATGGCTCACCATATATGGCTTTGGGAAGGCCAGAGGCAGCAGATAAGGACAACAGCCTTTCCCCACTCTAGTCCTCCAGCACCTGGTATTCAGAAATCTGCCCACCAAGATGTTTTTTGGTACTGGAGGCAGAATACAGTTACCAGTAACCACTGGCATCCTTCTCTTCAATGTATTGAAATTCTACTTAAGCCCACTTAAGTCCCTGCATATTGTTGAAGCAACTTCCATAGTTTCTCCATTTGTGGACAAAACCCGGGAGGGGGGGAGACAGCAAATAACTTCCTGTAATTCTGACAGCAATGTGTATCACTGAAGGGCCATGAATTTAAAGTTAAGAGGGCTTTAAAGTTACCTTATTCAACATGTTATAACGGTCAAAGTAACTCCACTGAGAAACAAAGACTGCCAGTGAACTAACTGCATTACTACTATAATAACCAGTTCACATACTGAGGAACAACTTACAAACATCCCTAGTTCCTGGCAATATTTCCAACATACAGCTATAATATAGCAGATTCCTTCACAAAATGAATTGTCAGAGCAGGACAAGAATTTCTAAGCATGTGGTTCTGTCTGTCTTACAGCTCAATTGTTCTGATAATTGCTTACATGAGCAGGCAGCCCACAGAAGCATGCAATTAAACTGCTACTGGCATCTTCTGAAGGCAGCACCAGATGCTGTATCAATGTTCATAAGAATGCTTATCTCATACTGGTCACGTACACACAGACCTTTCGCCTTAACAAAAATAAGGATGGGTATCTTAAATGTCTCAAAGGCACCAATATCTGTACTGCAACATCATTGTGCTGAAACTGCCTAAACAAGAAACCTGAGATTCAAACCACCTAGGTTTTTGTGCATTTCTGTACCAAAGAGTTCAACAAATGAATTCAATTAGTGTAATCAAAGTACAGCATCAGGATAGGAATCACATGCAAATCTACTTGAACCTGATTTTAAATTTTTCAGAAAAATAAAAAGTAATTTTGATCAAAATTTAAGAAGTAATTGGATATAATCTTTGTTACCACATAAATTCTACTGGGTTATTTAATGGGAAAAAAGAAACAGCAGATTTAGAAATTTGCATACTCTGCAAACATGCAATATATTGAAAAACACTACTGAAAAACAAAAATTCCAATGTATACTACTACATTTCAAAATTATTATATAATACGGACGAATATGCTATTAAACCACAATTTTCAAAATTATTCCACGTATCAAGTTAATAACTTTGATGGGAAAATATTTTAGTTCTAATAGTTCTAACAATCCACAACAATATCACTTATTTCTTTACTTTTTTCAAAATTCATATTTGTTTCTTTTTCCTTTGTTTGTTTCATTTTTCATACTGGGCGTGGTTCTGGATCCGCCGCTGTCCTTGGACTCCCAGGTGGCTGTTGTAACCAGATCCACTTTTTTCCATCTGCGTCAAATTGCCCAGATCCGCCCATACCTGGACAGTGACTCCATGAGAACAGTAGTGCAGGCACTAGTGATCCCGAGATTGGACTACTGTAACACTCTCTACATGGGGCTGCCCTTGACTCTCCTCCGGCGCTTGCAGCGGGTGCAAAATGCAGCAGCCAGGCTGGTGGCTGGTGTACGTCGCTACGACCACATCACCCCAGTCCTGGCTCGCTTGTATTGGCTGCCCGTTGCGCACCGGATCAGATTCAAGGTACTGGTTTTAGTTTATAAAACCATCCATGGCTTGGGCCCGGACTACCTGGCAGAGCGTATCTCCCAACGATCAACCTCGGCCCGACCAGTCCGGCAGTCGCGAGCACACTCACTCCGGATCGCCACCCCTAGAGAGGCCCGGAAAACTATCACCCGTAACCGGGCCTTCTCGGTGGTGGCGCCCTCACTGTGGAACACCCTTCTGAGTGATGTGCGCTCTGCAGAGTCCCTGCTGGCCTTCCGTAGAGCTCTTAAAACCTTGCTCTTTTGAGAGGCCTTTGGCGACCAAGTGTAAGTTACACAGTTTTTTGGTTTTTTTCTAAACCCGCCATCTGCCATCATTGCCATTATTTTTAAAGATGTTGGGCCATTGAGGCCTCTGTTATGCCTGCGAAGGGTGCTAGCAGTGCTTATTTTAATTTCCTGTTTGTCTGTCATATTGTATTGTGTATTGACAGCGTTTATTGTATCTTGTATTGTATCCTGACCATTGCTGCACCGGTCAGATTGCTGGAAGCCACCCAGAGTTCCCTTGGGAAGATGGGCGGGGTATAAATCCAACAATAAATAAATAAATAAATAAATAAATAAATAAATAAATAAATAAATAAATAAATAAATTATTGTTCTCACTAACCTGGTTGTACAACTGTGTCATTCAACACTACCATGTTAGCAGAGACTGCTTTGGTTCTAAAACCAACACCTGATGTCAGTAATGGACTGTGAAGTATCTCATACTGGGTGGAAGTGCTCCTGGTAAGGGAAATAAAAGATGGGGCAACACACTACCTTAAAACCACAACAAGCAGCTTTGGTGTCCTCCTAGCTTAATTCCTGAGTCTGGATGCTTAGATTATGGCGGAGCCAAGAAGACATTTGCATACTTAAAAATAGTGCACTAGCTGCACATGTTCCTTGAGATATCTGATTTGGCTATAGTGGCTATGACTCAGTTACATCTCAATATAATTACTGTACAGTAGGACCCCCATATCCATGGGGGATGGGTTCTGGGCTGCCCCGTGGATACCTAAATCCACAGATAAGAGCAAACACTCTTATCCAAGGGTGGTGGCGGCGGCGGCAGTGACAAGGGTCGTGGGTGCAAAAGTGGTGGGGCCACATGACCGCCAACAGGGATCTTGCGCTACCGCGGTGCTGGCAGGGACCTCACGCTACCGCTGTGGCGGCCAGCAGGGACCTCACACCACTGTGCATGCTCACTGGCCAGCCCTTTGCACCATGTGGCTGGCGACAGCAACCTCACATGATGCCTGTGCCCACCTGCTGGCCCTTTGAGCCATGCGGCCACTAGCAGAGACCTCGCACCACCGCAGCCACCAGCAGGGACCTCATGCCGCTGCCCACGCCTACCGGCCAGCTCTTCTGCTGCCATCCACGAATAACTAAATCCACAGATGGCGAATCAGTGGATATGGAGGGGTCCTACTGCAATGAACTCTATGAGAGGCTGTTTTTAAAGCATCCGGAAACCTAGGCTGGTAGAAAATACTGCAGACTACTAACCAGGGCCATTAACTGAAGTATGGCCTATATCTAAGCCGATTCAAAGTACAGTACTGGTTATGACTGATAAAGCCATACATGATGATCGATTCAAGCTACATAAAGGATCACATTTCTTTATATGAGCTTCTCCTGGTTTTAAGATCTTGGGGAACACATTCTCTCAGTCGCACTGCCCTCACAGGTATGATTGGTAATTACAGCAGCACCCCCGTATCTGTGGGGTATCCATTCCAAAACCACCCAGCCCACTAATGTTGACAAATGCAGAACTCTAGTTTAATAGCAAACGGTATACACAGCATGGTCTCTGGCTTTCTCTAGTTGCCATTTCTGGTAATAAAAGTGTGGAAACCGATTTCTCTAGAACAGTGGTTCTCCACCTTTCTAATGCCATGACCCTTTAATACTGTTCCTCATGTTGTGGTGACCCCTTGCCCTGCTTGGAAGAGGCCACAAGCTCCCTTTG
This sequence comes from Phrynocephalus versicolor, assembly GCA_023846285.1. NCBI lineage: Eukaryota > Metazoa > Chordata > Lepidosauria > Squamata > Agamidae > Phrynocephalus > Phrynocephalus versicolor. The sequence goes on from JAHTLZ010003526.1 coordinate 58,158,655, forward strand.
GAAGGCCACTGTCACAGGTGCCATAGAGAACTTCCCTCTACAGGCACCCTCAGCCAATCGCAGCCTCTGCTGCCACTGACTAACATCCCCTCCAACCTATCAAGCTGTAACTCACTCTCCCCCCACCACTTCTCCCCCCTCCTCCAGACCCAAGCCATTTGTGCCTTTTTCTTCACTGGCTCATGGAGACCACTGTGAAATGGCCATTCGACCCCAAAGGGGTCCTGACCCCCAGGTTGGGAACCATTGCTCTAGAAACTGACCTTTTGAATGACTGCTTTCAGGCTATGGAACAATCTCCCATGAAAGCTAAATTGTTCCCCTCCCTCTTATCTTTCTGCTCGCAGATAATTCAAGTCTCAGTAACTGTGCTTCCAACTCTTCACCATGTTGATATTTGTGTGTGTGCACGTGCATGCATGCATGCATGTCATCAATAAAACTGGAGCAACAGTGATTAAAGTCACAGTTTTGGGTAACAACAAAACCCAATGAACCATTTAAACATAACATTCTAATTTCTGAAATGTATTCAGTTTAAACTAAAGCAGAAGCAATGTGCCAGTCAGTACATGAGATCAGTACTGGTCAAAAAAGAATACACAGGTAAGTGCTCAAACTGACCTGTGCCATTTTCATGAAACTCTAAACATCTGTGAAGGTATTTGCAGGTTTCTCAATCTCCAAGAAAAACACCACTCCAAGGACTGGAAAAATGCCAACAGCTATAACTTGGGCAGGGGTTACCTAGTGCCAATAATTTTAGGGATACGACAGACCCAAGGAAAGATACATAGGACGATTTTACTTCTTCCCACGGCACTCTTCTGTCCCTGGTGCATATTATGCTCAAGGCAGTGATATCAGCACTGCACCAACAAACAAGCAAAACAGCAAAAAGGGGACAAAAAGCAACCTCAGTGCGCTGTTTCTGACTTAGCCATTCAAAGCCCAGATGGAAGAATGCAGACATTCATCCACAGCCACATGTGTAAAATCCCAGCAGCATAAAGTTTACCACACTAAACTGAAAAGGGGGGGGGAGTTCTAGAATTTAAAATGAGAGCTTAAGCCTTTTACTTTGCCATTCAGCTATGTGGAATAGTAGGCCCACAGCTGCAAGGAAATATATACGATAGGACTCCCTTATCTGCAGAGGATTGGTTCCGAACTGCCCCGCAGATACCAAAAATGCTCTTATCTGAGTGTGACGGTGGCGATGGCCCAGCTCTTTCGCCCCAGACACACCACCACCACCTTCTGCTGGGCAGCATGGTGGATCGGGTGTCACAAAGATGTGCTGCTATGCTGCCTAGGAAGCTTGAAAGGCTGGGTACAGCGGGGCTGGAAAAGCTTTTGCTCCCAGGTAAGCCACCACCCCCTGCCGCTGGGCAGCATGGTGGACCAGTTGTTGCGAAGACACGCTGCTGCACTGCCTGGGAACCTGGAATGGCTCCCGGGTGGCAGACTGGGTGGTGCAGCAGCACGCATTTGCAACAACTAGTCTGCCACTCTGCCCAGTGGCAGGGGGTGGTGGGGAGCCTGGAGCAAAAGGGCTGGGCCGTGCAGTGCAGCTTTCTCCCTCAGCAACCCACCCCCACTGATCGCCAACCATGGATAACTGAATCTGTGGAAAGTGAATCGGCGAATACAGGGTGATACAGCAGTACCCATGGACCTAAGTCTGAGCCCTCCATAGCACTTTAGTCACTGGAGGGCCCAGGAGAGGTCTTGGGAGTTCACATGTCATTCATCTTATTCACTTGTTAAGAGGTAAGCCTTCCTGGCTACTATGCCTTGCATTTGATTTCCCCTACCATAATTGAAATTGCAATGCATCTTTTTTAAAAAATTGCAGAAACATTGGATTGAACACAAATGATCTGTTCCCTATTTACTCACTTGCTTGGTCCCTTGGTTCTCCCCAGAGCACACAACTACCTCTGAATCTGTCCATTTCACCTAATCTCAATAATTTGTTACAGTAACACCAAAGAATGTTACTGTGCAACAGAAAAACATTAACACATTGGGTAACCCTACCTGACAGGTTAACTATTCTAAATGGAACATCCATACAGAGAGGCAACACCCTTTCAAGCATTGGAGAATAAAGAAAGCCTCCAATTTTCCACTGCTAGTAACAGAATTGTAAAGCAGATATATCTCAATTAATTCTATGCATCCGTTCTTGAGTTCTTCACATAAAATGGATAATTTTAGTAGGAACTGACAGGACCATAAAAGATCTTAAACATTAAAATGAAATGGACAAAATAAAAGCTTGTCATACCTGATCGAAAACACTCAATAATTTGTTGGATGCCAGATTTTGATGTCTGAAGAGGCTGCCGGAATAAAGGAGGATCTCCAGGCTCCAGCGTATGTCCTAGAAAATATTTAGAATAGGCAGTAGAATTTAACTTAAGGTAGAACATGGGGCTAAACTCAATGTCCTTCTTGAATTCAGTCTCCAATGTGAGGAAACTTTACTCCCTTCCTCACACCCTACTACCCTTCCCATCCCTCTAGAAAAGATTTTAAGTGTACAAGAAAACTACAGTGAGGGAGGAATCACTCTCCTTCCTGGTTTTGCTGGTGAAGAACCAGACTGACGAGGAACCAGACAAAGCAAAACAACTGCTTTGGATGATGTTTACAGAAAGAATACTTATACAGAATGACTGAGCTGGAAAGGACCCCATGGATCATTGAGATCAGCCTCTGTCAAGGACACAGAGTGGGGAATCAACCTCACAACCTCTGGATCTACAACCAGATACCCAAACCACTAAGCTATCCAGCAGTTCATAGAAGTTCCATGAAAATGTTTCAATACATTGCTGAATTTGGAAGTTGAATCATGACAACTGGACTTCTTTTCCTGTGAGAGTGAAACGTTTTGCTACTCATCCGAGCAGCTTTGTCAGTTTGAGGAAAGTGGCGAAGCTGTTTGAATGAGTAGCAAAATGTTTTGATCTCACAAGAGAAGAAGTCCAGTTCCCATGACTCAACTTCCAGATAACCTCACCTAAATGATTGAGTATCTTCACAGATACAATGCTGAATTGCTGGTCTGGAAGTCACTAATGACAATTAGGTAGTTTTGATCTCCGCCTCCAGTACAGTTATTTTGCACACAAACTTTCTAACCTTAAAAAGGACACACACACAGTGTTTCAAAAATTCATAACTTACCATTGAACAAAGGCACACTGAACCTTTCAAAACATTAATTGCTAGGACAACAACAGTAATCGGCAATATCTCCACGACTAACCATCTAGCTATTCCTACTTCTATCTTTGATAGAGTCTGCCGTAAGTGAACAGATAAAACTAAATCATCATCTGTATAATATAATCCTTGTTTAGGTTACTGCCAGCAACCCCAAATAAAATAACAGTATCAAGCATTGAAAGAAAATATATTTCTTTAAATCGCAAGTTATTACTTTGGAAAGATTTCTAAAACAGCTGCTACCTAGCTGGAAAAAAATCTGTATCTAATTGTAGATGTCTTAAATGAGTAATCCATGAATCCTGCACACCCGTTCAAAGTGACATTTTTAGATGACACGTTCATGCATTATATTGAGCATAAACTCAGAAAAGGTGCTCTCCTCTATGAAAATAAATGTGATATCTTTCTTAAGAGATTACTTGCCATTTCCAGACTATCCTACTTTAAACATCGTCAATTCTTCTAAACCAACAAAATAAAAAAAATCATATCCATTACCTTCTTACATGTCATCATACAGAGGTCACTATTCTTGTAGAACTAAGACCTGTTCTCACCCCTCCCAAGTAGGCATCTAACATCATAGTATTGATAAAATAGTCTGAAATCCTAATTTCATTGAGGAGCTGATATGACATTTCTGCTATAATTCATATTCTTCCGTGTGTGGAAGAGTCTAACAATAAGTGAGAACCAATACGTAAGACCAAATTATAAGATTTTTAAAAATATGCTAACAAGAAGACTTATTAATGATGACAATAGTGGAACATATCTAATCTCCATAGCTCAGAAACAGCCATCTGATAGTGGTGTGACTGTTTCAACTACTATGTGTGATGGGAATGTCAATGTTTGAGGGTTTTTCAACCAAACTGAGTTTTGTAGAGGTAACAAATTAGTGTGCTACTATTGCCTTGTTTTATTTATTGAAGCCTACTTTTGTTGGCTGATGTATTTATTATAGAAAAGTACTTACTGTTGCATACCTATGTGTTGGAATTTTGTGTACATGATTCACACAGAATTGGAAAGCAGTTTCCAAAACCTGCAAGCATAAACTGTTTATTTTCACTGGTCTTCTTTATCCACCCCTCAATTCAGTGCTCAAGAAGGTTAAATATATGCCAATTAAACTAGAAAGCTTGTTTTCCTGATGCAATTTTATATGATCATTCTATATTTCAGGTGCCTTGAGTCCCTCTATAGGGAAAATGTGGGGTAGAAATAAAATGAAATAAAGTATTTTACTCAATTATTCTAGAATTCTGAGAACACAAGATACTATGTGAAGATGTCTAATTCCACTACTATGGTATAATCTCCAGTCTCCTGAACTCTTCTTTAGATGAAAAAAGTATGAGAAATTACATTATAAACACCATTTACCTGGTTCACAGCATCCATGATGATGGTGGTCAGTCTGGCAACACTTGTCCCTTAGAGGCATTTTCTACATCAATGACCTACATCCAGTAGCTTGCTTCTCCTAAAAGAAGCAAATTCTCCATCATTCATCAGGGAATATAAGTTTTTCAAATTCCACATGACATACCTGCAAAATCACTAGTTGAGAATCAGACATGAACATTGATGTGCGTTTAAGAATGAATTCCTCTCTGTTCAGTAGTTTTCAAATTTGATTTTGTTAAAAGAAACAGCTATTGCAGTTAGAGGCTAATAAGCCACCCATTGTTCAATCAGAATAAAAATAAGGCCAGAAATTTTCTCTAGATTTGTGGAATGCCTTGTCTCAGTTCTGAGGCAATTAAAATCAGTCTGGTATTCGAAGAAAATCAAAGTACACTGTCATATCTGAAAGACATTGCATAGCAGTACTAAAGCAGGCCCTATGTAATCAATTCCTGAAAGAGTATACAGTATCACACACCTCATTCTGCTGCTATATGTCTGAAGAAGTGCACATGTGCATGAAACGTCACATTAAAATATGAAAGTTAGTCTTTAAGGTGCCACATGTTTATGTCTTTTGTTTTGTTTTGTTTTTCTTTAATTTTTGCCTGAAATTCTTGAAAAGACTAACACGGCTACCCTCTCTGAAAGAGATCTACAACATATAAGCCCACACACTCCTTTCCCTCCACTTACTCCCTTCCATCCCTTCTATCATGGCAGGTGCAGCAGGTGATCATATTCCAATTGTTGTAAATAGTGACAGGACAAGGAAAAGGGGGGGGAACTATGATACTCCCTCTGTGAGGAATAGGTGGCTGGAAAAGTGACAGAGACAGGGAGGTCAAAGTTTACCCAACCCGTGCTTGTTATAATAAACAGTTGCTAGTATAACACTTAATCCTGGGCCGATGTCCTTTGACTGGATTCCTTTAAAACATCTGTTCCACAAATCTGGGCATAACAATACACTGAGTCAAAGCATAAAACCACAACTGTTGCTTATTTATTTTTTTACAACTCTTTGATGAATGAATGTTATGCTATTAAGGGCAGGGAATTTGTTTTCTGACAGATTTTCTGACTACATGTGACAACACAAACTCCATACAGAACCTTAACAACTGAACTGCTCACAAAAAAGACCAGCTTGTTCAAGAAGCCTACAGTATTTGCTTTTACTGACAATTAAAAAGCATTGTGAGACTCCACAAAGACCTATTTTGAACCTTAGGAAGCTATCCAAGTTAACACTGCTGGACCAAATCTCACTCAACTAAATCTAATTGGGTAATTCCCTAACTAAGCCCTAACAGTTAACCTAGAAAACTCTAAGTCTCTCTTAGCTGCCCCATTCCTAATTGTAAATGGTGAAAACATACTGAGGACGGAAAAGGATCTCTCATTTACAAGGGATATCTTTACTGCCAGGAAGTCACATATCTGAATATAGTTCCTAATGATATACCAGGTACTGGTTCCCAGGGGTTACTAGGATATCCCTCTTTTCCTCTCCCCAAGTCTGCCTGCTGCATCTGACCTTTCAAGGCAGGTGAAGTAAAACAAACAAACAAAAAAGATAAATAGGTGACACTGTGTTAGACCTGAAGTCAAGAGGAAGAATAGTTCAAGAACACTTCTTATTTCAGAACAGTATTAGTCCCCCAAATTTGACCTCCTTCATCTAAGGTCCAGAAGTTTTCTTCTTCAGAATATGCACTGATGCTGGCAATACCTGTGTATGTTTTAAATCTAACTAAAAGGAGCTTCAGGGAGTAAATGATAATCACCAACTTCCTCCTATAGCAACATTAACTTCTATAACACAGCATTTTTGTAAAATGTTTTTCAAGCTCAATACATTATGCTGAATACAGTTTTTGAGATAAAAATATATCTGGCCTGTCCAACAGGTAGATCGGGGGCTACCAGTAGCCCATGAAGGGTTCAAAAGTAGCCCGCCAGCCATCAATTAAAAATGTGAGGGGATAAGTTCTCCACCTCTACCTCCCCCAACCCAAGGACCACTACTGCCCCAGCAAAGCTCTGGGTATGCCAGCCCACTGTCTCAGCCGAGCAGGGCAGTTCAAAGGCCATGGCACAGTCCCCTGTTCCCACCACCGGACAGATGATTGGTGCGCCACTGTCTCATGACCAACTGAGTTGTTGGTGCAGAGTGGAGGAAGGGGAGTGGAGGAGACAGTGAGGGGCGGGGTCATGGGCATGCCCACCTCTTTTGTGTGGTGACGTCTCCCTCTTCTCCCCCCTGGAGAATTCCTTCCTCCCACCCTTCCATCCTCCTCCTCCTCTTCCCACCCCCACAGCTGCCTCACAGAGACTGTGACCTGCCGCTCCTCCTGCTCTCCTTCTGAGCCATTCCCTCCTCCTTGCACCGCTGTGGCGATGTGACTGCCTCGCTGCTGGCTTGGCCCATCCCAGCTGCACAGCGAACATGGCATAAGTGAGTGAGAGCTATGGGCAGCAGCAGCAGAGGGGGCTGGAAGGAAGAAGGGGGAAAACAGGAGGAGAAGTCAGGCTCGGGGCGGGTTGGGAGGGAAAGTGCACCTTTTTAAAGTCTTCCAGCAGCCTGGGCAAGCAGAAGGGGTGATCTGCGCAAGCATGCATGCGCCTCCCTTGCACCCATCCACACCACCTCGAGCGGGTGTAAGGGAAGCATGTGCATGGTCAGCCTTACCATAGGAATGCATTGTTCTGTCCAGAAAGGATTAACTGATTTTCAATGTGTTCCTATGGGAAACCACTGCCCTACTTACAATTTTTTTTACTGATAAAATTCATAAGCAGAGGTTTTAGTGTAGTAGCCCTCAGACACTTTCGTCTGGAAAGAGTAGACCTCGGCCTGTTCAAAGTTGGACTGCCATGAAATATATGATGCTGGCACGTTACTTCATTATCATTGAAAGCCAGAAGAATTCCTTGAGAAGTGTATTTTACAAGTCTCATTTAGCACGACTATATATACTCTATAATGGCATAAATCCCGTAAGTTACAGTTACACAAGTCCACTAAATCAGTGGGGATTTGTGATTCAACTTCTATGTAAGCTTCCTATTTCAATGTGCTTACTCTAATTGTGATTTTCTAATGGATTTCAGCCTTTCAGGTTTGTATGGGAAGAATGCAGCGATCTCCAAAGGTGATTTAAAAATTCTGTTTGTGGGGAAGGGGCAGAAAATATAGAGTGTTTCTATAATGTATTGTGGTTTCCCACTACAGTATTAATCTGGTGTGTGTGTGTGTGTGTGTGTGTGTGTGTGTGTGTGTGTGTGTGTGTGTGTGTGTGTGTGTGTGTGTGTGTGTGTGTGTGTGTGTGTGTGTGTGTGTGTGTGTGTGTGTG
>JAHTLZ010003526.1:58166679-58193860 GCA_023846285.1 Phrynocephalus versicolor
GTGTGTGTGTGTGTGTGTGTGTGTGTGTGTGTGTGTGTGTGTGTGTGAGTGTGTGTGTGTGAGTGTGTGTGTGTGTAAGAAAATACCTTTTAAAAACAAATTTAATATATTTTAATGCCCAAGTCTAAACCATTATTATCCCTCAAACATCCTGATTTTCAAGTCTACCTCCTTTGTAAGCAGGGTAGATTTGATTTAAATCACTAGTCAGTAAGGCTTGATTAAAATCATGATTTTCTACATAAAGACTAATTTTTGCCGGAGTTGTTTTAATCTTAATATTTACAGCCAGATGAAGGTTTCATTTTTAAAATAATAACTTTTCAGATTAGTTTCACATTTATATCAGAGAGTTATATCAGAAAGACTTGGTGGTTATATACTATTAGAAATACATAGATAATTGTTAATTATTGCAAGGTGAACTATCTCCAGTTTAATAGGTTAATCATTCATATTTGGACAACTGTTCTGTTGTACTTTACTGGAAAGAGAAAAATAACCATTACCTTAACAATAACAATATAAATAGTTTTACTTAACAAAAAAAAATTATATAGCATTATGCATACTTGTATTTGCTTAAACATCAATGTTTGTTAACTGATGTGGTTAAAATATATTTTAAAAAACTTAGACTGTCAGTTAGTGGTGGCCAAACTTTGGCCCTCCAGAAGTTCTGGACCACAACTCCCACAGTCCTTTGTCACTGGCAATACAAGCTTGAAATAATTGGAGTTGTGGTCCAAAACGTTTAAAGGGCCAAAGTTTGGCCACTACCTGTCTAGATATTCCCAAACTGTATCTCTTTTACAGCCTGCTGTCATTACATGGTTTTGGGTTGTTGTTGTTTTGCCTCAAAGAAGAGAGTGAGAATGAGAACTTTCAGGCTGCTATACATATAAGGATCTCAAGATGTGGAGTACTGTGCTCAAAAAGTTTCACTTTCATTTTACTGCTTGCCCCTCCCTCCTCAAAATTTACTCCTTGTGCAGACCTTTTCCATTCCAAACAACCTTCTACTCATTGAACTTCTTGAAATGTAGCACTAAAGAGGTAAGGGTGTTGATTCTGTGTACACAGATTTGCAGAGGAACAATCCGATTAAGGTCTTTTCCTCAATTCTGATGTTTTTTGTAACATTTCTGCTATAAAGGAGGCATGTTATCATTGCAGACCCAAATGCAGTTTTGAAAATAACAAAACCAAGCATCTTTCATAATATCTTCTAGATAGAAAAATTGCTCCAAATAATCAGAAACCTCTGGGAGAGCATGGCATTGTGAATGGATTGATACAGCCTTATGCTACATAATTAAAAACTAATTTCATGATAAATAACCTTTGGACTATAATGTATCTTAACCAGAACACGATCTTTAGAGATTTTCCTCAATAAGCATTTAAATTTTTTAAAAACGTGATTTAAATTAAAAAATCTGATTTAACTAAAAAAAATATATCCAATTTAAATTTCAAAAATTCGATATTGCGGACAGGCTTTCCCAGGCAGTGCGGCTGCCACCTCCCCTCTGATCTTCCAGGGAGGCAGACGCTCCCAGGCTGTGCGGCCTCCATTGCCGCCGCCGCTGATGTCCCGGATGGGCACTCCTAGGTCACATAGCCTCGGCAGCCCTAGGCCTGGGCCCTTGCACTGCCACTCACTATCTGCGGATAACTGAATCTGTGAATGGAGAATCAATGGATATGGGGGTGCTACTGTAAAAGTAAGTCCATTTGTGTAACTGCTCTACAGATTCATACAATCATAGAATCATAGAACAGTGAAGTTGGAAGGAGGCTACGAGGCCACCAAGTCCAATTCCCTGCCCCATGAAGGAATAAAAATCAAAGGATCTCTGCCAGGTGGTTGTCCAAATTTCTCTTGAATGCCTCCAGTGCTGGAACATTTGCCTCATCTTGAGGTAATGGGTTCCATTGCCAGACTGCTTTAATAGTTAGGAAGTTTTTTCCTGATATTCAGCCAAAAGCTGGGTTCTGTTAACTTGAGCCCACTGCTGTGTGTCCTGCACTCTTGGGTGATCAAGATCAGATCCTGCCCCTCCTGTGTCTGACAGCCTTTCAAATGCTTGAAAAGTGCTATCATATTGCCCCCTCTCTCTTCTTTTCTCTAGGCTCAACATGCCCAATTCTTTTAGCCTTCCCTCACAGGGCTTGGTTTCCGGCCACTTTATCATTGTCACCTTCTTCTGAACTTGCTGCAGTTTGTAAGCATCTTTCTTGAAGCACAGTGTCCAGAACTGGACACAGCACTCAAGGTGAGACCTAACCATGCTGAATAGAGCCATTTACTTTATTTCTTTTCCAGTTTTCTTCTTCAAAAAAAAAAAAAAAAGGCACAAAGAGGACTTACGAATGACTAAATGTCACAAATAGAACATTAAATTAGAAAGTTAAAATGAAAGTAACTATATGTTAAAATGCCTAATTTAGAAAAACTAGAAGCCAGTTGAAAACTATCATTCAGCACTCAAAACAACAACAGCATGCAGTTTTTATTACACAGAGAAAACCCTAAGGTGCACATTAATGATAAGTTCTTTCTTACAGATTGATTCTATGCAAATTTTACCAGAAATATGACCCTCTTTTTCTGAAATGGCTTACTTCATAAGACCTGCACATTTAATACTCACTTTTAAGCTTGAAACAAATAAAAGTTTGTGCTTAGTGTCACAACATGAAATAAGAAAACACAATTTCATCTCTTGTTCCTAAACAAATATACAGTGTCTATGAATTGTATAATAAAAACAGCATGAATCTAAAATATATAAAGATTACTAGCTACAAGCTGATACAATTTGAGTGATTCAGTTGTTTAAACATGTACAGTATATATTTAGAGAAAATACTTCAAAACAGAAGTTTGGCACTTTCCAAAACAATTTAAACAGCATTAGATTAATACCTTCAACTCAACACTGTGCATATATCAGTCAGCCAACATGCAATCTACCATGAGCTACATATCCAACCACATTACATCACAGAATACAGTACTACTTCAACCCCCTTCATCAGTTTTTTCTACTTCCTACATTATGTACATGATATGAACAAAAACAACACTCTTCAGGTCCCAGTATGCATGATCCCACAGAAACAACACCAGCAGTATCTCATCATACTGCCTTGCTTGATGTTCGTCTTTCCGTGGTTCTCAGCCTTGGGTGCCCAGGTATACTTGGACTAAAACTCCCCAAAAGCCTTCACCACTAGCTTTGGTGGTCAGGATTTCTAGGAGTTGTAGAAAAGCACTACTGAGGCAACTGAACTGAATCACAAACCATTGGACTACAAAATCCATTCTACTGTCCAGACCCTGTCCCAGCAGTGTGACGTGAGAGGAAAATATATTTTATAACTCATCCACCAAAGTTAGGCAATATGCAAAGTTAAAGCAAACCCAAATTCTTGATTAACATACAGAATTTTATGTTACTACTTTTAACATAAAAAGCAGATATTGGTGGGAAATCAAAATCTATCTACTCTCCCTTACCCAGCAAGTGACAACTTGATCATCCAGCTGTCAGCTAAGCTAATTCTAAGCTAAGCAATGGGTACTCCAGAACCTTCTGACAGATCTCTAGGTGCTTTGCTATTAGTTAACAGGGTTTCTGATCCCTACAAAAGCAGCAACAGTAAAATTATTTTACCTGCTTGGGTTTTTACCTAGGCATGTACCATCAAATATATCCTGATCTATGGAGTCCCAGTGGTCTCTGAAGTATGTGAAATACTCGGAGATTGGTCTTACTGCTACCACACCCTGATGAGTATCTATGTGTAAGTGGGCAAGCCATGAATTCCAGATGTAGCTGAAATACAAACCCTTTCATAACTCAAGATATGTTACAAAGGATGGGACTTGAAACTCCACAAGAGTCAAGTCTAAAACCACATGCAGGTTTATTTTCGTTTTCACACACAAGATGTGTAAAAACCATATGCACACTCCCTCTCTTTTCATTTTCTTCCTTTATACCTTGATTATTCCAATCCTGGGCACAAAAACCACATTTCCCCCCTGGAAGAGCGAAGAAACAACACCTAGCCCTATAGACCCATAAAAGAGGATCTTCGGGTGGAAAAGCAAGAGGTTGCCATGCGCTCCCTCCGGGGTCCACCTGTCACCCTCACCTCACGCCCACCCAGCCTCTTACTTTCCCACCTACCCAACCCCACACGAGATTTCTCTCTCTCTCTCTCACACACACACACACACACACACACACACACACACACACACACACACACCGCCGGCACCCCCAAACACACACACACACACAGCCATAAAGATGGGGGTGGGGGGAAACCTCTCTCAACTTCCAGCCTGGCCGACTGGATCGAGAAGGGGAGAAATAGGGAAATAGGTGCGGTATATAAATGTGATAAATAAATAAATAAGACGGAAAAGCCGCGCAGGTGCCCAGAGGGCGCCCGGAGGAACTTCCCGACGGCGACCCCCCACTTACACGGAGGCTCCTTGGAAGACGGAGAGACAAAAAAAATAAAGCGGGCGGCGGCGGCGGCGTCTGGGGAGGGAGTTGGGGAAGGAAGGAAGAGGGAGTCCTGGTGGGCTGAGGAGGAGGAGGGGGGGGAGAAGGAAGGCGACCTCCCCGACCGAGCCCTCCTCAGGCGCTCTCTCTCCGTGAGGTGGGCGCCGGCTCCCCTGACGGGATGGCGAGGGCGCGCGGGGCGGCCAAAGGAGGCGCCGCCACCAAAAGCAACACCACCACCAGCAGCAGCCGCAGTAGCGCTCGCTCCGCCTCGCCGTCTCCGGTCGGGACGCCCACAGGGAAGGAAGAAGAGGGGCAGCGGCGGCGGCGGCAGGTGATCGGGAGGAGCGCGCCCGGCGAGGGGTGACCCCGCGTCCCGCCGAGTCCCGGGAGGGCCGAGCGCGCGTGAGGGGGCGGAGGAGCGCGAGCGGTGGCGGCGGCGGAGGAGGAGCGTCCCCCCCCCTCTCGAATGAAACTTGCCCGTCCGCCTGTCCCGCCCAAGCGGCCGCGCGACGCGACCCCGGAGCCGGATGGGCGCGAGGGCAGGAGGAAGTGACTGCGGGCCGCGGCAGGCGTGGGGCAGCGCAACACGCATGCGCCGCACCCGGCTTCTTCTTCTCCTTCTCCTCCTCCTCCTCAGCCCCCACCCCTCCCCGCCCGCCTGCGCCTCTCGCTCCCTCTTCCTCCTCCCTCGGAGCCAATCATACAGGTGCCTCCGCTCGGCTTCCCGCCGGCGGAGCACAGAAAGTTCGGAGTGGGTGATGGAAAGGGGGAGGGTCTCTCTCTCTCTCTCTCTCTCCACGTGCGCCTCGGCCAATTGGGGGGCGCGCCGAGGTTCCATCTCGGCTCTCGCTCGCCTCCTCCCGAGCAAAAAGGGAGGGAGGGAGGAGGGGATGGAGGGGAAAGTGGCCGGGCGCCGCTGAGAGCGCTCCTCCGCCCTCTCCGACGTGCAGGTGCCGCCCGAGCCCAACATCCCAGCACGAAAGCCGCCCGCCCTTCACCCATCCACCTCGCAGTATCCGGCGGAGTTCGGCTCACGCGTTTAATAAAGGCGCGGGATGGATGCCACCCCGGACCGGAGAAGCGGCGCGGGATGGATGCCACCGGGGACCGGAGAAGCGGCGCGGGATGGATGCCACCCCCTGCGCGCTGCGCCCTTCCAGGCGCCCAGGAGACGCTGCCCTGCGAGACAGAAAGTGGCGCCTTCACACGAGCGTCGGTTCCTCGGGTTCCTCTGCAGACCGCCTTTCCGCTGGTAAGAGCAGGCATTCTTGATCGCTACAGTTGTTTGAAAATCCTGTCCTTCATCCGTTTTTAATTGTTATATTTAGTTGTTGTTATTCTTATATTGCTATGTTGTAAACTGCCCGGAGTTCCTTTGGGAAGACGGGTGGTATATAAGCCTAATAAATAAATAAATAAATAAATAAACGTGGTAGTTCATCCATTTTAATAAGTCATTTTTACTGGGAAAACGATCTCTGCTAATACAGGGCTATAACATGTACTGTATATCATAATGGGATTTTAAAAGAATTTTTCTGAAGTGAGTGGTGAATGCTTCTGTTTGGCGATTGACGCCTCTCTTTGCACATTGAACTTTCATCAAAGTTAGCTTTTCATTGAATGCAGGCGATGTCTCCAGGCTCTCTATAAAGAGCTATGGATCTGCTAATGAAGAATACAAAGCAATATAGCTAAAAAAATTAAATACTGTACTGTAGAGATGGGCACGACTCAGCGAAATTTTTGTTTTCGTTTTTCGTTTCTGTTACGCAACGAAAACGAAATTTTTCTAGAAAACAAAACGAAAATGAAACGAAAAATTTTGCCGTTTTTTGTTTTCGTTATGACAGACACATCCCAACGAAAAGAATGCTAACGAAAACGAATTTTTTTTGTTTTCGTTTTGTTTTTTTGTTTCATTTTGTAACGAAAATGAAAAATGCGCAAACCCCCCAAAAAATGAAAACGGACCCCAAAACGAAAAACGAAAAATTATTTTTTTGAGTCGTGCCCATCTCTACTGTACTGTTAAAACATTTTCATGTCGGGCCAGTAGCTGCCTAGATATCCTAGCTAGCCTAAGCACATCTGATCTCAGCTGATTTTGGAAGGTACGCAGGGTCCGCCCTGGTTAGTACTTGGATGAGAGACCACCAGGGAATACCAGGTGCTGTAGGCGCCTGGAGTAGGAACTGGCAAACCACTCCAGTATTCCTGCCAAGAAAACTCCATGGAGGTGGGGTTACGAAGAATCAGTCGGTCATGACTGTAAGACACATCAGGCCAGTACTCTTCATTTATGTTGTAGCTGAATAACTGTGTGGTCATTACAAAATTTCTGGATTGCAGCCCATTTTTCTGAACTCTGGAAGTGTGATTTAATTGTTTGTATTTATATCATAGTGTATGTCCAAATCGGCTTTCTCCATGTTAAGGTATACCTTGTTTAAGAATTTGTTATATAAAATAAATGCACCATTTAAATATATACAGTTCAAAAAACCCTATATATTACTAGAAGTCCCCTGTATCTTTGGGGAGAATTGGTTCCATGCTTTCTTGTGGATGCCTAAAACGACAAATTGCAAACACTATGTACAACATACAAGGGGGTAGGGACAGAGGCCACACGGGAGTCTATAGGACTGCAGCAAATGGCAGAAAAATGAAACCGATGATACTGATGGATATGGGGATAATGTTGTCTTACATTTGTTTGTTGTATTTTACATTCCTAACAAAAGCAAAAAGAGATACAAAGCTATGTATAACTGACTTCCACAATATCTTCTATTCAATTGCCAAAAGTCATAATAATGAGTCATGCCCTGTGAAAGTGCCTTAAGTGGAAGTGGAAGCTCATCCACCAGATCTGGAAGTGGAGTCATGGCAGCTGGACCTCTTTTCTTGAGAAACTGAAAAGTTTCTCTGCTTATCCAAACAGCTTTGTCAAACCTGTTTTGACAAAGCTGTGGTCAACATGAACTATAAATGGAGGACTCACAACTAGCTTTCCTCAGACTGACGAAGTTGTTTGGATGAGCAGTGAAACGTTTCATTCTCTCAAGAAAAGAAGTCCAGTTGCCATGAATCGACTTCCAGATAAACTCACCTGGATGACTGAGAATCTTCACAGACTCATCCACCAAATGTTTTGGACTTCATTGCCTAGAAGACCCTGTCAAAATGACCAGTGATGCATTACGGGATGTAGAGGCCAAATTAATTAGGAAATCAAAGGACCTCTTCTCCTGGCCTCAATATTAGGTGAGAGCCAATTACACATTTACACAAACACATTTCTGGGTAGATTTCCTGTTAAATTAATGCAATATGATGCTGCTGATCTCTTTTCCTTAACTACTAGCAAACCAGAGGCAGAGCTTTTGAGAATGACCTTAGGAGAGAATTGGATGTGTGTTGGGGCCCTCAACAACTTACAAGCTAAGTATGGAAAACAGGACTTTGAAATGAACATAAAACTATCGGGCAAGACATTCAGTTGGTACAGGAATGGCCAAATGCATCATTACTTGCATATACCTGCAGAAAGCATACACAGTGAAAGTTATCTGTTGTGATCAGTAGAATGTGTTATCCATAGAAGAATAAAAACTCCAGCCAAAAGTATGTCCTGATAAGCTGCATGAAAAAATATAAGCCAAGTCAGCATTTGCTTTGTTTCAAGTACTCTTTGTTCAGCTGCCAGTTTCTGACATGGAAAGTATCTGGACATTAGTGGTTCAGGTGGCACATTTTGTGTTAGAGTTGGCATTTGAAAAGCAGCCTGAGTCACTGGGGTTTTATTTTCTAGAGTGATAATTGAGAACCTATTAAAACTGGACAGACTTGTGTTTGATTCCAATAAAATTGATTTAAATCATGGTTCATTTTTTAAAAAATCAGATTCTTTGACTATTTAAATTAAAATGATTTTTTAAAAATTAAATAAATATTATTTCATTTTAAAAATCATTAACTTTTTTCCACCTTGAAATTCAATTTCTCTCCAGATATGAGAGTCCAGGATATGAAGATTCATTCAGATGAATGGCTGATCCTCCCAAAAGCACCAGTGGGAGTATATTACCATAACTTTAACATGAGAAGTCTTCTATTCTCTTCAGAGATCAGTCTTCAGTAGTTACAGCTTTTATAAGAGTGGCTAGATGGGTGAGGTATGAATATAATAAATATTTAGTTTATAACAATGTCTATAACTTATAATTCTGTATAATATGTTTTTAAACCATGGAATTTAGTGCTCCTAATGACATTTTCAGTAGTCAGTTCCACAACTTAATTATACATTGTGTGAAGAATAAAGTTCCTTTATTTGATCCCTTTTTATTTTATACCAGCCAAGTTGATTATATAATTTGTACCTGAGTAAAACTCTATACTCCGATAAGGTTTAAGGGATTTTGTGATGATGCTGTAGTGCAGGGGTGCCCAAACTTTTTGTAAGGAGGGCCAGATTTGGTGGCTGAGAATGTGTCAGGGGCCAGTTGCTCCCCAACCCTGCCACCCCACTGCAAGCCCCACCCACTGACCCATAAGCCCCACCCACTGACCGCGCGTGCACCCAACTTCACAATGTTCCCGGCTATGCCGGTGGCAACAGCCCGCCCGCGCGCCGCCCTGTGTGCACACGCCTAGCTTCACAAGGTTCCTGGTGATGCCGGTGGCGGCAGCCTGCCCGTGCGCCACCCCCGTGCGTGCACCCAGCCCCACAAGCTTCCCGGTGGTGGCGGCCCGCCCCCTTCCCCGCCCACCCCACAAGCTTCTGCTCACCGGCTGGCCGGCCCACCCAGCCCTCAAGCTTCCTGGCGGTGTCAGTGTTGGCGGAACATTTAAAAAACAAAACATGGGCGAAGGAGGGGGAGGGAGGGGTGGGCCGGCCAGCCGCGGGCCACTCAGAATGGCCTGACGGGCCGGATTTGGCCCCCGGCCCAGACTTTGGGCAGGCCTGCTGTAGTGGCTACAGCCTAGGTCCCAAGAGCAGCTTGGCCAGCAGAAAAGGTGGTGGCTGAGGTTGGAAACCTTATTTCTTTGGACTCTTAACTCCTATGTTGGGAGACTACAGGAGTCGTATTCAACAAGGAAAGAAGAAGGGAGGCCTTTCTGGTGAGGAAAGGGGCTGGGGCCTGCTGAGGTAGAAAAATGTTTGCAGGGTGCTGGAGGAAAGGCTGGGCATTCTTGGCAGGTTTTGAAAGAATTAGAATTAATAGCAGCCCTATCTGAATGATCCAGAGAGAGAAAGAGAGGTGGTATATGGAAATTAGAATAATTTGGTTGGTAAAGAAGATTTGAGAAAACAGACTTGGAAAACAAAAATGTGCCTCTGAAATGGGGGTTCAAATGAATGTTTGCTTGGGAGTCAGGCCTTACCTCTATCTTATACTTATTTCTGAGGCGAATGGCTTGTATTTTAACCTCACGGGATGACCTTATGTGAAGTTACCAACAGGAAAAAGAATCCCGAGCTTTATATAGCAAAAGGGCAGCCTAAATGTTAACAACAGCAGTGGCAGCAATCAAGATGGTCTACAAGATATCCTCTTGTGCTCACTAGCTAGCATTCACAAAGTAATATCAAGCAAAGGAAAAATCTAGAAGCTGATTTGTTTTTTTAATGAGTTATCTATTTCTCACCCAAACACCAAGCAATTGTTGCAGCTGTTTTTGAACAAATATGACTCTTTTGAATCTGCAAAGAAAGCCTGTCTTTCAACTAGTTCTATTACCTTTATTTTCCCTCCAAACATCTCTCTTCCCAGACCACAAAGTTGCAACAATATATTTGCTTTGTAATCTTGCTGGTAAGTCTCTTCTACATATGCTCAGTTTAAAACCAAGTCTCAGTTTCTCACTCTTGAAAAGCATTTTTGAGGATCAGTATTTCAGTTCTTGCTGCATGGGTTCCTCCCAAAAAGTGGGTGGGGCCAATTCTATTTCAAGGTGATCAAAATTGCTATTTCCCATGTATTTCATCTGTTCTAAATCTAGAGATGCTTAATACTGCTTGTTTCTGCACATTTGAAAAAGTATAGCTTGAAATCCTGTCTGCTACACCTGTGCCAAATGTGGTACTGATTTGAAGCACCATATCATATCATATGATATCGTACAATATCTTATGATATCAGATCAGATCAGATCATCAGCTTGATATAGCAAAATTCAAACTTAAACTGAAGAAAGTAGGGAAGACCACTGGGCCAGTCAGGTACAATCTAAGTCAAATCGCTTATGAATACATGAAGATGAAGAATAGATTTAAGGAACTAGACTTGGTGGACAGAACGCCTGAAGAACTATGGATGGAGGTTTTATTTTTTCATACCTCCAGAATGGATTAATTGGTTTCCCATTCATTTCAAAGGGAAACTGCATTTCGGATAACAATTTTCTTCTGATGATAAATTGCCTCTGGGAACCAATTAAATCCATTATCAGAAGTACCACTGTGCAGTATTGTAGTTTTTCAGACAGCCATAGTAGCCATTCTAAAGGAAGAGCCTAGATAGATTCTTCTATACTTGATTAGTCTTCTGATGTCCATTTTATATGTCCTTATGTCTACCTTTTCAAATTTGCAATATACCGTAAAATTAAGGGGCATCATATTTGCAGACGTAAGTGTTTCCGGAGGGGTGTTGTGGGATGGAGGAGAACCCAAACTGACCTTGCTGCTTCCTTTCCTTTCCCTATCCTAAAGACTGTTCTCTGCTTTGTTCTTGCAGGAACTGACCTTACTTTTTAGTGTGAAAAGGGACTTCTTAATGCTTTGCTCCGCCCCAAGCCTTTCTGTGCTAAAAACAAGGGTCCATCCCTGCAAGAGCAAAGCAGAGAAGATTCTTCAGAACACCTAAAGGAAAGGAAACAGGGTGAGGGGTGGGAGAACACAAGGAGTTTATTAATTTATTATTTTTCTTAATGGGGAGGGTATTAAAAGTGGGGGGGCTCTAATATATGGCAGCATCTTATAGATGGGAAAATATGGTACTTTGTTGAGATGGGTGACCAAACCCACATATAGTATTGTTAGTGAGGCAATTCCAAGGGCACTAAATACTTACTTTGATTTAAAATGCTGTAAAGGCAGGGAGAGAGGGATGGAAGCCCTCTGTCAGCCAGTCATCTCATATTTCCCCTGAGCCTGCTGAGTTTCCCATCACCACTACCTTGGTAGATCTGGGAAATATTTTGAGCCTGTCCAAGCAGGAAAATTTGGGTCTAGGGTGAATCAAGCTGCAAAAAGTTGCCTCTGCAGAAGGGGAGCTTTTCAGTGCCGGGGCACCTGGAGCTGACAGCAGCACTTCCTCTGATTATCTGCATGCCAAAAATAAAATTCATGCTCTAACGCTGGGCCAGAAAGGTGCAGCACAGCTCTTAAAGGGGAAGGATGGCTCTATCTAAGTGGAAACATAAACCATGCCTTCAGTGCACTATAAACCTTATATGCCACTGTAGAAAGGCCCTGTGTTAGACTGTAAATCCTGAAGACCTTTGATGCTGATTGGAACATATGGAAAATCAAATGGAATGAACTATTCCATTAATGAATGTGTAATTTCTCAGCACAGCCTTTTGAAATCTGCACAGAATAAGTATCTTTTACTGTTAGCTCTGGACAAGTCAATAAAGTACAGTATTTACAATTCACCAGTTAGCACAGAGTTCCACTGGGGAAAAAAATAGACCTATATTTTACTAAACTTGTATATGCACCTTATTAGAATAGGTATCTTATCTATCAATTCCAAGCTATGCCTAAAGGTTGGATTACAAATTGAATTTCCAATATTCTCTTCCCTCCTGGATCTGTCTTTTAACTTTCTACTGACGTGTTGGTATAGATATTGACAGACTATGTTTTGTTAAACAGGTTCAAGATAAGTGGTTGATATTTTGCAAGCGGGAGTGAGGAGCCAGAGAGATAGGAATTTCTTCTATTTCTTGGAATGGGATGCCTGTTTTTGATTACTGGAGTGTTGGAAATAAACCGCCACGTGAGCACTTGAAAGTAATGATGCAGAGGGAGAGATACAAATTGAGCGAAGTACAATAGATCCTTAAGAAAGTGTGCTGCAAGATTAGTAGCTGTGCAGTCTGGTTAAAACAGGCATGTCCAAAGTCAGGCCTGGGGCCCAAATTGCGGCCCATTTTCAAATTTCGAGTGGCCCGCGGCTTCTCCCCGCCGGCTCAGCCTGTCACACATCCCTGCTAGCTGCCCCCTCCCCATACCGGATGGAGGTGCCTGCGTGTTACAGTTTGCCTACCCTCCATTGCTGCAGTGTCCTCCCCACCTCCTTGCATATCCCAGAGCAGGCATGTCCAAAGTCAGGCCCAGGGGCCAAATGCAGCCTGTTTACAAATTTCGAGTGGCCCGTGGCCTCTTCTCCCCACTGGCTCAGCCTGTCATGCATCCCCACCAGCTGGCCCTTACCCATACCGGATGGAGGCATCAGCTTGCAGTTTTATGGTTTGCCAAGCCTCCCTGCCTCTGTCCACCACCACCCAGCCACCTTCCCAGCCTAGCCGCCCCCGGCTCCGTTGCTGCAGCATCCTCCCTTCCTCCTTGCTTGCTACAGAGACTTGTCCAAAGTCCCGCCTGAGGGCCAAATGCGGATGAATGGTCGACCCAAACACATTTTCACCTCACCAAATCTGGCCCTCCTTGCAAAAAGTTTGGACACCCCTGGGTTAAAAGGTCTGCTTGCTTCTGCTATGATCTAGTTACTACTATTACTACTGCTATTGCTTCATCATCATCATCATCATCATCATCATCATCATCATCATCATCATCTTAGAACTGCAGAGCCCAGTCTGCCACCCAGCAGCCATTCGATCTTGATCTATGGTCTATGTAATTCTCTGCGTCTGGACCAGTATCTTGTTCAATATTTTGGAGTGCACAGAGCCTGAACAGGAACATGACCAGGACTTTGCCCTATTGTCACAGCATCTTCTGCAGCTGGGGTTCCAAGCAGGCAAATACTGAAAAGCACTCTACTCTATTGTTCAGTTTTGGCCATCTCTAGTGCAACAGAATATTTGTTGCTTTAGATATATTTCCAGCATAATAACAGATGTTTTTGACAATCTTACTTGCAGGAATCTTTCCTAATGGCACTGGAACCCTAATAACATCACTTATAACTCAAAACTTTTTTAAAAATGTACTGCAGTAGTTCTTTTAGTTAATGTAAACATGGCTACAGGAGAAAGAACAAAATATATAATTTATCTGGAGATAGTGATCGCACTCTGTAATTTTCTACACAAGCATTCATTACTATAAAGAGTTTTGGTGCTGTTTTGTTTGGGGTTACAGAGCAATTTTTCTCAATCTTTCACTTGAGCAATGTAATGTTTTAATTTGATGTTGAAGGCAGCACTGGTAAATACAAAGAAATTTTGCATCCATATAGGAAGTGTTTGAACTAATAATAGTTTGCACCAAGCAATCAAAGCAAGGGCCATCGAATTCACTGTCAAGTCTGATTTAAGTTGCTGTGGTGATTTGTCTCAGACTTGACTCAGTATCCCCCCCCCCAAAAAAAAGGACTCAGCTCAATTTGTGACTCAGAACCCAATTACCTCCTTCCTTTTTTGGGGGGGGGGAAGGAAAAGGCTTGATTTTAACTGCGACTTGGACTTTGGGACTTGCTTATTTATCCTAAAAAAGACTTGCCAACATCCCTGCTAGGAAACACGGGGAAAGAATGACATTGTACAGGTTTCAGTTCTATCCATGGAAGGAAATTGGTGCTGTACTGCTGGTTGTATGTAAAACAATCTGGGAGCAGAGGAGGGATCATGGATAAACAATTTGCTGCTCTAGAGATAGTTCTGCTAGGGAAGAACAGATGAATTCTTTTTGTTATGTTGCAGTACATTTCCAAGATGATTTAGAAACAAAACAACTGAGCATGCATTTAAAGAAGGCTAATAAGGTGGGTTCAAAAGAAAATAGAATGGATAATTTATTTATTGGATTTTTATACCACCCATCTGGCAGCAAGGCCACTCTGGGCGGTTAATAACAATTAGTTAATGCAATTTAAAGAAAATACATGTAATTCATACAACAAAATAAAATAAACATAAAAATACAGTAAATGTAATGAAAATAAATTTAAAATAACATAAACTGACATATAATAAGAAGCAAGCAAAGAACTAATGGCCCTCTGTGTTGAGCAGAATTTGGAATCAATACTTTTTAATGTTGTAGCTCCTGTCCAGCGGAACATGGGAGCATAGTCTGAAAAAATAATAGTTTTCCAAATACCTTCAAAATAAACTTAACTGTATTTTTTATGTTATGTTATGTTATTTATTTATTTATTTCTATACCGCCCGTCTTCCCAAAGGAATTCTGGGCGGTTAACAGCATAAGGGATAAAAAACAAAATCAAATGCATAAAAACAAAGAACAAATATTTTTTTTTCTTTTCTTTTCTTTCTTTCTTTCTTTCTTTCTTTCTTTCTTTCTTTCTTTTGCATAAATGTCCTTTGTAGTATGAAGGATGTTCCATTACATTTCTAATAGTTATTTGGTTATTATTTTGCTAGTGTCATGAAGCTGGACCAAGATGGTTGAATTAAAATTAGACTGTTACGAATTCTAAAATGATTTCTACATAGTGTATGACTGAGCCACTGAATGGACAATTATAATTTTATATGCACAAGGGTTAAGGAACTAACATCAGGGTTAGGTTATAATTAGCTAAAGATCATTGTGGACATTCAAGAGCTCCTCTGTTCATAGAAATATTAAATGCTGCCTTATACAAAATCAAACCACTGGCTCTTTAAGTCAGTGTTTGACAGGAGGTCCAAGTCTTCAAGACTTCCAAAAGTGACCAAAAGGGTTGTGGAAATTGTAGTAAAAAAAAAAAACCCACCTGTAAAGCACCAGGTTGCCTACACCAGTTCTGAATGGGATCATTTCTCAAGCAGGTAGTTGAGAAATTATAAACCATAATTAATTGTATTTGTAGTGGTATTTGTTTCTTTTTTATATATTGCACACCACTTTGGGGTGCAGGGCTAGGAGGAAGACAGCACATAAAGCAAAATATATGTAAAAAGGTTAGGGAGCAGGCCTGTATGATGAAATTTTAATCTCTTTCTAGCCGTGCATACTGAACAGATAGATAGCTTTAAGGTGTACTGGCAGTAAAAGAAGCCAAGTAAAATTCATTGCGTGATAAGGATTTGAACCCTGTTGACCCTCACCCCTTGGGTCAATAGGGTCTCCTCTTTCCTTCTCTGTTCTATACATGAGAATGATGGATCTTGCAACAAAACAGGGTTTATTAAACTAGGTAGTGCATCATTAACAACAACACTGAACTGCCCTGAACCTCTTCCTATCACTTTCCAGTTACATTGTTCAGTAGTTGTTCCCTTTACAGTCAAGGCAAGTTTCCTCAGCCACTGAGAGTCTCATATCAGGCTCAGTGGTGGGGTCATTTTGTTTGGACTGGGAAAGGCAGGGCATAGCAAGGATGGCTTATACTGTAAGACCACACTGAGAAAAAGCCCACTCAGTCTTGCTTCCTGCTCCTCTAGCTGTTCCCAATGAACTCTTTGCTCTCATCTCTTGCCAGGATCCACCCTGGGATGTTTCCAGTCCTACTGGGCGCCAAGGCACCTTTCCTTTCCATTTGCTTTTACACCCGTAGGATGGCTTGGGTCCAGGCTGTGGGTTCAGGAACCTTTCTGCCTCTCCTCTTGAGGCATCCAGAGTTGGATTAGAACACCTCAGTCTATGGGTCTTCCTTATGCACATGTTCCCAGGCCCCTTGGGGGCTCGGACTCTTCTGGACAGACCTTCAATATCTAAATGATATGCTTCTTCCCTGGGGTTTTCTTCAGCATCACCCCAGGTTTATCCTCTTCTTGCTTTTCTTCTCCACCTTTTATCTTTTGGTGAAAACCTCCTGCATGGATCTTGCTTGCATCTCATTCTCTCCCTTCTCCTCCTTTTACCAACTTCAGGCTCTCCCATCCACCATAGGTCCTCTCTCGGGCTCCCCCCCCCCCTTTTCCAGGGTTCTCTTATTTCCCAGCCCCTTTAGTGTTTCCATAAGAGGAGTTCCCTCCTGCTTCACTACATAGTGTTCCTGGATTCCTGGTTCCTCCATCTTGGTTTTTGTTTTTTAAACAGGGCTAGAAGGGCATACCGGACACAGCATTTGGGACCATTTGCAACAATCTTGGAACATCCTTTTATCTCAAAACATGTTTTTTAAAGCCATGCATTTTACTGAATCCCAGTAGTAAGCCTCAGCTACTGAACTCCAGTGGTAAGCCTCAACTAGAATAGACCCATTGAATCAATGGAATTTACATAGCTCTTTACTCACAACCCTCCCCCCACCCCAATTCAATAGACCTGTACTAGTTGTAACTTACTACTGGATTTCAGCCATTATGCTGCTCATTGCTTTCTGGAAGTCAGATAATTGTTACCATGATAATTGCTGCCTACAACAAAAGTAGTTCATGGTACATTAATACCAAGTATTGTTTGGATATCTAAAATTAGGGTGCCCTTAGATTGCCTCTAGCAACCAATACCAGTGTCGCACCTTGAAGATACTTTCAGAAATGCAAACAAAAAAGCAATACATTTATTGCTACTAAATTTGGTGTAAAGTTTTTTTAAGATATCAAAATTTAATTCACTTAAACACCTTAGAACGTTTTGGAAGCAATCTTTGAAAGTAATTAGAAGACATCACTTGCACATCAAAATGAGAAACCTTATAATGACTAGTTATGTTACTTTTGAGATGCAACTCAGTATTGACTTCTGGACAGATCAATGATTAAGGTCTCTTAAGTGCAGAGCCAGAGGTAGGGGATTCAATTTTCCACTGTGCCTCTTTGACAGAGGCTGGGCTGTGGGATCACTTCCAGCTCTGCAGTTCTAAGGTGGTGGTGGGGATGAGGATGAGGATGATGTGGAATAGCTATAATATTAGATAGATACGGGTTTGTAGCCTCGTTGAATGGCAAAGAAGATGTATAACATGATTCAAGTGCTGCCTTGTAACCTATTGTGAATGAGCAAACACAACCTGGGGGGGAAGAATGTGGCTTTCCCCACAGGCCAATGGTTTGTAGTGTTCAGTTGTTTGGTTGTGTTTTAAACACAGCAAGTCAAATTAGACATAAAGAAAAATGTGCATTTCTTGCATTCAGCCCCTTCTTCTTTCCAGCAGTGACATTTTTTCACAGGCCAATTTTTTTGGGATCAGACTCAAAGGTTACCCCCATGTGTAGCTTCCCACGGCCAGTCACAGAACGAAGCACACTGAAATGAAAGAAACAGAGATAGGAAAAGCTTGTGCTAGGGCAGACAGATGTCTTTCACTCCTTCAGGGAAAAGCTTTGTTTTGTTGATTGTGCAATTAGTTGAATCCAACCAAAAATGGAGAGAAGCAGTCGCATTCTGGTCTTGTGTAAGCAGAAGAGTAACAGTAAACCAAGAGAAGCATCTTGAGCCCACCAAACGAAGTCTGTCATACCATATGGAGGATTCCAAAATGGAGAAATAGAAATCCAATGGCTTTATAGCAGTAGAGTTCATGTAAGTGTCGTGCATTGGAGCCCTGGGACTGTGCAAACTAACAAACATGACTGCTTTTCTGCAAACAAACTTCAGCCAACTCAAGGGGGTGACACTGAGTAAAGGAGCAGGACTCTCTTGGAAATTAGGGGTGGGAGGGAACAGTTGGTTAGTACTGCCTAGATAAGTGATGGCGAACCTTTTAGAGACCAAGTGCCCAAGCTGCGATTCAAAACCCACTATTTTTTCACAAAGTGCCAATAGAGCAATTTAACCTGAATACAGGTGGCTGTGAAGCGGCAATGTCGGGTGCCCACAGAAAGGGCTCCAAGTGCCACCTCTGGCACCCGCGCCATAGGTTTGCCAACAGTGGCCTAGCTTGACAGTCACCCTGGCCCAGAGAAGTCCCTCCCTATCATATCAATGAAAGACATCATGTCTCCTTATGTGAACTGAGGAGAGCAGGGAGATTCCAAGTAATTTGCCAGTATGACTGGCTTTCTAGGGTGGGCCCAGGATGGGTCAAATCCACTTATAATTCCCAGGAAGGAACATGAACTGTACATTCATTACCATTATGTTCATGAGCTGACTCTCACATCTCTGGTCATGGAACCTTTAATAATAAAGCTGGTTCATCCTGTGCCATGAGTGGGTTCCCCTCCCCTCCCGTAAACCACTTTCCAATCCATTCATTCTGCACAGAGATGTCTGCTTTAGCTGTCGTTTCATGCTTTGCTGTCGATTAGAAGAAAACCACAGAAACCAGTTTTACACCAAGCAGTACAAATGCCTTACTTTTTTCTTCTTCTTTTAAAATAAAGAATCTGGAGAGCTACTAACCTGTCTCCAGGGGTTCATAAATTTCCAAGCCAGAGTCAATGACCATTTAAATACTAAGCTTCTTGAAGAAGCTTGCTGCCTCCTTATGGCTGACTAATTGGACTCACAGTGGGCAATATATAAAACAGAGACAGTCTTTT
Source organism: Phrynocephalus versicolor (assembly GCA_023846285.1). Lineage (NCBI taxonomy): Eukaryota > Metazoa > Chordata > Lepidosauria > Squamata > Agamidae > Phrynocephalus > Phrynocephalus versicolor. Next base: position 58,185,792 of record JAHTLZ010003526.1, read on the forward strand.
GGAAGCCGAGCTGGGAGAGCAACTTATTTTAGGTGAATCTGTATAGGCATAGGAAGTCACCAGCTCTGGGGCTGAACCTGGACTTTCTATGGTCGCCACCCAACTCTCTGGGGCTCCCCAGATGGACACATTGGTCTTAGGACATCATGTTTGGTGGTTTCTCATATTCAATATGGCTTCCTCCCCATGTTTCACAGCAGATGGTGGCCGGATAGCTCACTGAGGGTGCAACTACACTGTGAGGGAAATGCACTTTTATTCGTATTCGTTCTGTATTAACTCACACCAGAGAATGCCGATTTGCCTGGGTCTCCACAGGGGTGGTGGCATGGTGGCTCAGTGAGCTAGAGTACTGAAAACTGTCAGCTACAAAGTTGGCAGGTCAGAGGATTGAATTCCAGATGCCATGCAGTGGAGCTCCTGCCAAACTAGCACGTAAATGCAAGTAGATAAATAGGTACTGCCGTATGACTGGGAAGGTAAAACAGTGTTTCCTTGCAGCTATGCCAGGCACATGGCCACGGACTTGCACAACATTGGCTCTTGAGCTTTAATGCGGAGATGAGCACCGCCCCTAGAGTAGGACATGACTAGCATGCATGTCCGGGGAGGGGTTGATTTTTTTACCACATTAAGTAGCCACACAGAGACAGAGGGGATGACTCGTTTCCAATAGACCAGCAGGTGGTGCAGTTGAAAGAGAACTGTCTAATCTCATTCCTTTTGCCCTGAGCTGTAAAACAAACAAACAAAGAAACAAACAAACAAAAACAGAAGTCTTGCCCTTACTTGCTTAATAAGAAAAAGAAAAATCTTGCAGACTGGACTTCGCTCACACAATTTCTGAGTGTGGGTGGGCTGGCATCCTTGCCTCTGTCCTTGGAGAGAGCAGAAGGTATAAGAAAAATGAAAATAGCAGAGGGAGAAGGTGTGTGTGTGTGTGTTATACATGTGCAGTTTATCCTCCCAAGAGTTGAGGGTGTGGGTGCACATACGCACATCTCATCTTCTGTTTCTGCATTGGTTTAGGGCGGTGATCACGCACTGAACACATGCAAAAGGATTTGATTTATTAAACAGCAAAGCCCCCAGAGACAGAGAAGAAGAATGACAGCGTTGGAGGTGGAGAATCCAGGCCAATTCCCATTTCTCTTTGTATAATCTATTTCCTGCATTTTTCCACCTATAGCCACAGCTTGAATTGGGTATGGTGGGAAGTTTGATTCCACACAGTGCCTCCTAGGAGAACAGCCAGGCTGTGTGATCTTGGGAAAGCTGCAGTGTCCCAGATCACCCCCCCCCCAAAAAAAGAAGGGAATGGTAAACTACTTCTGAGCATTTTATACCTTACAAAAACGCTAGAAAAGGTTGCCATAAGTCAGAATTGACTTGGCGGCACTTGTTTTGTTTTTACATTGATGAAATATTTCTCTTGACATTTAGCTACTAACAGTAACAGTACAGTGGACCCTCGTATAACAAACGGTTTGTACTGTATAGCGTAAAATATGTACAACATAAAAAAACGTGCCCCCTGATAATTACGGTATCTGAAATTGAAGGTCCGATGATTGTTCACATGCCTTCACAATGATGGCATGAAAGTTTATCATGTGGTTTTAACATCTAACCAGAATGATTTGGGGACTCAGTTTCCAACTAGAAGAGTTTTGAACTTCTGCCTTCCTCAGGTTCAAGACCAGCCTTCCTCAGGCTAAAATAAATTCCATATGCCCAGTACGCCATCAGAAAAACACACAAGTCCACAGACTCTAAAGTGAAACCTCAAACCGTCACTGCTGAAAACTGTGAAGACTGGTTAAGATTTCCCTCTGTCCTGGAACTTCTGTTTCCCTAGCGATCCTGTGCTTCAGTATCTAGCCGTGGTGACTTCTGGGTTTTTCTGTTTTTTCCTCTCACTGTTTTTACACAGTGGTTCCCAACCTGTTCCCAGAAGCTATCACAACTAACTGCACTGGCCAGGATTTCTGGGATTTGTAGTCTAAGAATGTATAGGGACCCAAGGTTAGGAACTGCTGTCCTAGCCTAGTGGGGGTGAACCTTTAGTACTCCATGTTGGGATATGTTGATGGATTGTTGGGAGATTGGTGTATCATTTGGGTATTATGTGCTGCAGTCTGATTAAAGGAGGAGTCGTAGACACAACAGGTATATGAAAAATATACTTTATATATTCTAAGGGGAAAAGGTAAACGGGTTGACCTATGAAAATAATAAAACACTCATTAAATATCTGTAGAGAAGAATATACAAAATAGAAAATTAGGGCAACAGCAGTTGTGATAAAGCTTATAAAAAGGGATAAGGAGCTATACACACATATATACTGCCTTGCCTGTTATAAATACAAAATAATAAAATACAACCTTAAATAGCAATAAGTCAGAAGTAATTCTGCAACTCTCTCTGTTCCTCTGGAACAACACCAGCATCAGGCAGGTCAGGGCGTGGCTGAGGAGTGAGTGTGTGAGTGTGTGTGTGTGAGGCTAGAACCATTACTTAAGTAGTAAGGTCTTAAAGAGACATGTAAACTGCTGAGTCATGTTGAGGTTTGCTTTTGCCATATGTTTGGATGTAGGCCTTGCTATGCCAACACTCCAGATGTTTTGGACCATAACTTCTAGAATTCCAAGCCTGTATTGCCAATGACAAAGGGCCCTGGGAGTTGAGGTCCAAAACATCTGGAGTGCCGAAGGTGGACCCCCCACTGTCCTAGCCTGATAAGGATCTGTCTGAAATGCTTCTCTTTTAAATAATAGTTTAGCAATCCAGTAAAGTTACAGCCCAGCTCAGATTTGCTTTCAGTGTTTAGGAGCTGCCACCACCGGCACCACCCTGCTACCATATCAACATCTGAGGCCACATCCATATTCTCCCACTGTCACAAATGCAGCAAATACTGGAAACAGAGCTTTTTCTGTCATGTTACTTAACACTGCTGCATATCTTGCTCAGGAAGTTATGTCTTATGTCTAAAGATGTGAAGGCCCGAGGGGAAAAATGGGTAATTGGGCGGGGGGGGGAATCCCCCCCATTTTTTTCCTGAAGCCTTTTTGTTTCTTTTTTTCCAAAAAAAGAAAAATGATTATGAAATGTTTAATTTTAACATGATGACTAAAATATTTTAAGACAGGGTGTTCAAATATTTTCCAAATCATTTCTAAAAAATAGAAATAGAAACAGATTATTCTAATTTACTGAACTCTCCAATGCAAGAACAAGATACATTTCTTCAATTGGGTCTTAATTGGATCTACCTAGTGGGACATTTTTTAAATCCTCTCCCCGCCCAAAAAAAAAGTTTCTGCCCCACCCCCTAGTGGAGAGCATGTGTTTTTGCATTAACCTCCCATTTCTATCTAACCCATCTCTGGCCAACCAGGAGCTCAGTGCTTTGGGGAGCCTATAGAGAGAGATGATGGTTGTAAGCAAGAGGGAGGTGCCCATACCATGCAGCTCTTTGTTTGAATTGGCCTGTAAAGTCCAGCTCCATCCGACCATGCTGCTCTGTGCCTTCCAAGAAGAAGCCTGGCATCCATCTTGCCAAGTGAACTTTTAGAACTCTCTCCTGGCAAATTACATCCCTTGCCATGTTAGGACTTCTATACCTGCTTTGAAAAAGAGGAATTGCTCTCGAAATCTCAGCAAGTTTTTTTTTATTTTTCTACTAGCAGCCTATGAAGGTATCACCCATCGTCTAGTTTTGATTCTTCCTTAAGAGGTGCTGCTATTGTCACAAGAAAAAGAAAAAGGTTTCACTTTTTTTCTTTGCATGTGGGTGGCTGTGTTTGGTTCTGTTGTGTCCTCTTCACTAGGCCTCAAAGCACTGGAAGAAAATACAGAGCAACAAAAATGATTCTGATTAACTTTCATGCCCATTCATTGAAACTTAGTCCTACTCCCTTCTATACATTTCCCCCCCCCCTTCAATTCTTTTTACCAGAGTGAGGTTTTTATTTTTGTTTTTATTTAATACTAAGGAGAGGAAATATGAATTGTTAATTCTTGATTTTTAAACATTGTTTCGTAGATTTTTTTTGTTCCACATAAACTACTAAACAATTCAGGAGATTGTTAATCTATTTGTTACTTATAATTACAAATAAATATAATTTTAAAAGTAAGTTCTGTTTGTAGTAATTGTTTGGATATACTATATTTTAATAGGATAGTTATGATAATTTTATGCCAAGTCAAATTGTCCATAGTCATATTTTATGTTCCTGAAGTAACATAATGACTTTCAAGCTGTAAAGGAGAGAGTGCTAATGTAACATTTTTTTCAATTTTTCAAAAAATTTCAATCCCCCCCCCGAAAAAACCTGGAAAAAAACAGTTTTTTTTCAGAGCTTCAAAATTTCCAGAAATTTTACATCTCTACTTGTGCGTCTCTCTTTACCTTTCAGAAACAGTCAAACCCATAACTGTATGGCAGTAAGCACTTGGCCCTGTGAAAGCTGGAGGTTTTAGCTTACTTGTCTCATTTGCATTTGGCTGTTGTTTTTTGTTTTAAACTTTCAGAAAATTAAGAATATTTTTGACTGAAAGAAAATACAATGAGACTAAACAGATTCAAGAAAGAAATTAATTACAAATATATTCTTACTCACAATGAATTGGTTTTAAACGCTGCTTATTCTGTTGATTTGATATGAAATGGATTCTCCAGATATGTGAAAGACCAAATAGGTCTTGATATGACCATCAATATAAGGCTTCCTTCTGACCATATCAATGCACCCCACAGCATCGCAGACTTGGTGTGCTGAACATGAATTGTCAGTGGTCGCGTGATCTGAAGCCTGGCCTTATCAGGCTTGCTCAACCAAACGTGCCAACGAAGCTAGAATAGCCTAGGTATGAGTTGAACATATATTCACAGCCAAGTTCTGTGCGATTCTTGATGACGCAGCAAGAATAATTTCAAGACCGTCACAGTGTTTGTTGGGGAGAAATCTAATGTGCTTCACCCTTTCACCGTCATTTTTGCTTAGAAGGCGCACCCTGATTAAAATGAATGTTTTAGCTACTGTTGTTTGTGGGTACACTTGTGGTTTTTTTTAAAAAAGGACCTAGATGAAGAAATGATCTTGACACCTCTTAAGGCTTGGTTACATTCATCTCTCTCGCATACACATCCATGGCCGGAACAATGACTGGATCGGCAGCTGTGAGGGGTTTGAATTGAATTCTTCAACAATGGCCAAGATTTTCCAGGCCCAAAGACCATTTTAGGAAAGGGAGGGGATCAGATTACCCTAAAGAAAGAAAATACTATGGGCGCTTGGAGTGGGGGAGATGCTCGCCAACGCTGCTGCTCTTTGCACAATGTTAGCAGTCTGAAACATGTCAGCTTAAGAGTGGCCCACGCTGTCCATTCTTTGACACAACTGCAGCATTGAGAGCTGCTCCCCACCCCGACCCCAAATAATCCTGGATGGCATGCCACCAAATTTCAATCTGTTTTTAAAGCCTTCTTTGCTGTGATTATGCAATAGATAGTGAAGAATAATAATAATAACCACATTGCCTTTCTCATGGCACTCTTTGCACCGGCTATTATACTCTCAAACCCCTTCCTTTAAACAACCACATTGTGTTCAGTGCTGGCCCCATTTAGGACTACAAAAACAGTGCAGATTTGTTTGATCAAAGAAACAGCCAAGTCCAAAATGCACTATGCAAGAGGTGTTGCTTTTGCAGGTCGCTGGATGGCTAGAGGAGAGAAATAAGGATGCTGGGACCCAGGGTGGGGCGGGAAAAGATCGTTGTATAGAAAGGGGGATGTTCTCATGAATCTTAGCTGATACAATTAAAATGACATTTCAGGACTGAGATAGAAGCACCACTTCAACATATGTCACCTTTGGCACATCCCCTCCACCCTTCAGAAAGCCATAGAAGCCACTGTGCATAAGCGTTATTCCTGACTTACTGAATAAATGTTATACAACAACCCTTCAAAAAAGAAAAATAAAGCAAGGGCTGATTACTCTGATTACGTGTTTTTTTTTTCAGTGCCCATTCAGTTTCAAAATTTCTGTGCATACGTGTGTACTCTCATAGTTCGAGACCTCACCAATCCCAGTCCGCCGGGGCCTCCTCCTAGTGATTTCACTAGTGAGTCATTTGCAGCCTTTTAAAAATCTAAGATAGAGGCCATCTGTTCCGAGCTGGACGCCGGTTGCATGGATCCACCCTCTGATGTGGCTGGTGCCTTGCCGCCTGGGTCGCCCCGGTTCGTTGAGTTTGGACCTGTTTCATCAGTGGATGCCTCCAGGGCTCTGGGGCATTGCATGCCTGCAGCTTCTCCGTTCGACCCTTGCCCTTCCTGGCTGATTAAGACCGCCAGAGGGAGCATGCCGGAATGGGCCTCATTAATTGCCTCTGCATCCTTCAGAGACGGGATATTTCCCGATCGTCTGAAGGAGACGGTGGTGAAGTCCATTATCAAAAGATCTGGCTGGGCTGTAGACGATATGTCTAACTACCGTTCTATAGCCAATGTTCCTTTTATGGGCAAGGAGATCGAGTGGGTTGCCGCCCTGCATCTCCAGACGTTACTGGAGGAGAACCATGTCTTGGATCCTTTCCAATCTGGGTTTAGGCCGTATCATGGGACCGAGACAGCCCTGGTCGCTCTGCACGAGGATCTGTTGAGAAGGGCTGACGGGTTGCTCTACCCTGCTGGTCCTTCTCGGCCTGTCAGCGGCTTTTGATACCGTCGACCACAGTATCCTGCTGGGGCGGCTCTCCGAGGTGGGGATAGGGGGTCTGGCCTTCGCCTTGCTCCGCTCCTTCCTTGAGGGCCACACCCAGCGAGTGAGCTTGGGGGGGTGAGTTGTCGGCACCCTGGACACTCTCTTATGGGGTGCCTCAGGCGTCGTCCCTCTCCCCAATGCTCTTTAACATCTATATGAAGCCACTGGCTGAGATCATCCGGAGTTTTGGAGCTTGCTGTCATCAGTACACTGATGACATGCAGCTCTATCTCTCCTTTTCCACCGGTGCAGTGGAGGCCGTCCAGACCCTCGATCGCTGCCTGGCCGCAGTTTTGGACTGGACCAGGACTCACAGACTCAGGCTCAACCCTGGAAAGACCGAGGTCCTGTTCTTCGGGGGTGGCCCGGATGGGTACTGTGGCCCTCTTCCCAGTCTGGGTGGGTCTGTCCTCCAGCTGGCGCAAAGAGTGAGGAGTCTGGGCATCGTCCTGGATCCGGACCTGTCCGTGGAGTCCCAGGCGGCAGCCGTGACCATGTCGGCCTTTTATCATCTTAGGCTTATTGCCCAGTTTCGCCCGTACCTTGATGGGGACTCCCTGAGGACACTGGTACAGGCACTGGTCATATCGAGGTTGGATTACTGTAACACTCTCTACATGGGGCTCCCCTTGAACCTTGTTCGGCGACTGCAGCGGGTCCAGAATGCGGCAGCCAGGTTGGTGGTTGGTGCGCGCCGGTACGACCGCATCACCCCCATCCTGGCTCGCCTACACTGGTTGCCCGTTGCCTCCTGAATAAGGTTTAAGGTGTTGGTTTTGGTTTACAAAACCCTCCATGGCTTGGCCCCTGTCTATCTGGCAGAGCGTATTTCCCGACAATTAGATCTGGCCCGACCCACCTGATCCTCTCTGGCCCTCTCGCTCCAGACCGTTACTCCGAAGGAGGCCCATAAAGCGAGTACTCGCAAACGGGCCTTCTCAGTGGCTAGTCCTACCATCTGGAATTCTTTGCTGAGCTAGCTACGGAAGGCTCCGTCGTTGGCGTCGTTCAAGAAAGCCCTAAAGACCTTGCTTTTCAGGGACGCCTTCGACAATGACCAGGGATGCGGGCTTCTTTTTCTCTTCCCTTCTTTTTTTTTCCCTTGCCCCTGCTAAGTCTGTTTGCCTGCTCGGATGCCATTGTTATTGTGATTGTTTTTAGCCTTTTAACATTTTTGTGTAAACCACCCTGGGTTCTCGCTCGGAAAATAGGAGCGGTATATAAATCTGAAAATAAATAAATAAATAAATAAATAAATAAATAAATAAATAAATAAATAAATAAATA
>JAHTLZ010003526.1:58193870-58221217 GCA_023846285.1 Phrynocephalus versicolor
ATAAATAAATAAATAAATAAATAAATAAATAAATAAATAAATAAATAGGATTTGAATTGACTCCACATGACGCAAGAAGTTTAGCACAGTACGGGGGTGGGGGCATTTCTGTTTCCCTGGATTCCACAATTGCCTCTACCCTGTCCCGCTGTGGCCACTACTGTGTGCCAGTAAAATTCAGCAACAGCTTTGCAAGGGGTTTTCCTACCTCCTTGTTTGCCCAGCACATGTTTTCACATGAAAATGAAGAGCCAGTGCCATTTTTTCAGGAAGAAGCACATTCCGGGAAGCTTTACGGGGATGCAAATCTCAGACAAAACCATCGCACTCAGAGCATCTTCCTTTCGTTGTAGTTCCATGCCAAAGAAATCGAGTGGCACATTGCCAACTCTGGACATAGCTGCAGGAGCTGGGGGGAGAGGGGGAGGGGGAAATAACCTTGAAGGAGAAGGTACGATATTTCCCATGCCTGGGTTACATTCTGTCACAATAGCAGTGGCTGAATCTCATCATTTGAGGAACTTCTGACTGTGATGGATAACCTGTTGTGTAATGTACTCCCTGTGAGTGGAAGATCAAAGGGCTTGGGTGGATGGTACCGTGCACACATAGGCACTCTCCCATAGGATTTGAGTTGACTCCATCTGAGGCAAGAAGGGGCGTTTATACACGACCCCTAAGCTCCGTGGCAAAGGGCTGCAAGCTCCAGACCTTAAAAATGTTTCCCCACCAGGTCCGGAGTTTGCAGACAATTAAGTGCGACCCCGCCCACCTAAGCATGACCCAGCTGCACTTTTCTTGTACCTGCTCTTTGATGGTGAAAAATATTTAATGCGGATGTGCTGGGCTCTCCTCGCTTCTTTTTGTTTTTGTTCTTTGCCTCCCGCCCCTTTAAGAGCAACCAGGAAGTCACTGGCGGCTCGCCCGGCAGCTCCCACCGGCACCGGGGAGGTAAGGTTTTCTTCTTTTGTCCTTTTTTTCCCTCCCTCCCTCACGCAGCCAGCAGCCAGCGTGGAGACGCACGAAGAGCGACAAACCCCTAAGATCGCTGGTCCAAATTTAAGGGACCAGCGGATCTTAGGGGTCGTGTAAAAGCGCCCAAGGATGTCACATTGAAGAAGGGACTGGTTTATTTCCCATGACTTCAGAGACTAGGACGCAGGGCAGTGGTCTCAAAATACAGGAAAAGGGATTCAATTTAAACATTAGGAAGATTGTCATGACAGTTATTGCTGTTTGGCAGTGGAATATGCTGCCACGGAGGGTGGTGGAGTCTCCTCCTTTGGAGGTTTTTAAGCAAAGGCTGGATGGCCATCTGTCTGGAGTCCTGTGATGGGGGTTCCTACATGGCAGGGGGTTGGACTAGATGGCCCTTGAGGTCTCTTCCAACTCTATGATTCTATAAGTAGAACAAAGTAAAGGGGACAATTCTGTTTCCCTGGATTCCACCATTGCCTTTACCCCACCTCCCTGTGGCCACTACCTCTAATGTGTCATCTCTGATAATAACCAGACACTGGGGAGTGTGAGGGCCCAGTGTAGATGGGACTCTATTTTGGTGGTCTCCAGTTCAAGAAGTTCTGGAGAGGATCCAGTATAAACCTGGTACCAAGCTAGGCTGGCTCAAGCTTTCCAGCCTACCTGTCCAGCCCCTGCTGGCATCCCAGTACTATAATACACAACGTCAACAAACCCCTAATGGCATCAAGCAAAGCACTGGCATCACTCATTGGTATTGTTTGTCTTGTTCAGATTAATTTGGCCATTTATTTAAATATTTTATGTTCTGAGTCTGTTTAAGGGACTAGTTTGCAGTGAACATCTGAAAATGAAAAGTCTAGTTCCAAAGTGCTGAGAGTGCAAAGTGTTGTTACTGGTAGACACTTGATTCCTCTCCAAACTTGAAAGATACTTAGCTCCAGACATATGGATGCTGGCTATGATGACTCAGTGCCAAGAAATGTTCTGCATATGATCTGATGTTATTATTGCTTCTCATTTTCAGGACTAAGTCATGGCAACTGGAAATAGACTCTGATGTTATGCTCCACTGAATCGTGGCTCAAATAGAATTCTTATCTTGGTTCATGTGGACGACATAATGGCCACGATTTGTGAATCTCAAAAATTACATGGAAATGGAATGCTTTGGGATTAAAGAAGTTTGGTGGCATTTCTAAAAATATTAATGCAAATTTCTATGGTGTGCAGATGTTTTCAGTCAATGTCATGTGCTGGGAGTTAAAAAAAATACCCAGCAAAAACTGATCAAGGAACAGAGGCCAAAAAAGTTAATTTGGAGACCATAAATTCCACAATATCTTTGGTAGTATGGCCATGAGTTGGGAATTAAGGGAATGATAGCCCTAAAAGTAACTTTCACAAGCTCTGTAAAGTGGATGGATGTAAATGCCTATAGAAACTGATCAAGTCCCAGCACTTGCTCCCTCCTTTGTAAACTATTGTTTGTGAAGCTGTGATAAATTCTTCAAAGCTGGCCAATGAATGCAACCTTCCAGTGTTGATTAAAAAAAAAAGCCCTCAGAGAATGTTAAGCTAGAGATAACCATTAATACCCGAGAAGCATAAACAATGGACTTGTACGCTTGCTTTTGTACTGCCGAGATTCAGAAAATGCATAGAGTAGCTTATGCACCATTAAAACCCAAGGATGTTAGATATAGATGGGTCCTATTGTGTAGAATTCATGAATAGGAAGTGGCTTTATCCCTTTCCATTTTTAAATCTTTCTTATTCCTATTTTTAAAGGAAGAAAAGAAGACATCCAAACTGCATTTTTTTACCCTCCTCAATAATGGAGGAGGAAAACAGAGCTTTCTAGCATCTGATGAGGGGAATTTGGCCCCCTTTCTTGGAAGCAAGAGCAAGGCAGGGTTCCAAAGTCTAGGTTCTCATCAGCCCTTCGGATGTCTTTCCAACTATAGCCCTCTTCAGCCATAATTATGAATACAGGAAGACTGATACTATGTACAGTAGGACCCCTGTATCCACTGTTTCATTATCCACGGATTCAGTTATCCACAGTTGGCAGAGGAAAATAAATAAATAATTCAGCAGCCGCAAAGCAAGCTACTGTCACAAATAGCAGCCGTAAAGCAAGCTACTGTCACAAATAGCAGCCGTAAAGCAAGCTACCATCACAAACAGCAGCTGTAAAGCAAGCTACTGGTGTAAAACAGCAGCTGTAAAGCAAGGTACTATCACAAAACAGCAGTTTTGGGGACATTTTGGCGTTCTTTCTTATCCATGGTTTTCATTATCCATGGGAAGGCTTGGAACCACTCTCCAGTGGATACTGGGGTCCTATTGTATGTCACAAGAAGATATGTCTCTCCAAGTCTCACTCCCAGAAGGAAGTGGAAGGTCCATGCACAACTTGTTGTGAAGACACAGATGTCACCAGAAAAGACCCCAGGCCTGGGAGTGTTGGTGATGAGACCCACTTTTCCTCCAGAGTCTAGGTTCAGCAAACCTATAAATAGGGTTTATATCAAGGACGGGTAATGTGCAGCCCTGGGGGTCATATGCTGCCCTGCACATTTATTTTTGCAACTTCTCCCCCCCCCAACTCTTCTTTTTTTGCACATAAAGATAAAATCTTGCTTCTGGGAGCCTTCAGGAGTAGCAGTTTGTCTGGGAGGACAAATATGGCTTGATAGGGATAACTGAAAATTAGAGATGGGGATGAATATTTTTACAAGTGGAGATTCACCATGATTCGTGATTCATCAGGGGTGATGAATCAACAAATCAATGCATTTCCAGTGATGAATTGACAAATCATTGAATCAATTCATCTCCCATTTAAAATGTTATAAAAGACTCTCCTAGTATCTAGATGCTCCAGATTTGGAGAGATGCTTCCTCTGATTCTCCTGTGCAAGGCCTGAAATTTTGGTAAGGACTGGGATTCAAACATCTGAGCTGTGCATCTCCAAGTAGAAACCCCCACCCCAAAAGTGTTCACAAGGAACCTAGAGATGCCAAACCTATAGGCTTCTGCGATCTCGTCTCTACAATACTTTCTAGTTAGGTGAAAATTGGTTTTCAGACACTTGAGTAATACACACAGACACACACACACAGTTCTCCCACCACGCAAGAAAGTGTCCTTTAGCAACTGGGTTGGGGAATCCCAATCTTCACAAAACCTTGAGGGAATATAGTGAAGGGTCAGAGGAAACTTCTCTGCATTGTTGAAGAGTCTAGATCAGTGATGGCGAACCTTCGGCACTTCAGATGTTTTGGACCACAACTCCCAGAATTCCAAGCCTGTATTGCCAAAGACAAAGGACTGTGGGAGTTGTGGTCCAAAACATCTGGAGTGCCGAAGGATCGCCACCACTGGTCTGGATGCTTGGGGAGCACTTTCCTTGGAAGGCTCTTTAGATTTACACAGTTCAGACATCAAAGCTCCAGGCTCCACTGAGCTTGGTGGCATTGTAGAAGAGAGTTCGTGAATTCCTTTCTCCAAATTTGGCATCTGTGGGTGCCTTAGGAGCCATTTTATAGCCCAGTGAATTAAAGAATGAAAATTGCCAAAAATTAATCAGTTTGTTTTCATTGGAGGGGACTCAATTTATGACAAATACAAATTGATGAATTTTGACAATTCAGCCAAAATTCATCAGAAAATGTGATTTGTGTTTCAGTTTGTCCCCATCTCTACTGAATATTGATGGAATTAGTCCTACGACTGGATTACAACCATCACCTCTCATTTAGCTATGCTGGCTCCAGGTGGTGGGAGTTGCAATTCACCAGCACCCTGGAGGACTGCATTTGCCCACCTTTGCAGGAAGCAGTGGCAATACCCGCCCTCGGAGCCTTGCTTGAAGAGAGTCTCTCGGGTAAGGAACTAGTTGCTGACAAAGCATTTAAGGATACTGGAATCTCTTGGTGGATCTGAATTTGTACAAGCCTGCCCTCTCATGGTATCTTTGGGAGTCACCAAAAACATTATTGTGAGGAAAAGGAAAAATAACTAGGGGATTTATCTGTCACTTCAGAAAAAGTTCTGGGTTGGAAAGTTACTGACAAAAGGTTTTCAACTTTTGTAGAACTCTTCAGCAAGCAAAGATGCATCACCTTGCCTGCTCAAGGCAATGAGGAGATCTGCAGGGGTCTCAGTCAGGCTTTTTGCCTCAAAGAGAGGGGGAACTGAACTGATTCCTCTCTCAAGCTGTATTGGTAAACTCCATCTTGCTTTTTCAGCTGTTTGTGTTCAGGGTTCAATGAGCATCCCACCTGGCCCATTTTGGAGGAGGGTGAAAAATTGACATAAAAAGAGCCATGCTGGATCAGGCCAAAGGCCCATCTAGTCCACCTTCCTGTATCTCACAATGGCCCCACCAAATGCGTCTGGGAGCGCACTAGATATCTGTGTCCTGATACCACTCCCCTGCATCTGGCCCTTGAAGTACCCTGGTTTTAAGCCTGGAGATTAGACATCTCCATCATGGTTTGTAACATGTGATGGACTTTTCCTCCAGGAATCTGTCCAATCCCCTTTTGAAGGCATCCAGGCCAGATGCCATCACCACCTCCTGTGGCAGGGAGTTCCACAGACTAACACACGCTGGGTAGAAAAAAAAAATATTTTCTTTTGTCTGTTCTCACTCTCCCAACCCTCAATTTGAGTGGCTGTCCCCTAGTTCTGGTATTTCATGAGAGGGAGAAGAATGTCCCTCTATCCACTCTACTCATGCCCTGCATAATTTAATACGTCTCAATCAAACCTCAGGTGCCATTTTTCCAGACTAAAGAGCCTTGCTTGAAACTTATAAGTGTTTGTGGTGAAAAGGGAAAAACCAGTATGAATCTTCATGAGTCTTTTTTGAATAGCCAATCACCAAGCTGGTGGGAGTGGCTAAGAATGTTATATATGGAAACCTAATAGGTGCTAGAGAGTTCAGTTTGAGTTGAGTTCAACTGAGAGAGCTGAGAGTCGGTTCAGATTGTCAGTTGGTCAGGTGTGAGATCCTGTCACTGAAAAGGGTCTGGTTTCTAAAAGAAATATATTATTATAAGAATCTTTGATTGCAATGCAATAATATCCGGAAAAGCTATCATACTGTTGAATATCTATTTGTAAACTAATAAACTTTTCATGTTTTGTTTTAAAACTTCAAAAGCCTGTTGTCTGACTCTCTTAAATATATGCAAATGTCCAGTTAATCTGGTGGTGGCGGTGAGTGGAGACCCAGTGTGCATGATACACGTCACAAATTGGCGGCACAGTGGTATCCGGCTGTGTATTTGAAAAACCAGATCTTTAAGAAATATTTATAAAGAAGAAGAAGAAAGTAGTGAATTTAAAGTGAAGTGTTATTTGGCAAGCCTGATGGGAGACCTTTAAGGAGAGAAGGTTCCCTGTAAAAGGCACAGACAGTTGAAGTACTATATTGTGTTACAGTATGGTTGTTAATAAAAATATTTATTTAATATAAAAAAATGCCTGAATAAATGATTTGAAATCAAAAAAGAAAAAAGAAAAAAAGCCAGCATCATTGACCTGTGCACCTCCACTGGCCTGGCAATTTCATCCTGGAGTTCCACCTGCCAGATTTTGCCAGCTGGCTTCAGGAGGCCAATTTCCACTGGCTTCTTCTGCCCACCTAGGCCAACGTCTGCCTTACGACATCAGCCAGTGTCTGCGGGCAGATTCCGCCAGCTTCCACCTGCCAACGTTCACCAAAAGCTTCACCTCAGTCCATTACCAATAGCAGCCAGCTTCATCAGCTATAGATCTCAACAGGTCTCAGGCTGCAAACTCAAAAGCCCCTTGGCAAACATGCCTTATAGAGGTGTGTGGCTCCAGCAAGAGCAGGTGTCCTCTGCAGGTCAACGCCCGTGACTTTTTTGGCCCTACCCTGTGATCAAGCAGGAGGTGGGTCCATTGTGATGTCAGAAAGACCTAGGAGCATGTGGTGACTTCCCAAAGCAGCAGCAGCCTCAAAATCTCAGCCACCTCAGGATTCACTGAGTCCTGGAGGTGATGTCCTCTTTTGGACATGGCTTTTTTTGGACATGGTTCTAGTCTTTTGCCCAAAAAGCTTCCAAAAGCTGTGCTAAAAAAGCAAGCAATAGGGAATATGACAAACATTGAATAAATGAATGAGAGTATCATCACAAAAAGTACAGCTCTTGATACAGGGCTGCCTCCCATTTTTTTCCATTCACGTTCAGTGTCCCCTAAAAGAATGCCTACAACTCAAGAAATAGATGCAGCTTGGTTATCATCCACATCACCACAAAACACTGCATTAGTGATGCAAGTTTGTGTACTCTGATATACCCTAAGTTTTTCTTGAGTTTCCTATATGTTAATTGTAGTGACATAGACCTTTGAGGGGGAGGGATCTATATAAAACATGCGTACATATTAAATACAGGGTCGTGGTGGCTCAGTGGCCTGAGGCTCTGAAAACTGTCGGCCTCAAAGTTGGCAGCTCAGAAGTTCAAATCCTGGGTACCACACACCTGAGTGAGCTCCCACTGATAACCCCAGCTCCTGCCAACCTAGCGGTTCAAAAGCATATAAATTCAAGTAGATAAATAGCTACCACCATAAAAAAATGGGAAGGTAAATCAGTGTTTCCTTGCAGCTATGCTGGCCACGTGGCCATGGACTTGTACAACACTGGCTCTTCAGGTTGAATACGGAGATGAGCAGTGCCCCTAGAGTCGGACATGACTAGCACACATGTGCAGAGGGAACCTTTATCTTTTTTTTTAGCATATTAAATATTATGGCTTGGGATCCAGAGAAGTTTTGTATCAGTGGAATAATGTTTGTGCTTGAGAAGGGGAGCCCTACTGAATTCTTCTGATTTTCCTTTTCCCTAGAAGCCCCTGTGTGTTTGTTGCATTGTTACAGTCATGATCCCATGTCCATGGGATCCCATGTGATCCCATGTCCATGGAGTTTTCTTAGCAGGAATACTGGAGTGTCTGTGAAGATTCTCAGTCATCCAGATGAGTTTATCTGGAAGTTGAATCATGGCTACTGGACTTCTTTTTTGACAGATAGAAACATTTCGCTGTTCATCCAAACAGCTTCATCGGTCCGAAATGTTTCTATCTCTCAAAAAAGAAGTCCAGTAGCCATGACTCAACTTCCAGAGAATACTGGAGTGGTTTGCCAGTTCCTACTCCAGGCACCTACAGCACCTGGTATTTCCTGGTGGTCTCCCATCCAAGTACTAACCAGGGCCAACCCTGCTTAGCTTCTGAAATCAGGCAAGATCTGACGTGCTTAGGATATCTATTCCCTGCCATTTCTGTCTATCTGGCAATCTTCAAAAGTAGTTTTTAGGTGAGAAGACCTAGTTGTGCTGTTTGTTTGTTTGTCCATCCAAAACTTACATTTAATTGTTGGGTAGCAATCTAACATATACTTTTAAATGTTGGACAGTAATCTACTATCTGTTGGTTTCAGCTGTCGGTGTTAGGTTGTTAAGGCAACTGAGAACATATATAAACTTCCCAGCTGTATATTTTCTAAAAATCTCTATTGAAGTATTAGTTTGCATTGTATGCTGAAAGTAGACAATCATAAAATGATTATTACTGGTTGTGTTTTTGTTTAGAAATGTGGCTTTTCGGAACTTTATTCATGGCAGAGACAAAGGAAAACAAAGCAAAAATTCTGTTTTCATGATGGACCACCATATGCCAATGGAGACCCACATGATGATACTCTGAATAAAGTATGTATTGTTAAATTAGTTTCTTCCTGTCATACTGTGCTTCCAACTCAAGGTTTACAACAGTATTGTGGTGTTTATCCTTTTCATGACTAAAGTGTCTATATACAGGATCATGTGAAGGGTTAATATTGATGACCAAATAGGGAGCATGGAGGTGGAGCCCACATGTTTAAAAGGCTCAGCCTGTGATTTGTGAAATTAGATAGGGAACAACTAAGAACAAGATAGGAACAAGTTAAGGCTGAGTCTGTTGGGAGAGGTTTGAAGTAAAGGACAGAGCTTGAGTGTAACTGCCTTGAGTAACTTTTAAGTAACTGTATGCAAGAGAACTTGAAACTGAACCAACTTGTTATATTCAATAAAAGTTTTTTTTAACATTACAACTTGTCTGGCTTCCTCCCTCCCTAGTTTTAAGAAGCTTCTGAGGTGTTAATCCAGGCATTAGAGATGGGCACGAATAAAAAAAATGGCATTTCCATTTTTCGCAAATTTTTGCAAAAAAATTGTTTTCGTTTTCGTTCGTTTCGTTACCATTTCATTACCATTTATTTAATTTTTTGTTATTTTTGTGATTTTTAAAGCAATTCACTGTATTGCCGTAACAAAAACGAAACACACGACAAAATTTCCGGTGTTTCTGTTCGTTTCGTTTCATTTTGGAGACAAAATTCGTTTGTTGTTTCATTGCATAACGAAACGAAAAAATGAAAACGGAAATGAAAAATTGTTCGTTTCGTGCCCATCTCTGCCAGGCATGTCCAAATTTCGGCCCTCCTAATGTATTGGACCACAACTCCCAGAATTCTAAGCTTAGATTGCTAATGGCAAACGACTGTGGGAGTTGCTGTCCAAAACATCTGGAGGGCTGAAGTTTGGACATGCCTGTGTTAATCTCTTTCAAGAGATCTTCAAAGGCAGCCCCCTCAGTACTGCCACTCTGATATGTAGCCCCATTAGAGCTTAATATGCTGAGAGAGAGAGAGAGAGAGAGAATTCTGCAACACATAATTTGTATATGTATAGTTGCATGTTTTAAATGTGTTTGATAGGACCAGATTGTATATTAGCATAGAATACTATTCTAACCAGTATGTAATCAGCCAAGCTCGTTACATACATGTACGGAATCAGCCAGGCTAATATACAAGGCATGTATCACTCAGATGATTGCCTGACAGGGCTGGTCATCTCGAGGATAGACTGTTGTAACGCTTTTTACATGGGGCTCCCCTTGACCCTTACTTGGCGACTGCAGCGGGTGCAGAATGCTGTGGCCAGATTGGTGGTTGGTGCTGGTTGATTTGACCGCATTACCCCCATTCTGACCCGTTTTCACTGGCTACCCAGTGCCTCCCGAATAAGGTTCAAGGTATTAGTTTTGATTTATAAAACCCTCCATGGCTTGGGACCAGAATATCTGACGGAGCGTATCATCCAAAGATCAACATTGGTCCAACCCACCAGAACATCACAGTCCCATATCCTCCTGATTGCCACCCCCGGGAGGCGCATAAAACTTCTACCAGGAACCGCACCTTCTCTGTGGCTGGTCCCACATTGTGGAACCATCTCCCGAGCGACATTAGGACTGCGGAGCCCCTCCCAGCATTTAAGAAGTTACTAAAAACCTGGCTCTATACGGCTGTATTCGGCAATCAAGGGGGTTGATTTATTCTTTGAGTACGGATTTGAGTTTTCATGTCTGCCCATTTTTCTTTCACCATTTTGCTTTAGTATTATCATTTTGACTGTTAGTATTTCTGTTAGTTTTTCTTTTTTCTTTTTTTGAGGGGTTCCGCTGTTGGTTGTTCATTATTTTTATGTTTATTTTTTGGAACCAATTATTATTCCTTTGAACTCTGTAGTGTGGAATTTTACACTTTTTAACTGCCTTGAGTTCCCTTTTGGGAAAATCTGGCGGTATATAAATATAAAAACAAACAAACAAACAAACAAACATGTAGTCTAATAGTGACTCATATGGACCTGGATGATATGAGACTAAGATAGGTCTGACAGGGTCCAATAAGGGACAGAATTAAATACTCACACACAAACACACACACACACACACACACACACACACAGAGAGAGAGAGAGAGAGAGAGAGAGAGAGAGAGAGGGAGGGAGAGGGAGGGAGAGAGAGAGAGAGAGAAGTCGTACCTGTGGTAAAATGAATTTCTCTGTGGTAGACAGAATTATTATGCCAGTTACTCTTAATGTGGAGAGAAGAAATGTTTCAATTAAGGTGGTGTTTTATTTTAGGTACATAGGAAACTGCCTCATAAATAATCAGACTAGGACCTGTATAACTATTGCCAATTTTGATTGGCAGTAGTGACTATCTTTGATTTCCAGGCCAAATTCATTCCTTTATCTAAGTCATTGCAAGATCTGAATCTGCTGGTTCCAAAATCAGATGAGAGCATATGAATTTGGAGTTGTATGGTAGTATCTTAGTCACCTGTTGTCAATAAGGTGATGTATTTGCATGGCTTCGGAACTGTTGGGTTATAAATACATACAGATACCTTAACTTCCAATGGAAATATATTATGGTTGGATTTAGTCAAAGTTTGTCAGGATTGGGATTCCATTTATGGGGGGGGGGGATCTATCCATGCTCCCATGAAAAAGATATAGTATTCTTCTGTCACTATTTAAAGTGCTTGTTTACCTACCCCCACTTTAAATTATGCACATGTTTAGGAATTAAGTGTGACTTTTCCTATATGGAGTAAAGAGTGTTTATTTGCATTCAATACAATCTGTGCTAGATGCGTTAACCAGAATGTTTTCTTGCTATGTATCTAGAAGTTTAAGGATTTCTTAAACTGCTTAATTTATTCTTTTAAGTGTCATTTGAGTTCATCAATAGTTGTAGTAATGCTAACGGGCTATATTGTGACAGTTTAGAATTTTCATTATATTTAAATGAAGATATCCAACAGTCTGGACATCTATAAGAATTGTCTCCTGATTTGTTTGTTTGGGTTTTTGTGAACTGAGACACCATTGTTGCCAACTTTGAAAAAAGTCAGAATCTATAACTTTATATTTGTTTGTGTGTATACAGTGTGTGTGAGAACTCTCTCCCTCTGCCCTTGGGAGAATCGGCTCAGGGGGGTGTGGCCGCGGCAGGTTGAAGGGGCGACGGCAGCATTCCTGAGCACTTTGGCTGGGGTCCAAGTGGGACAGGATCACCGGACGAAGCCAATGGCCCTGCTCTGTTGCCGGCCCCTAGCCTCCCCATCAAGACCCTTCCTCCACCCGTTTGTGCACTTGCCCCTCATTCTTCCACAGCCTTCCCATTTCTCCCTCCCCCCCGGCATAGGGGAGGAGGGAAGGGGAGTGTCCACCTCAACCACTTTTTCAATCAGAAAATATCACCCACCGAACCTTTAAAAAACAAGAATAGGTGTGTGACTGAATTTAATCATCAACAACATTTATTAATCCTTTTTTAAAAAAAAAACACTGGAAATATTTTAGACCGCCTTGTTCTGAAAGACTCAAAAGTCCCCTGCTACTTGAGGCTAGAGCCGAATTTAATGGGGACGATAATCGCAAGCTTGACAGAAAAAAAGCACATTCGTTCAACATTGAATTATTCCATTCCTAGGAGTCCAAGAAAGCTTTGTGGAAGTATTGTAGTGAAATTCAATTCTTTTGAGGTGACTTTTCTCCTCAGCTTGCCTGTCTGCCTGCCTACATTCATTATTTTATAAAATGGAAAGGTTTTGGAGGCTTCTAGCTACAGGTGTTCGCTTCAATCCAATCTATCAGCAGTAGAGCACTTGCTCTTTTCAGGTGCCTTGTGACAATTCTGAGCCGCCTTGCTGAGCAGCATTTGTGATTTTTAAAAGGACCCAATGGCAAAAATGATGTCTTCTATTTCATTTTCCTTTGTGGGGATAAGGTGCAGCTTCTCAGCCACATACTCTGTCAAAACAATAAGCGGAAACAATACATCCAATTGAAAATGAGCAGCTATTATGATGTTGCTGAGGAAAGCAAGGAAGAACCTGTTCTGGCTTTCACAACATTGGCTTTCTTTAGAAAGCTGTTTTTAAAAGTAGCTTTAAAAGGCTGCCCCCAAAACAGCAGAAAGCATCCACCAGGAATTTTCATTTTTATGGTGGTTTTGTTTTTTTAAAGAAGAAACTGAAAAGTATCTTTGTTTAACTCTTAACTTGATCCCTCTCACCTTTGTGCAGCGATTTTCAAAACAGTGGCTGAAATCAGGTAGTAAGCTGCAACTAGATTAAGCCCATTGATTCAGTGGAACCTACGTAGATCCAATGGATTTAACTCAAGCTATAGCTTTCTACCAGGTTTTAGCCAATATGTGTTAGAAATGCATACATTCAGCATAAAATGTATAGCATGACATATCTCTGAGGTGCTCAGTGGGTGAATTTGCTTGGTGGCAAAACTACACACATGTGTAACAATTGCCAAGGAGGGGCCATTTAAAATAACCCTACTTAACCCTTATTTGTTATGAAATAATATGTCATTTCTGCACAATTGTTCGATGTGGCAGTAATTGTGTCACTATTAACACAAATAGACATTCCCGAAGCTGCCTTGAAGTCCTCAAAAGGGAGAAAGGCAGGATAAAAATCAAACAAAGAAATAAATAATATGATATCATATAAAAATGGTGAGGCATAATAAAGCAAAAATGGCCTTGATAGCCCAATCCCCACGCAAGTGACTCGTTGCAGCATTATATATAATGACTGCTGTGCGGGAGCCATAAATTTATGCTGCACTCCCATGTGCGGTTACCTGCATCAAAGTGTTTCCACTTAGGAGGCCAGTTCTGCTGCTGAAGGCAAGATGATCCATTCAAACGGGGAAAGGTTTAAACAAATCATTTTTGTTTTATTATTTAAAAGGAATGCAGGGATTAAAACTGCAATGATTGTAATCTCAATACCAAATGATAGTTGAGTATTTTGTTCTGCAGTAGCCTCTCATTTATCTTAAGAACCCTAACCCTAACCCTAATGACACGACAGGTGGCTCTTCTGAAGATGACAACACCAGCTAGGATTTCATTTATTTTCTGTATTTTTGGACTAAATCCATGTCAGTCCTTCCCCAGAGGTGACTCAGTGAAAGGAAGGAGGCTTGTTGTTCACCAGCAATATGCTTTCTACTTATTGCTTGGGCCTCACAATGGATTTATTTATTTATTTATTTATTTATTTATTTATTTATTTATTTATTTATTCAATGTATATACCACCCAGTTTTCCCAAAGGAACTCTGGGCGGTGAACAACAAATCAACCGTTTAGGAAAACAATAACAAGAAATAAAATGAGAGTGAAATGTTGAGTCTATGTAAGTATACCATTCTGTCCATAAGACGACCCCCCACTTTTCCAATGCAAAATTAGAATTTTGCAACGGAGCAGTTCTCTCCTCAGCTTACTTCCATATATAAGATGACCCTCAATTTTTAGTTTAACAATTTTAGACAAAAATATAGTCTTATACACAGAAAAAATACAGTACTTGGTTGTTTCCTTCCTAAGCAACATTAAGTACAAACCTATCTGCTACTGTGTATATCAGAGGTTGCCAGATTGGTTAAGTGTGGGAGGATCTGGTGCTACAGAACTGCTGAAACTAAGCAGTTATGGGTCATATTAGGGACCTAGATATGAGTTAATGAAACAGGGAAGTATAATGTCAATCATACAGTGCCAAATAAGGCATAATGAATCAAATACTAGTCTTGTTGCAAAGGTGGAGACCAATGGGGCCCCCACATAGTTACCAGGTAACAGAGTTCTCTTCATTGAGCAATTCCATGGAATAGTTGTGCTGCTGGAGCGAAGAGTGTCCAATCCCACAAGCTCCCTAAGCAAGAAGCTACTTAGAATCTATATACATTTTAGTAGGGTTGCTGTAGAAGCCATTTGGAGTAAAAGAACAAGGAATGTCTAATGATTGAACTGCATTTCAGTTTTTCAAAGCATATTCCTCCTCATGATAATGTCCATATACTTCTGTGTGGAATTCTAAGTGTATATTGCTCTGGTCTTAAATGTTATCGTGCAATTTTTAACCCTGTTTAGTATTGTTCACTCTGTGTACGTGCGTGCACTACTGATGAGAAAACAACAGCTTTTTAAATAATTTGTATTCACTTTTGTTACAAATTGTTGGTAACATCTGCACAAGTTAATTAGCTGTGTCCCTTTTCAGTTGAAGGCCTCTTAATAGCTGCATTTTTAAAAATAACCCACAGGATGGCAGTATAAGAGCAGGAATGAAGTCATTTCTCAGATACTGTCTGATTTTTGAGCTGGGCACCTGTGGTTTGAGGCTGTAGGCCTGAGACTGCCTACAAAGTTGCTCCTGTCCAGCTTATTTGTCCTAGTTGTGCCATATTCTCACTTGATTCAATTTACCCCAATCCTTCACAGAAAGCCCACTTTTCAGTGTCTTGTTCAAAGGTGAGGGTGAGGAAAGAAGTAAAGGAAGATGTATTGCCTTACAAAACTATATCCCAAGAAAAATAGCCCTGTGGGTGTTTAGTTAGTCTTATGGTGCTTTAAAAGTCTTATGTCTAGGAAGTTATATTGGCATAGGCTTCCAGGAACTGCATTCTGTTTCATCAGATGGCAAGACAAATTCAAAATTTACTGACATTTCTGGTTTAATAGCACCAACCATCATGCAATGCTAGAAAAAGTCTGGCTAGTCTTAATAAAGATGGGGTCAAAGGGGAATTACTCAAAGAAACCAGATTACAGCAAAGCAAAGTGTTCTTATATATCACCCCATAGCTTTTAAAGCACTCTCTGGGCACTTTACAAGTAATTATTCAGGCTACATATTACCGCCACACCATCTCATCCAGCAAGCTGGGTACTCCTTTTACTGACCTCAGAAGGATAGAAGGCTGAGTGAACCTTGAGCCAGCTATCTGGAACTGAACCCCAGGTTGTGAGCACAGTTTCAGATGGACTATGGCAGTTTAACCATGGCGTGAAGAGGCTCCCTCACATTAAAAGTTAGCAAAGATTCCCTGAGGTCCATTAGCAGTATCTCCTGGGCTCTGTTTTCTCTGCCTGTTTTTCCTTGCCATCTTCATTGATCAATTGTCATTGGCTATTGCCATTATCAGTATTTGACACTTGGCAGCCTGGCATATTCATGGCAGCTGTCATCCTCCTTTCATTCTTACCGCAGTCATCATAGTGTATGCTGTTTTCTCATATTCTAGTAGTGGAGAGGAGACACCAGGAAGCGATCAAAGGTGTACCACTCATGTGTGTATGTTTAAACATTTATGAGTGTCTGAGGCAATCTTAAATCTACGATAATCTTGCAGTTTTATGTGAAAGTTGCTGAATTAAATATTTATAAAGGAGGCTACCGGACACAAATCACCGCTAATTTCGTGAACACTTACAATCTATAGTCAAGCAAATCACTGCAAAAATTGTAGCAGCTGCAAAGTAATAGGAATCTGAGTGCTGGCACCTTGACAGACTATATCAGGAGCCAATCTATATCAGAGCCATAAAGCCAGGAGAACTCTCTTAAGAGATGCCAGGAGTGAGCTAAAAAATTGGATTACATTTATCAGAGTCTCTATCAGAAGATTGATCCACTAGAAGGAAAAGAGAAGGGAAGATCAAATTAGCAACACGGAACAAAATTATTCCACACATGCAGGGAAAGTGTGTTTTTTGGGCTGCATAATAGCCAGATTCCTCATCAACCTGGCAAAAGCATAATATTCTACAATTACTATATACAGTGGTACCTTGTATAAAGGAATTAATTCGTTCCAAATAAAATTCTGTTAAGCAGATTTTCCTTTATACAAATTTCCCATAGGAATGCATTGAAAACATAGTAATCCCTAATCGTGACCATTTTTATGTTGTACGGATTCACCCCATAGGCGATTCTGTTAAGCAAATTTACCCTATCTCCAAAAAATGTTATGTTGTACAGATTTTATGTTATACAAACCGTTTGTTATATGAGAGTCCACTGTAATGTGGATTCTTTCTCTAGTTTCTGTTTCTGTTGCTGAGGCTGGCTACCATCATGACATATTGGTCCTATTATTGAGGGGAAGGTGGCACAGCAGTGAATAAATAAATAAATAAAATATTTCCACCTACCTCTGTCTGAATTCAGTATTTGTTATTTCATAACATCCAGACTGCCTTTGATGTTAGCATCCAAGAAATACACATTCCACCTCTTCCATCTTTACCCACAATCAACCCTTCAGTGATGTGCTGCAATGGAGTATACTTGTCATGATGAATTAAGTGCCCAATATATGAGAGCCTGCATTTCTCAGTAATCAGTTATATTTCTTTTTATTTTCCCATCTGATGATATACGCTTCCATTCTTTATTATATCAGCCCATGGGATGTGAAGGGTTCTTCTTGTGATCAGGATTGGAATAACAAAAAGCAACAAAACGGCCATGCTTAAATAACTGTAAACCACTGGGTGTTGACATGATTTAGAGATGTCATGTTGTAAACCTATATAGAAGTAATAGGTAAATACTTGCTCTTTCAGACCATCATCTTAAAACCACCATGAATATTGCCAATGCTTCATATTCTGAACAGAACCATATCTCCTCTTATCTGACCATAGTTCCAGAAGTGTTACTTTAGAGCAGTTTCAGAAGTTAATCTTACATGCGAATGGAGAAAAGCATTTCTTATTTTCCTGAGTTCATACATGTCCTGATTGTTCATAATTAACCTGAGGAATACGAAGAAATGATGGCCTCCATTTCCTCTCAGAATTCCTTTCAGACATCATATGACTGACTGTACTAATCTCAATTTACAGAAATGTCACGGTTCCCACAACAGAAATTCCCAGATGGGTAGCTGTGTTGCAACAGCACCAAAGTCATGTGGGGATGAAGAGACAAACAAGTTTTATATGGAATAAGCTTTTCTTCAGAGGCAGTATGTAGTTCCATAATTTGTCAAGAAAGCTCTCCAAACACATTCCAGCCTTCCACCACCAGGCATAGAAATATGTATCCTTTGAAAATGAAATTCCTTCAGCAAGAAGCCAAACATAAACACTCAGATCCAGATTGTCTGCGATGGAATTTGGCTCCCATGGGGTGTTCCTAGTGGAAGGAGTTTTCAGCTGATTCTGCTTTTCCCATGGGAATCTACCTTGATACGGTGGAGCAAGTTTCCCAATCCTAGTCGGAAAATGCAGCAAAATATAATGTAATGTGGGTCAAAACATAGATAAACCATTGTACCTTGAAGTCAGTATCTTGGTCTATCCTTCAGTTCTTTGCAAACTCTCAAGTGTTTGGGAAAAGACAAGTGATATGAGGGTACACTGTAAGCCCATTTTTACTGATTATAATAAAGTAAAGCAAAGTGTGCTGCCTATATACTGCTCCATAGCTCTTAAAACACTCTCTGGACAGTTTCCAAGTAATTATGAAGGCTACACATTGCCACCGCCCCTCTCCAGCAAGCTGGGTACCCATTTTACTGATCTCAGAAAGATAGAAGGCTGAGTCGACCACGAGCCAGCTCCCTGGGATTGAACCCCAGGTCAAGAGCATAATTGTAGCTGCCATACAGCAGTTGAATTACTATGCCACATACAAGTTTATATTGAAAAACTTCCTTTAAAACCATTCCGCGCATGGTTCAGATGGTTGATGGAGGGCTGGGAGCACTATTTGCCAGTTCATCTCAGCTACCAAAATGCCCTGAGCTGGCCTGGTGTGTGTGTGTGTGTGTGTGTATGCTCAAGTTGGCCTGCTCTCCTATTGCACATGTCTTTGAAAGAATGTCACTTTAAACTCCATGGTGCCTGTTTCTGAATAAACACTCTTAAAAGGACTTGCTGTTGAATGCAGCAGATGCTTTTTGAAAAGCTTTAATTCATGCAGGTATTTGAGCTCATGGGGAATGTATTGCAATAGGGAGTCACAGGTTCTTTTGCCTAAGGACCATGTATTATTATTATTATCCTAACCTTCTTTCGTTCCATTTCTTTATAAAGCAAACATTGTTTGGCAGATATAGCCAAACCATTGTTGTGTTTCGCTTTCTGTGCTAACAATTTCGGAGTGCCTCGCAAACATACTTTATTACGAGGTCACAGATGAATAGGTAGACAAAGTAAGAGTGGGAGAAAGAGATTTAAATTTATCCCTGAGTAAACCTTCCCTCAAAATATGTTTTCATGTGGTTCCAGTAAATGAAAACAAGAGCTCTCCCTGGGGAGAACTGAAGCTGAAATCTACCTTCTTGCTGTGACTAAATGTCTATTTTGCATGCCTGATGCATTAGCTAGAGGAACCATTAAATGTTCTAGACATACCCAAGATAGAGACCCAGTTCACACATGCTGGATGGCACCCCAGAGATCCTGCCTGTCTAAAACTACTTTTTAGCAAGCCCCACAGAGCCAATCAGCCAACAAAGCATGGTGTATGTATATATGACTATATGACAAGCAGCCTTATGTTTTAGTCTTTCAGGTACTTTCCTTTCCAGGGTGTTGACACTGGCCACCATGAAGATAATCCTCCTGTGCAGAAGTAGCTGAAGATCTTTCAGTTTACCAGATCTCACTCAGGGATCATTGTTCTTCTTGTTCTCTTATTGGACCTGCAAACTGAACAGCCACAGAGACTATTCCTTTGATAATTCTTGTACTTTTCCTTTCTTGCCACACTCCAGGCAAACCAAGAATTTGGCTGCTCTCCTCCTCACGGGAGGGGAGCAGGACAATAATCACAATCAGCAACAACCTGAAATACTCATAGGGCTTGCTTTGACTTTTCCTTATTATTTGGTGTTGATATTATACTATACAGTGGTACCTTGTATAAAGGAATTAATTCATTCCAAATGAAGTTATGTTAAGCAAATTTTCCTTTATACAAATTTCCTATAGGAATGCATTGAAAACGGAGTAATCCCATTTTTATGTTGTACAGATTTGCCCCATCGGCTATTATGTTAAGCAAATTTTCCCTCTCTCCGGAATTTTATGTTATACAAACTGTTTGTTATATAAGGGTTCACTGTATTGGGTTCTTTTAAAGAAGAAAGGCAGGATAAACATATTTTAAATAACAGCCTTAAATATATTGGATAACAAGAATGTTAAAAGAACCCCATGCGTAGAGGGAGTAACGTGCGTCACAATCATTGTGTTGGAGGAGTCCTTTGCTCTTGTTGTTTTAAAAACTGCTGCATTACATTTTGACATTGACTATACATTGACTGGCTGTGTCCTCCTTGACTTAGGACAATCTTCTGTGTGACTCTGGACACAAGATGCTGGCTGGGATGGAACTAGTACAGTGACTACACCAGTTTCTAGAGAATATAGATGTGGCTGAAGTGACACAGACTTTAACTACACTGTCTCTAGATTACTTCAGTTTGTTCTACTTTGTATGGGTCTTCATGGCAAGACTGGCTATTAGCAGGAAATGCATATAAGGAACATGCCTCTGGCTGAAGAGCTGCATGAGATTCCCATTAGCCCAGAAGCAAAATTCTGGTGATTGTCTTTCAAGGCAATGAATAAATTAGACTGGAGCATTTTGGCCTATGGAGGCACAAGCCTGGGAAATCCTCCAGGGTGCCGCACCCCCAAACCCACATAAATGTACTTAATGGAGGAGAAAGGTAGACCACACGTTTTCAGTGGCTAGAGGAAGGCTCTAGATTTCTCTTCCAAGGAAAAGCCATCTGATCTCTCCCTAATGCCTTTTTCCAAGTTAGCAGAAAGCTTCCGGTTTTTAAGAAGGCATTTAGAGTGGGAATTGCTGCCTACTGAATGTCATTTTTAACTGGCAAGGGTTTCAAAATGATTTTGCCATTGTGTATGTGTGATGGTTTTTTCCTGTTGCTGTTCTGCTGCATTCAACGGCAATTTTACTGATTATGTTCCAATGGTTTTAATTACTGGTATGTTGCTTTATTTTGTGACTGAATGTTGTGAGTTCTCCAGAGGAAAGACATCCAGTATATACGCATCTTAAGCACATTAAATACAATCAACTCATTAAATCTCAAAAAATACATGAATCATCCATTATGTACTTATTCATAGCTAGATCAGAGGATACCCAGATTCCTCTGTGTGTAAAAACACCATGATATAATATATTGAAGTTTATCTGTTCAAGTATTAATTTTAGAAAATTATATGTCTCTCCTATAGTATCCACAGACAGACCTTATTCTCCATGGATCTTCTTGTTCTGCCAAGGAAATGAATGTCCATCGACAGATCATGTGGCAATGAATTCAAGTCTCTAAACTGTAGACTTCTTGGCTTCCACCTGCTGAGGAGGCACGAATTAAAAAAACACTGCAGAGACTGACTTTCATGTCTTACTACAAAGGATATAGCAAACATTTGAAGCAAGGCTGAACCATGAATTGGAACTATTGAACCACGCAGTGGTTTAGAATGCCCAGCTTCAGAATATCTAGAAGGCTTTGAAGACTTATGTTTGAAATAAATAAGAATTTCATATTTTTCAAATGTGATGTGAATTTACTGAGCAGGACAGCAACTAATGCAACTATCTAGTTACTGCTTATATTATATTATATTATATTATTATTATACCCTTTTTGATGGGTTTTTCTCCATTCATATTTGAAGGTGATGCACTTCTTTAAATCTTCTCTTTGCAGAGGTGAATTGTGGTGGTGGTAGTGGAGAATGATGATTGTCTTTTTTGCTTTAAAAAAATCGTATCTTAGCCACTGCTTTTCACCAACTCTATCTTCAGACTGGGCAAATGTTGACTTCAGTCTTTGTGACAAGTATTCCATGTTTCAAAATACAAAATGTACTTGATCCTTATTCTGCATGACTAGCTTGGCTTGTTGTTCTGCATTGCTCCAGAAAGCAATTTAAAACAGGAGGCAACAAAATGTTGACTCTTTTAAAACATATAATGACAAAAGGAAATTACTAAAACAAAATATGCGTTCTAGAGACCTAGAGCTACGTTACTGGCTCATAAAAGGCAGTGATTGGGAAAGTTACTTTTTATTATTATAACCCTGAGAACACCCCAGGTAGTATTGTAATACGAAGTGGCTCAGTTTCAGCCTCAAGCTGTGGTTGGCCAGCAGCTAATAAAGATAGGCTCCCATCCGATAGGTAGACAAATTAAAAGTGTTTTCAGAATGCAAATGGTATTTGTAGATTAACATTCAGTTGCAGTCCACTGTATTTTATAGCATCTCAGGTTTTTTTTAATTGAAATAGAGATTACTACATATGTATGAAATTGAATTGAACCACATGACTATAGGAGAGTTCTCAGTTGTTTTGAAAATGCTTTTCTTCCACCCATTTCAGTGACTGTTTCCATGTCTTCATCGAAACCTCTCCACCTGTGCTTGAGGTCTTTTGAAAGCTTGAAGTTTTCCAGTGGAGGCTATTTATAATTGTCAGGATCTCCAGCTGTTTTGGATAATAATAATTAAAAAGGCCGTCATTTCTAAACCCATCTGTGTCACACAGATGGTGCTGCAAGCCAACGCTTTCACTTTTGAGAGGACAAAGGGTGTTCTTCTGTACCTCTCTTTCCCCTCCTCAACCTGCTCTAAAATGCTTGGCTGCTTCCCGCCCAAAGACAAAGCATCTACATTATAACCATATTCTAAAAGTGCAGGATGCATAGAAGCAATAATTCTGGGCTATAAATCATCGGGCTTCCCTGAGTGCTTGCTATCTCGCTTTGATGTGAGAAGAACTTGTAGAAGTCATGTGAAAATGATCAAGTGGCTCAGTGTCTCCCAAGTGATTGAGGGGCCTTTGAGAGGCAGCTACGTATTTCATCTGCTAGGAAAGAAAGGAAAGAGGGAAAGGTTGGTGGAGAGCTCTCCGTAGGAGGATCTCTTAAACTCAAAACCCTCCAGATCCCAGGATAATTCAGTACTGGAGCTCCCACCTAACAATAATGAAATGTCTCAGTTCAGAATATAAATGAAAATAAAACCTATGCCTTCCATTGAATCCAAACGGCTGAATTCCGCTCTGCACAGATCTGGCAGCCTATCAGGTTTCACTAAAAAGGGTTATGCATCGAAACAAAAGCCTGCATCAGGATTTTTTCTAGTCAAGAAATGGAAAGATTGGGAACTCAATTTATACATGAGGAGGCAGTGCATAGTTAAGCCCGTCTACCTGAACACAGCACAAAAGCCTTTGTCTCAATGGTCCCTATAACAATAAAACTATTATGATTTTTTGAAAAACACGGTGATTTCCTGTGAGCCTAACACACAGAAAAGCTAATTATAAAAAAAGAGGCACCAATGTGATACATTTTGAAACCACTTATTGGATGTGCTGTTTGATTTTACCTCACACATTGCAGCACAACTGCTGATGGAAGGCTGTCAGAAGGGGAGAGAAGTATGTATACTGGAAGTATGTGTTGCAGCTGTAGGCTAGGAATGTATGGCTTTAATAATTAAAATCAGCTGTAGCATTAAAACCCAGATGCTCTAAAGTAGGGGCCCTGCATTCAATCGATTGCACTACAAACATTCTGAGTCATTTGGCTGGCAGCAGATAACTCAGCCGAGGCAGTCGATAAGGAAGACCTTTCTCCACAGCGGGAGGCCATATAGTACTACAAAGCGCTGCAGACATGTTAGAGTCTCTGCCAGGTCCACCCTTGAAAGTGATATTTTATTCAGTGGGAAAGGTAGGGACACACAATGTTTTCTCAGGGCAACAGCTGTTGCC
Organism: Phrynocephalus versicolor; assembly: GCA_023846285.1. NCBI lineage: Eukaryota > Metazoa > Chordata > Lepidosauria > Squamata > Agamidae > Phrynocephalus > Phrynocephalus versicolor. The sequence goes on from JAHTLZ010003526.1 coordinate 58,217,391, forward strand.
TTCAGCTGATATTCTATTGAAAGCAAGAGACCTCTTCTTTTTCTGTAGCACCTGTGAATTCCCATGTAAAGCAATATGCCTCTATCTCATCTTTATAACACAGCGCATGCATTTGAAATAATGCTCCTAGGAGCCTTGGAGTTCTTGAAAAGATCATCAAGAATCCCTCACTAAACAATGTAAGCAATAAATTATGAAAGGCCCTGTTCCCTCCATATTCTTTCCAGCAGTGTATAGCAGTTACCAAAATAAGTGGATGGGAATGTGTCAGAGCAGTGCTCTTCAACTAATAGTATTGTATATGTTCCATAGTCATATAACTAGAATCCTTTTGCAAATTTACACTATCATACAAATCAGGCATGTGTCCAGGAATGCAGCTAACTCGCAGCCCAATAAATGGCAAGGCAGCAAAGAAGGAAATATGTATACAGTATTTCCGTCTTTGGGAAACTGGACTTTTTGGGTCAATTATGGTAGGACTCCGGTTCTTTGGGAGAGTGACAATGATACAGCAGATATGAAAGTTTCAAAATTAAAACACAATCACAGTTTTTGTGGCGGGGGGAGGGGGAATGAAACCTAATAGTCTTGGTCCGATATAAACTGACTACATGACCTGGGACATGCCCATATTTGCCTGCAAGAGATATGGGTTTCCCAGAAAATATGTCTCTGTGGAAGCAATTTTCTGTAGATAGGAAATTTGAAAATCACAAGCCTACAACATAATGATTTTCAAGAACATCTGGTAAGAGCACTCAATGACTTCCAATGTGATGTATGAGGTGCAATCACATTTTTGGAAAGCTTTGCACATGGGTTACTTTACAATGTTATCTACTGACCTGTATCCACATGTACAACACATGTTAAGCAGGCTTCAACATGAACCAGAGCCAGCGCTCATGATGAGATTTTTGCCCAGAGGCAAGACAAAGAAATAAAAGCTTTAGGGGGTAATCAAGTTCCAGGGAAGAAACCTCAGAGCCCAAATTAAGAGTAAGAAGGAGAGCTGCTAAGACCACCTCAGTCAACAGAAATACCATAGGGACCTAGGTCATTTATGAAACAACACCAACCCTTTCCCACTAGATTTATGTATATCATGATATCACTAAAATGTATTGGCCTTCTGCAGCCTATAATGATCATTTTCAGTCTGGGAGCTGCAACTACCATAGTTCTTCTTCAGCTCACATTGTAATCTAAACCAAAAAAGAACTTTTTCCTATTGATTATTTACCTCGTCCTCTTCCTCCACCCCATTAATGCCTGCTTGTCTGCCTGCCATCTTAGTTGCAATGGTTGCAGGATGGCCCTATAATTAATCAGATTAAGGTGGGAGATGCAGGCATCAGATTTTCATTGCCACTGGAGGGCAACGAATTGTTAAGTCATACACACAAATTTCTATTTCTTTTTTTCTTTTAATTGAATGGATGTTGGAAAGATATCTAGGGTTTCCCCCCCCCCCAATAAATGTGCATCCTCAAGCCAGCTTTGGCAACCTTTGCCAGAACTGGTATATATCCTAAAATTCCTAAGCCTTCTGGTGTCAGACTCACTGCTGTAGCAGCAGAGGGGAAAATAGGAACTTACAGGCTGTGAGGGAAAGGGATTTGCCCCCTATTACATTGGCAATGCCATTTCAGGAACAGAGGCCAATTCTGAACAGATTCTAAATCTATCACTGGTTATATCTCCGGTGGGCCATTGAACCATCACACCATGAATCTGTTCTGTTTGAACCAGGTCTCGCCACTAAATGCTTGAAGTGGCTCCATCAGCAACTGCCAGGTCTGAGTGGGTTAGCGGGTTAGTTCTGTAGTCTCCACTCATGTACATATGTCTTTTATCACTTGGTGTTGACGTGTGTCTCTACCGTGTGCAAGAGACCTTCTGTTCAAGAATAAACTACTGTTACCATTGTAAAGAGACTGGTATAGGAGAGGTTAATTAGCTTCTTAGGCCTATTGACTTCAGCTGCCCTGTTACCTGGTGGGAAGAAATATCTTCACGGCCATAAACACTTTTCTCTTGGTACCTTAACTAAGTGAAACTTGGCTTCAGCTGAACCAGAGGGAGGGGGAAAGAGCAAGTTGAGCAAAGCTATGCCCTTCTGGAAGGTTCAGCATAACTAAGAATCTTATTGATGGGATACCATTGAAAATTCTGGAAAGGTGGATGATTGATATATAAATGGCATTGAGAATTTAGTTACTTGGGCTTAGCATCTCTGTGGAGATGATTATGCTGCTTTGATACCCTCCTCATGTGTATGGTGCTTTGATTCATTCAGTTCTGCTGAATTCTAAATATTAGCATAAGCTAATTTTCTTATTTTCTTAAACAAGAAAGCCCGACAAAATGAACTGCAAAGTCTGTTGTCTCCCTGGAGCCGTGGTTCGGAATGTAACAGAGAGACTGACAAGACCCATCAAGCCCACTGATTCTAACGCCTTTCTTTTGGTCCATGTAGAAACTAATGATACAGCAAAGTGCAGCTTTTGGGATATCAAAAAGGAGTATGAAGAGATGGGTAAGAACCTGAAGGATTTGGGTGGACAGGTGGTAAATTCATCTCTCCTCCCTCTAGAAGAACATGGCCCTCGAAAGGAAAGAGTAATAGTAGAGGTGAACAACTGGCTATGCAGATGGTGCTGGCAGGAACAATTTGGCTTCTTGGACTATGGTTTGATATTCCATACAGATGGGCTATTGGGCGAGGGTGGGGTGTACCTCACCACTCATGGTAGGGATATTTTTGCCAAGAGGGTTGAAAGTTGTTAAGGAGAGCTTTACACTGAGATCTCAGGGGAGGGATAAAATCTTCTTAATGGTAGAAAACCAGAACAGGTGGTGGGGAATAGCCCAAATGATGCAGTAGAAACAAGAGAAGGAATATTACAGTCCAACATTTCGAGGAAAAATAAGTTAAGCAACAGGCTTGTAAGAAGGACACACAGCCTTAAATGTGTCTACACCAATGCACAGAGCATGGGAAACAAACAGGATGAGCTGGAACTCCTAATACAGCAAAATAAATATGATATAATTAGCATTACTGAAATCTGGTACGATGAGACTTCTGACTGGAATGTAGTTATTGGAGGGTATAAACTGTTTCAGAGGTTATATATTAAGGTCGTTTATGCTACTGAAGAAATCCAGGATACACAACTGGGTAGTCAGTTTGAGAGTATCTGGGTGAGAATTAAGGAGGGAAATAATGGGAGGGATGTCACTGTGGGAGTATATTGTAGACTCCCAAACCAGCCAGAGGAATTGGATGATGCCTTCTGTGAGCAGATGGCCACACAGTCAAAAGGGAGGGAAGATTTTAACTATCCTGATATATGTTGGCAGTGTAACTCAGCTAAGAACGTAAGGTACAATAAATTCCTTAATAGCCTTGCAGACAATTTCATGGCCCAGAAGGTAGAGGAGGCAACAAGAGAAACAGCTATTTTAGATCTGATCCTAGCCAATAGGAAGGACCTTGTAAATGGGGTTGAAGTGGTGTCATCTTTAGATAGAAGTGACCATGCTCTTTTGGAATTTGTAATACAGTGGGAAGGGAAGTATAGTCAAACAAGCATCCTGGACTTTAAGGAAGCCAATTTTGTAAGCTTAGGGTATTATTGGCAGTAATTCCATGGACTGAGGCACTGAAAGGGAAGGGAGTCTAAGATGGATGGGAATTCCTTAAAATGAGATATTAAAGGCACAATCTAAAATGTTTTATTGTTTTAATTGACATTTTAATGCTTTGTTGTAATTCTTCATTTTTATTGTAAGACGCCCAGAGACCTTTGGGTAGTGGG
>JAHTLZ010003526.1:58222205-58279026 GCA_023846285.1 Phrynocephalus versicolor
GGAGAGAGGTGACTAGTGGGGTGCCCCAGGGTTCTGTTCTGGGTTCTATACTATTCAACATCGTTATTAATACGTAACTTAGAAGAAGGAAAATTTGTGGATGATACCAAATTGGAAGGGGTGGCTAATTCCCTAGAGGATAGGATGAAAATCCAAAATGACCTTATCATATGAGTGCTGGGCCAAAGCAAATAGAATGAGTTTCAACAGAGAGAAATGTAGGATTCTGCATCTAGGAAGAAAAAATGAATTGCATAGATATAGGATGGGAGACACCTGGCTAGAAAATAGTACCTGTGAAAGGAGGAAGTCTGGGTGGACCACAAATTGAACATGAGCCAGCAGTGTGACGCGGCAGCCAGGAAAGCCAATGTGATTATTGGTTGCATCAACAGCATAATTTCTAGATCAAGGATGGTGATAGTACCACTCTATTCTGCTCTGGTCATACCCCACCTGGAGTACTGTGTACAGTTCTGTGCTCCTCAATTTTAAAAGGATGTTGACAACCTCGAGCAGTTCCAGAGGAGGGTGACCAGCATAGTTAAAGGTCTGGAACATATGTCTTACGAGGAGTGGCTTAGAGATCTGGGAATGTTTAGTCCTACAAAAAGAAGGTTGAGAGGGGATATGATAGCCATATTTAAATATTTGAAAGGATGTCATACCGAAGAGGGGGCTGACTTGTTTTCAATGGCTTTAGAGACTAGGACTCGGAGTAATGGTTTCAAACTATAGGAAAAGAGATTCCATTTGAACATTAGAAAGAACTTTCTGATGGTTATAGCTGTTCATCAGTGGAATATGCTGCTACAGAGGGTGGTGGAGTCTCCTTCTTTGGAGGATTTTAAGCAGAGGGATACCTTGATGGGGTTTCCTGCATGGCAGGGGGTTGGACTAGATGTCCCTTGAGGTCTTTTCCAACTCTATGATTCTTTAGAACGGTTCTAGAACTGCCCTCATCTTAAATCCTATTTGAAAGAAAATTTGCCTTCAGAAATCTGAATTGCTTTTGAGCTTTTTGAATTATGTTTTTGAAACTGCTTTGAACTTTATTTCCCCTTTTTGGGCTTTTTGCAACGTCTCGACTCTGGTATCTACAGGACCCCTTCATACTTTGTGGTTGTTTTTATGTATGTATGTACAGTGGACCCTCGTATAACAAATGGTTTGTATAAAATAAAATCTGTACAACATAAAAAATTCCAGAGATAGGGGAAATTTGCTTAACAGAATTGTCTATAGGGAAAATCCGTACAATATAAAAATGGTCGTGATTAGGAATTACTCTGTTTCCAATGCATTCCTATAGGAAATTTGTATAAAGGAAAATTTGCTTAACATAATTTCATTTAGAATGAAAATTCCTTTATACAAGGTACCACTCTAGCTAGCTAGCTAGCTAGCTAGCTATCTTTCTAGCATCTATCTATCTATCTATCTATCTATTTTTTGTACTTGGACATGGGCCGGTGGCGCGTTTTCCTCGTGTGGGGAGGGAGTAAACCTCGTCGTGGAGGGGGTTCTTTTCCTGGCGGCGGAGAAGAAGACTGGAGTTTGGGTGGAGTGTTTGGAACTGGAGTGTGGGACTTGACGGGTAGGAGACCTCCTGGATGGGGGCTGTTGATCCTTGGCCCTTGGTGAGGACGATCTTATTGGGGCCGGCAGGCACTTTTTTACCATCTTATCTGCCAGGCTCTGGACCAAGAGATGCTGACCCTGAAATTAATTAGTTGAGCCTAGGAACATCTGGCCTTTTCCTCCCTCCGCCCCCAGGTGTGTCCATCTTCCCTGGCAGTTTACCCGGATTTATTTTGTTGTTTTTTTGTTCTCTTTTATTATTGGTTTATTTTATTTGTTTGTTTACTATAGTTTTATATTATATTCTATTTTCTTTTATATTATTTTGTATCTTAATTATTTATTGGTTTTGTTACTTTGTATTTTGTATTTTGTACTTTGTATTTTGTAATTTGCATTTGTATTTTGAATCTTTGTATTCTGTTTTTTTTTTTTTTTTTTCTCTCCCACCCCGGGTCTGGGCCTCGACCATTTGAGATCCATGGAGTCCACCGGGCGTTCCATCAGGGTGGTGTTGGGCCGCGGGAGATACGCTGTGGGTCGACGGGCCGATCGGTTAAGGAGAACTCGGGACAGACATTTATTGCCTGTCCCCCGTTCTGACCCGTTGTTCCGCCGCCAAATGGTTGGGATCCAAACCGTCTGTCCCCCTGGCCTGTCTTGTCTGCTCATTAATGCCAGGTCGGTACATAATAAGATCCCGCTCGTCCACGATCTGATTGTGGACGAGAGTGCCGACCTGGCCTTCATCACGGAGACCTGGGTGGGCGAGGGGGGCGGGGCTTCCCTCGCCCTCCTTTGCCCCCAGGGCTACCGTTTAGAGCAGCTTGGCAGGCCGGGGGGGCGGGGGGGGCGGGGTGGCCATGGTCTTCAGGGACTCCTTTTGTGTCAGTAGATCCGCTATGTTGGTGAGTCCGGGATTGGAATGTCTCCACCTTATGGTGGGCCAAAGGGACAGGTTTGGGGTAGTGCTTGTGTACCGTGCTCCCCGCGACCCTGCACTTACCCTTCCGGAGCTCTCCGAGTTCATCTCGGCGGCACTTTTGAGGTCCCCCCGCCTATTGGTGGTGGGGGATTTCAATGTGCACGCCGAGGTCGGGCTGTCTGGAGTAGCTCTGGAATTCATGGAGTCCATGGCCTCCATGAACCTGTCTCAGTTAGTCATCGGTCCCACTCATAAAGGTGGACACACCCTGGACCTGGTTTTTGCCTCCACATTGCGGGGGTTCGATCTGGGGGTCGGGAGGTTGCAGGCCCGGCCCGTGTCATGGTCAGATCATTATCTACTGACTTTCTCTGTTGCAGTAGCCACCCCGCCCCGCGGGGAGCCGGGCCCGTCCATCTGGGCCCGTCCCCGGAGGCTCCTGGACCCTACGCGGTTCTCGGAGGCCCTCGGGGATGTTCCAGACGGTTTGGATGACGATCCAGCCGACTCCCTAGCCCAAAGGTGGTTTGAGGAGGTGGCTGGGGTTGTCGACCGGATCGCCCCCAAGCGCCTGATCCGATGCCGAGCCCGCATGTCTCCTTGGTTTACCGAGGAGCTGCGGGCGATGAAGCAAGAGCGGAGAAGGCTAGAGAGCAGATGGCGGAACGCTCGGACGGCTCAGAATTGGGCTGCGGTTAAGGCGTTGAACGGTCGCTATTCCCGTGCGATAAGGGCGGCTAGGAGATCTTTTGCCGCCCTGAGAATTGGTGAGGCCTCGAATCGTCAAGCGGAATTGTTCCGTGTGGTTCGAGACCTCACCAATCCCGCTCCGCCAGGGCCTCCTCCTGGTGATTTCACCAGTGAGTCATTCGCAGCCTATTTTAGATCTAAGATAGAGGCCATACGTTCCGAGCTGGACACCGGTTGCTCTGATCCGGCCCCTGTCACGGCCGGCGTCGTGCCGCCTCGGTCGCCTCGGTTTGTTGAGTTCGGACCTGTTACACCTGTGGACGCCTCCAGGGCGCTGGGACACTGCAGGCCTGCGGCTTCTCCGTTCGACCCTTGCCCTGCCTGGTTGATTAAGAGCGCAGGGGGGAGCATGCCGAAATGGGCTTCACTAATCGCTTCGGCCTCCTTCAGAGACGGGATTTTTCCCAGTCTTCTGAAGGAGACGGTGGTGAAGCCCATTGTTAAAAGATCCGGCTTGGCAGTGGACGATTTGTCCAACTATCGTCCCATAGCCAATGTTCCCTTTTTGGGCAAGGTGATTGAGCGAGTCGCCGCCCTGCGTCTCCAGTCGTTCCTGGAGGAGAACCATGTCTTGGATCCTTTCCAGTCCGGGTTCAGGCCGCGTCATGGGACCGAGACGGTCCTGGTCGCGCTGCATGATGATCTGTTGAGGAGGGCTGACAGGGGTTGCTCTACCCTGCTGGTCCTTCTCGACCTGTCAGCGGCTTTTGATACCGTCGACCACGGTATCCTGCTGGAACGGCTCTCGGAGGTTGGGATTGGGGGCCAGGCCTTGGCCTGGTTCCGGTCCTTCCTTGGGGGCCGTTCCCAGCGAGTGAGCTTGGGGGGTGAGTTGTCGGCTCCCTGGACACTCCCTTGTGGGGTGCCGCAGGGGTCGTCACTCTCCCCAATGCTCTTTAACATCTATATGAGGCCGCTGGCTGAGATCATCCGGAGTTATGGAGTCTGCTGTCATCAGTATGCTGATGACACGCAGCTCTATCTCTCCTTTTCCACCTGTGCAGTGGAGGCCGTCCGGACCCTTGATCGCTGCCTGGCTGCGGTACTGGACTGGACCAGGACTCACAGGCTCCGGCTCAACCCAGGCAAGACCGAGGTTATGTTCTTCGGGGGCTCCTCGGAGGGGTACTGTGGCCCTCTTCCCAGCTTGGGTGGGTCCGCCCCCCAGCTGGCGCAAAGAGTGAGGAATCTGGGCGTCGTCCTGGACCCGGACCTGTCCCTGGAACCCCAGGTGTCAGCCGTGGTCAGGTCGGCCTTTTACCACCTAAGGCTTATCGCCCAGATTCGCCCGTACCTCGATGAGAGTTCCCTGAGGACTGTGGTACAGGCGCTGGTCATGTCGAGGCTGGATTATTGCAACGCTCTCTACATGGGGCTCCCCTTGAACCTTGTTCGGCGACTGCAGCGGGTCCAGAATACGGCGGCCAGGCTGGTGGTTGGTGCGCGCCGTTATGACCGCGCCACCCCTATCCTGGTCCGCCTACACTGGTTGCCCGTTGCCTCCCGAATAAGGTTCAAGGTGTTGGTTTTGATTTACAAAACCCTCCATGGCTTGGCCCCATCTTATTTGACGGAGCGTCTCACCCGGCAATTAGATCCGGCCCGACCCACCCGCTCCTCGGTGGCTCTTTCACTGCGGACAGTCACCCCGAGGGAGGCCCGTAGGGCGAGTACGCGCGGGCGGGCCTTCTCGGTGGTGGCTCCTTCCATTTGGAATCGTCTTCCCAGTGAACTACGGCGGGCTCCATCGCTGACGGCTTTCAAGAAGAATCTGAAGACCTTTCTTTTTCGTGAAGCTTACGGCGATGCATAGGGACCTGTGCTTATAATTTTTTTTTCCCCCCCCGCCTAATTGCTCTTGGATTTTATTCTTTATTGTTATTGTTCTTGGTATTGATTCTTATCTGTCTTATTTGTTTTACTTGTACGTTGTGAACCGCCCAGAGTCCCCGTGTGGGAATGGGGCGGTATACAAGTGTAATAAATAAATAAATAATAAATACACCTACTTCGCAAGGTTGGTGTATAACCTTGTCAGCTTTGGTATTCCCTGAAGTAGTCATGAATCAGGGCAGCTCAGAGGGCCGGGATAGGAACCCGTCAGGAAGATTTTATCCAGCCTTCAGCACGCGCACGCACAGAGAAAGACACACACACAGAGAAATCTGCTGTGCCAAGAAAGTCTGAGTAGTGTGTCTGAGTGATTTTTGTGGGCCTTCCTGTCCTGACCATAATCTTGACACCATTCTAGTATGGTTATCACACTGTGCACAGTACCATCCTGCCTTCCTTTGACACTTGCTTCCCTAAAAATGGCTCAACCCTCCCACACCTCTGGGAGATTTCTTCTCTATTGTGCTTTCCTGTGGATTTTAATTACCATCACCTCTTCTCTGCAGAATTCCAAGAGCTCCTGAAAAGAATGCAATCATCATTCTACCTTTTCCATTTTCTGATTGTTAACATATAATGAAGGGGTGGGGAGGGAGAAAAGAAACCTCATTTGTCCTCTGCAATTCAAGACAGAATGGATGGAAAGAAATTACAATTAATGACTTAACAATGTAGACACATTAAACTGCAAATGTGTTCATATATAGAGAAGCTGGAAGAAGCCATTTCCTGAGAGAGCCCTGGATTGAAAATAAATGATATCTTTGTGTATTCTATCAAAAATGTACCTGGTGCCTGAGAGTTTTTACAAGACTGAGGATGAAGAGGAGCTTATATTCTTAGCACTAAACCTGTTGTTCTGCTATATATAGCAAGAGGTATGTATGTGTGCTTTAAATTGTGAGGATTAATTGCCTCTTAAAAGTTAAAGATAATGAAGAGCCATCATAGAATGCTGGCTTTGACTGAGGTCTGGATCATAGATTGTTTGCAGACATCACCATGAAGCAATGTCTGCAAACAACTGAGACAGCAAATTATCTTGTCCCCAATTATGCATAAAGATACAGGAACTAGTAACTTGGTGGCAGTCGTCCATATGGCCTTCTATTAATTACTGTTCACAGATGAGCTGGTCCTGGGGGTAAGGTCTTGGTAGGCTTAGGCTGCTTTTACACAACTACAAAAATCTACAGCAAACTTTGATCTGTATCACCCCCAGGAGCGGTCACCATTGGATATTCCCATGGTCGCGTTTGAAAACCTGCAACCATTCTGATGCCACAACTGAGAACCACAGCAAAGACACCATAACGGGAGCGAAAAGGTTTTGGTGCGGATTTTCTGTTTTCCCACGGACTCGAGTAACAGCGTCAAAGATTTTACCACCTCGAGACCAGGTACTTGTAAAATGCACTGGGTCGCACTTAAATGGGCATGGTCGCACTTTTTTAAAAAAAGTCCGCTGCTCGTGGGAAAACGATTTTATGCTCCACATCTGTGAGCACTTTGCAGCGGATTTTAGTGGTCGTGTGAAAGCAGTCTTAGACGCATATAGCAATAGGCAGACATAGCCAGGGGGTTCCAGAATCAGGATCAAAAAGAAAAAACAGAGCTTTAACAAGCAGAATCCTACTGGAGAATCAGGTAAACCAGGTGCAGGAGACCCAAAAACATAGTCAAAGAACAATCCAGCATCAATAACCATATCACCAAAACAGAAACAGTCAATGAAGCATATTCAAGCCAGTCTAAACTCTTGCACAACCAATGAATCGACAAGGTTTAAGGTGCATGTTGAGAAAATATTTTGAAGTACTGCAATGGGCCATTGCTACTAACAAACTCATAGTCCTAAGTTGAGGTTTTGTGCAATTGAGCAGCTAGAAATCTCCCAGCTGTCAGATGCAGGCTTTTGGCAACTGATCATCACCTTGGGAGGAAGATTTTTCCTGTCAAGGAGAATCCGTATTCCTGAGGAATCTTCCTCCCTTTAGAATCCTCTTGCAGTCAAGTCGTTCACTGGGGGACTCTTGCTTCGTTCATGTTTCCATCCTGTCATGTTACCATGAACTGGAAGGGGCTCTGGCCTATTCCCTCAACTTGGGCTTCATTTAAGGATGTAGGGTCTGTGGAGACAGGTAGTTCCTCTCCCAAAACAGGGTCCATGGACATTTGGGGAAATTGTTACCGGAGGACTAATCCAGTGGGACTGCAGTAATAAATAATATTTCATTATAACTGGATGAGTAATCACTTACCTTTGAGTGCCCAGTGTATTTCTGTCTGTTTCTCTGGTTCACATAGTATTGTACAGTAGAATTCTATGCATTTCTAAGGTAGCTGAGGAAATAGGAAAATAAAAGTGCTATAAAAAGAATTCTCAAAATTACATCAAAATCGTAGCAGCAACAATCAGGCAGTAAAACTGCAAATGAAACAGACAAGCTCTAAAACAGTAGCAACAGATTAAGCACTAAAAGGCTAGACACATATAAAGGTCATTTGCCCTTTTTTATGTCAACTGGATTATCCCTGGAGACAAAATTCTCCAAGCCAGAGAGCTATCATGACAAGACATGCTCTTGTCCTATCACTACCTGCCTGACCCTTCTGGAGAAGGACATCTGATGAGAGATCTTAACAGCCTGGCAGATTCACGTGGGGGGTCAGATGGTGCATTGGTTACCTGTGCACCAATCTGTGTGTCTGATGTACAGGCACATCTGACAGATGGTTGTCAAGTAACAATGGTTGCATTGTTTGGGCATGCATTGTTAATTTACCTTCTGAGGGAGCATTTAGATAAAATGTGCAATGAGTGAATCAGAGGAGTAAAGTCAATAACCTAATTATTTTTCCCCTCCTAATCCTTTTCTTCCAGAATTCTCCTCAAGCCTAGTTGATAGCTGGTTGCTTGACAACACCCAGCAGGATAACATTACTCTGAGCGTTGGTGCTTATTGATTGACTTTCCTCGGCTTTGTCGTAAGACATAAATAAGAACGCTGCTTGTGAAATTGATCACATCAGGCCTTTGCAGGGTGTCTGACTTCTGGCATCTGACTGAAAACTTTTAGCGGTTAGCCTCTTTAAGACCACAGTTGGAAGAAAGGGTCCCTGGAATATTTCCACAGAGGAAGCCATCATAGCTGTTCTGTGTTTCGTGAGGTAACTTATTTATTAATAAAGTTGAATCAAACAAATTTTGAATTTGGTGACAAAAAACTCTCCACTCAGGAAGCTTGCCTCTTTAGCCAAAGCAACAGGAAAACTATAAGTAATCTTCTCTTTATGCCTTATCCAAATTCATGTAAAGAAAAGTATACATTCATTGTTTCATTAGATCTCGGTCACAGTCTGTCTCCACTCACATACTAGGTGAGAGAGACTGAGAGAAAAAGAAGGAGGGAGAGGAATGAGAAGAGAGAGAAATGAACCAATAACTATACCATAAAATATTCAGAAATAAGAATCAGCCTGCAAAACAGATGATCTCATTTGTCTCACAATACCTCTGATAAAGAGTTTGCTGCCTGTTTATTAGTGGCCACTGTGAGGATTTCATTCCATTATGGCCTTGATGCACTGGTTGAAATAATAACCATGCCTGCTAACTGTTTTGTGTTCTCCCAGCATTGTTCCATCCTTTACATTTTTATCTGAGCGCTGCTCTGCTGGTAACTGAAGCTACTTCATACTGAGTCAGATCTTTGCATTGTCTCTACTAATGATGCGGAAGTTCGGAAAGTCTGGGGGGCAGTTCTGTACTCCAGAGACCCACACAAACTGTGGGTTCCCTTTATTTTTTAATTAAAAATGATCTTGGTGTCAATAGTAGACCATGGCCTTCATGCTTCCAACTTTTGGTTATATACTCTCTCTCTCTCTCTCTCCCTCCCTCCCCTAGAACCCCATAACCGATGATGGTCAGAAGGATTCTGGTCATTATAGTCCATAAATTAACTTTCTGAAGCTTTCTAATAGCAGCAACTATTATGTCCTTGAATGTAAACACAAGAGACCCTTTGGGATTTAAAGAAGTTCATGACAGCTAGAAATAAGTGGGCAGTTGGAAAATAACTCAGTGTCTTCCTGTGAAAAGACGCCAGATGAAGTGTTTCAGGCTGAAAAAGCAACACACACAAAGCAGTGTGAACTTCCTCATTTAGAACTTGGGCCATGTGTTCCGAAAGCTGTTTGACAAAATTGGATCTGTTTATGTTCCACCAACACCACTAGTAACATAGCAAACTTATTAAACTAGGCCAAATTGAATTAATTAGCCAGGTGTCTTTCCCTTCTTGCTCTGTAAGAACTGCAACTTTGACTTTGCAAAAAAAAAAAATCAGATTTAGCAGAACGTGTTAGCTGCATCACACTTTCCTTACCATTTCTCAAGTAACTCCTAGGAAACTGGTTCAAGCTTGGAATAATTTCTTTCTCCCTTTTTTGTCCTACTACCATCCACACAATAGCTGCCTAGATGCCCTAAGCACATCCGATCTCACCTGATTTCGGAAGCTAAGCAGGGTCGGCCCTGGTTAGTACTTGGATGGGAGACCACCAAGGAATACCAAGTGTTGCTAGGTGCCTGGAGTAGGAACTGGCAAACCACTCCAGTATTCCTACCAAGAAAACTCCATAGATATGGAGTCATGAAGAGTCGGTCACGACTGTAACGACACAAAACACACACACATCATCCACACATATGTCTCATTATCACATCAGCTCCAGAAAAAGCTCATCTTGCTCTGTATTAGCATACATTTTGATATTAATAAAAGCTGATTATTTTAGTATTTGACTATCTGTGTTTGTTTTTTGTTTTTATTTTTTGTTTGTTTGTTTTAGTCTAATCTGTTACTTTGAGTAACAAATACAGAACTGCCGCATAGCTCAATGGTATAGTTGTCTTGTTGGGAATTGATTTGATTTCCTCACCCTGCTTTTTTGACAGGGGCTTGAATAAGGTTATTGTTGTTGTCATTATTTATTTTCATTTTCATTTTGTCACTTCAAGGAAACTGCCCCATTACCTTTGTGATATCCAACTTGCAGTTTCTTCTTCATGTCATCTGTGAATGCACACATATGGGAGTCTTTGAGCTTGCGCATGGTCACCGGAAATTCCAAGATCTTACGTGGTATAGGACCTCCTCCTCCCATTGTGCATGCTCCAGATCTCCCGCGCTTCTGCTCAATTCCCTTTTTGCCACCACTGTGTACGGTCGTGTGTTTTTTCTAGCTCCTGTGTGTGCAGATAAGAACAATTCATTAGTTGACTTGTCCTTTTTAGTTCCTTTAACTAGTGTTTTTCTTTAGCCCCCTCCTCTTCCCTGTCCCTTTTCTCTTTTCTCCCCGGCTCCCCGGCACCACCCCCGGGCTCCTTTCCGCCATTTTATGACCTCTGGAACTTTGTTCAAGCGCTGTGTGGATTCCCTGAATAAAGACCCTTTATCAGACAGCCACGATCAGTGTCTATACTGCCTGTGGGAATCACACCAATCTTCCCAGTGTCCAGAGTGCAAGAAAGTAACAAAACCAGCACTCAAGCAAAGACTCTTCGTGTTTATTTGTGGTAGAAGTCGTTGCGCCCCATGGAAACACAATAGCAGTCAGAACATTCGGCCCTGTCTGCCTCTCCTAAATCCAAACCACAGCAACCATCAAAGACCGCTTCAAAGCCTACATTGGTTAAAAAGAAGAAAAATCCTTTGACACCGAAACCGCCTCCTTCTTCAAGCCCGATGGGGCATACGGCTGCTTGGACACCAAGGCCACCTCCCTCAACCTTAGCTGATTCTTGGCGTCGAGACAACTACGTCTTTCTGTCTCAACAACAACAGGCACACTCTCCCACTTCAAGCCTCTCAGGCAGCTGGGGAGATACTTCACATATACCGGCCAATGCACTAGAAGTGCCCACTGGAAGCCCTAACATATCAGGGATCAACTATGGACTGCACTTTGAGGGCTGACACCAAGGATAGACATTCCTACCCTCCATCTGCTATGTCCAAGCAGGATCATACACGTAGAGATCGATCCCTAGAGTCTCTTCGTGAGACTGACGAGCCCTATGATATTCTATACCATCAGGGCTCCTCGATATCTCGTAAGCAAGTCCGCTTACCCAATCACCTTGGTGTTGAGGATTCACCCGAGATACCTTGGTCCTCAACTGACTACAACCATCACCATTTGATCCGTTGGCTTCCATACACCTCCATATACTTACGCTAAAAATAGCATTTCTGGTTTCCATAACATCGGCTAGCAGAGCTTCTGAACTCGCAGCGCTATGCTCCTATCCTCCATTTCTACAATTCCATCTTAAGGTCACATTTCATTCCTGCCAAAGGTCGTCTCTCAATTCCATCTTAGTCAACCGATAATTTTACCTGCCTTCTTCCCATCACGATCCAGTGTCACAGATGTCAGACAGGCAGTATTGTTCTTCACCTCCAGAACAGCCCCTGTCAGAAGGTCTGAACGACTGTTGTGAGAACCTCTGAGCCTCATAGAGGAATGCCAGTCTCATCACAAACTATTTCTAAATGGATAACCATGGACATACGCTTGCCCTATGACCTAGCCAAGAGACCCTTCCCTGAGATTTCAAAGGGTCACTCGACCAGGGCTATCACCTCCTCCTCGGCATTCCTTAAAGGGAATAAGTAGAGCGGCAATGTGGTCAAGCCAGTCCATGTTAATTTCTCATTGCAAGCTGGATGTCCAGACCAGAGCAAATGCTTCCTTCGGCCAGAGCTGAACTTTCTTATTCGTTACCATGGTGACCCACCACCACCACCAGTAAGTCAGCTAGTCTCCCATATGTGTGCATTCACAGATGCCACAAAGAAGAAAGTAGGGTTACCTACCTGGAACTATGGTTCTTTGAGTGGACATCTGTGAATTCACACTACCCGCCCACCCTTCCCCTCTTCTGTCATGTCTCTGCTTACTCTTTCAGTGGCAGACATTGGGAAACTGAGGAGAAGCACAGGAGATCTGGAGCATGCACTATGGGAGGAGGAAGTCCTATACTATGTAAGAGCTTGGAACTTCCGGTGACCGTGCGCAAGCGTGAAGACTCCCATATGTGTGAATTCACAGGTGTCCACTCGAAGAATCATAGTTACACGTAGGAAACAGGGGCATGGTGTGGGAAGGGCAAGGGGGGCACCCCAGGCGCAGCAATTAGGGGGCACCAAATCGCCTACCACCACCCCCGCCCACCATCTCCGAGTCCAGCTGCAGGCAGGCAGGCAGGCAGGTGTGCGAGAGCGGTGGCTGCGGCACCCTCCTCCTCCTCCAACTCTTTGTTGCCACGTGCAGAAAAGGTAAGGCATGCACGCTAACACACCCATGCACCTCACACCCGCCCCACACCCGCAGGATTGCTGGATGGATGGGATGGAGTTGGGGAGGGTCGGAGGGGTGCAAAAAACAACTTTGGCCCCAGGCGCCCCAAAACCTTGCTACACCACTGGTAGGTAACCCAATTTTTCTTTTCAGTTTAACTCAAATGTCCATGAAGATACTCTGTAGCTATTATCTGGCAAAGTATCTGAGCTTTTAACAGCTAAATAACAGGCAGAAATCTTCCTGGTCAACATTTTTCTACTGCTGCTTTATTTTTATTTTTCTTTCTTCAGAGACACAGGAATCCCATGGGGGTGAAGGGAGGAAGTCGAGTATTCAATCTGCATCATAATGGTGTATTACCAAGAGCCTAAACTGTTGAGCGGTTAGGATTTCTCCATTTAGGACTGGAGGTACAAACCAATAATTTCCTACCTCATCTAACAGGACCTTAGGGACAATTGCAAAAAGGTAGTCAAGTAGGTGCAGTTTGTCCACCCATGATTTAAAAGACTAAGATGGGAGAAGAACCGGAGTAACAACAAATTAACTCTGTATGATTGTTACAATTCCCTGTCATAGCAAAGGCCATGTTGAATACTTTTTTGGGGAATCCAAACAAAGAGGCAAGATAGGTGAACTCATTTTGCAGGAGATACCAGGGAATCCGAAAGACATCCTGTTCCAGCAAAAGCTGAGGGCTGTTATGTTTTATTCATGGGTCCCCATTTGTATTTATTATTTATAGACGCCTGGGCACTTACTGTGTACTTTAAAACTTGGTTGTAAATCATCTTGGTTCTACAACTGAAGGATGATGTGAATACTTAAAAGTCAGTAAATAAATAAGAGGTGATCATTTGCACTATCAGGGAAAGTGCTGGTATCCTTTGCCGACACCAGTTGCCCCCTGTGCTGAATGCAGTGGTAATTATGTGGATGAAAGGAAATAATTCAAGTGGATTATAGACCGGCTGCTGGTGTGGAAGCTGAAATCTGCTGATTCCCACTAGTCTCTTCAAAGCTAAGCTGCGGAGGGCAGCCTGTCGATCGAAGCCAAAAGAAGGCTTCCTTGCAAAAGTGCTAGCATCTTTCTCTGGTGGCAGCTGGATGATGCTGAAGCCTGGCCTGCTGCAGAATGTTAATACTTTTTTAAAAGAGGCGGTGCTCATCTTCAGAGCATCTTATTTTTCCTGATAGGATTTGCATGTGCCAACCTAGTTATTACAGTCTGGGAGAATGCCTCCGAGGTGGAAGTGCCTCAGCACTGCAGTGATTAAACACAGCAGCTGGTATAATAGAAATTACTTATATAATAGCAAAGCTCAATTGCCATGTATTCAAGCTATTCCCAGAAGGTTCAAGTGTGTGTAGTCAGAATTTAGAGGTTCTTATAGAATGTGATGTCAAGCTGACTCTCTCTCTCTCTCTCTCTCTCTCTCCCTGAGTGTGTGTGTGTGTGTGTGTGTGTGTGTGTGTGTGTGTGTGTGTGTGTAACATGCAAACGCGAAATAAAAATAAAGACAAAAATGTTGGGCCACATAAAAGATTAACTGTTAGAGTCCACTTCCACAGACACTGAAGTGGGTCTACATGGCAAACATTTATACATTTATACACATTATAAATGTATAAATTAGATATTGTGTTTGGACACAAGTTGTTGACCTGGCAATGGTCTTTATTAGAGATGGGCACGACTCAAAAAAATTGTGTTTTGTTTGTCGTTTGGTCGTTTAGGGGTCCGTTTCGGTTCGTTTTCATTTTCGTTGGGGTTTTCGCAAATTTTTCATTTTCGTTACGTAATGAAATGAAAAAACGAAAACGAAAAATTGCTGTTTCGTTAGCATTCTTTTCAGTTCAATGCATTTGCCGCAACGAAAATGAAAAACACAGCAAAATTTTCCGTTTCGTTTCCGTTTCCGTTTTGTTTTTGAAAAAATTTCATTTTCGTTTTCGTTACGCAACGAAACAAGAAAACAAAAACGAAAATTTCGCTGAGTCGTGCCCATCTCTATTCTTTATATTCAGTTCTCTTCCCAGGAAGCATTGTTCTGTAAACAATGACAGTGATTGATGGCTAAATTAATTTCCAGAGGCCATAAATAGATAAGGAGCAGGAACAATATGGTGATGAGTATCTCTAATCACCAATGGGGCTTATGAAGTGACGCCAACAAGGAAATAGTATGCGAATTGTTGTCTAGTTCAGGGGCATATGTTGGATAGCTGGGAGTGTCTACAGATACAATACGATACACAGGATGTGGTGATGGCATCTGGCCTGGATGCCTTCAAAAGGAGATTGGACAGATTCCTGGAGGAAAAGTCCATTACAGGTTACAAACCAGGATAGAGATGTATCATCTCCAGGCTTAAAAGCAGGGTACTTCAAAGACCAGATGCAGGGTAGTGGTATCAGGAGACAGATATCTAGTCTCGTGCGCTCCCAGACACATCTGGTGGGGCCACTGTGAGGTACAGGAAGCTGGACGAGATGGGCCTTTGGCCTGATCCAGCATGGCTCTTCTTATGTTCTTACGTTCTTAATATTTTTATTTTATAATGGCCTGCAAAATCTTGGTTTATATTGACTCCACTATTAAGGGTTTTAAACTTGTATATATATTTTTCTCAGATTTATTTCTGTGTGATCCTAATACAGCGTCAGAAGGGTGTGTGATATTTCAGGAGTGTTGTTTTACCAGTGCAACAGTCCCGTGATTTTCCAGTACCAAGTGGGGATTTGAACTCAAGTTTCTTGAGTTCAGCCATATCTCTATCCTCAGCAACACAACAGCTCAAGTGGTATAGGCAGAACTTAGATGTATCCCGTTAGAAGTCACTCTGAACACATAAGCTTTGGGCATGCTGAAGAAATAATCGCTGATCTTTTTCCAAGTAATGAAGACTTTAGCTTTTTTACAACACAGACTTAACCCTTTTTATTGCTTGCTTTCATACATTAACTAATATGTCATTTGAGGGGACTTGGCGGAAGTAATTTAGAAATGTGTTACTAACAAGCAGTAATGTTAATGAGCAGTTGTTTTTAAAAATGGGAAAGAACAACAAATTACTTTAAAAAGAAACATTCCAAGCTCTGGATATCATGGGCTACAGACAAGACTCCTTTTTTGAACACTGATACCTAGAACTTCACACCAAAAAATACAAGAGTCTTTAACCCACTTTGCAAGCACATGGTCATTCATTTTCTCTATTTAGAAGGTTCTTGACAGTAGAACTTCTTGTTCTTGACCAGTGTTCCTGGTCAAGGAAGAGAAATAATATAGAATAGGAATTCAGTCTAATTTGAATGGGATGATGCTCCTCTTAAATAAGTCAGAACATTGTTTGTGTGTGCTGTCTTAGATTTTCTCTGCCCCTAGATGTTGCATATGCCTCCAGCGGGGCTGTCTTCACTCAGCTTAATTTAGTGTGACAATTTTCAGCATGCCTAGACACACTATGGTGAGATATCCCTTAGTTATCTTCAGTTGGTGGTCTGCTCTGCATGGCACGAGTCTACCTTTGAAGAGTTTTCAAAAGCATCTCTTGATCCAGGAGAAATCAGGATTGTTAGTGGAAACTTGCCCATGGGATCCTATTATAAACCCATCCTGCTGCTTCTGCGTTACCTAACAGACGGCTCACAGACGGTCCCTCAGCCTACAGCTCATGCTCCTTCATGCAGAGTAGAAAGGTATTTCCTACAAATGTGTAAGCCTCGTTAAGTCTGCTCTTTCCACACATGAAACCCAAGCTTCATCCACCTCATAAGAGCTTAATAAGCTTTTGGATCTAGCTATTATGTACAATTAACCGCATAGCTTCTGATGAGCCTGGAATTATAGCAAGCATTCCAAAGGAAAAATGTGATCATTAGAACTAGAAATCAGGCTGCATATTTGTCATTTTTATGACATAATTTCTTTAATCGCCATCATTTTAGAACTGCAGACCTGTAAGGGACCCTGTGGACCATCAAATCCAGCCCATCAAGGAGACACAGTATGGAATTGAACTCCCAATGTCTGGTTCCGCTGCCTGATGCCTAAACCACTGAGCTATCCAGCAGTTCATACAATAAATAAATCTACAGTTCTGCAAGGCAAAATTCAGGATAGAGTCATGGGCGTGCAAATAAATCCTATCCCTCAAACATTCCTGTACATGGCCCACCTCATTAGACTTTTGACCACTGAATGTGAGTTTTGATGAGGATTTTATAAACATAACAATCTTGGGATCTCCAGCAATGTGCTCTGGCAAATCCTTTCCAGGTTGCCCTTCAGACCTTTGCACTAAACTCACAAAAGGTTTTGCAACATTACCAGTAGGGTTTGCAAGCACACACCCATGTCTCCACCACAAATGGGCATGAGTAAAGTGGATAGGGCGACGCTCTTCTCCCTCTCACAGAATACCAGAACTAGGGGGTATCCACTCAAATTGAG
This sequence comes from Phrynocephalus versicolor, assembly GCA_023846285.1. NCBI lineage: Eukaryota > Metazoa > Chordata > Lepidosauria > Squamata > Agamidae > Phrynocephalus > Phrynocephalus versicolor. The sequence goes on from JAHTLZ010003526.1 coordinate 58,239,186, forward strand.
GGCTGAGAGAGTAAGAACAGACAAAAGAAACTATTTTTTTCACCCAGCGCATTGTGAGTCTGTGGAACTCCCTGCCACAGGAGGTGGTGATGGCATCTGGCCTGGATGCCTTCAAAAGCGAATTGGACAGATTCCTGGAGGAAAATCCACCACAGGTTACTACAAACCATGATGGAGATGTGTCATCTCCAGGCTTAAAACTGGGGTACTTCAAGGACCAGATGCAGGGGAGTGGTATCCGGAGACAGATATCTAGTCTTGTGCGCTCCCAGACGCATCTGGTGGGGCCACTGTGAGATACAGGAAACTGGACAAGATGGGCCCTTGGCCTGATCCAGCATAGCTGTTCTTATGTTCTTATGTTTAAATTCTTCAAACATCCAAATTAGGCTTATGATGTGTATGGATAATGATACGGAAAAAGGCCACACTCTGCCCTGCCTAGATCTATCTAAGGTGTCCTCCTGCTAGCTATGAACTGCCATGAAACAGGCTGCCAGAACAAGAAGGGAAGGGAAGGGAGTTGCGGTCACTTCCTGTACTGAGTTCCACCTCCACGATCAGCTGAACTCCATCATGCAGATATGAAACCACATGATGGAAAACTGAAACTGAGACACTCTCAACTATGAGTATCCACTCTGGTACTCTGTCTACTGTGCAGCAGATATTTGGACTACAACTCCTATTATCCCAGTCTATTGGCCCTGCTGAAGCCGAAGTCAGTCATGGAACAAAATATTCAGAAGGGAGCCCAGCAACAAACCATAAAAAACGTTATGGACTGTCAAGTTGATTTTAACCTATAGTGATCCTCCCAGGGTTTTCTAAGTAGAAACTACTCAACACAGAATGGATTTGGGGGTGGCTGAGTAAACAAAAGCCAATTGAGGGCCTAGACCGGAGGCATTACAAGTAGAGATGGGCACGACTCAAAAAAATTGTGTTTCGTTTGTCGTTTAGGGGGTCCGTTTCAGTTCGTTTTCGTTTTTTGTGAATTTTTTGCAAAAAATTTTGTTTTTGTTTTGTTACGTAACGAAATGAAAAAACAAAAACGAAAATGAAAAATTGCTGTTTCGTTAGCATTCATTACAGTTCAATGTATTTGCCGCAATGAAAACGAAACACACGACAAAAATTCTGGTGTTTCGTTTCGTTTCGTTTTATTTTGGAGACAAAATTCATTTTTCGTTTCGTTACGTAACGAAAAATTGCTCGTTTTGTGCCCATCTCTAATTACAAGTGAGCTGAACTTGTATTGTAGCCTGTTTGAAGCAGTCAGTAACCAGGTGACATATGCAAAGTAAATTGCCATTCTTCAGTTACCTTGGCAGTGCTTCGGCCTAAAAAGTGTATGTCTACTGTAAATGAAATTCATTTGAATAACATATAAGCAATAAATATAACACTCAAGTTTAGTAGTCTTCCTTGTCTATGCTGCAGTGTACGGTTTTGTAGGATTTCTTTCTATGCTACTGTTTTCATTAAAATTGAAACTTAACAAAAAGAAAAGCAAGTGCTGTTCATTTCCAAAGTCCATTTTATTATCAGTAGTAAAATGTAATGTAACACCACTGGATATGGACAAATGAGAAAGACACCGTCAGACTACAATCTGAAAAATAAATTGAGAAATACAGAGAAATTGGAAAAACCAAAAGTACATTCAAAGCAGCAAGACACAACTGTCTATTTTAAAAAAAACACTCAGCTAGCCATGTGTTAAAAGGGAAAGCCTCCTTGAAGACAACGGTCTTTGTCTGGTTGCAGAAGGACATAAAAACGGGGCCATCCTGACCTCTTGTGGGAGGGAGTTCCACAATCTGACAGCAGCAACAGAGAAGGCACTCTCCTGTGTCCTCATTAAATGCACCTATGAAGATGGTGGTACCAAGAGAAAGGCCTCTCTTGATTATCAGCTGCACAACTCAGTGTGCAACTGACAGTCTCCATAAAGTACATTATTTATGAAGCTCTGCAAGAAGAGTTTGGCCACTGTCTGAGGTTCTTTTGACAGGGCTAGAGCCAAAATCCCGTTGGAACAGAGATGACAAGTCTAGGAGGGTTTGAGCCCCAGCCTTAGCTGTTGATATTTGTGGGTGAAAGGTTGCCAGAGGGAGAGGTAGGAGGACAGAGCACCACCCGGTTCTGTTCCATTTAGGTTTCAATGTCAGCAGTTTCATTCTCTCTTTGTGTGATAACATTGACACTGTTATCAATTGTTAGTTCCCATCCCTCATAACTTTTAGATGGTCTACCGTACGTGATTACATGGAATTTATACTTTTTTCTTAACTGCTCACTTTTTCTTTTAGCTTTAATGTTGCCTTCTAATGCTGCAAGATAACCCTCTTAAGCTTGAATATGTCTTAATTGTACTGGACTGTATATTGTTCCTCATTACTGTAGGCCGCCTTGGGTCCTTTTCCAAGGAGAAAGGCGGGGTAAAAATACTCCAAAAAAGATGGTTATGAGAGCCAGCTTTTCAATCATCACGTTGTACAGCATAGTTATCTTGAAGCCGAAAAGAACAACCTAAACAGACAGAACTCATTCGCTTGAAAGTGATACCATGAGAAATCAGGCTCCAAAACATTTATTCTAGCTAGACATCTATTCCAGCTAGATAAATTACAGGAACTGGAATACATTAAGAGTGTAAATTAACTTGAAGTACATGACTCCAGGAAGTGGCAGAACACCTGGATGAGGGGATTATCCCCAAGGTAAACTGTGCCTGAGGGACAGGAGATTGTCTCATTGTCTGGAGTTCCACATTCCCTGTCTCTGCCCTGTCTCTGCCATACTGGGCCCAGTTGAACAATAGAACACCAATCTATGGAACATTGACTCAAGGATTTGGACCATCAAGAGCTTGATGGCACAGGAGATTGGATGCAACTGTGAACAATGACCCACCAATGCAGATTGAGGGAAGCCTTGAACTGGTTTGTATGTATAAAAACTGGTGTTAAAAAATGTTCAGGGCTCACTCACACCATCCAGGGTGAGACCACTGACTGATATTTGGCTTGGCTGCAATAAATCAGAATTGAACAGTTCAGTGTTTGCGCTTCCTTACTTTATTTGAATTTAATTATTGGACACTGGTTCCGAGCCAAGCACGGACTCAAAATAATCTGTAAAAACTGGTAACAAAAGGAAGAAACAAATATGCAGAATAAGGAAGTAGATCTTACATACACTTTCTTCCTTCATAGTATCACCCTTTAACTAGTAGGATTTTTACTTCAAAGTTTCCTGCAAATCTTCACTAATAGACATCCATGCACCTGGAATATATTTTATCTGTTATCCTTTTGTTACACAGCCTGAGCTGCCCACAAATCAGTTTTCCATTGTTTGGTTTAAAAGTGTTGCATATCGGAAGTGTTTTTGTAATTGCATTTTTGAAGCCACATAAGGTTGTTGTTTTTTTTAAATTATTTTCAAAGGTGACTTTTAGAGCCACTGCTTCACCTCTTATTAAGAGAGGATTTTTTCTACCTAAGCAATGCAAATGCAAGTATATTTTCTGGCCTTGGCAGTAATCTCAGGTTAAATAACTAAATAAATAAAGTCCTCTTATGTCTTCACTAGGACTAAAAGATTGTAATGATCTAGTTGAGGTCATGCCTTATACTTATTTTTAATGATCTAGGAATCAGAAAGTAGTTCAGTACACTCTTCCACTATTGTGTTGACTTTGCAAGACTAGTTATAGTTAAATTAGTAAATAATTGCTTTTTCCATCCAAGTCAGCGGATCGACCTCTCTGTATACAGAACAAACAGATCTGCTGAGGATGGCCACCATCTTTCTTATATTTTCCAAATGGGAGTGGGAGGACTAAGTTGCATAGAAATGGGAAACTGGTAAAGGTAAACAAAAGTAACGATAATAAATGTTTTAAGTCCACTTTCAGACCTCTTAGTTAAGCAGTTAACATCACTATGATTTTTCTTCACAGGACTAGGACCCAATTCCCCATATTAAAATCATAGTGCCTTGCTTTGGCATTTCCCTCCTGGGCCTGAACATCATGCCGCAACTGCCTCCTCTGGTCTTCACAAGAATGTAACAAATTTAAAACTAAGCACCTGTGAAAAGTCCACTCAAATTATTCCAGCTTGAAAAAGGGAAGAACCCCAGCAGAAGAGAGGGGGAAAGGCTGATTTGGGGACAAAAAGGGATGAACCAGTTTGAATTAGTCTTTGTGTCATCTAGTCAATTAAAAAAACACACACACACACAACAAAATTCACCTGTTTTATAAGCAGAGCAAATCTTGCAGGATTTGACCATGTAGTCCAATTCAAAGATTGCCAATAGGAGGGGGATGGAAGGAAAGATGGAGACTGAGACTGACTGAGGGCCTTTTCACATGACCCCTAAGGTCCGCTGGCCACTTAAATTCGGACCAGAGATCTTGGGGGTTCGTTGCTCTTCCTGTGTCCCCACCCCTCCGCACTTCCTTGATCCTGTCTGCATGAGGGGAGGGAGAAAAAAGGGGACAAAAGAATGCAGGCTCACCTCCGTTTGCCGGTCCAAGCCTCCCCGTCGTCCTGATTCCTTCTCTTAAAGGGACGGGAGGCAAAAAAAAAATAACAGAAGCGAGGAGAGACGGGCACTCACTCCTTTACATCCGGACCTGGGGATTTTCACCCTCCAAGAGCAGGTACCTGAAAAGTGCGCTGGGACGCGCTTAGGTGGGCGTGGTCGCACTTAATTTCCTGCAAACTCCGGAGCTGGTGGGGAAACAATTTTAAGCTCCGGAGCTGGCAGCCATTTGCGGCAGAGTTTAGGGGTCATGTACAAATACCCTGAGTGGGAGAGAGAGAGAGACGCCATCTGCTGACCAGAACTGTTATATTGAAAATTGTACTGCCGGTCACTGGGACCTTCAGCGAACAGTCCTGGCATCCATCAAAGTAAGCATTCTTTTCTACTGGAGCAGTACATTTCTTCTCGCCCACCCCATCCTTCCCATGTTTCTATGACAGAATGGCAAATTGCATATTCTATCAATAGCTTTGAGGAACATTACTATTATTGGTTGTCTTGAATACGAATGGGATAATTCCCAAAGTCCCCACTCTTTTATATCATCCCCTCAGGTCACATTAGCATACAGATGGCCTGCAACAAATGAGGCATGAAAGATGTAGGTCTGAAGAACCAGGAGCTGAAACCATGCCTTTAAATTGGATAGTTTTCAACGACAATTATATATTTCTTGGAGTGTGGCAAAGATGGAGATGGATAAAATTCTCTTCAGCACCACCATCACTGGTGTGAAGACAGGCAGAGCTGTTAGGTGATTTGCTGCTGATGGGTTTATCTTCATTTGAAGACTAAACTAACTTTTTAATCTCCTCTTCTCTCTCTCTCTCTCTCTCTCTCTTCTGATATAGGGTAACTACTTAGGACACTTTCCTAAGAGGCACACATACTTTGTTATATGGCCCACATTTCAAAATAGGAAGGTTTCATATTCTTCTTTCTTGACATAGATTTCTCAGTTTTTAAGGAAGTCACTGTTCCATGAAGGAAGTTCAAACTTCAGGGTTCTCTGGAGTTAAATTATGATAGACACAGCAGTTTTGCATTTTAAGGCGGAAATCTTGTATGTAATCACTTAGCTTGGACAATAGACCAGTGAATTCAATGCTGCCTCTTACACAGGAAATGTATATAGGACTGCATTTTGAGGTTCTGATGGAAAGCATACATGATAGTCTATAAACTTGCACATGGAATTCTGATGGGGCTTTCTAATTCTGTTTACAAAGCTTTAAAATATGGTCATGTGCCAAGTGAGGACATTATTTTGCTACCTAATTAAAAGTTGGTGACCTACTGTATTGCCAAGTAAATAATCATGAGATTCCAATGATGTAGCACAGTCAAAGCCAGAGCAGTGTGGTGGACAGTGTTCAACTCAGGATGTGATCACATGGTCATGTAGCTCTCATTTTGGACTGTTTGTGGTGTAGACTGGTGCAAGCTATTTGCCAACAATCACCTGACATAAAGTCAGTAGATCTCCATCCTGGCCTTTATCTGTGCCCAAGGTGGACCTTTTTGGTCCAACAGCAGGGTTACTACTTTTGCTAGTAGAGCTGGAGTGATTCCCCAATGATTGAAACATTGCTTAATGTGATATATTTCCTGACAAACTGGTTCTTTCCAATGCAATCTAATGCACACTTTTCTTGCCAGGAGATCTGGGCTCAAATCTTACTGAGCCTTGGAAACTCATTGGGAGGGTGGTAATAATGGTAACATCATACATGATTGTGTGTTGTCTCTAGTTGGAAGGGCAACTAGTTGGACTTGATGAGACATAGCAACAATAGTAGCATCACATTCGTGTTTGCTCAAATGTAAATCCCACTGTGCTAATTAAGAGGACCACCTGGATTTTTAGCCGCAATCCTATACCCATTTAATCTGTAAGTATGCTTCTTTGGATGTGGCTTTCTATTCAGTAAACCTATACAGAACTTCTCAAGCTTAGTTCCATATAACTGGAGGCGACCATCTTGACTGTTGAAATCAAGGTGACTTAAAGTGCTAAATTGTGGCAATATTTGTGTCATGTGTCCACAGATCACCAGAATTAAACTGAACATTTGTGGGATTTATAAGGGGAACTGGGATTATTTCCAGTATTTTGTAAGACACTTCCTTTACTTCTTTGTAGTATTTATGGGGAGTGGGGAGGCGTTGGAGAATGAATTGTATTGGTTTATGCAACATGCCAATTTTTTTCATGTGGTTGTTTTACTGTCCCTCTCCATCTTTTCAAGGGAAATATTTTTTTCTCATTTTTAAGATGAAATGCAATGCCTAAAACTGTCCAAATAAATCTAGGATCCAAAGTTATACCACTGGTTTAGTGCAAACATTCCTTTCGATACAATAATAACCAAAATGCTGCTGCTTTGTGCCAGAGAGAGAGAGTCAGAGAGTTTATCTCCCTTGGCAATTCACCACTGTGAAAACAAGCACTAATATTTTGATACTCATATAAGGACACAAAAACAAATTAATGAAGAGGGCTTTTCCAACTGCAAAGCAGCTAGTTGGTTCCTGTTCTTAGATTAAATTGTGCATTTGAGGAGCACCTTTGAAGATAAAAGTGGCTTTTTAATGAAGCCAATATATGTGATTCAAGAATGCAGTGCTACTTTTTTTAAAAGAGAAGCTAGCAAAATGAAGAACACATTTAAAATACCATACCAGGATCTTTTTAAGGGCCCCTGAAAATGCAGATATCTGGAAGATCACATGGATATGTAGCACTTTTTCATATTACGTTTTCAAATCTGAGATATATACCAGTCTAAGAAACATATGTTCTAGTGGATATGTCATTTGCTCTGCTCTTCTCTGCCTATGAAAATACATAGCACTTCATCCTCCATCTGAAGAGTAGAATTAACAACACTTAAGTGGTGGTTGATGCATAGTATTACCACTGTACCTGTGGGTTGATGTGGGTTGTAGTCAATCATTTACCTGTGAAGACTTATATATAGAGATCAGGAGATCACAATCTTTCCGCCCCAAAAGCTGAATCAGGTGCCCAGAGGATGCACAAGGGCAAGCACACACATGCACCAATGGCTGCAGAGGTTAAGTACTAAGGGTCGGTACATATTCCAAGCTAAGATGCAGCTTGTCCTCCAATAAACACAACAACTAAAAATAGGCAGAGTAGAGGGAATGAGAATACAACCATTCGGGGAAAAGGTTGCTTTCCATTTACCTTCCAGTTTACCTTCCAGTGACATGATCTATTTTGCTATTTGTTTCTCAGCAATGAAACCTCTAATGGAGTTACATTCCAATGATTAATCATGCTTTTGCTTTTAGCATGCATTTACAATCAGATATACATATTTTGCTACTTCAGGGAGGGCTATTGGGAGAAATTGAATTGACATCGGATCTAGTTTATCTCTCAGGCTCAAGTAATTGTGGTTTTGTCTCTATCCCTCATCCTTGCAAGGAATTGACTTCCTTCATTCTGATAGACCATACATTTGTAGGAGCAGTCTTACTAATTGGGTCCTGGTATGTTTTATGAAGACTACCAGCACACTTTCACACAATGCCCTGGAACAGTGTCACACCCAGGACCTTACATGTCAAAAAAATGACATCCACTGGAGCAGCCACCAATATTAGCCCTTCTGTAATGAACATTACCAAAAGAAATCAATACAAAACCACAGCACAAAAACAAAACTAGGAGGTACCAATGCTTAGTGGTAGCATACCTCTTAAGCGTCTCAGATGGGATTCATGGTCCATTTTAAAATGCTCAGCTCGCAGATGTTCAGAAAAGATCGTCATCATGGGACCCAAAGAGATGCCAGTCAAAGCAAACAAATATGGGACTAGATAGAGAAATATTCTGACCTGATCCAAGACAACTGATTGCTTTTCTTAGTGAAGAACAAAATGGCCAAAATCCAGTAGTAGGTCATAGCTCAAGCAGACTCATTAAGTCAGTGGCGATTTGGTGAACCAATCTATGTAAATTCCATTAATTCAATGAGCAAACTCTAGTTATTACTGATTTCAGACATTTACAAATGAGTAATGTAACTACTGAGGTTTTTAACTATGAAAACAAATCATGTACCAAAATGAAAAAGTCAGGAAATACACTGGACTATCCACTAATGCATGTGGAATTTTGCCCCATTGACTGACCCTAGGGTAAGCATCCACATGATTTATACTAGTTCATGTGGCACTCCAAGGCATATGTTTTGCCAACAGAAGCAAGAAGATGCAAATTCCTATAGGACAAAGGCTACAATGAAGGAGTGTTCTTAAAAATGGCCTAATTTTGATGGCACCCATTGTCAAGTTCTGCTGAAGTTTAAGTTGCACTAAGATAAAATATGTTACCAGAGTGGGGAGGGAAGCAGGGCAGAGTCTTGGTCTCTTTACTTCTTGGGCTCTGAAAAGTGTGGGAATTGTGGGAGGGCACACTGCCTTCTATCTTGACTTAAGTAAAAATCCTTGTTCAGGTTTAATAGGGGTTCTGCCTGAGTGAAGATCGAAAGGTCATACTCGAAGGTACAATGTGAACAAATGAAAATCAAATGTGTTTGCAGTTAATGGCGGAACAGTGAAATGAAAAACAGCCTGCTGTCTCCGTTTTTTCCTGATTACTCCCTCCAGTAGAAAACTCATAAAACTTTACGGGTGGAAACATATTACAGGTTGTATTGAAAGTTTGGAGGTGTTATCCTCCCCCACTTCCCCCACCCAAAACTTGAGATATCATTCACATTTCTGTATGCACATGGTTTTTCCTGGCTATCCAGAACTGCAATGTTGGGTTGTGTTCCTCCTTACCTTTCCTTTCTTTGAGATATGTCTTCTAAACTAGATATTCACCACACATAGAATTATGGCATGCTCTTAGTGGTTTGGATGAATATTCCTCACAGTGTACCCTGTCATCTGATCATTGTGTCTAATACACAAGCTTTGCACTTTTGTGTCATGTCACTGTACAGCTGAAGGTGGTCTTTGTAAGCAACTTTTATAAGCAACATGGTTATAAGGCCAAGTATTTTTACCCTACAGCACAAGAGATTACATGCTATAAAACGAAGAACAAGATGAAAAAAGGGCAGCCAACTTGACCACAGAGAAAGCTTTCTGTCACAGTTCTGAGTGCAGCTGAATCACAAATTTTCACCTCTGGATTTAGATGTTTGAGCCTAATTCATTAATTATGTGCTGTCAGTTGACTTCAACTTACAGTAATCTTTTCTAGGATTTACCATGCCCTTCCTCCTGGCAGATGTGTGTGTGTGTGTGTGTGTGTGTGTGTGTGTGTGTGTGTGTGTGTGCCCTGAGAGTGTGTAACTTGCCCAAGACCATCGTACGAAAACTTTGTGAACTGCCAAGGTTCAACACTCATCAAATATATAATGAGGAATTTTATCCTGCACAAACAGTAAAGGAGAACTGTGTATCCATAAATTTGTCTCTCATTTCCAATAGTTTCATTTCTCTGTGTTTATTTGTGGGAGGTTTTCCAGAGAGGGTTATGAACCATACATGCTTTATCCAACTCTGTCAATAAAATACTCCAAGATTTTCCAGTGGTTTGCTACGTACACATATGCTACCATTGACATTGTGTTTATAAAATCCTTCTGAAATAAGTTTTCACTATCCTCTGCAAACAACAATAGGAATTGTTCACAGTATTGAAGCTGTTATCCATTAATCGCCAGAAGAGTGCCAACTACTTGTCTCCAGCAGAGTGAGATTCAAGGGCAACCCATGCACATGTGAATGACCCACACTGTCCACATCCAGAGAGACCCTTCTCCTCCTAGCCCGGCCCTCCCTGCTCAGTTCAGGAGGTTCAAGGTAAATCTGAGAGCAGATGATGATCATTTCTGATCACATCACAAAAAGGTCACTTTGCTAAGACCGATTTTCCTTAAAGCAACCCTCCCATCTGTCAGGGAATTGTTCAAGCCAACTGCCCAAAGGTAGTAGACCTACTGGTGGTCCAAAAAGAGTGAGTTTGAGCGCAGGTGAGGGTTAGGCTGAAGCACTGTTTTCTGTATGTCACATGATCGCTGAGAAAGGACTCACCTGGACCATGCATCAAGTGGTCCAAAACCTGACCCATATGCCTGTGTGATCATACCCTTAGATTATCCCAAGCAGATGTTTGTCTAACCTCAGCTTGAAAGCTTTTGATGACAGAGAGTCCACAACTTCTCTTATTCATTGGTTTCGCCATCAAAATACTCTTACTGTTTTCCCCAAATTCATCTTATGGTAACCATTCTAGTCTTGTCCTCTGCTACATGATGGGAATTGGAAGATTGCTATTGACCCCACCCTGTCTTCTTTTCTACAAAATTAAAATACCTCTGACATGTTCTAGCAGGGTATTTGGTGGGTTTTTTTGTTTGTTTTGTTGACAAATCTCTATTTGTTTGTTTGTTTGTTTGTTTGTTTGTTTGTTTAACTTTTATATTGCCCTTCTAGCCCTAAGGCTACTCTGGGTGGTTTATAACATAAAATCTCAAGAGAACAATAACAACAGAGTTAAATAACAGAAATGCAAAGAACATAATGTAACAAATTATAACCAACTACATCAACAACAATAAACTATTATAAAAATAGAAATAACCAAGTAATTGATCAAATAACAAGAATATCCTCTTGTACCTCTTCAAAAAAATAATGCTGCCATATCTAGATCTTTAAAAAAATATTTTTCCTCTCTCTTCTCTTCCATCAAAGAGCAGGGAAAGTTTTCAATTTCCCAATATTGTTAAGTACTAATAAAACTGGCAAATTGAAAGCAAACCATCAAATTTGGTTTGGTCTCAACAACCACATATGCTGGAACCAAAGCAAAATGGAATTATCCTACCTGCATCTAGAGAGTAGCCCCAGGCAGGAAGCCAAAAAAGGGTGCAGGTAGAAATGCTCTGAGACTGGCTGATTCATGCTGAGCCTTACATTGTGTGGTCACTAGGAAAAAGAGCAAACCAGGCTAGCCTCAGAACTGATGGGGGAAAGTGCGGGAAATCCCATGCATCTAGTTGCACCCTCATTGGAAAGTTACAATAAACTATTCCTTGAACATCTCACAGCAAAAGGGAGACTTGCCTGGCACCAACATTGATAAGATTTCGGCGCCAGGTAAAGACCTTCCTGTTCCAGAAGTTTTTTAACTGATGATTGTGGGTCCTGATGGCAATTTTAGTGTTGTGTTTTTAATGTATTGTATTTATTGTATTTACATCTTTTTATTGTTATAATTTTATTGTAATTTTGAATTTTTTAATTGTCTATTTTGATTGTGAGCCGCCCAGAGACCTTTGGGTAGTGGGTGGCATACAAGCTATATAAATAAATAAATAAATAAATAAATAAATAAATAAATAAATAAATAAATAAATAAATAAAAGTGTAGAATAGTAAAAATTATGCATAAAGAAACAATCATATTATAGTAGCAGAACATTGACATCCAGTCTCATATACTACATATGGTGTTGGCCTCAGACTTAAGGAGACCCAGATCCAAACCTCCCTCAGAGGTCGCAATGCTAAACTATTGCTCAAACATTTCACATACCTTGAAAACCCTCTCTGGGTGGCCATAGGCAGGAAGCAATTTGATAGCATATAACAATAATGCGTACAGCACGTTCTATAGCAGCTGCTAAGATTGCAAAAATGGCTGCCAGGGATGTGCACATAGGGTGTAAGACGATCAGACACATTAAAGACACTATTTGGGAAATGTGTAGAAGAACTAATTTCAGTAGGTGCAGTGTGATCCAGAGTTCATTCCATCTGGTTATGACAGATGATAGGAAGCTGTGATACAATCTGAAATGCAGCTGAACCCCTCATTCATCCATTCGTAATATGAATCCTAAATTCTTACAGTATATTCAGTGTAAGATATCCCTCAGATTTCCTTCCTTCCTTCCTTCCTTCCTTCCTTCCTTCCTTCCTTCCTTCCTTCCTTCCTTTCCTCCCTTCCTTCCTTCCTAATAATAATAATAATCACCTTTATTGTCATTGTACAACCAGTGTACAGTGAAATTGGCCGAGCCTCCCTCCCTCCCCCCCAACACCATCCCACTAAAAAACCATTCAATCTGATTTCACTCTGTGTGCTTGCTGCACAACTTGCCAGCCCCACGAGTCTATCACAAGTTATCATGTCTCATTTAACAGTCGAACAGCCCACAGATAAAAACGTTTTTTTAGCCTGTTGGTATGGCTTGCTATACTTCTGTATCTCCTACCCCATGGTAGGAGAGTAAAGAAGTGCTAACCGGGGTGTGAGTCATCCCTGATGATTTTTCTTGCTCTCCTAAGACAGTGGTCCCTGGCGATGTCATCCAGTGGACCCAGGGGACAGCCCATGATGTTTTGTGCTGTGTTCACTACCCTCTGTAAAGTCTTTCTGTCCGCGGCTGTCAAACCAGCATACCAGACTGTAATGCAGTACGTAAGGACACTTTCTATTCTAGACCGGTAGAAGGAGGTCATCAATTGTTTCATGTTGTTCTTCTGCAAGAGCCTGAGGAAATGGAGTCTCTGTTGAGCCTTCCTGGTCACCTAGGTTGTATTAATTTTCCAGATAAGATCTTTACTGAAATGAACACCCAGGAATTTAAAGGAGGAGACTCTCTCCACACGGCCTCCCATGATGTACAGTGGAGCAAGTTCCTCTCTTTTCCTCCAGAAGTCCAACACCATCTCCTTCCTTCCTTCCTTCCTTCCTTCCTTCCTTCCTTCCTTCCTTCCTTCCTTCCTTCCTTCCTTCCTTCCTTCCTTCCTTCCTTCCTGTTATCTGCATGGACTGACTGCCTATAACATTGTTGGCAAACCTATGGTGTGGGTGCCAAAGGTGGCACTCAGAGTCCTTTCTGTGGGCACCCAACATTGCCCCTTCACAGCCATCTGTAATCAGGTTAAATTGCTGTATTGGCACTTTGTGAAAAAAATCGCAGTTTGGGCACCCGGTCTCTAAAAGGTTCACCATCACTGCCCTATAACATTCCATAAAATGCACATAACATTCTATTTTTAAGGAGTCAAAGGACAGAATCTTGGTTACAATTAGAAAAGTATAATATATTTAGCATGACGTAGGTGCTAGTGAGCAAAAGTTAAACTTGGAATGTTGCTATAAAAGACCTAATTCATTAAGAATTTGGTTGCAGAATCTCAAACCCCAATGTACTTGAGATTAATATTTGTGGGTAAAGTTTTTAAATCATTAAGTTAAAACATAAAGGCCCCTTTGCCAGTGAAGCTGAGTGTTCTGTCAATGCAGCAATGCTGGATAATTTGCTTAAATAAGCATAGATCTCAATGCTTGCATAAGCTGAGATCTCGTTTAGGAATAATAGAGATGCACTCATGCAAGGAGATGTTGGACAACTCCATACACAAGTATATACAAGTCAGATCACTTGTGCTGTGGCCGCTGCATAAATGGCAGGATGGAAAAGGATCCCAACCTAATCCCAGTTATTAGTTTTAAAGGAAACTCTGTATAGGTTATTATAGCAAACATGGGTCCGCGGTGCCATTTTATTTGCTTTACTTGCTTTTACCCCACCTTTCTCTTTAATAAGGGCCCAAGGCAGCTTACATCATCAACATACCTCATTTTAAAATAACAACAGTGAAAGCACAAATACTTAAAGGATCAAATATTGACAGAAGCAACGCATTCCAAGCTGTAAGGCACAGCTATCTTTTTTTTAAAAAAATGACCCCAGGTAGCCAGTCACTGAGGAGAAAGCTTACCTGAGGAGAAATAAGTTTGCTTGCTTCCAGAAGGGGAGCAAAGATGGGGCCATCCTGGTGCTTCATGGAATAGTGGTTAAGTTGCTGTCCTGTAGCGGTAACTGCTCATGGCCTGGGGTTGAATTCCAGGTAGCAGGCTCAAGGTTGGCTGGATCCCAGTTTTGTCATTTACTCCTGAAGATCAACGCTTTTCAAAGTTTCATTTGGATTCCCCAACCTGGCCTTTTCCAGTCACCTTGGACTACAAATTCTGCAGTTCAGTTGTTTGTAGTCCAACACATTTGGAAAGGGCCATGTTGGAGAGTACCTCCATATGCTATGGATCTAAAAAACAAGTTCAATTAAACTTTTTCACCAATCTGCATTTACTTTCTCCTGCTCCATGCCTGTAAAGCTTTTATGAGTCACTCACCCTTCAAACTCTGCAGCCTGTTTGCCTAGATTGAAAAAGGTTAATAAGGCATATCTTTGTACCACCAGTTAGAGAGCATTGTTCTCACATAATATTGAAGTTCACGAGTTAAGTGGCTATCATGATTGGTGGCATAAATCAAGGGAGTGGGGCAGAGAATTCTTAATAGGAAATATTATGCAGAACATATCTTTGCTCTACTCAATACCTGCTGCCTCGGTCTTCTTGCTCACTTAGAATCAAAATGTTTGATTAGAAGTGGAAATCCAAATTCATCACACAAAATGGGAGAGAAGCAGTTGTTCTGTATTTTCACTAGCAAGAAGGAACATTGAATTTGCATGTTTTCCCCTTACATTTTTCCAACAGAAATTTATCCCTAATATATTGAAGCAGAGAACAATGCATCAAATGCCCTGACGATTCTTCAAACAAAAAACTATTGCATGTAGTGTTTTGATATTTTCCTTTAGAATTGATGTTATTAACTGACAACAAAGTAAAGTATGGTAAACTCCAGGGAATTTACCATTGTAATAAAATATTTTTTTTCATTTCCCATTAAGATGGATGGCAATACACCAGGCAGCGATTATGATTTTATTCAAGAATATAAACTATTTTTGAGATCTTTTTTTAAAAAAATCTGCTTTCCAAGCGGCTATCTTCCAAGTTGATTGAAATAAACTAAGATTTTTTTTTTTTACATGTAGTACAGAAACAACCTCCTGCAGGCTTCTTGGATACTTCATAGTGAATTTGGCAATGACGGTTAATCTGGGGAATCTTTCCTCAGACACAAGGCACAACTTAAGTCAGTAGTTGAAGATTAAAGATGAATGTCTGTTCTAGTCCTTGCGCTCAGTACATTTAAATATGTCTTCCCCAAAGTATAGAACTCGAAAATTTGGAAACTCCTAGACGCTTTTCAACATTTTATTCTGCAAACAACCTAAACTCCAGGTTTCATATGATTTCCATCCTGAGTGTAAAGTATAGATGGGAGTACAATTTGGACTTAGGGGAGGAGGAACCTCTATGCCCCTCTCACCAGTAGCTCCAAGCCTCTGCTGCTTTCAGGTTAGCCTGAAATTTGACAGCAATCTAAAATTCGATTTTCAATTCAGAGAGTTTGAAAACAAATGTTGCAAATATTGGTAGTTCTGCACTTGTTTGACTTTTTTTAAGAGTTAGGCTTTCTAGGTGGAAGAGCAAAATGTCTGAAAACCTAACCTGTTTTTTTTAGCTCAGTCTGCATGTACTTTGACCGTACTGTATTGTATCAGATTCATGTGAAGTGGGTGTGCTGAAATGCAAGGGACTTAGAATGGTCAAGACTAAATTAATTCCCACCGATTTAATGAAGACTGCTATGAAAATGTACCTATACTGTACTATAAAAGAGTGATGTAGCTACATCACCACTCTTTAATTGTCAAGCTGGAGTTTAAGTGGCACAATCTGACCTTTGCTGTAGTTCAGAGAGTGCATGAAAACTCCAACCCTGGGCATTCACAAGTATCTCACATGTGAATGCTGAGATTCCATAGGATGGAGCAATGGCTATTAAAGTAAAACTCGACTGCTATATGTCTGTGAAGATTTTCAGTCATCCAGGTGAGTTTATCTGGGAAGTTGAGTCATGGCAACTGAACTTCTTTTCTCGAGAGATTGAAATGTTCCACTGCTCATCCAAACAACTTCATTAGTCTGCTATAACTATGTGGTGTAGACACCTAGAGTATCAAAGTACTTATATAGATCCAACCCTTTAGGAGCAATGAAAACGTTCTTCTTCACACTGTCAGGGAGAAGGCAAAAACACATTTAAGCCCAATATAATTTTATTAACAAGAATGTTTACAATAGTGATAGCACATAGCCTTGCTTGACCCTCTGACAAGTAGTGTTTTATCAATGAAACAAACAATTCATACAAACTTGGTCTTCGGTGAGTTGCTTTCAAAGAACTATAGCAGTGGTTCTCAAACTGTGGGTCCCCAGATGTTCCTGGACTACAACTCCCAGAAGTCTTCATCACTATCTGAGCTGGCCAAGATTTCTGGGAACTGCAGTCCAGGAACACCTGGGGGCCACAGGTTGAGAACCACTGAACTACAGCATCTGAGAAAACTAATCAATCAGCAACTTGAAGACATGTTAGGAAGTCTGGGAAGATGCACAACCACTCTGCTATTCACTTCAGTATTATAAATGGGCAAATATACTTCCATTGGTGGGAGGTGGTTATAATGGAGAAATATGACAACAAAATCACAGAGGTAATGGCTGTTTCAGTCATTCTCTTTCAGATATAATGTATTAAGCCAATAGTTGAATGTGTGAGCTGTAGGATGTGTCCCTAGAGGCATTATGATGGCAGACAGCTCATAAGACTGTTCGCTTTCTGAATGGCTTTCAGTAGGAATCATCTGAAAAGCATATAGTGTATACACACACACATACACACACACAGAGAGAGAGGGAGGGAGAGAGAGAGAGAGAGGGAGAGGGAGAGAGAGAGTAGGGGAGAGTGTGTGAGAGAGGATATTCTGTTTCTTTATTTACAGGTAGCAGAGAGAACTCTCACTCCCTTGTTCCCTCAATGTGTCCATTTTACTAAAAGAAAAAAAATGCCCACAAAATACAACCATCTATTCCTTAAACAGAATTAGAGAGAGAGAAAGAGAGAAAGAGAGAGAAATGGGTCTGACAAATGCCTTAATGGTTTGTTTTTGGAATTCTTCCTCCCCTCCTCCAATCTACTCCACAACCTTGAAAAATAATAAATGTTTGGGTTTTTTTGTTCTTTCCTCACAGATTATTTTTGAAATGTTCATCATTTGTGTGATACCTAAGAGAGAATGAAGCTGTTGTTGATTGCTATGAAAGCACTGCATCCAAGCATACATATTTAACTTTGGCTGGATTGCTTTCCAGGAGAAATTTAAAATGTATTTCCTCCTTCTCCAGCATTTTATTTGAGCAAATGCCAAGGGGGGTGATGGCATAGAGAACCTTAGGTGATAGTTAACAAAGACAAAATTTCCCATATGCTGCAGATGTGGTGAACTCATTACTCACGTTATAACATAACAAATGTATGCTGCCTTCCCCGTCTTTCAGTGGCCAGCTGGATAAGTTAGCTTCGTGGTTTCCTATCAGCTCATCCACTTTGGCAATGGCTCCCTCCTGCCTCTTTTTCCCCCCCTGAACAAAGTAAGAGATGATGTGCACTTGAATTCCCAGTTATGCTCTTTCAGGCAATTGCCGTTCCTCTTTGGTGTGGTAAAAGACACTCTAAAGACATGTAATAGCTCCAGGAACATAACTGCCCTAGCACATACTGTAATTGTAAGGAAGGCCAGCTCTCACTACACTGCTTCCCACACTATGAACAGGGCTGCTGGAGCCCGAGGGATGGTCCCATTGTCTCTAGAGCTGCCATGTTAGATTATCGCTGCCATCTAAGACTTAGTGTCAGGAGTCCCTAAGACACATACAAGCAAATGCCTTCTCTCTATTACTCTTCTCGAGGTCACGCTACATATTAAATGCAGTGCATTATTAGAAATTGAAAATCACATTAGCCTTCCAGAAGGATGGTTGCAGCAGAAACTTGTAAATGAGTAACCACACCTACAAACAAAGCTAAATTCCAGCTAGTTTTCCATGGAGGTTTTGCTCTGCCTCTGAATAGATTGCAAATGAAGCCTGTGTTTACCACCCAGTGACCAATGACAAAACAAAGCCAGCTATTTTGCCAACTATAGGAGGTATGAAAAGCTTGTGCTGTGACACACATCTTTCAGTGGCGTGTGGCTGACCCTGTCAAAGTGCTTTTTGCCTAGTTGTTTCAGTATAGGAATCAGGGCTCCAATAAAGAATAAACACCCACTTCCAGTTCTGAGACAGGTTTTGTACAATCCAGACAAATCCACCTAGTCTAATCTAATTTTAATTATATTTAAATATAATTAATTATTTTTAATTTGATTATGTATTATAATTATATTTAAATATAATATATTATTTAAATATCTTATACAGTATATAAATAATTTAATTACGGTATATTTAAATATATTAATCTATTTTTTTACATTGCTGAGGACTGTTTTCCTCACTGAATGAGTTAGCATTTTGTGACAGGTATTTTGCACAATTCAAAAGGCATAAGAAATCTTCTGCAGGAAAAATTTAAAATGTCGAGGCCTCTCACTCAAAGCTTTTAAACACTGTCAATTTCTCAGAACCCAGGAATGAACAGAAAACCTGAAGACCAGAATGCAGTCAAACTAAAAGTGGAAGTGGTTCATATTCCAATTTCTACATGATTAAACCAACTGAAATTATCTTTGTCTGCTTCTACGTCAGCTTTATTTCATGTGCACTGTAGCTGCTGGAGAAACACTTCCCATTTTTCCAACTACACTGGAATTAGTATTTGATACAGTTGAGATGTAATTTGGAAGAGACCATCCTTTCTTTTCCATTTTTTAAAAATCATTTTGGGTGAATTTGAAGTTTCTCTAGATAGTTTTGGATGGCAGAAAGCCAAGCAGATGTGGAAGAAATACAGAAATCTAGAGGGAGTGCATTGTGCTGCTTGTATACCTCTCCTCCCCAAAAAATATTTGACAGGCTGTCTCGGGACTTTTTGATGCCTAGGATTTTGGCAGCAAATGGTGCCCTCTCCTTCCCACCCAGGAGTTTTGGATTTTAGCTAAAAACCTCTACCTGTGCAGCAAAAGTGCAGAGACTTACAGAGCACAATTAGCTTCAAGTCTCCCCTTCTCATCAATGGGCACTTAAAGTCCCAATAACTTACTCCGAGACATTGATAAAAGAAAGGTTATAAAAAGCTTCATTTACTCACAGTTCAGCAAGTCAAAACAGCACACTGAACATGCGTAGAGTAGCCAGCCCAAGCAGATAACCCTGACTGCTTTCAGCAGACTCTTGCTGGCTGCATTCCACTGCTCTAACTGCATACCTACTGACAGCAGACTACAAAAAAAGGTGGTGAGGGCAGAGAAGCACATTTCTCTTTAAAATCAGAGGCGGGGAAGGAACAATTAGTTACTGTGGACTGATCGGCAGTAACCTGAGCCCAAAAAAAGTCCCTCCTAGCCAAAATCCCACCAGGGGCAGCATACGAGGTTGAAAAAACAGATTACCCAAAGCTAGTCAAGTAATTTTGGCACATGAGGCAGAAAATCACACAAGCCTGGGATTTCCTTCCAATCCCCAGTATTTTAAAAATGTAATACGACATTATTGCCCTTTCATGACATCCCAAATCTGCTTATTTTATCTAATAGCAGCCCTGGCTTTGCCCCACTGTCAACAAAAGGTAAACAAGCAAAAAAAAAAAAAACCTAATGGAAATCAAATCAGGAGATACCAGTACAATGCTATTTCCTGAAAACAAATTGTAGGACGAAAAGGTATCCTAAATTAACAGAGCACCTAAAAGGGTGAAAGAAAGCAGAGAAACAGTTGACCATATTGTTTTTAAAAAAAAAGAACAAGGGAAGATAAGATAAATGTACCCACCCTAACTTACTTCGAAACAGTGGACTGTGGCCAGAAAGAAGTGCAAGAGGAATCAAGATGGAATTTGCTTTTGTCTTTTGTTCTTTTACATTGCCTATCCTCTGTGTGTACAACCCCTGATCCTGTGAAAGATTTCCAGGGAAACCTTTCATGTTACTTTTCTAAGTTAGCCTGCTAAGATCAATATCATTTCCCTTTGGAGTAGCCTTCTCTTCAGCACATGGAAGATGTTTGGTTCCTACCTCTTTCATAGTCAAGTTTCTTTTTAAATCTTGCTCAGTCAATAACATGCATTAGATTATATATAACACCTCACTTTGATAGAGATATAAAGAGTGAATCTGCAGTCCTGAATCTCTCTCTCTCTCTCTCTCTAACTAACTAATATGCTCATTTGACATATAGAGAGTGAATCTGCAATCCTGAATATCTATCTGCCAGCCATCTGTTCACCTATAATGGAGCAGTATCCTTGATTGTTCTTGTTCAGCAATTGCACATGTGCCATGATTTCTATAGTGAAAATGTGCTACTCTTCGTAGAAACCTGGAAGAATGTTAAAAGCAGATGAGGAGCAGTGGAGCCTGCTCTCTTTCTGAAAGCGGGAGGTGCCAGCTCAACAAACATTACAGTCATGGTAAACTATGTTTCGAAATAACCCCTTTTATACCACCTTATGGTATCCATTAATAGCCAAACATTGTGGAGAAGAGTACTGTACAGTGCAAGTGTACAAATCTAAAACCCACCAAACACATAACCCTTTTGATCAAGGTTGACAGTTGCCAGAAATGACTAATGTTCCTGATTTGCAGTGTGATCAGAAGTACAGGGAGATAAATAGGAAAAATAATCATGAACACTCGGTTGCTCTTTACTGTTTGGCATAGGAGCATATGTGCAGGAAGTGATACTATTTTTTATGGATCTTGCAAGTTTCTGTTAATTGCCATTAACTTTGTAGCAAAGATGATTCCAGTCTAGTCTTCAGGACAAAATTAATAATTTAAAGAAGTGGAATCAATTATTTAAAGAGTTAGAAAACATTTCTGAAAAATTCTGAAAATATTCCATCTCCCCCCCCCCCCGCCGCCCACCTCCATCCACATAATTTTGTTTTATGTTACTGTTTGTCCTAGTGACTGCCATTTCTCCTTTTACTGAGACCCTTCTCATGGCTGAGCCCAGTCAGTCAGGAGTCAACTGGCTAACTGTTGGCATCACAATAGATAAACGGATCAACACAGAGTGAAGATCAAAGCTACTTTGATTAGCAAGAGAAGTAAGTTTTGTTAATGGCAGGGAATAGACAGGAGGCTACAAAGCCAATTGAAGAAGGACTACTGCTGATATCACTGAAGGGTGATATTAGCAAATCTGTAGAGAGACAAAGCCATACTTCTTGGATGGGTAAACACATGTAAAGATTCTGTTTACCTATCCAACTCTCTGAAGCAAGAGCAACTGATACAAGACAGGAAGGCAAGCCAGTTGAGCTCCCTCCCATGAGGTTTCCAATGGCCCTCAGGCCACCAGAGTGGATATAGTGTGGCTTAAGCAGCTGACTCATCCTGGCCTGAACATGTTCCTGAGCCATCCCCTAATTTAGTCTTGGCACTGGGGTAGACTTCGAGTCATACAGACTGACATGGTGGTGGGTGGGTGGAAAGTGATTCAAAGTAAGAGATCTATTTCGTCTTAGTAAGGCAAGATTACTGGTTACAGCAAGGCATAAGTTTATTGAAACACGGCCATAAGCGTCTTCTGCCAGAGTTGACACCAGTTGCTTTTTGGGAGGGCTACTGCTTAATTCCACAAATCCTCCAGGCCACATCATCATTTTAGAATTTCCCCATTTCAAAAGGAGCTGTCAGTTTTAGACAACTCACAGAGATCTCGCTCGCTCATGCAACTACGCAGTGAGAGAAATGGGAATTGCACTTGCCTTCACTGACTGCGAAGTTGCACTGAGGAATTCAGGTCACTGTGATTTTAATGGCCACACAGGAAATAGGATTCAAAAGTAGGCTAGGTGGTACCTTTATTAGTCACTACTAAAACAAAAAAAAATGTAAGCTAAACTTTTGATAGCAACTTGCTAACTTTATCAAAGCATTGTACCAAAAATGCAATCTTGATAGAGGATGAGAATCTTTTAGGTGAGCTGGAATACACCAGATGATGGTATCAGGAAGCAGGCTGGTGTTAAGACTGCTTCAAAGTCACATATGCGGTGTAATACCCAGCATATCAAACAAAGCAGCATAGTACTTGGCCATCCCCCTTCCCAACCTCAATTTGGCTATATCGAGATTACAAGTCCCTGTTTGCCTGAGGAAGGGGGGAATGTGATACAAAAAGCATGTGTTCCATTTGAAAGTTGGGAAAGATTTAGCAAAAGGCACGAGGAATAATCAGGGCCAGATTAAAAAGAAGCAATTTTACCTTGTGGCTGCAGTCCAGACTCTTAAAAAAACAGTTTGCATGCAGTTCTGCATATTGCTCTGAAGATGGTGCTGTTACAAAGAACTGCCTCACAAACAGTACAAGGCTTCCCTACTTCAATTTCCTCATACTGTATAGTTACCTCCTTATCGTTAAAAAAAAAAACCTTGTGGAAGACAAATTGCTTCTTGGCCTATAATACAAAGATAAGCCTCAGGATTGGTTGCCCATGGAGGAAAACTAAACACAAACAAAAAAACAAAAAAAACAAAGTTTTGGTAATGAAGCCTTGCTCCCTGTAAGTGTGCACTGCTTGTGTGTACCTGGGCACCGCTCATGAGGTGCTTTATATGTGTGCTTCTGTGCTCTCTGTTGGGCTGTCCTTATTGCATCAGTTCAAAGTAATTGCACAAATGGAATCAACTTTTTTAAAAAAATGTTCTCTACTGGGGAGGAACAACTAAGGATTAGAGATGTGGAACTCAGGCTGATTAGTGTTTCCCATTGCATCATATGGTTGGTGGGGAAAACTGTGGGTCAGACTGCCCAAAACTTGTTGCATTTCCCACATTCTGGATTTGTAGGCCAAAGCATCTGGAAAACCAAAAGTTCTCCACCATGAAGCTCACTGGGTGCCTTGAACTAGGCACTCCTTCTCTGAGGACCAGACCATATGTAGAATTGAAGTCATACTGGTATTCTAGAGATGTGATGGGTTGACAGAACAACTGTCCAATTCAGACCTTAATGTCACCAACAAGGTCGTGGTTATGAGGATAAAGAGAAAGCAGAGAGGGAAAACCATGAGTTCTACCTTGAGCTCACTGGGAGCTCATCGGGATACAAGTGTAACTTGTAAGTGAAACATGGTACATCTGCTGAAATTCCCTGCTCTGCATAAATAAAAAAATGTGCTAGACCTCCATTTGTTGTCTCTAACCTTCATAAAACATATTCAGGAAGTCGTTCACCCTGTTATGGTTCAGCCAGGCCATGAAGAAATTTATACGTGGCAAAGTGGAGTTCCACACACATGTTGTGGAAGCAAGGAATTGATACAAACATTTGGATCCATTAAAATAAACAGTAATGTGTTCTCGCCTTTTGCATGAACAGTCATATTTACTTAAACATAAGCAACAGCCACAAAACACTGGCTGTATTGTGCTTGCATATTTATAAGGTGAGTATCTGCAAGTAGATTTTTGCACCATGCTTCCAGTGGTCTCCTAATCTTTAAAGAAAAATGAGGAGGCCACACAGAAGTTGTCCTGAATTTCCAATTACCATCCAGAATGATGCCATTATACTTTCGGAAGCCAAAGCCCTGGAACTGAGTCAAAGATTTATTACTCTAAGTATTTGTTTCTTTGAACTATGCACTGAAGCTAATAGGGAAAGTATAATTT
The DNA here is from genome assembly GCA_023846285.1 of Phrynocephalus versicolor. Lineage (NCBI taxonomy): Eukaryota > Metazoa > Chordata > Lepidosauria > Squamata > Agamidae > Phrynocephalus > Phrynocephalus versicolor. The sequence goes on from JAHTLZ010003526.1 coordinate 58,263,360, forward strand.
CCTCACTTCTTGTGTTGCACATTGGATGTGGGAAAACATGAAATTGGATTCTTCAGAGAAAAGCCCTAACTGCTTCTGATTAACTGTAAAATACATTCTCTCTCTCTCTCTCTCTCTCTCTCACACACACACACACACACACATACACCATATTTTTCATTTGTCCTATATGTCTTATCGAACCAACTGAACAATTTAAAGGAGAGATCCTGGATGTTCTTTTTCCATTCAGTTTTTTTTTTGTTCATTTTTGCAACAGTGTTCTACTTATTGGCTCTGGAGATGCACTACAGGACAGGGAATGAGAAGCAAGAGATGTTCCAAATAATTGGTCCAAGTTTGAAGCTTTAATTTAAGCCCTTTCTCCGTCACATTCATAATACCTCTGTCCTTGGAAGGTGCTCTCCGTGGGTGAAGGGCTGATGAGCATAGAAGTATTTTCCACAGATATTTCTCTAGGTCCAACCCATAATATTCAAGCATGGCCTCTTAAACTGCCCAGTACATTAAATACATGATATATGGTTGAGCTAGATTGTTGTGTGCACAGGTAGTGACTAGTGAAAGTTCCAGTCCTTTTCCCAAATCACTTACAGGGAATTTTAAAAAGGTAGAGGGTGGAAATGGCAGTCCGTTGTTGTTACTAACAAATCTAATTTCCCATTCCTTACTCCTATCATGAACATATTTGAATGCCCAGCCATCAACACACCTGGAGAGTATCAGCCTTTGAAAGGCTTGTATTTGGTGGGAAACAAACTAGCCAAATGAATAATGGAAGAACACTTGCTAAATTTCCTAAATCTAAGCAACTATTAAAAGTGCCAGTGTATCGTCCTCTTTTGCATCTGGCTACTCTCAGAGCCTGGGAGGTTTAATTCTTTGGACCAAAATTCTCATAGTCTTCCAGACAGTATGGCCACTGGCCAATGTCTCTGCCTTCTATGTATCACACTGTATTTTCATCCTGCTGACTGGGGTGTTCAGTGAGGCTCCAACGATGTGGTCGAACACAGCAGAATTAGCTGTGAGCATAAAATGGATGAATTCAATTTTTAAATCAATCGCATGACACACATGCCAATTTGTAGCACTCTAGCTGTTTTTTTCTCTTGACAGAGAGCTTTCTTCACTGCTTCTCCTCCAACCACCACCACCCCAAGCTAGAAGAATTCAAAAGGACTTGTCCCCATGTGACCAGTTCTTTTGTTCTATAAAAAGATAGATATGTGGGTGTGCCTGCGGATTGTGTTTGTTTGTTTATATGCCATCCCCTTACCCACAATAGGGAACCCAAGGTGGCTCACAACAGATAAAATTATAAAACACATAACAGTTTTAAAATGCTATATAAATATGTTTTAAAAACAACAGAACATATATTAAGGTTAAAACCCATGATTAAATACAATTTACAAAACATTTTTAAAAATCTGTAAATTGGCTTTTCCAATGCAGAAAGGAAAGACCAATTGAGCACACAGAAGCATACATATAGTATTAGAGATGGGTGTTTCATTTTGGAAGGGGACTGGATCAGAAACGAAACACACCAGCACAGCTGGCATTCGGAACATAGTCCCACCCTCTGGAACAAAATGAACCACTCTCTTACCTTGCTTTACCTCATGTGGGAAGATGGGCGGGGTACAAATTCAATAATAAATAAATAAATAAAATAAATGGGGCAAAACTCCAACCAGGAAGTAGCCTCCGATGTGTCATATTCCCGTCTTCCTAACACTGGTCAATCAGACAAGGAGGTAGGACGATGCATGTCCTTGCACAGCTCTTGATTGGTCAGTGCCAGTGATAGGGAAAGATGACACATTGGAGGCTGCTTCTTGGTTGGAGTTTCCCCCCACGTGAAGTAAAACAAGTTAAGTCTGTGGTTGATTTTGTTCTGAAGGGCGGGACTGTGTTCTGAACACCAGCTGTGCTGTTGTGGTTTTTTTTGGAACCAGTCCCCTTCCAAAATGAAATGCTCATCACTAATACATATAAATACATACATAGCTGTGCTTTGGCAAAGTACCTTTCCTCCTGCCTCATGAGAGAGGACCATCACACAGACATACATACACATAAACACATATAAGTAGTGCCAGCACTCATCTCTCTCTGAAAAGTCTTTCTCCCAAGATTGTTCCACTTTTTTATTCTCTGGGCAGATTGCCTATTGTTGTTGTGGTGGTGGTGATGGTTTTGTTTTGTTTTGTTTTGCTTTACTGCTTAATGGCCTATCAGGTCATCAAGACAAGATAGGGAAATATTAACTGAGAATGAACAACAGCAGCTACAGGCACTTATAACAGAGCTGCTATTGGAATGATTTATTTTTCTTCCTGCCTTTGTAATCAATTATATCAAAGGAAACCAAATGCCGCAATATGAATTCAAAGGGAAAAAAGTGTGCATTACTTCCTATACCCCTTGCTATGTAGTCACACTCTGAATTGTGTACCATGCTGTGGAGCCAGAAGTTGAGAATACAATTCCCCACTGTGTCTTCTGAGAGAAGAACTAGCCTGTGTGGCCTTGGGCCAGCTGCACATTCTCAAAATGCCCCCAGAAAAAGGGAAGGACAGACAATTTCTGAGTACTCTATACCTAGAAAACAGTGGAAAATGTCACTTTAAGTCTGAATTGACTTGATGATGAGTAATCATTATCTTTGCTGTTCACTACCAAGAATAGCACTTGAGCAGATGGAGCAGTATACAAATAAATAAATAAATAAATAAATAAATAAATAAATAAATAAATAAATAAATACTGTATTAATCTTATTTTCATCTAGGGATTAAACAAATTATTTGGGGGATTGTGGCTCTGAGAATCCCTCTGCCATTATGGCCAGATCAGAAAAACAAAAACAAAAACAAACAAACAGAAAGGGAGGTCCCACACTTCTATTTTAATTAAATTTAGTGTGAATGGTTGCAGAATATTGAGAGTTAGTACTACGCTAAGAACAAGAGCTGAGGTGAAATCCAAAAGTCTCCCAGATCACTTTCTTAAATGCTTTGATGGCTTGAAAGAGAAAGAGAAACTTCAAGTGACTTTCATTTCATTTTTTTAGTTATTTCCTTGTTTCTAACTTCTAAAATAAAGCCTTGGGCATCTCTCCCAATTCTCTATCTCCTCATGCAGGCCAGTAGAAGAGAAACCCAGCATGAGGAAACCTTATTTGATGTTTTGTTGGTGAATGAACTGCAATCCTGGTAATAAAAACACTGCATTCAATATATCATGTATGAGCAGCACATAAGAAAGCTGCAACTATTTATTTCCTATTGGATTTGCTACTACTGCTCTCATCACCAAGAATGATGGACTCTCCCATGAGCCCATTATTCAGTAAAGGAAGTTTCACATCCCCAGAAAAACTCACATAAGCTGTAGGTGTTCCCAAGGAATAGTTTGTGCTAGCCCTTGCTTGTAATGTGCCACATATTTCACAATATAAAGCAGCCTTATGGGTTCTGCTCTGTAATAAAAGATAGTTCCTAGTGTGTTTCTCACACATGCACACACAGAGAGAGATAGGATATATTACAGTACGATGTGGCTGAAATTTTTGCAGACACTAAAGAACTTTTGTTTTCATACACCCCACAGAGCCTACATTATCTTTATTTCCAATTAAAATGTATTAATTGTTTAAAATTACACAGCACCCATTACTACATTTAGTCCACACTCAGAAGAGATTGTTCTAGAACTACATAGGAATCTGGACTTCAAGTATTTTTGCTTAGCATAGTAAATTGCAGTAGAGTAGGCCTCAGACTCAATGGGGGTGGGTGGGTTAATTCTGTAAGTTGCTTTGCTAAACTTAATGTAGGAGTTGACTCACCAAACCCCCACTGATTAAATGGTACTTCTCCAGAGCAAGTTTTTGGCCAGTATGTCATCACTTTAATTTGATCTATTTTCACATGCTAAAATAATTTTATGGCTCAATCCAGATCTTAAAAACTGGGAAGAAATGCAAGGAATAATCAGGCTATTTTTACTTTGGTCTAATTGACCTTTTTAAAAGAATGAAATCTAGCTAGAAATGTCCAGCTTTTGCTGAGCAGCAATGCCTACAACAGCATCATTTGCAGAACAGTATTTAAATATGGCCCTGCAACATTCCATCATCTCTTTCACTCTTGGAAATGCTCGTAGAGTCAGTACCTCGTGGCACAGTGGTTAAATACCTGTACTGCAGGTAAAACTGTGCTCACGACCTGGGTTCAATCCCTGATAGCAGGTTCACTCAGCCTTCCATCCTTCTGAGGTCGGTAAAATGAGTACCCAGCTTGCTGGTGGGGGGGGGGGCAATGTGTAGCCTGCACACTGTAATTAAAATTGTAAACCGCCCAGAGACTACTTGTAGTGGTATGGGGCGGTATATAAGCAGAACACTTTGCTTTACCAACAAAGAAACCCACAGTGCTTGTGTATAAATAATTACTGTTGGTTAATAAAGAATACACAGGGCTTCAGAAATGAATGGTACTAAGTACGGCCCAATTTTCTCTAACCCACATTTTCCCTTGCAGATAGTATTTAGGGATTGTAGGCTGGAACTTACCTGCCAAAATACTATTGTGTGAAGCACTGGAGACCAAAATATCCCTTCAGTAATTATCTAAGTGAACGTTCTAAATGCTGAAGGTATAGCCTGGCTGATACACCTTTTAAGCTCACTATCTTGTTATGTCCAGTCACAGCTTTTCTGTGAAAGGAAGTCATTACAGTACTTGTATTAGTTGTGTACATTTGACTTTTGCTAATGCTTATATACTTTAAAAACATTTTCCTCTTGGATGCCAACCATTAGTTGACAAAAATCTATATTGCAGCTTTAAAAAAAAGAATATTGAAACCTTGGTATGATAAATGTCCATCTGGGATGGAGGAAGCTGGTATGATAAACGGCCACTGGATGGGGGAAGCTGGCTGTTCCTATGTTTAGGCAAAATCCTACTTGCTGTTATGGACAAGTTGTCCTTGTGGGTAGCATAAGGTGATATCTGCACCAAGATGGTTTCTGAGTAGTAGTGATGGCACCTACTACTGATACGTGGGTGATGCATACTAGGGTGATGCGTTTGGATTTGCTGCATCATATGAAAAGACAGAAAATTATCTGCTCTTTCCATTAAAGATATATTGAAACATCATATTCCCTACAAACCATTATAAACCATTGAAAAGGAGCTGCACTTTTATGTGAAAATGGCAATATGTACTCAATGTGATGCTTTAATTTGGGATGCTCAGATTTGTATTTTACTTCAGTTAAATCCAACGTGCCAGGTAATAGTGTGGCTTAGCTCACTTTATCTCCACAATAAGCCTGCAAAGTAAGCTCAGCTTAGGTAGGCTCAGGCCTGTCTGTGATCACCCGGCAAAATTGACGACTAATAAGGGAGGTCAGACTAGATTTAACCAACAGAGTGCTAGGGTGGTTATAGTTCTGGTTGAGACATCCAGAGTATGATCATTTTGATTGTCAAAAAAACAATTCCTCTGTACCTGTGACTATATTGACAGGTTTGTCCCAACCATCCATAGACCAAAGCCTCTTGATACTATTAGTTCTCACTTCTCATCATTCCATACGGGTGTGATCCAGGTACCATCATGTACAGGCCAATTTACAGAGGGAGACCCCACTTAAACTGGAATTTGGCCCCTGGGCCAATATATTTTCTCAGCTCTGAACTGACCAGAGGTTGGCCAGAATTCTTCAGAGTCAACTACCTAATCTGCTCAGATGGAGCAGTCAGGAGGAACTCCTGGACTTGACAATTTGCTTGCTGCTCTTGTAGAGGACATAACTGATTCTCGTACACAGTCCAACCAAACTTCAGTGCTTCCCCCCCCCCCCAGTATGGCATCACACATATTTACTATCATAGAGTAGAGATGGGCTTTTTGTTTTGGAAGTGGTCAGTGCCCTGCGCGAGCCCAGCACAAGGTAAGGGATTGGTTGATTTCATTCCTCTGGTTCTGAGCATCAGCTGGACTCCCGCGGTTTGTTTCAGAAGCTGACCACTTCCGAAATGAAAAGCCTGTCTCTATTAGATAGTATAAATATTCTATACTTGAAACGTAAATGACTATGTTGACTGAATACCATTGAAAACACTAGGTATTTGAAGGACCATCTGTAGTAACACATTGTGGGTTGATTTATACATGGACATCTCCATATGATGCTGCAGTTCCCAACATGAACATGCATGTGTGAACTCTCTCTCTTTCCTTCCTCCCCCTTGTCCTCTTCCTCTCTCCCTCTCTCATTCAGGTTTAGCTCAAGTTGGCAGGTATGAGAAGCTTCTCCTCACTGACCATCAATTTACTTCTGTTTTCTCACTGAGCCAGGATCTGAATTTCAATGTTTTCATGGTGTGGCATTAAATTTCCTTGCTGCTGCCAAGCAGAGACAGGCCTTCCATTACTGTTTGAGTGATTTCCCTTCTACATATGACTTAACACAAATAAAAAACGTTTTAAAAAAACCACCCAATGAATGTTGATGAGCATAATGACATGTGATGATTTTCATCTCGCCATCAAGCTCCTTGCTAGCATGGAATACATAACTAATTTCAGGAACACGGGCTCTCGTTATAGCCTTGGCCCCAAGAAAGCAACTTCCATCCTGATTTAATTGTGTTCCTTCACTTGAGTTGGCATTTAAAGTAGATAATAATTCCACTACTGCAGACAACTGCCATTAGAAGGTCAAAATGGAAGAATGACATCAAACAGGCTAAAGAGATGGAATTTTTGTTGGATGAAAATAACTACATGGGTGAAATATGAGAGGGGAAAGTTTATTTTTTTAATTTATTCAGAAGCATTAAAATATTTTTAAAACCCCCTGTCAATTCATAATCAGTTTAATGTTTGCAGTAAAGAAGTTCCAGCAGTAAATCTGTTTCCTGGAGCTTTTTATTTTTATTTTAAAAGAAAAATACAAACTGAGAAAAGCTACCAGACAGAACCACTTTGAAAGAGGCCAGTAATATGAAAGGACTTAATGCTAAAAAAAAACAAAACCTTCCAGACTCATTGATTTTAAATTTATTAAATTCTTGTTTCAGTACATATAAGCAGGTTATAATAATGAAACAGCCTGTCACCAAGATTTATATTACCTGGTGTTACAATGCCCCCTGCCCCAGTGCACAAACTGTGGGATATTATTCTTACCCTGGTTTTTTTTAACCCATATTGGCCAAAACAAAACAAAACAACAACAAAAACAGGAATAAGTTAACAAGTTCTGTTCATAAAAGGTTTGGACTGATTATAACAAACATGATGCCCAATTCACTGAAAATAGAGATCACATTCAGTAGCTGTTAAAGAGTAAAAAAAAATCTGTTTGCAAGAAAAACTTAAAGCAAAGCAAAGCAAAGCAAAGCAAAGTGCTCTGCTTATATACCGCCCCATACCACTTCAAGTAGTCTCTGGGCGGTTTACATTTTTAATTACAGTAATGCAGGCTACACATCTGGGTACTCATTTTACTGACCTTGGAAGGCTGGAAGGCTGAGTCGACCATGAGCCTGCAACCTGGGATTGAACCCCAGGTTGTGAGCACAATTTTACCTGTAGTACAGGCATTTAATCACTGTGCCACGGGGCTCTTAAATCACTGCTCTCATCATTTTGAATAAAGAAAGGGAAGGGAGAGGACAAAGACATTTACTACCACCTACCCAGCTGCCCACGCCTCGAATCCAGAGCCATCTCTTACCTTTCAATAACACTAACTTTTGTTCCTGCCCGGAAACCCCTCCCACAAAACTGCAGTTTGAAGAAACTGTTGATTATAAGCTTGCTTTGAGGATGGTGAATATATATAGGGTCTCCCCCATAAGTATCTGTGGCCCATCTTCATCATAACCTTCCCTACTATCTCACTGTGGTATAGAAACAGCCTTTGTGCATGACAGCTATTCAAAGAGGATGCAAGTTCTGGTAGGTTCTACCAAATGGGTAAGGCTCTGTGTACAACCTCAGCAATAGATCTTAGGTCTGAAATCTGCCTAGACAAATGCAGTCTTGTCATGTGTAGAGGATAACATCACTAGAAAGCTGCTGGAGCGAATACCTATTAAAATCAGCACAGAATCAGCATACAGTAAACAGTCTTATCTGGAACAACCTTATGGTAACCATCGGGGAAGTAGATTTCTGGAAGAGATCTTATAATTGGCACCAACAAGCACCATTTCAATGTTTATTCCTTTATTTCAGTCTCTGCCCTTCCTTCAGTACCTAGAAGGCTTTTGATGGACTTTTTTTTTGGGGGGGGTGCCATTAGGCCTGTCACCTCTTTCCTCAGCTTTACAGAAAAGTGCACAACTACTTGGATGGGTGACCACCAGGGAATACCAGGTGCTGTAGGTGATTGGAGTAGGAACTGACAAGCCACTCCAGTATTCCTGACAAGAAAACTCCATGGACATGGGGTCATGAAGAGTTGGTTACATCTGTAACGACACAACAACAAGTGTGATACATACTTGCCAGGTAGTTAACAACCAGCACAGGTAAACTGCAAATAATAGGATAACATAAACAAACAATGACCAATAAAATGAACCCACAAGGCTTACCAAATCTGATACAAGTAAACAAATTTAAATCACAGTTCGACATCAAATAACACGCATTAATAAAAATCAGCTGTGAACAATTATGTTTTAAATAGCTTCTTAAATATTTGGAGACGGGGTGCCTAGTGAACCTCTACTGTCAATTTATTCCACAAACAAGGGGCTGACTTGAAGCATCTTAGCGGATGTCATCCACCATTATTACCATAGAGCTAGGTGGCCATACGTAGTAGTGGCCATATCAATAATTTTCAAGTGATGCTGTAATTTTCAAGTTGTGTAAGAAAGGATTTTGGACATTAAGTCACTATCAAGGGACAACCAGATATCTGAGAAGAAAGGCTTACTTTAAATTCCAGGAGATCCTTTAACCTGGGCACTAGTCCTCTGTGAGCACCGTCTCAATGCCATGTAATGGTACCTTCATTACTGGAAAGAAAAGGGGGAAACTAAGTAAAGTAATCAATTAATTGGAACTATTCACTTCCATGCTCTGACTCTGAGGCATTGTTTCAGAGACACAAGAATCATGATGGTTTAAAAACTCAGCAGTAGTTTTAATGGAAAGTTTATATCAGTTTCCAGCACCAGCAGCTTGACAGCCTCAAAAGAGCAGACTATGGCCCTTATAAATTTCAATATACTGTATTTTGTTAATCACAATGTTGTGGTGGTTCTGTTGTCAGTGCCTTCTGTTTGTGACATTCTGTGGGCTACAGTTCAAGTATGTCTAAACAGAAAGAGAATGGGCCTTCTGTAAAACAGTGCAGCATTTGTATGACAAAGAGGAGGTTGGGATGGCAAGGCGTTGAGGTCTGTAAATATTTTCCATGCCATAAACCACATATTGAAATATTAACAGGATGTTAATGTGACAACCAGTAGATATAAGAGGCTCTTGTTCCTGCCAGTTTTCATACACGCAGTAACAGCAGCTTAGTGTTTTGTAAATAGTGGCGGCTTCTCACATTGACCCAGTAGTTGAAATCTAGTAGCAAGTCACAGCTAGAGTGGGCCCATTGAATCAATAGAGCTTACATGGGTGTTGACTCAACAAATCCCCAATGATCCAATGAGTCTACTCAAGTTTCAAATTACTACTGGATTTTAGCCTTGGCATTTGTAGAGGCAGTAGTGTTGTTCACATTTCTTAAATATATGAAACACAGGTCCAAGAAAGATATGTTCCCAGAGCTCCCCAGGTTTCTGTAAGATGGTAAAGACAGGTTTCACAAGGGCCAGTGGTGGCCATAACAATATGAGATAGAATGAGGTAACGTCCTCAAGTAGTGGATGTGTGAGGCATCAGTGGTGGACTCCTAGCTTTTCTTCATGAATACCCCAGCTGTTCCTCACAACTGCAAGTGCTGGGAAATGCTAATCCGTTGTTGGTATGAAGCTAGAATTACACTGCCTATCTAGTCAGCTTCTGTACATAGAATGGTAAACTGGAGGAACCATTTAGGCTTGGCCTCTAAAGCAAATTGTCTTGGACCGTCCATGACAATGGTTCATGGAACGTGTTGACTAAAATTAACTGCTAACAAGTCAAAAGCCTTTCTATTCAAATCAACTTCTTCCATCACCTAGAAACTCACAATATTACTGTAAATGAGCTAAAAGTTTAGCTCCCATCTAGGATCACAAGAGCCTGCCTGAATGAAATAGATCGGCTGTACTGTTATTTGCTGCTTCTTTTAAAAAAAGAGGGGAGAATTAGGGGTGATAAATTCATAGATTAGTGGTTCCTACCTTGAGGATCCCTATATATTGCTGGACTCTTAACTCCTAGAATTCAGTACTAGCTGGGGCTTCTGTGAAATGAAGTTTAAAGCTATCTGGAAATTCCATATAGGGAACCATGGATCTAACTCTCATGCAATATTTACACAGCAGTTGCATATTTGCATAGGATAGATTCAGTGTGATGTGATGAGACACTGGCTCTAGCAGTTGAGAAATCTGTAGTCCAGCGGTCCTAGCAATAACTACTGGATAGCTCACTGGTTTAGAATTCTGGCTATGAAGTCAGGGGTTGGGAGTTCAATTCTCCACTGTGCCTTCTTGACAGGGGCTGGACCTGATGCTCCATAAGATCCCTTACAGCTCTGCAGTTCTAAGATGATGATGATTACCATATTTTTCACTCTATAAGACGCACTCCCCGCTCAACAGTAAGGAAAATTGTCTATGGGTGTTATAGAGCGAATACACCCCCACCGGGAGCTTCCAGAGTGGCTGCTGTGGAGGCCTCCAGACAATGTGAAGGTCTCAGCCTCAGCTGCAGCCCCCGTGGAGGCTTCCAGACCCCGCTGTTAAAAAAATCCCTTGCATGATTGATTTTTTTCATTGAATAGAAGAGGGAGAGTAAAAAGACCTACTGGAGACCACAGAGATGAGAAACGAGCAAGAGAGTACCACCCACCATGATGACCATAGAGCTGCTCTTCAAGATGGGCTGAATGGGAGACCTTCCCCCTCCCCGGATTCACATTCAGCCCATCTTGAACAGCAGCTCTATGGTCACCATGGTGAGTGGTTACTCTCTAGCCCGTTTCTTGTCTCTGTTGTCTCCAGTAGGTCCATTTGCTCTCCCTCTTCTATTTAATGAAAAAAATAAATCATGCAAGGGATTTTTTAAAAAAACAGCTGGGTCTGGAAGCCTCTGCTGGGGCCAGGACCTCCACTGGGGGGGGCGGAGCCTTCCCAGCTGGACCTCCCAAAAGCAGCATGGCTGGAAAGTAAACTGGGGCTGGATATGTACCAGGACCATAGTATGACTATTTTTTTCCACACATACCGGTATATTCCTCTAAAAGCTAGGTGCGTCTTATGGTCGGTCCGGTGTGTCTTATGCAGTGAAAAATACGGGTACAGTAATTTCAGTTATGACTCATCATGTCTGTTCACTCCTTTCCTCAATTAGTTCAAGGATTAAGCTATAGGTGATGTTGTGGTGATCCTTATCTTGTTTTGTCTTCAACAAACTCCTGGCTCCAAGAAAGTCACTGCCTCCAGGTCATACAGTGGATTGCAAAACACAGAGAGGACTTGAACCTGGAACACCCAAATCCCAAGGCAACACTCTAGACCACTTCCTTAAACTGGCTGTCCTTGTCAACCAAACATCAGGCTGTGGGTGGGACCATCCTGAACTGCCTAATAGAGAAGTACGATGAATAAATGCACATAAATGCAGTCAAATACATTAATAATTCAGTATATGCAAATGTGGTCATTCATACACACATCACAAAGAAAAGATACCATGAGAGTCTCAGTCAGAACTCTTGATGCGTCTACTACTTAACTAATTCCTTTATCAGAGAAAGGAACCTGATCATTTTGGTATGATTTGATCTTAAATTAATGTTAACTGCTAATCATTGCTTCTTTGTCCTCAAGATTACTTTATCATCTGCTCTAACATTTTCATCAGCATACTTGTCAAATCAATGAGGCAGTAAGTAAGCCTGTACCTCTTTCTTGATACAGCAATAAAATCCATCACACCCCAAGGCTGTTTATTCCATCACTGCCAATTTCCATTTCTTTTAGTTGACTAGCAAGATGTTTCATATTATGGAGTCACAACAGAATCACTGAATATATTTTGAAATAACACAGACATGAATGGCTTACTGAAATTTTTCCAAAAGGTCTAGGATCAGAGATGTCAATGAAAGGAAACACCTTGGGGTCAAAAATGTTTTGGCTGTATTCTCTGAATATGATTTTCAGGAATTTGTGTAGAATTTGGATCATTGCCTTAACAGAATGGGAGGGGAATTTGAAGATGTAGGAACAAATTATTATCTACAGATATAACAGAAGGAGGTGGTAGAATATCCATTTTCAAGTAATTGATGGGTTGTGAAGATAGAACAAGCCTGCTTTCTTCACCTCTGAAGTACCTGAACAAAGGGATTCAAATTTTAAGAAGTGAGACTCTGCCTAAATATTAAGACCTTCCTGCCATGAACACTGCTTGACAGTAGAACAAGTTACATCAAAACATGGTGGAGTCTCTGTCATTGGAGGTTTGCAGACTGAGGTTAGGCAGATGTCTCTCAGGGATGCTTTAGTTTATCCCTACAGAGGAAGGTATTCCAGAACTACAGTGCTATGATTCTACAATTGCAGAGTAGAGTATGTTCCTAGTCTCTAGATGATAGACCTGACCATTTTGTTTCAGCAAGTAGGATATGCCATTTTGAAGAGTGTCCTCTTTCACTGTAATCCTCTATAAATTTACACTCATACGCAGACAATGGTGAGATACTTCTGTCTCGATCAGTTGTGTTTTGAAAGTGCATTCTTTGCCTGCAGTCTGACATGGCATATCTAGTTCTGCCATTTCCAGAATCTACTGCCTCATCTCCAACATATTCTGTGTGATGTATAGACCAAAGCCAACCATTCAAAGCTGAATGCCATGGAAACATTTCTCTGAGGTCAATGGAAAGTTCACAAGCAGGACGTTCCTCTTCCCTGGTCTATCTGACAGCTGAGAAGGAAATAATAAAAGGAATTAGACTCACACCTATTTTACTGCCATTGTGCAATATGAGGTTTGTCTCCTTGAAGCTTGAGAACAGTATGCTTTGCTTCAAAAAAAAAAGTGAACAATATTAACTAAACAGGCTGCCAATATCCCTTCACAGTTGACTGCTTTGGTATTTTATTTAAACACACACGCTGAGCAACAGTGCACGTTGGATGACATAGCTGGCTTATGAAGGATTACTGATTAATGAGTGACAATGCAGGTACACGCTACGATAGCTTTTGCCAAGCTTTTATTATTGCCAAGATCACCTGTGAGCAAAATTCCATTGCCAGCATTGATTTTGTCAAATACGTTACCTGTGGCTCTATGAAGGAATGTTTATGGTTTTCAGTCAAGGGATAAATTAACATTAACTTCAGTGCATCTGGAGCCCGATGGGAAATTATGATGAATACACGCCAGCCCCCTTTCTCCCTCAGTTTCTTGTTTTGATTGCAGACAAAGAGCTTTTGGGGTCTGCTCCAAAAGTCTGTGAAGGCAGCAACATGATGTCTGGAGGCTGAAACTACATGGGAGAAAAATGTGATATTGTACAGTAGGCAGTTTTATTCCAGACTTTTGATCAGCTCTTACTCAGTTACAATACTAAGTGAGATCCCCACTTGGACATAGTCACCAGAATGTCTTCCCTTCACAGAACCCAGAAAAGTTACCTTTTGCTATCATAGTTCTCTCAGAGTCACCTGGGCCTCAGGGGCATGGATGTGTTGGCCAGAGAACTATAGCAGTTCAGATTCCAAAAAGGAACACACCCAAACTCTGTTCCTTTACTATGATGTAATCATCACCTGACCCACACATCTGGGACTGAGGGAAAGCATTCCAGGTCGAGAGGCATTTCCTTGACCCCCCCCCCCCCAAGAGCACTCTCTTTGAAAACCAAAGAATGATCCAATCCGAACAGGTCCTTGTGGGTTTCAGTGGCACACAGCATGAAAAGGAACTCATCTGGTCCGGAGGGCTCCCCATTGGAATTCCAACATTGATAGCAGAACTGAGTTACCATCCCTCCTTTCGCAATCAAGCCTAACCCTGTTTTAAAAAAAATCTTTCAAGAGTGTTTGATCAGGAAATTCCACAAACCCACAACAATATTTTTAAATGCGGTTTCTGGAGCAACATCTGCCTATGAGCAGCATTTCCCACATTCCTGACCTTGAGCACCCTACTGTTCTCTTTAGCTTCTCTGCAAGCTTCTTCCTGAACTACTTAAAGTCCTGGTTATTGTTTCCCAGACTACTCTGGGCCAGAAGATCATTCCCAGTTCCTCCAGCTTTCTATTTTAATAAATATCTTCATCCCTGGTGGTCTTATCTCTTTGCTAGCCTTTCCTGGGACCTCCAAGAGAGGCGGTCCCTGGCCCCTCACAATACTTGAGGAACAGATGAGGCATCATAAAACTCTTCAGAAGCAGAAGCCGTGGAGAGATAAGCCACATGGTGTTTTCATTTCCCTTGCTGTGACTGTTGCCATCTGGCTGAGGCACCATTCATGGTTCTTCCAGCCTTTCTCATCCAAGCTATATTTGGAGTGTGGTTTCTGAGGCAGCATCAAGACCTTGTCAAGTCTGGGGCCATGGGGGTCAGACACTGAATTGTGGGGCTCCGGATCTGTTTCCCAAAGCCTGAATGTTAAATGGTCCCACAGCAGGAAACTTCCAAGGAGACCACTGCTAGGCAGTGACGTTTTGACTTTCTTCTTTCCAGATGCTGCAGTATCACCCCCCCCCAAAAAATCCCCCTGTAATATAATTATAGTTAATACAATGGCAACAAAGCAACAACTACTGGTATTACTAATAATAATTTGCCATCATGTCAGTTCCAATTAATGCTGGCTCTTCTTAGGGTCCAGGGTAGGTGAATAGCTTTAGATGTGGTACAAAACCATAACATAAATTAATGCAATTGTAAATATGGTTAAAGTATAATACAATCCTAATATAGGTCATAAGGTACTCAGAAGAAGTTTACTACCCTTTCCTTTTGACCAAGGAAGCAGAAGATGGGAAATCTTCTGAAGGGCACCTTAGAGAAATGAGTTCCCAACTCCATTCTCCAACCCACTGAGCTGTCCAGTCCATTGTTGGCTGCCATAGGAAGTTTTTCTTCAGGTGAGCTGTCATGCACAGGAGCGTAAAGGAAATAAGCACAGCTGGAAAGCAAATGCTTAGCTTTCTTCTTTTACCTCCTACAGCTCTTCTCAACAATGTGGCAATTAAACTTAAAGCAGCAACAGCAGTCTTTCTCCTTGCTATCAAGAAAGAAGAAGGAAAGGAGAAGAGTGCAGAAAGAAGCAGAGAGATGTGAAAGAAAGAAAAAAATATGTCTCCTATTATTCTAAATGGTTAAAGCAGGGGTGGGCCAGTTTGTGTTTGCCCTCAGAACTTTGGAGATCTGCACAGACAGACAGACAGACAGACAGACAGACACACACACACACACACACACACACACACACACAC